>CM061921.1:340503816-341123106 GCA_031002005.1 Vandiemenella viatica | reverse complement strand
CCGCCGGTATGAGCCATTTGCTGCCAAAGTAGGTCCTCTTATATGTGGGGACTGGTACTGCACGGGTCCGAACATCTGACCCAGGTGGGGCAGCGACACCACTGGAGCGCTTCGGTGCGATCGTGCACTATGACGGTGCTCTGTGAAGCCTGGACGAGTGTGTGGGAACCTACGCCCTTCAGAGATGCAATTGTGCTGATGGTTGGTGTGTGGGGGAACGCACACTGGGGGCTTCTTCGTGGCGCGTGGCCTGGTGGACGGCTGACGACTTCGTGCTGCTAGTCGACTGCTGGGAGGCGTGGCCAGGAGCAATCCCACGTTGTCACTCAGTCGCTTCGGCTTCTGCCTTGCTCCTCCGGGGGCGGGTGGGGCCGGGTGCACGTGGGGTTAGCAGAGATGCTTAAGCTATACGGCCAGGGTTTAGAAGGGTCTTCGGCCTGGTTGTGGTGGGCGCTGACTCCGCGTGTATCCCCGTGGGCACCCTTAATGGGTGGCAAAACGCGCCTTGCTCACCGTCCCCGCTGTAATGGCGGGTAGTTCGGAAGAGCCTAACTCCTGCGGTGGTGGTGTAGCTGGGTGGTGGGTAGTTGGGTGGTGGGTAGTTGGGGGATATCTGTGAGGAGGATAAAGGGTGTCAATCCGGCTGCCTCCTTTGGCCAGACCCACATTCCAACTGCTCTGTCTGTCTCATTTCTCCCTTTCTCCGTAATGTGAGGAACCACTACATCACAAGATAGAAAGTTACGGCTTGGGCATGTCAAAATACTGGTATAGCAGAGGACACCAAAAAAAAAAAAAAATAAGGAATGAACTTAAAACGAAACAGGTTCAAGGGCGACAGAAAGGCAAATAATTGAGAGGAGTTAAGAAGCGTCGGAAAAGGGTGAAATAGAATACAGTTTATAAGGTAAATGAAATGTATTATCTGTTTGGAACTACGACCTTTTAAGTAAAATCAGAAAATTGATACTTAGTAAAATGATATCTGTGTTGCGAAAGTTCCTTACATGCTCGATAGTTGGTAGACCTGTAGCAGTGCTTATTATAATAAGGTTTTTGTCGCGTTGGTGGAGGTGAGATGTAGAGAGAGACGTCATACATGTTATTCATTGAATAGCAGTTCCTTGAAAAAGCAGAAAGTTGTTTGGTTGATTTTTTACGGAAGTTATTTAAAAACAGAACAAATATCACTATGAGACCAATGTTGTGCTTAATAGATAAAGACAATAAAATTCATTCTATAGGTAGTATTGTATTAGCATCAACTGTTTTCTTTATGTATATTGAAATGAACAAAAAGTAAAAATCAAATGAGTGTATTTCCGTATCATCAATTAGATTTGGAAGTATTTTGGAAGAATTTTTGCAAGTGTTTGTGTTGTTTTGTGTCGAAAAGAAGAATGGACAAATAATTTTAACTTACAAATGGAAAGCGAGAGTTAGTGTACAGATAGGAATTCCAGGAAGGGTTTTATCAAAGTAGATTCAACCAGTGAAAAGTGCACTTTTTTTTTTTTGCTTCTGTATTTACACTTCATCGACGTCGAGGACATTAGAGGAGAGAAAGAACTTGGGCCATGGAACAGAAAGGAATTAGGCTTTTTGGAGAAACGATTCCGGTATTCGTCTGGAATGATTTGTGGAAACCAAGGAAAACCCAAATCTGGAGGGCCGTACGGGGATTCTAACTCGCGTCCTCTCGAATGATGACTGCGACAAACTATTACAGATCAGTAAGGACTGTTGTTGCTGTGTTCTATTTGTGGTAGTGACAGTCGCATTGATGTAAACTAACAAAAGATTGTATAGTTGGGTACGTGAGGATTCTTTGGCAACAGCAATGCAAGGTACTGTACGCCATGAATCACTGTTAAAACTCCTTCCACGTGATTAGTGTTATATTATTGGTCCCAGATTATACTTTCGAGAGGAAGCGTCGATAAGGATGAAGACTGAAACCCGTATCTGAGCGTCTGTCCAATCTGTTGATGACTTACCAGAAATGAGTCAATTGCGAAACTGTTAACCGGAAAATTGCAGCATATTCACTAGTAATGAGAGCACTCAAAGAGGATTCTCATAGTTGACAGCTTTCTTGATAAGCACGTGATAGATAGAATGTGTGATGGAAACGGCAACTAGATAACTCGGCATGGTCTCGTTCAGAGTATGAAGCTGTCATTGAGAATATAGAAGCGACCAGCTGCAGATCGTCTCTCATTAACCACAACGACATCTGCCGGATGAGTTCAGAGATCATCCTATATTCTTTTTGGGGTCTAGCAGAGAAGACGAACTTTAAGTTTCTTGATCTCGAGATCACAATAGTTGACTCTGTGAAACTTTCTCATTGCTGCAAACCGTCCTAGTACATCTCAAGATAAAGTTCTAGGGAATAGAAGATCACAAAGCAGTTATCACAACAGACTGGTCTAGAACTAAACAAAAAATTATAAACTTTAAATACTTCAACATGTTGAAGTAGAGTTAATTTGAAATAACTCTGGTAACAGTTAACAACTAAGCGCAAATATGACGGACGACGGATGAGAAGGTTTTTTTCCCCCTTCCGGCTTTACGCCGAGGTCAATAGAGACGGGGAAGGACTTGGAGGCAAGGAAGGGGAAGCATTTAAGCAATGACATTTTAAAGGAACCATCCCGGCTTTCTCCTGAAGTGATTTCGCAAAACCATACAAAACCGAAATCTGGATGGCCGGACGGGGATTCAAACCTGCGTACTCCCGAATGCTCAGTAACAGAAGGAAAGGATTTACTTTAGAACACGGAAAAGAGTTGGGTAACCCTCGGGCATGGCACTGGGAGGATGTGGGTTCCAATCCCTGGCCGGCCATCCACATTTCAGTTTTACCTGGCTTCCAGAAATAACCTAAGGAGACTCATAGAATGATTCAACCATAAAGGCCATGGCCGACTTCCTTCCTATACTAACGCAACTCTTATGCCACAACTAAATAGAAATAAATAAAAAAGCCACAGGCAAATACACGCATTTCTCTGTAAAACGAAAGATAATATTAATTTGTAGAATTAAGTTTACTGAGAGGAATGCTTGAATCACGTAGCAGCTTACGCAGAACTCTTCTATCTAAAAGTAAATAATAAGTTTTCGTTGTATGCCAAAATAAACACTCGGCAAAGATGGGAACGCTATTTGAACATTAATGCACAGTTGGTATGAAATAAATCTTGACAAATCGAAATATTTAATTTAGAATTTAATATTAATTTGCTGAAAAAATATGAATAACATACGATTTTTCCCTAGACGCACAGACTTAAAAACTTGATTACTAGGATTAAAATTTGAGGTAGCGATTAGTTAACTTAGAGCACTTATGCGACACAACCACAGATCCTCATATAATCAACCGACAGGATACTCCTAGTATTCCCAACCGGCAGGGGCCTGGAGCACATAACATATTCGATTCTTACTTTCTAAAAGTTTGCAAGGATTTAGCAAGAACAGCTTTTGCCAACACATCTTACTTTATTTTCAGACGACATGATAAAAGTTACGGACAGGGGATCATATAAGGAGTTTCCAGAATGCACTTAATACAGTAGCACAAAATTGCGCCTTATGAAAGATAGAAGCAAAGGGATAACCGAAAAAATTTTTTGATCAGGTGTGTGATTTTGTACCAACACTTGTCATAGTCCAGATATCAGATGAAAAGAAAAACGTAATAATACCACGCTTCTTTTCTTTTGAAGCTCTTTTTTTTGACATTTGAACAATAATCTGCTTTAAATTCTTATATGACTATGTAGTTAATAAAGTATTCGTTCAGAAGCAAGCTACTCATACTTTCCTAAGGGGTAGCGATGCTGTTCAAAGCTAATGTTAAAAATGGAAATTGCAGTTAAATGGTAAAAATGCTTACGTTTAAGGAATATGCAAAAACGAGTACGATTAAATATGAGTGAGCTGCTTTAATATCTAAACCAGAAATTAGTGTGCTATTGGGTAGTAACGAAACAGTTTCTTACAATATATATAATACAACGTGTATCAGCTGAAGAAGGAAAACTAAATATCTCCTTTCTGTTTTATTATATGAAAATTGTTTCTGGTTTAATTTCAACAGTTACGAAGTCTTAAAGCCGTAGAAGGAAAAAATTTTCTAATGTTATTTTTAAAAACATTTCCTCAATGTCCTTACTTTAGTTGTAGGGTGATTCATAAATCTCTCCGGGTTTTCGGACATTCCAGGCCTAGAAGATTGTATCGTTACATACGTCAAATCACCTTTAAGCTCTATAATAACCTTGAAAAGTTTTCGGACATTTATTGTACATGGGCTAAGCTAGATAAAGCAAAAATGGTCGTATCTATAGATACAGAATCTCCACAAATTTCTGATGTACTTTACAGGTGTTCGACATGTGCACTTTTGGTGAAACGGCAGATAGCAATCTTAGTAGACGGTCCCAGTCTGTCTATTCGTGCAATGTTTCCTTAAACTTGGTATACCACACACGGAATGTTTTGTCTGAAATGGTTCTGTTCGATATTTCTTACGAGCTGCATAGTCACAACCGACTCACATTTAGCTAATTCTGAGAAAGAACGATTCTGTTCACCATTGTACGCCCTGTTATTTTGACTGCACTCTAGTTTCTAAATCTGACAAAACGCCATGGCTCCTGTTTTAAACTGAAACTTGGAGAGATGCGACCGTTTATGCTGTATTTACCATAGCCACTGCACAATAAATGTCAAAAATGCAGCAGAGACTTATGGATTACCATGTATTTTTTTAACTCCATCTTGTAATGGAAGGTTGAAAACAAAAGGTAATGCCTGAAACATGATTTCAAGTGACCCTGAATGCCAAAATAATAACGAAAATCGAGGAGATATTCCTGACATTTGTAGAATCTTTCTTTGAGGAAAATTGAGAATGAAGTTTATCAACACCAATCTACATCTCCAGAGAACAAGATTAATTGCGTAATTCGAGCTTGTGCAGCTATTTCGCCAGAAGCAACTACAAGAGCATTGCAATAGTGTATCAACATCGATGGACATCATTTTCGACGTGTAAACGGAGAATATCTCGGCGTGTCAATACAGTGTAGTCTTTGTGGGTTTGCAGTTGCATTTCTCGAATAGCAGATGGCTGATGAAGATGCCGGAGAACGACAGCGAAACGTTATTTTTACGACACCATCCGGCAGCAAACCTGTGAAAACAACATTGAATCACTTGTAACTTAAACGGTTTACGGTAGTTCTCATAACATTCCAACAATTCGACATTCAAGGTCATTTGAAGTTCAAAACCCGCGCAAGATGCATTTTTTTTAAAAATAATAGAAGCATCTTTTAAAATTTTTAAAAATACTCCTAGAAGAAAAATATTACTTCCACGGCATTGCTCTTACCAAAATCAATTTTCATATCATAGAATTAAAGAGACATATACCCGCCAGTGTGGCTCAATGTGTTAAGGTGCCGCATGCCGGCCTCGGTATCGTGCTAATAACCTCGACGTTGGCGCGCCCTAAAGCAACAATAACATCGGTAGCGTGCCGCAGGTCGCTGGTTTGAGTCCGACAGCGGGCATGGGTTTTTTCGTGTTGTGTGTATGTGAATGTAGTGTCCGTCAAATAGTGTTCATGTGTCCATACTTAGTGTCTACATTGTACTGGAGAAATTGAGACACTAGAAGAGTCTAATCACATTGAAATGGCTGTATGGCCTATGTAGCCGAATGCCATATGTCACATAATGGATCGGGAAGGTACAACGGGACCATGTTCGAGTCCTGGTTCCCACATACCTGCCGTACTGACTGCAACTTTTAGGCGGTTTCCCGCAATCATCTAGGTGAATGCTGGTACGGCTCCAATCTCCGCCTCATTAGCTACACATTTCACAAACAAAGATACACTTCTCATACATAAAGTTCACGTTACGCAGACATATTGCAACATAGACTTTCCTCCTTTACGCTAATTATGCCATGTGTAACAAATTAGGTTTGAATCCGGGTGAGCATAGTCCTTCCTCCCGTCTCGTGATTCACACTAACCACCTGTGCACAACTGGGGGCCGGTGCATGTGATCCTTAGTTAGTCGGATCGTAGAAAATAGAGACATATTTCAGTGGCCTCCTTTATCAGTGTGATACGGAGTGTGGATACGATTCTTGACAAGGAACAGAAAGCAAATCAGTCTTGATCTGTATGACAGAACCATCCGAGCATTCACCTAGAGTGATTTTGAGAAACCACGTGGAAGCGGAATTGGGATGTTATTTGCTGTCTTTTCTGCTACCAATTAAGACCTACAGTTTTTTCTGCTTTGCAAATATGCCAAATTAAGCTCTCAATAGTCTGCTCTTGCCATGCTGTAATATCTCTGACTCTTCGCTCCTATCAGCTAAAGAACATTATTGCCATAGTGTGGCTTATTGACTCTTTTTTCCTTGGCTACTTATTTTAGGCATAATGTTTTTCAAATCCTAGATCGCTTCCTGTACAAATAAACAGAATGCCACAGGCAATGGTCTACGGCCATTTGTGTCTACATGTTTAACTGATCCCTTTTTTTTTTTAATAATTCTTCATTGTTATTACATATACCTAGTTGTGAACGGGATTTTCGTCATTTGAAACTTATGAATAATTTTTAAACCCAAATATTGTGGAAGAGTGTTACTAAAAAAAATTAATACTGTTTTCGATAATTTTTGTTTCTTAGGTTAACAGAAACTGTAAATAGATTCATTTTTTTTTCTACATTCCTGATTTTCATACTAACCGAATGACATAATACATTTTATCAAATTGTGTTTACTGCTATTTTTTTCTTCCTTTTCTTTCGTACCCTTCCACTATTTGTAATTTGGAGACGTGATTTCAGTCTGATGCTTGGTTAGACTTCATATTTATTCCCCAGTTTGCGTTTTTTTTTTCCCTCGTGGCTATGAAGATGATACTTTTGCTTTCGTGAAGGGCGCTAATAACCTCGCAGCAGACTTTCCCTAAAGCCCCAATCATAATAACAACAACAAGCTTTTGTGAATTGTCAGTATTCTTCATATCTCATTATTTTTATTCAATGTTTAGCTCTATGTTTAGCTTTATAGTATATATTCTTACACGACATATATGATACATAATTCATGATTTTGGGCTCATGGCGAACGAAAGGGTAGCTAATCAGCATTCCAATCACTTTCGCTACTCAGCACTGGCGACCTAAACATAGCTCCTCAACTCAACGTCTAAAATTTTATTTCTAAGGACATTCTTAAGAGTAAAAACTATTCTTGAAACCCAGGAATAGAAGTAAACAAAAGGTGTCTTCAGCGTCAAAATAAAAAGATAAGTTGGATGCGAAAGAAAATACACAACTTTTTTCTATTAATTATTGTTGTCGGATATTTCTTTTGCACTGCAGATTAAATTTTATGTGTATCACGTGGCGGATACTGGATTTATTTGGTATACTTTGCTGCTGTTCAAACAGATACGGTTTACACGCATTTCCTCTTATTTCTGAGTGTAGTTTCATATAGTTCCACTAATGTAAACATGATACCGCCACTCGAAGGTTGGGTGGATCCTACCAAAGGAGCCATACTAGTATCAGAGGTAGGACGGCCAGTTCCTTTCCTCTAGGACTTACAGTATGCCGTGGAATCCGAACCACGGAACGCGATCAGACACTTAAAAATTCCTGCCCCTACCGGGATTTGAACCCGGGACAGAAAGAACTTTTTGAAAGCAAGCGCCTTAACCTCTGAGCTACCAGACCGCTCATGAACATGATATATCTCTGAAAGCATACTTACTTTACGATCTTTGCACTGTACGAGAAACGCTACCCACGTGCATGGCATTAATGATGACGCTGTCATTGGTACAGCAACAATAACGTGCCTTCTCCGTTTGGAATGGAACTGTATTTACCCATTTCCAAAAAAAAAAAAAAATCCACCTACAACGTTAGGCAACCAAATTGACCTTCCAGTTCTGCCGGCTGCTTGTATATTCATATTAACTGATACATGCCATTGGAACGTCCGCCCCGTTGGATCAGGTGGTGGAAGCACTGTGTTAGTGTACTACATCTTACATAGGGGTTGGCTGGTTCGAGTCCTGTATGTGGAAGAAATTTTCATTAATAGAACTTGGGCGGCAGGGTAAGAGAGGAGGTTGTGCACAATTCCTAGTAACCAGAGTGTGCGCAGAAGTCCTGGGCTAAATCTCAAAACTCTCCCCAGTGTTTATGCAATGAGGGCGCGGGACTGTTGATGGTGATTCCTCCATCAGATGGGAAAGTTAAAGTTAACGGTCTTCTTGGTATCTTTGGGAAGAGTAGGACTGCATGTACCGAGCATGGTGGGTGGACGGTAACTCTCACACCACGCATTCGGGAGGACGTGGGTTCGAATCCCCATCCGGGCATCCAGATCTGGTTTTTCCACGGTTTCACGAAATCACTCCAGGCGAATGCCATGATGCTTCCTTCAAAAAGGCCGTGGCTTAATTTCTTCCCGTTCCTTGTCCCAAGTCCTTTTCCGACTCTCATGACCTCGACGTCGACGAAGTGTAAAGCCATAAGCCAAAAAAAAAATGAATACATGTATCGACATCGGAGCTCACTCTCTTTCTCCATCTTTCCTTCATTCAGAAGGCAGATGACACTACTCCGAACATACAAACATCTATATAAAAAGGTAACACATACATACCCAATTAAAGAAAGCTGCCATGGAGAGTACCGCTAACAAGCCTGGGTTACCAGTACAGGACATCATCACAATCTAAACCAAATACGCACTCTCATGACTGCTGCGCATGCCTAATATTATAAGGGTAGCCTCTTGGATGGACGAACTTGAAATGTTTTGTTTGAAAGTGTTATCCAAGTTAACGCTAAGGCCTAAAACAGTCGAAGCAGTCGAGGTGGCGCAGGCGGCCGCCCAAACTGTTCACACGACGCGACTTTTGGAGCGGCGGCCGCCCGCGCCGCCTCGACCCACACATGGACAATTCATTTGGAGCGTATAGCTCAATTCTTTGGAAAACAGTGGATATTGAAGACGAGAAAGAAATGCTTCTGAGGTTACTGTAACCAAGGTGGAACAGGAGTAGAAAAGACAGCCGATATCAGTGCTTCTGAATCACTTACATTTATTTTTCCCTAGTAAAATGAAAAATATGTGAACGCAAATCATAAAAGATATGATTGCCACATTACTTGGAACCAACCTCACACAAACTCTATTTTATGTTTCAAAAGTGCAGATTAAGATAAAAGTTAAGATATTGTTTCGGTAGTGGATCAATATAAAAATATTAAATTTCAGAGTCTAAAAAGTGTATTATTAGAAGAATATAAAATCAAGAAATAATTACGAGAAAAGTAAAAAAATAAATAATTAAATTTAAAATTTTATTATTTATTTAATGTAATTATATATTACGTGTTTTATATTTGAACACTAAAGTGGAATGATACTAAAAGGGGAAAAAATCTGCATTTCTGGTTGATTTTCTTCAGCCGGCTGTGTCACCGTGCCGCCATCACGCCGCCGCGTGTAGGTCACGAGGAAACCATGCGCTGGCCACGCGCGGCGTCGTGTTTTGCCCCATTGAATTACACTGGACCATGAGTCGACTCGACCGCCGCACGGCTGAAACCATGCGACGCGGGACGCCGCACGCGGCAGCTGGCCACGCGCGGCGTAGTGTTTTGCCCCATTTAATTACATTGGACCATGCGTTGATTCGACCGCCGCACGGCTGAAACCATGAGACGCGGGACGCCGCACGCGGCAGCTGGCCACGCGCGGCGTAGTGTTTTGCCCCATTGAATTACATTGGACCATGCGTAGACTCGACCACCGCACGGCTGAAACCATGCGATGCGGGACGCCGCACGCGGCAGCTGGCCACGCGCGGCGTCGTGTTTTGCCCCATTGAATTACACTGGACCATACGTCGACTCGACCGCCGCATGGCTGAAACCGTTTCGTCTGTTTTAGACCCGAGAGGAGTACGGTCACTTTGTTGGCCGAGGTGGATGAAAATCCATGAGGGTGTCTGGCTCTTAACAAAGGATTCGTTGGTTCGAGTCCCGGTCACGGAAGGAATTTTTGTCGTTTGTAAATTTGCCAGTAATATTAGAGAGATGGTGGTGCCCGATTCCTAATTTCTATATAATGTACCTACCTCCTGGAATAAATCGCAAATCTCTCCTCAGTGCCTACAGACTTGGGGCATACGTAGTGTTGTAAAAAAAACTTTTTTTTCTGACGTGAAAAAAAAAAACATGAAAAAAAAACTGTAAAAAAACATGTTTTTTTCTGGGATATGTTTTTTTTTCATAACTACTAAATTTCAAATTTTTAAGGCATTTATCGTTTAATATGACTGTTTTAGAGTTTATACCAAGTACTTATCTTACTTTTAAATCTACTATATTTTTCTGGTTCTGTAGAAAAAAAAAAATTACAAAAATATTGGTAACATTGACTGAAGTTTTCTTTTACGAATGGGGACTTCCCGAAAAGGCTTGGTCGAGTGAGAAGGAATCCCCGTTCCCCATTGTTTGTATTGATACTCGCTATTTGAACTAGTGCTGCCAGGCCCTACAAATTTATCTGTAAACCTATGAATCTTTTCAAAAATTAGGAAATTTAACCACGGTTTTTTACCTCTTTTTATTACTTGTTGTGCTTTCCTTATATTCGTATACTTGTTAAGCTCACAGCGTATAGTGATACTGAGTCATTGTCAGTAATTATGAATAATTTCCTTGCAACCGTTGGCGTAAACCAACGATTGAAAACAAATAAAGCTCCTATTTTGTATGATAATAGATTTAAATTCAAACTTAAAAAACCGTAATAGAGAACTATCGGCGCAGTCTTCATTCACAGTGTGTACTTTGCTCACAATTTAAAATTGCAATCTCAAAAGCTTTTGCATGCAATACAACCAGTAAAAGAAAATGTAACTATTTCTGAAGTTATGGATCTAGAGGGGACAGAAGAAGAAACAGAAAATTCCGACTCCGACCGAACTAGTGTTGGTACTACTGATATTAGTGAATGTGGTACCGACATAGAGGATGAATAAAAAATTATGTTACCTATATAGATACATTTTTGAATCATTATGTAAGATATTATATGATTTAGTAAGGTTTAAAACACACATGTAAAGTGTAAGTTCCATAAATAAAACTATAATTTATCAAATATATTGTTTTCTGAAAAAAAAAACCAAATTTAGAAAAAAAAACAAGGGTTCTATGTTTTTTTTCATGTTTTTTTCACAAATCTGATTTTTTTTTTTTTTTTTCAGTTTGCAACACTAAGCATACGACATTTTTGATGGCGATCCGTCCGTCGGATGGGGTTGTTTGAGGGCCGCTTTCGTATTTTTATAAAGAGCAGGGTTTATTGTGCCGGTGTCTGGTATGAATCATCATCAACCACTACATACTTACGAACACTGTCAAACTAGGGAAGGCACCGAGAAACCTCCCATGTCACATCTATAATGTGGAATATAGCCCATTCATTTAAGAGAGGTGTTAGTATGCTCTAGTACACATTACAAACCACTTACACTACGTTCGTAGGAAGAATTTACCACTCGCTTGCATGTACACAGTGTTCAGCTCGTTGAGGAAGGAAGGGAGAGGAAGGTGAGGTGAGGAACGGAACGAGGGGATTATGACCTTGAGCCGCCAATCGGAGTGAACAGAGTGTTACATCCACCATAGTAACAGCATACGACCGTGTATCGGGTGTGGTTATTAACAGGATTGAAAATTACGACACCACTACATGAATGATACTAACGAACGAACCTTTGACGTTTTCCATTACACGACATTGAACAGTCCGTCCTAAATATATCGTAAGAATGAGATTATGAATTTCTGTTTCGGGAACAGAAGACTCAAGTGACATTAGGTAGTTAAACATATATACACAAGACTCGATTGTCCTCTATCATCTGAGTAACGTAAACACACTTCAGATTCTATACTCAGACCGAGAGTGGTGGGTGAGTGGTTAACGCTCTGACCCCGCATTCGGGAGGACGGCGGTTCGAATCCCCGTGCGGGCATCCAGATTTGGGTTTCCCATGGTTTTCCCAAATCACTCCAGGCGAATACCGGGATGCTTCCCTCAAAAAGGCCATGGCCGAAATCCTTCCCGTTCCTTGTCCCCAATCCCATCCTGCCTCTAATGACCTCGACGTCGACGGGGTAAAGCCATAAGTAAAAAAATCTATACTCAGAAGGCCATAGAATAAAACTTGTAAATAGTTATTGAACAGCAGCACGCCGTAGCTTGTTCTTGGTTAGTGGGTAAGCTAGTGATATGTATTAGGAGAATTGCACTTAATTTTTTTACGGCTTTACAGATTGTCGACGTAGAGGTCATTAGGGGCTGGGAAAGACTGGGGGGGGGGGGAAGGAATGGGAAAGAATTTGGCCTTGGCCCTTTTATGGAAATCATCCCGGCATTCACCCGGAGTGATTTCGGGGAAAAAAATTTATATGGTCAGATGGGGATTCTAACCTGCGTCCTCCTGGATGCGATGCCAGAGCGTTACCGCTCATCCACCAAACTCGATTGCGATTAAACTGTATATTTGTAATAGTTACTAATGCTAGAAAGAAAGGCACTAAAAAAAAAGATACAATAAATTTAAATGTAAATAGTATATTTAATTTAGATGGATTTTCATAATTAAGAAGAAATATACAAATTTATTTCAGTCTTATGTGTAATGCTAACATAAACTTCCTTCTGCATGGATACTTCACATTCTTTATAATTTTGCACACCTAGTAAAGCTTTAGACACAGTGAAGAACTGCCGAACTATAGCAAATACGATCTTAAAGTTCGTTTAAATTTGATCCACAGTGTTTTTAATATTTTATGGCTTTACGCCTCGTCGATATCAATGTCATTATAGGCGATAGAGGACTGAGGACATTCCCGGAATTCGCTGGGAGTGATTTCGGGAAACCATGGAAAACTGACCGGACAGGGATCTGAAATCGGCTCCTCCAAAATGTCAGGCCCGAAAGTTACAGTTGGAACCTCACCGATTTCTCTTCTGTGAACGTATGGCTTCTAAGCTGAGTCTGGCCTTACACGTATACCTATTATTAGTAATTAAAATTATCCACAGCGGAGAGACGACTCACAACGTCTGTGCTGGTGTATTATCCTGGCTGACCTCGAGATTAAAACGATCTGCTAGATCCACAGACCTTCACCGCAGTTTGTCCCACTTCTCTTATCAGCTTCTCTCGCCGGAGGTTTTTTACTCACTGAACTTGACGTCAGATGACGTGAACGTTGCTTCGTGAAGGGAGTTCGTTTCAACGTTCGAGAAGTGGAGTCAGCCAAGATTCCTTCTTTCAAGCAAGGAGACAGTTTTAGGCCAATGTCCGACTGAAATTGGTTGTTTAAGGTATAATCAGGTCATTCCGCTACTAAGCATGCATGAATGATTACGTAACAGATAATTAGGGTTTCTCAACTTACTACTTTAAAGAAAAGTGACGTAATCGTGTAACATTCGACTTTGTGTTCCTTGAGTATCAGCCATTCTTTCAACTTTGGTACACGCGACCAGATCTCGTATGTCTGCGGCCAGTTGGATTATAATATTTCAGTGTTCACATTATGAAGCGAATTCTGACATTTCCCTTCCACACTAAACAATTTATATTAGACTGTTTTTTAGAATCGCTCTAAAATATTTAACTAAATTCACCGTGTGAAGCGTTTGGATTTTTTTTATTTGTCATTCTTTGAATCGTATTGAAATAACGTCAGGATAGCGTTGAATGCCTTCAGTGTCTTCAGTACTTTTTAATTTCATATTTCAACTAAACACATCAGGAGGTCGTTGGATTTATCCCCAAGATAGATTATAAAAACCGGATGGAGAGGAGACATCTCCCTCCGGAGTTGTGATGTGAGCTTTAGATAGATGCTGGCTTCACCTGATGTTTACATACATTGTGGCCACCGTTTTAACAAGCTATCTATCCACTCACAAATCCGTTCTTATTTGCAATGCCTGAATCCTTGTTGAAAGGTGACTGTGCGGCACTGTGTCGAAAGCCATCTGGAAATTCAAGGATACGGCATCAGCGTATGACGTCATATCAGCATCTTTCATCACGTCGCCGGGAAATAGAGTGATTTCACTTTCAAATAAATGATTTTTTTCTAAAATAACGCCGGATTTCCCACATTAGGAGGTCTAGAATAGGAATTCTACAGGTATACACAGGTTCTTAGAAAAAAACAACAAAGAAACATATATAATGATACAATTAGAACGAGACTGAAGCAAGTACCAACTGGATTCCGTGTTTAAGATTTACAGAAATTTATCAAATCTGTTTCAAGGAACTATATGACTAAGGTGTTATATAATCTAAGAATTTATGCGCTGTCTATGCATTCTCCGCACGGCACCCAACCTGTTATACAATTAATACCAACGAATAAACTTCTGTAGAAGTAAAGAATTAAATTTCTTGTTCCGTAGTTCTTGAATGGGAATATGGAGCTTTATGATCACGCATTTTACCTTACAAAACGTTCTTTACTCTGTCGTATCGCTAGAACGTATTATCAGATTAGGCATTGAAGTTTATTATTAATTAATAAAATTAAATTGGACGCTGCATTTGGCAGATTTCTAAACAAATGCGAAACTTTGTACTGATGCCCGTTGTGTTACAGAAAGGGGACTTACAGCAGTGTACACTAAAATTATTACTACAAGGAATCTAATCCGGTAACTGTTTCATCAAGGGTTTCATTCCCGCAATAAGCTGATAAACACTTACAATTAGGTACAAGTGAATGGAAACTTGCACTGTTGGGTTTGATTATGTGTATGTAGTTCTTTGAACTACATTATTTTTTTTAAAGGTACTCAGTCTTGAATGTTCAAAACTGGATTCCATAGATGGACATTTATTACACCATTTACTTACCACAAGACAACAACTCTACACAGCCATATTTGTTTTAGTGATTAAAAATGATCGCAACTTTTGAATGTCTGATGAGTGAAGTTTGAGATTTTGTATTTCTGTGTAATATTATATTTACGAGTGCGAACTTAAATTCTCAGGTTGATCACAACGCTGGGTTTGTAAGTTTCCTTAAAATCACTACTTTACTATTATTGTTACAATAGGTTTTTTATAATAATACCAAATTAGTAATCCAGTCAAATTAAATTCATACTGAAAGCATAACTTTAAGTAACAGGCTTACAATGGCAATTATATCACACTAAAGTTTACCACACTTGATATTAATAATGTTTTTTGAAAATTTATGTTATGTTCGCTAATGACGGAAGCCTAAAAGTTGTACCTATCACACACAAATGGAGTTTACCACGTATTTGCGGAGGTAGAGCTCCGTGTTCCATTTCTTGACCATACTGTAATAGTTTGGAAGTAACGTGGTCAGTGCCACGATCCTGCAATTTTTACCTTCCCTCAAGAGTTTCTTCTCCGGTACGCATTGAACAGCAGGCTGAGTCAATCTGGGTGGCCATTATGAGCGTTCAGTTATGAAATAATTAGTCCTTGGTTATATTCTGGTAGAACCACTATTGTCTATGCCGTAGCCAGGATCTCTACCAACTTTGCTGACGAGTTAGTTTATGTCCTCCTATGATCTTGTATATTACTATTATACACAGTGTTCCATAAATATTGGTAAAAACTTTAAGAAGATGTGTAGAGCATCAAAACAATTCAGAATCGCATAGGAACCCATGACAGGAAACGTCACCGTTCATCGCTAGGCGGCGCTGTTCATGAAAGCTCAGGAGGGGGAATACACGGTTTCGTCACGCTCTCCGGATTAAAGGCCTTGATTTCTGTTTTCTGGCGCACTTAAATGTGTTGTTTATGAAACACCTTTCGATTCTTGCGTTCGCCCACATTTCGTGTTACGGCAGAACAGTATTAGTGTCTGTGAGGTGCACGTGGCCCATCTGTGTGCCAGTGGGTCAAGTTCGGAACAGAACTGTGTCACAGTCAATAGCTAAGGCCACACGTCTGAAACGGTGTCACGGGAAGCGCGTGCCTCAAGGACCATATCATTTCACTCTCCACTACAGCTCGAAACTACTACTACAACATCAGACGGATAGATGATGCTCAGTCTTTCACTTTCATTCGTCTCTGAATCGGTGAACGTCCCCTGGTTTCGCAAACACGGTCAGTGTGTGTGGCAACAACGCAGCAAATTTTTGGAGAAGGTTACAGTCTGCGAAAATCTAATTCGGAGCAGATTCTGGAAAGTTTCCAATGATCAGATGGCGTCAAAATTTGTGTCTTCTTTTCAGATAAAAGGATAAGCAGAAGGAGAGAAAATTTTTCTCGATATTGTCATTTCTGTGAATTACAAAAAAAAAAAAAAAAAAAAAAAAAAATGTAGTTGGCGATCTCACAGGTTGACAAGTAAACGAGTAATTCCAAACAAAATTTCGCGAATATGAGAAAGGATAAATTTTATTTTATTCAGTAAAATGGATTTCTTGCTGCATTCATAACATCTTCTTTGCTAGCATCTTTTCCCGGCTGCCTTTGATGAGTTTTACTCATTGCTGGCATGGTCAAATTAGGAGCTTTGATTTTATGGCCTCGTGCCCTTGCTCACGCCAAACATTTTATAGCTTCTGCCAGGCCGCACTACGTACTAGTGTAGGAAGGGAAGAGTTTCCATCAATCTGTAACTACGATCTATGTGTGATTTATGTGTAGTTTATTAGGTTGAGACTGGACACCGTCTCAACAATCACCTAGATGAATGCGGGATACTGCCTCAAAACCGCAATCAGGACGGCTGGGCTTGTGCCCGATCACGTTGTACCTCTCCGATCCAGTGGGTGGCGCCAAGTCCCTGTCTTCATCACATATCGGGAAACAAACTATGAAGTTTGAGATATCGGTAAAAACGTAGTAGTCACGCTGTTTCTAGGTATTATTGGAATAACCTATTAAGCAAACGTATACTGTTATTTTGAAAACTTTGTACTGTAAATAACAGAAAAAGTATTAAACTGAAAGTAGAGGGAGGCAATGAAATCTCTACATGTGTACCGCGGGATTGTGTTGTAAAAACACAATAGTTTATGGATTCACACGTCAGAAGACGGCGGAGATAGTCGTTGAAATATCGTATTTTCCCAACACAATACAGTGGTACATCTGTGAAGATCTCTTTGCAACCATACGGCGGGAAAATCTCGGTTCTTACGTAAAGACAAGCACTTTAAAAATCAGCGATAAGTGGAGTTACACATGCTGGTAAATGCGGTGCAATCACAATGGATGAGGACAGTAGAGGCATCTTTGGGGTTCACGCCAAAAGACTAAAGGACCAAGCCCTTAATTTACATCAATGCCTGCGTGATGAAAAATATCATAATGAATGTAATTGATAGTAAATTCTGAAAGTAAAACTTAAACATGGAAGGAAGTACGTGGAATATTCGAGTAAATAGAATTTCGTGTAACAATTCTTCTTCTTATAATGCTATACCCGATTCCGAGATGTACCTCTCCATGGGATTTCCCTTGGGGTAGTTTCAAGTTGCCTTCCATAGTGTGTGTTCGAATGTGTTACTGTAGAAGTGATAGTATGTCTGTTCGGTATAGTGTGTTATTTATATTGTATGAAATAAGAGATGAAGAAGGCAGAGGGTGAAACCCGGTACCGTCAAATCCAGGGCTACTCTTACGAAAGATACTAAGGGGCCACAAGACTTAATGTCCCCAACAGATGGACGAATCGCCATCGACAGCGTCGTCCACACGCACTGCGGAGAGGTTTCGGATTTGACTTCACAATCTGTGTTTAAGTATTGTGCATCACCACTTCTCCTTTTTGGCGGTAAAGTCCTGATGATGAAAATTTCTTCCACCACCAGGACTCGAAGTAGCGCCGAGCACCACCATGGTGCCGCAGCCAACTGAATCAACGGGGTGGGCCTCGTAATAATAAGAACAGCCCTAAAACCAGCCAAGAGTGAACGACACAGAAATGATAGGATTAGAATCGGTTTTAGTTTGGGAGGGTACTAATCCGAAAGTGCGAATGAATAAATCGTGAGTAAGTTTTACCGTTCTGTTATTCAAACATGATTATTTCAATATAACATTGTTTTAGATGCTGCTGAAACAAGAAATTACCCATGATTGACTAAAAAAGATCCAAGCCGGAATTAAGTAATTGCCATAAATGCTTTTACTGAACGGTCATCCACACTTCCAAACATATAGTGAGCAGCTGCGTCCACCATGAATCGCCTTGAATCTTGTTGCATCATTGACAGACAACTGTGTGGTACAGGAAAGTTTTCGTGCCAGGTATCGTGATCTCTTCCTTTAGTATCACATCAAAGGTAGGAAAGCAGTAAATCCCGAGAGCTGTGGACACTGAATGCAAGTGCTTAGTGACGAGACTTGTCAGGGATGGTCTTAGTCCGTGTGTTACGGCAACAGTCAAAATTCACTTTCTGCTGTGTCGTTTCACACCTGTGGAACTCTGGCGCCGTGGTCTGGTATCTCACTGCTCACAGTGTCAAATCGACTTTGGTAATCACTATGACAAATTCAGGAGGCCGAAACTTTCTCGAATTTTTGGTGATTCTAACAGAACCAGTCATACCGAGTGTGGTGGTGTAACGGCTAGCGTTCTGGCCTCGCATTCGGGAGGACGGCGGTTCGAATCCCCGTCCGGGCATCCAGATTTGGGTTTTCCATGGTTTCCAAAATCACTCCAGGCAAATGCCGGGATGCTTCCTTCAAAAGGCCATGGCCGAATTCCTTCCCATTCCTTGCCCCCCATCCTTTCCCGTCTCTAAAGACCTCGCTGTTAGAGAGACATTAAGCAGATAAAAAAAAAGAACCAGTCATGATTGATGCTGTAATGCCAGATTGCAAGATCAGAGAACTACTCCATCACCAACGCTTTTACTATTTTATGTCCAGTCAATATCGTGAAGGAAGAGACTGGACACTCTGTTAACAACTCTATCATACCAAAACAGGAAGGGTAAAATCGAACTGCGTAGTACAGATTGTCATCAGTCCTTTAGAAACAGATTAATATGGCTGTTTCTTGCTAGAAATAGCGAAAGTAACATCAACCTCTTAGATACGTATCTTTTTTCCCGCTGTTTTGTCCACATGCACTAGGATGTGCATAGTAATGCGCTTGCCTTTTGCTTGTCTTTGGGAGCAAAGCATAAATGTTTGTAATGTAGTATTTCTGTAACCATTATCTTAAATTAAAATCCACAATTATTGGAGTGTTAATCTTTGGTGTAACATTTTCCTAGTATTGTAACGTATTATATTTCAGAAAAGTGAATAAATAAATGACGAAAGTACTAAAAAATACTTTAACAGAATCTAAGTGTCGAGTGTTTATTTGCTTTGTAACGTGATCTTTGGTGAGTATCTCTTAAAGGTGTTTTCATCTAAGATGCAGTGTGATCTATGGCACCTATCTGTTCTCTGGAAGAACGAATTATCATTTCTTGCTTCGTTCCCCTGTCACAGAGAGTCATAAGATATACCGAAGGTTTTAAGTTACACCATAAACATTCAAACCGTGAAATCTCCATCCAGAATGGTTCGTGTTGATGTCTGCACGAAGACGCAGTCCCACAGAAATACAATCTGATACTTTAATTATTTACTTCTCTCAGCTCAGATTCAACTTCCTGGGTCTGACAGTTTTATTTATTTTATATAGTCTTATATTGAAAAAATATTTGTAGCAAAGTGGAGAAACATCAAACGCAGAGAACTTGACAGAGCTACAACTTACAAGCAGCTACATTCCCGAAACCCTAGTCCAACTTTGAAATGGGTGTGACGAATAATCAAATAGAGTATAATTTATTTTTCAGCACGGAATGAGAAGTGGTGAAGCGAAGATATATATCGTTGAAAGGTTCTTCTCTTCGCGAAATATTTGTTTACGTGAAATTACGGATAGCATACGATAGCTCAGTCATCTTAGCAGAAATTCGAATTACAGCTTCTTCGTGTGAACAATCACTATCTATGTGGTATCACGCGTAATACTATTAAAAAGATATGGAGACAGAAATGCAGTAAGACGTAATACAGTTTCAACATATAACTCGGACATAGGAAAATAAAATTTGGCTCTGCGGTTCATTGGGTGGATTCGCAAAAGACGCTGGGAACTTGAAAAAGAATTAACACAGAAACGGAACTACTACGTTTCATGAATAACTAATACAGATTTAAAATAACGTTTAGGCAGTGGAAATTTGAATGTGGTGCGTAAAATGCGATATTTAAATGCACTGTGTTCCCCAAAATGGGATTTACACAATATTGCCCAACGTTTCGTGAAATTCAGAGCACCAATGTCGACACGCAAGAATTAGAAAGAATGGAATTTAAAGGACGAGAGTTACAGTGAAAGAGAAATCAGTACATAGTTTTCAAGGCTCAGGTGTTTTGAGCCTTGAGAAAGCGAGGGGCGTCAAAGGCCAAGAGATACAGAGGGAATAGACACGCCATGTCCGTAAGTCCGTAATGACAGCTGAAACCAAGAAAATTTTCTATTATCTCTGATGATAGCGTACGTACCATGTTATGTGCTCCAAAGAAAACGGGATGAAAAATTAACTCTATCAGGACAGGGATGGAGCACTGCGAGTGTTCTGCATAAATTTCCGCGTTTTCTCTGAACATATGCAAATCTGATACCATATTTTCGATACAGTTTTTTACTGCTGCTTGCTGGTGGTTTGTAGAGTAGGTAGATCGCGGGATACATTGATGAGAGACCATCCAGTGCTCATTGGTATCATATTCGTTAAGAATAATTACATTTTGGAAGAATTTGTATATTGTCACCTGTCTTAAGGCCAAAATTCGTTGGATTACTTAATCCAACGACGGTAGAATGATTTTATATAAAAACTAGCTCGTACCCGCGGATTAAGAATTTTTTTCCAGAATTAAATATAGAAAGTTGTTGGTAACGAAGGATTGGTCGCAAACAATATCGAGTCGGAATAATATGACAGAAAAGCTATCACTATATCATTGTACCATCGAACCTGTCTCTTGAAGATAATCAATTTCCAACATATTTCTGTCACCATTCGATAAGATCTCAAAATTTCGTGACTACAACTGTTAATCATACTGGAAAAAATATCCTGTACCCATCATACAGATTTCCTTATAAAATTCCATCACAACGATATTGCCATTTAGTTGTCAAAACGTAACAAAAAGACGGAGACTTACTTCCGTATTTATAATAATATTACTGTGGTTCACACTCACACACTGACTGCGAATAACATCTGAGGGATCATTATAACGTAAAAAAGTGTACACCAACAACATTGCAAGACTATCTACGATTTGCTTCGCATTGCACCCCTAGCTTTCTAATATCTTCAGTTTAACATTCAATCCGAATAACCTACGGCCCAGGCCTAACTCTTACGATGAAAAACAATTTTAAAAAATCTTAGTTTCCACGGAGATTTGAACCGGAGACCACGACGTTCATAAGGAAGCGCTTTAACCACTGAGCTGCCAGTCCACTACACGGAAAACACGGTACGGAGACGTCCATATCCAACGTGTCTGTCTATCGCCGTATTTCGAAGTTATGAGACAACATGTCTTATTTATACAGATAATTTTTCAACCAAATGTAGACAGTATTTTTCTCCTTGTTTCAAAGGATAAGTGTGCAAAGTTTCATCGAGATCAGATGAAAACTGTGGATTTGTATGAAGAACAAACAAACAAACATACATTCATCTTTATATATAAAGATATGACAGGAAGATCTTCTATAGTTTGTACGAAAATGGCGTACCGATATTTAAACTTAGTGCTTAGCCATACTCAATTTATCGTGTTTCAGTGTACCATCAGCATATATTTTCAAAACTACGTGTCAAGAATAAACGCAAACTTCGCGATTAGATGACGACTCATATAAAATCTTTAGGGATATTTGACTCATTCCGGCAGAAAAGTTCGCAGGCTTCTAGATGAAATGCTGTTTGTTATTGTAGGTGTAACGACAGCTCCTTTTAAATGAGAAAGTTCATATGAACTGTCTCTAATAATTTTCACTGTGCCTGGTGAGCGAGCGGTTACGCTCGAGTCTGGCATTCGGGAACACGAGGGTTCAAATCCTCATCCGCTCATCCGGATTTTGGTTTTCCATGGTTTCCAGAAATTACTCCAGGTGAATGCCGGGATGATGCCTGTAAAAGGTCGTGGCCGAATAGCTTCCCATTCAGTTACTCACATCGTATACCTACTGTAATGACTTCAAAGCCGACGAGCAAATTTCATGCACCGTCATGTAACCTGATTGTTTTATTATTACTCCGCGATTCACTAAACGTGGGTGGCGTAGGGTGCGTTACACCAAACCTAATGTGTAATTAATTGTGCATAGCAAGGTATTTACGGGAAATGGCAGGAGGCGCCCTAGGGCTATTTTTAGGAATCATCGCAGCATTCGCCTGGAGTGATCTGGGAAAGCCATGGAAAACCCAGATCAGGATGGCCGCAGGGGTTTATAGATACCTAATGCTATCTGAATCTAAGTTCTCTCACTCGATAACTCCTTCCTATTCCACTCCCTATTCGCTCGTGAAAAAAGAGTATAGAAATGAATCGGTTATTGCCCTGATTTCTCTTATATTTTTTTCTCGCTTATTCCTAGATATGAATGTAGCTGGTAGTAATATATGTTTGCAGTCATCCTGAAATAGGTCAGTCGTAAATTTTCCAATCAGCTTCTGCCGAAAGCAATCCCTTTGGTGTTCCAGGTCTTCCCAACCCAACTCATTCAACATCGCACTTACGCTTTCCCTGCAGCTATATATACCTGTAACGAATCGGGAGGCTCTTCTTTGGACTTTCTCCAATGCATCGATTAACCCATTTTGATGGGGACCCCATACAAAACAACAATATTATAAGTGAGGACGCACCAGAGCTTTGTATGCAATCGATTTAACTTCCGGTGTACATTGTTTTAAATTACGACCTAGAAATCGGAGCATATGATTTGCTTTCCCAATTACCTTCTCAATATGTTCATCCACAACAATTATTACGAATAGTTACACCTAGGTATTTAGCGGAATCTACCCTTCTAAGGACAGTGCCATTAATTTTTATATTCAGAGCTAAAAGGTGTTGGTTTTTTACTTATATGCATGAATTGGTATTTTTTAGCGTTTAACTCCAGCTGCCAGTCTTTGCACCAAGCGATTATTTTCATAAAATCGGCTTGTAACAAAGCGCAGTCGTCCTGGGTTTTTATTTCACGATAAATAATAGCATCATCAGCAAAGTCTTTTTTGTCGTGTGTCTCTACCATTCTTCCATACGTTTCGTTCTTCATCAAATCTCATGAACAAAACAAGTGTGTTGACGGAAGTAAGTGTGGATGTTAACACCACGTCACTACCACCAATTAAGCAGATGGTATACGTGCATCGTGTATTTAACAGCGCTGTTATACCCTAAAGAACGTGCTAGGAATCAAATAATCTAACCAAGTAAGAACATTGGCTTGGCTTACACGTTTGTTATTTTAACCACCAGTCGTGTCTAGGAATCAAAGATACAGCCGGATGAACATAATATCAAATCATTACTTATAATCACTAAACTTATTTTGGCGTCAAAACCAAGATAAGAAAACAAATAAGCATCAAAACCCTCTACAAAGCATGTTTCCAATATAGAACCAACCGAACAGCCAAACACAATCTTTTCTTAGGTAAAAATATGGCTTTATGGCTCGTAGACGTCAATGTGATTATAGCCAGGAGACGAAACGATCATGGCCTTTCGAAGAACCATACCGACATTCGCCTGAAGAGATTTCTGGAAACATGGAAACCTAAATCTGAATGGCATATTCCCCAATATCAGGCCCTAAATTTCTCCTCTAAGCAATCAGGTTTGGTAAATTAGATTGTGTTTTTGTACTCTGACCATGGTTTGATAGCAATGAAGTGAAGGCTTACATTCAAGCGAATAAGGAAGCAATATAAGAATAACAGATTGAAAGCGAATAAATTCAAACAATCTAACACGAGGGAATTTTTTTTATAAATTGTAGACTTAGGTCTAAGAAGTAACTCTGAAAGGAGCTCAGCCGAGTAGGAATGGAATGCATTGAAGAGAGAAATAATGAAAGCTGGTAAAGAAACATTAGGCTTTAGGGAACAAGCCGCCCGAAAACCTTGGATCACAGAAGAAATTTTGGAGGTGATGGATTAGAGGCGAAGGCACAAAAATTCTCAGAATGAAGCAGGAAACGAGCAATACAGGCAATTTAGAAATCAAATAAACAGGAAATGCAAAAGAAAGTGAAAAGGAAAAGAAAGTGAAAAGGAAAAGAAAAGGAAATGATCATAGGTAAAGTAGATGTTGCATATAGGAAGATCAAACAAATGTTTGGAGATATGAGGAAAAGAGGTGTAAACATTAAAGCTGCCGATGGGAAACCTCTTTTAAGCTCAGACGATAGAGCTAACCGATGGAAGGAATACATTGAAAAACTTTATGATGGGGACGACTTGAACAATAGCGTAATGGAAAAGGAAAGCGATGTCGACATTGATGATTTATGAGATTCTGTTTTGAGGACAGAATTTAATAGAGTTCTGAATGACTTCAAAACAAATAAGGCAGTTGGAATTGATGAGATCCCTGCAGAACTTCTTAAATCCTTAGGAGAAGAAGGAATTAAAATATTATTCAAACTGATATCAAAAAGTTACTAAACAAGAGAAATTCCAACTGATTTTAATAAAAATATCATCTTCACACTTCCGAAGAAAGCACAAGCCGACAAATGTGAGAATTATCGCACCATTAGTCTAACATCACATGCTTCAAAATTACTGACCAGAATAATAGTAAAGAGATTAGCTTTGGTGCTGAGCACCCTCTGCCACCCACAATTTTGTGAATTGCAGAGTATATATGTAGATGTAGATGTAGAATATACAGAAGAATGGAAAGGGTAATAGAAGAGATGGTATGAGAAGATAATTTTGTTTCAGGAAAAACCGCAGTACAAGGGAAGCAATTCTGGCTTTAAGATTAATACTTGAAGGGCGGATCAAGAAAAACAAAGATACTTTTATGGCGATTGTTGATTTAGAGAAAAAGCTTTTGATAATGTTTGATAAGATGTTCAGAATTTTAAAGAATTCAAGTCTGAAATATCGATATAGAAGAATACTTTGTAAACTTTTTAAAATAAATTGGCTAAATGATAAAATTGGTTTTAACAATACTGAAAACTGACATACTTGCACAACATTTCGCTCAACCTTTAAATTGCCCATAGCCAGAACATTAGAATTTCCGGAGATAAATGAAAATCGGGAAGACGACGTACATCCCACTGTTGATGATATTGAATTAGCAATTGATTCTTTAAAAAATAATAAAGCTAGTTGTCATGACTCCATAACATCTGAGTTATTTAAATGGTACAAACCATAGGTAGTTAAATATCTACACTTAATCTTTGAAGATATTTGGAAAATAGTATAGCTCCCGTATGCATGGAAGGTAGCATTAAAAAAAAACCATTACACAAGAAAGGTGATAAACAAGAGGTTGATAATTACAGGGGTATATCCCTTTTGCCAGTTGTTTACAAAATATTTTCCATAATTCTGCTAAAAAAGAGTAGAAAAGACCCTCCACAAACATTTAGGTGAATACCAAGCTGGATTTCGAAAAGGTAGATCTTGTTCGTCACAGATATCTGACCTTCAGAGACACAGTCAAAACATTTATAGACTTTAAAAAAGCCTTTGATTCGGTGGATAGGGAAACCTTAGGTAAAGTAATTGGGAATTTGGTGTTGAATGAAAATTTTCAAACTTAATACGTTAAACCCTCACAGATACTATATCAACAGTAAAATTTAGGGGTGAAATGTCGCAGTCATTCAAAATAAATACGGGTGTACGCCAAGGTGACGGTTTATCGCCCATTCTTTTCAACTGTGTCTTGGAGGAAATAGTAAGCATTTGGAAGAAAAAATTAAAAGAACATGATATTCCACCAATAACCTTGGGGAGAAAAAAACAAAGGTGTCGAAATACTTTGTCTGGCATTTGTAGATGACTTCGTCATCCTTTCAGAAATTTTAAAAATGCAGAAACACAAATTAATTTCTTTGAAGAAATAGCTAACAAAGCAGGTTTGCAAATCTCAGTGGAAAAAACTAAATTCATTACAAACATAAAAGATTCTCAAAAATTTTTAATGACACATATTGGCCGAATTGAAAAGGTAAGGAATTTCAAATATTTAGGGGAGATAATTTAAGAAAATGGATTATAAAAGTTTCTAATAGAGGAAAGGATACGCATAATGGAAAGAGAGTATGGTATTACAAAGAATTTTTACAACAAAAAGTGCCCGTCTAAAAGCCTTAAAATAAGACACTATAATACAGTGGCGAAACCGGAATGTCTCTATGCAAGTGAAAGCCTGGTATTAATTTATAAACTGGATAAGCTTGAAGTATTGGAAAGGAGAATTATAAGGAAAATTTTGGGTCCGTTGAAAAATACAGTGCAATGGAAGTTAAGAACTAATGAGGAAATATATCATAACATTGAAAAAATAACAAAATCAATCGGAATAAGGAGAATGATATTTTTTGGACACATCTATCTCATGGTTGGCACCAGGCTAACAAATAAAAATATTCAGATATTTTTGGGAGAAAAAAATCGACTATAACCTGGATTCAAGAGATTAAGAAAGATTTGAACCGAAGTAATATCAGTGAACAGGACGCTATGAAAGAGAAAATTTTCGAAAGCAGATTTCGAATATGGCAGGATTCCAAGGTAGAGAATAGAAGAAAACGGGTGCAAAATGGTGTGAAGAGAGAAAGAGAAAACAGTGCAATAATGAAGGAGTACTGGAAAGGAAGAAAGAAAAAACAACAGGAGAGGAATTGAAATTGGCACATGGCCCCTAGCTGGCCATAACGAATAGAAGAATAAATTGGCTATAATAAAAGTAGAAAATCATTAGAGACATGCATTAGTCAAAAAGGGTGTGAAACAATGGTGTAGTCTATACCCGTTAATATTTAACTTGTATGTAGAGGAAGCAATAAAGAAAGTAAGTGTTCGAGGAGAAAAAATCGGTATGCTACGATTTGCTGATGACAGTGTCTTGTTAGCAGAACAGGCTGAGGATATTGAGAAATAATTGAATATCATGAACAAAATACTGAAGGAAGGTTTTGGACTGAATATACATCAAAGCATGACAAAAGTGATGAAATTTAACAGAAATGATACCAATCACAGTAGATTAAATATAAAAATAGGATCGGATGCAATAGGAGTAAGTGAATTCTGCTACTTGGGAAGCAAAATTACAACCGACGACGTCCGAAGCAGGAATGATGTTAAAAAAGTAGAATAGCACTATTAAAAAGAGCCTTCATGAAAAAGAGAAATCTTATAGTTTCAAATATTGATCTAAGACTTAAAAAGAACTTTTTAAAATTCTATGTGTGGAGCGCAGTACTTTATGGTATGGACTTAAGGAATACCAGAAAGAAAGAAAATTGAAGCATTTGAAATGTGGTGCAATAGAAGAATGCTGAAAATTAAGTGGTCAGACAAAGTACGAAATGAACGAGTTTTGTAAATGATGGGCGAGGAAAGAAGTTTGCGGAAGAAGCTTACAGAAAGAAGAGACAGGCTGGTTGGTCATATTTTGAGACATGCTGGATTGGTTAATTTGTTAGTGGAGGGAACAGTCGAAGGTAAGAACTGTAGAGGAAGACAGAGATTGGAATATATGAAGCAGATAATTGAGGACGTGGGTTGTAAGGGGTATGTTGAGATGAAGATAGGAAGGGATGGAGGATTGCATCAATCCAGTCGAAAGACTGAATTTTGCGCCCCGGCGTTGGCGGTCACTACATTGTATAGACCCTCCATTGTAACTTCCTGGTTTTCCATTGCTTTCCACACTGTGAAATGTTTGCAATTATTGCTATATGTGTAGATGGTTTGTGTGTTTAATGTACTTGTTTGCGTTGTGGATGAGAAATGTAGGAAGGGAGAGGGTGAAATAGGGTACCGGGCCATTCAGGCCTAATCTTCCGAAAGACACAATGAGGCCGTCAATCTTCGACGTATTTCCGTGAACAGAGTCATAAACCCTGACTCCATACGTGCTGCAGAGAGGTTTTGGATTTAACCCAGGATTTTGGTACAAAAGCTCGTGATTAAGAATTGAACACTACGTTAACTCGAACCAGCTAAGTCCATGTCAAGAATCAGGACACCGTCATTGTTTCTCAGCAGATTCAGGCGACGGGGCTGGTCAAAATGACCTCGGTACTGTTTACAAATTACTTACATGATTATGTAATTTTTACCGCATAAGTCACTGTACATTTTTCATCTTATACCTTACACACGTTTTTTATACAAATGTTGTTAGGTTCAATAACTGGAAGGCCAAATGTTAAACTAAAACCGATATGCTTTGTAAATGGCAGTTACATTTTTGTGAGACGCAGTTGATAAATCTTTCATATTTCACTCGATTATTCCACATTCACCATTTGGAATTACGAGACGTAAAAAATATGGAGACTCAAGTCTTTATACTAAGCTATCAAAGATACTTTGCGTTTATCGATTATCGAAACACTTGTTTATATGTGTAACTAGCTCTCTAAACAACTAAATGTATTGGTCCTAATCACTTCAACTCCTGAATTTTTATTAAAAGATTTATATCACGTAATAAAGAGAAATATATGATAGTTTGCTGATACATTAATTACTGTTGCTTTTCAGAAAATGATCACTTTATGCGCCGTATGACAACTGGGACCAGATACTTAAAAAGTTCAGTCATGTATACGACTATAAATCAAATTCGACACATACAGGCTTACACAACCGGGACAGTGATTTCAGTACTTTGGAGTTAGCAGCTTCGTGGACCGAGCATATACAGAAGATTATCGGAATAGCTATCAACATGCTACTCTCCTTGAACCGAAATCTTAAACACTGTAAACTGAAAGTTAATTCCTTATTTACAAGTCAATGGAGGTGGCTTTCATTGAGTATTAATCTGCCATGCGGGACCTTTACCAATATGAAATTGCAAAATCCTTAGGGAAAGGCCAGAGAACAGCAGCTTGTTTGGTGGCTGGGAAGTTCGGTTTTAAAGAAAAGAATAAGCAAAATTTTGAAAGATTTGGTTTGAGAAGATCTCGAGAGTATATGGTATTGTCCTCGGGAGAATCTGTTTGAAAGTTGGAAGGCAAAAAATTTGCTGTGTGAACGCAAAAAAAAATCCACTGTCACCGAAGTTTATATCTCGCTGCGGTGGATGTGACCGGGATTAACACCAGAAAGATTCATTTATTTTTCATGTGGACCATAAGCGATTTGAAGTGGCTAAACGCCACAGTTTGGTTAAGGTAAAAGGTATCAGTTGCACTTGAAAGGAGATAATTCCAGTATCTTCCTCTGACCGCCATGACCCTACATTTTCATTGATTTCCTAGAGTATACTGCAATAGTTCCCTAAAACAATCCCCCCTGGGTGACTCAGCAGTGTGTTAGGTCTTCCACTAAAGAAAGAATCAAAAAACAAATTGATAGTTATGGTAATTGGAACAGCACTTGCTCGAATTTTGGGGACCACATGAAGCGTACCGTCCTCCTCAGCTTTTTCATAATATGTACAACTTTCCTTGGTGCACCAAGACTCACAGAATTTAATGATGATCATCCTGTAGGCATCATGATTCCAGATTTAATTTTTTATGACAAATATTTCTAAATATCAATTATAGGAGACTGAAGTTAGAATTAAGATTTCTGGCGTGTGGCGTATTTGAAAAATTATGCTACCTAGTTTCTAACACACACAAACCATTTTTGCGAGGAAATAGGTAAGTTGACTTTTCCCCCAGGGTGTTGAAAAACAAAAACGTGTTAGAACTTATCACTAAACGAAGTCACGAAACGTCAAATACACAAAATTTCTTTTACATGATTACAGATATGCTAAGTACCCAGGTTGATGTTTCCATGATAAATTGCCATGGACCGAACACACTGAGAGAACTTTATCCATACTCTTGGAGTTGGCAAAACGCTCCGTCTACTCTATTTAGACGAAACGTTTAGTCTAAAACTAACAGGATACGAAATATTAATACAAAACATTGTGCAACTCAATTATCGAGCATTATTCTGCTGTGTAGAAACCATGCCAAAAATTATATCATTATATTCTATGCATAGAAGAAATGCATGGTGCCTAACATATAATATAAGCGATAGAGTAGTTAAATGGTGAAATACACGTGGTGAGACTATTTGGAATGACTAAGAAGTTGTTCTCGGGTTAACCAATCTGTGGTTATTGGAATTGAAATCACCCAGATGCCAGTGACATTTTAATTTCACAAAAATTGTTTAGTTTTTCTTATAGCTATACACCTCTTTGAGGTCATTAGAATTACTGGGGGGCAATGAACAGGATGTAATTCTCCTGGAGTGGTTTCGGGAAACCATGGAAAATGGAAATCTGGATGGCCGGACGGGGATTCGAACCTGCGTCATCCTGTCAAATTACTACGTTTATATTAAACTAAGCATTCCTCGTTGTATGCATAAGTCGTGTCATATTACTACGTTTATAATAATGTTTTAATCGAATGTACAGTACCTCTTTTATTAAAATCCTTCACAAAATAAATATTACTTTAATATTCAGCACTTCCTTTATTATGGTACTTCACAAATCCAATACATCACCGCCAATACAATATAATACCATTGCTTAACGCCACAGCTCACCTTCCTTTTCTTTTCTTCACTTGTTCTTCAAAGATTGTTATATTACAAATTTAATGCGGGGTCTAAGTACTTGTAATTTGACAATCCTGAATGAGGCCAGAGCGCTACCGTTCACTAACCATGCAGGGTACAAAAATTTAAATGATAGAACTAAAGAAATTATGAAATAACTGACCTTCTGTACATTCGTTATCCCTTTATGCAAAAACGGAGGTGAATAGTCGAAATTCATTGAACAAGAGAAGGCGGAAAGGAGTTTTTGAATTTGAATTTTGGTTGGACCCGACGAACTGCTATATTCATCCTGATCCAAGCATTCTGAGACAAATCCAGACAAATCCTGTGATGGTTCCATACGTACAAAACGACTGCAATTTCAATTTTTTTCCCAGTTGTCCAACCTGTCAAAATTCGTAGGTTTGATTCAACCCTCTTTCTGCCACATACTTGAGGTGTAAGTTATAGTGATTGCAATAGAATATTTTTTTTACCTAGTTTATCGAACCATATTCTCTCTTTCGTGGGTAAGGCTGGCGAAATTCAAATTAGTCAAACCATATGCATATACATTCTTTCCGTTCACGCCTGAGACATAATACCCGAAATGATAACGTCCACATTCTTCTTACTTAATAGCGATTTTATAATTGTCTTGTGTAAAACTAAGAAGAAATAGAATAGAAATAAAGTTGTCAACTAGACGACCTCATCTATAAAACTAATATAAAGTCAGTACTGATTCTGTGAAGGGTTGAGTATGAAAACTATTTTGAATTTTGGTCACAGTCGACTTATGTTACTGATGAATAAAGAATTAGGTTTCTCCAAGAAAAAACTATTTCCTTATGCCGTGAAATGAATAAAATCACAGCTCATCTAAAAAAAAAAAAAAAAAAAAAAAAAAAAAAAATCAAATTGTTGTTCTGTAGAGAAACTCGCACACGTATAAATAATAGAACTTTAATTCAGAGATTGTTTACATACTTTCTGAAATATAGTCAGTGGGTTCTTAGATAAGGAAAAGAAATTTCATTTTAAATATATACGAGTATCATTAAGGAAATTATGCGTTATTCGTGAAGTCCGTCGTCTATGTATTCATATATTGCGCAGCAATCAAGTCCCTTCTAATTATGCATCAAATTTAGCTTCTGAGCAGAGAATATTTGTTCAGAAATCTGATAGCATAAATGCAGAAGCCATGATAAGTTTATGAATTTTAAGCCGCGCCAACACTTAACCGAAATGAGTAGTTACGTTCCATAAACAGAGCTTATGCTGGGTATACCCGCCAGTGTGGCTACGAGTGTTATGGTGCCACTACGCTGGCTCACAACGAGCCTTGGTTCAAATCCCGGGTCCCGTGTAGAGGCCGTGCTCATTGCAGCTGTTAGGTGCTTTCTCGCAATCACCAAGGCGAATCTCCGCCTCTTAAACTACGCATTTCGCTAACAGAAATATACACCTATCATACAGAATACAAGTTATATGTTTCACAGACAGATGGCAACACTTAGCTCGTCCATTAGAATAGGTACCCCCGACGGAGGCTGAAGACGCGAGAAATGAAAACACCGTCACCAGGCGAGCTGACCAAATCGCAAGGGTCTCCCGGTACTAAATGGCGTATGCTGAAAAAAAAAAAACCTAACCTCATCAAGAAGGATTTCTGTTCTGTTGACAGCAGCTCTAAATAAAATTTTCTCATACCTTGTTCACCCTCAACTGGCAGCTCAAGGTCATATTCCCCTTGCCCCGCTACTCACCTCACTGCCCCCCCTCCAGTTGCCTACTACTCCGAGTAGACCACTGTATCCAAGCACGCAAGTGGCAAATTAAATTGGCCAGCACCCTTCCTCTTCGTCTGCAGGGTTACAGGCAGCACAGTGGGGACAGAGTGACGCTGAGCCGTCTCTATTAACTGAACGCACTATAGATTATTTACGGCGTAAATTCCGTTAATTAGAAGGAAAAAAAGTAGAATTAAATTGAGAATATTCCAAGTTCGCAATGAGGCGTATATTACTATGAATGAGGTTTTTTTGTTAATGGCTTTTGGCTTCGAGGCCAGACAGCCAACTCAAGTGTATTTCGAATCATCCAGTGTACTTCAGTTTCTTCATAGCTCCACAGTGTATTATTTTCCAAGTGGCTCTAGACATAACACGATGGACATGACATTCAGACAATACATATACTAAACACCCATGCCCTCGGCCGGACTCGAACCGGCGACCTTCGGCACGTGGAACTAACACTCTAGCCCCTACGCTACCGAGGCCGGCTATAAATGAGGTTCTATGAACCACATGGCCACGAAATAAAAGCAGGTGAAAAGTGGTGAAAAATTGGATGAAGGATGATAACAAACTGTTATTACAGAACTCAGTAGCTGTTATATACCAGAATCAACTGACACTGATGCGCATCAGTTAAAAGGAACGTTGTGGTCCGTTTTTCTACATATCCCGCTCTGAGCTCCACGCACTATCCCCAACGATATTCAATTACCAGTAAGCCCCTTTTTCTATTTTATTTTAATCGTTGTCTGTAAGTTCTTAGTTATAGTGATTTTTTTTTCTCCGAATCGGCTCCTAGTGTGAAATCATGAGGGTGGGATGGCACGTGCTCTTTTGAGAGATCTGAGCATTTAACCTCTTGCAGGAGCGTTTGGGTTCCCACCTGTCTGCGAAATATTCAAGTTGTATTGTGTATGAGTTTATTTTTTGTTTGTGAAATGTGTAGTTTATGAGGCGCGACGTGGGGACCGTCCCAGTGTTAACCTAGATGATTGCGGGAAACCACAATCAGGACGGCTGAGGACTCGTACCTGGTCCCGTTGTACCTCCCGATCCAGTGTGGTGGCGGGTTTATTCCATTTTCTTACATTCTCTAAAAAGTTGATCGAAGTCAGGTTCTTCAACTTCGTATCACTATCTGCACCTCTGGTCCAGATTGTTCTGAAAACTGTTCAAGGTTCCCGTACTTGCCGCATGGACAAAGATACTGTCAACATCTTTGGTGCAAGCTCTTCTCCTTCGTGCATTGGTGTCAAGTACTTGAGATCTCTCATAAGGCTGAATGAAAGAGGACCAGTGACACCAAATATGGGAAGAGAGGATGACACCACTCTTCCAGTATAGTTTTAACAGTGTTCAGCGTTTGTAGCAGGCAGTATCGCGTGCATCGTATTCTCATCATGAATAGAACATCATTAAAGACTTGTTATAAGCTGAAACATTTTATAGTCTTCTGCCGACATCTACTTAAAATATGTTGGAAAATCAGAAGCCCAAGGAAACCAACTCAATAAGCCCAGTTTTTTTTCCCCTTACTTATGGTTGGCTTTACGCCTCGACGACGTCGTGGTCATTATAGGCGGGATGGGTTTGGGGTCAAGGAACGGGAAGGAATTCGGCCATGGCCTTTTGAAGGAAGCATCCAGGCATTCGCCTGGAATGATTTGGGGAAGCCATGCAAAACATGGACGGGAATTCGAACCCGCGTCCTCCCAAATCCCATGACGCTCGGTCAACCATTCACATAATACGGAATCAGGGTTTAAACGGGAGTTCCGCTGGATTGTGTCTCCTTCAGATGTAACATCATCTGTGCTCGTCGTCGAGCCGACAGATTCTGAATTAGTTCTATCAACTCTAGATGTGGATAGAAATCACCAGTAGTTCACTGTTGTAAGAAAGTAAAACTTACTTTCTTCATAAGAAGTAGATGTCATTCACTCATCTAACGAAGTTCAATATTCAAGTCTAGCTTCATTACATCTTCAATTTGTGCTGGAAATTATATACAAACGCATTATTACATAATACTCGTAAGTTGCGGTGTTAAAACAGAGTGGGTCGTTTATTACGAAACACTTCAGTTTTTATCCTTGACCATTCCTATGCAGAAAATTTTAATGAGCGAACGATAAACGAAAGGAAGATGTGAAACAGTTATCAGAGTACATTTGATAGAGTGGATGGCTTTCTAAGTTAATCTCCATGTTTCACAAAAAAATGGTTTGTTTTTGCTACTGGCTTTATGCCTTGTTGACGTCGAGGACAATAGGGGTGGGAAGGACTGTGGACAAGGAACGGAATTCATCCATGGCCTTTTAAAGCAATCATCCTAGTATTTGCCTGTAGTGATTTGGGAATACCATGGAAAACCCAAATTTGGATGGCCGAACGGAGATTCGAACCCGCGTTCTCCAGAATCCCACCATTTTTAAAGTGACAGACAACATCGTTGCTCGTCTTCTCTGTATGTCTGGTATGACTTTTGTGAACAGAAATGAGCACCACCTACCTGTCCTATTCCGTCGGCCTAGTCCCGAATGAGGTAAATAGACTCACCACACAAGTTAATGAGCTGATTTCATGTAGAACGTTAGAACCCGTACATTAGTAAAATAGAGAACATAGAACAGTTAAAACAAAAACTACACCGCAGAAAACGAGAATGCATTTTTTGTTATTTTTGTGTAAGCAAGACAATTATCATTTGAGGCATTTGAAAAACACCCCATAGGAAATATTTCATACTTCTTCAAGAAAGTCCAAAATATATGAATCCAATTGAAATATCTAAATCGAATCTCTATAGGTTCTATTTACCCGCAAGTGTGGCTAAGTGCATTAAGATGCTGCACAGTTCATCGGGGAGATATAGCGGTGCCGTACTAATCTCCTTCTCATAAACTACACATTTCACCAACAAAAATACAATTTTCTGGCTTATGGCTTTACGCCTTATCGACGTCGAGGTTATAAGAGGCAGGAGAGAACGAGGGACTAGGAACGGGGAGGAATTCGTCCATGGCCAATATCCGACATCCCTGAAATGATTTCGGGAAACCTTGGAAAACCTATATCTGGATGGCCGAACGGAACCCAAGTCCTCCCTAATGCGATGCTATCGCGTTATCGCTCACACACCATGCTCGATAAAAATACACTTATCATACAGAATACAAAAATTTAGACACAAACTTTTCTCCAATAGGCGTGACGCATTCAGTTAATAGTGGCTCTCCATGGCTCGTGGTTTTGTAGGCCGTGCAGCCCAATTAAAAGGATCAGCACGCGCTACAGGTTAGCCCTCGCCACATCGCAGCCACCTCCCCACCACGTTGCCTAGTGTCGTTTCAGCTACCCGGGCGTTTGATGTTTACCGATTGGGCGACGGATAGAGGCACGGCATCTGTGCCAGCGTTGGAGGCGCTCTTCTCACGGCCTGCTGTTCAAAGCTGGACCAGCGCGGCGGCTAAATGCATGGGCCGTAGGAAGCCATCTTAACAGAGAATGCCCAAGGTCAGTCTGCTCCATCCCCCCACTCTGCTGCCCTTAGTACTACATGCAAACGAGAAATTTACCACTCGCCTGCCTGAACACGAGATCGAAGAGATAGGAAGAGAGTGGGTGGGGAAGTGGGGAGCAAGACCTTCAAGTGCCAGTTCAGAGTGAGGAAGATATAAGGTTTGAATTCGTTCAAGACACTAATCCTTCACCCACCCTTCTCTTGATTCACACTGGCCACCTGTGTAAAAACAGGAGGCTGCTGGCACGTGGTCCTTAGTCGACCGGATCGAAGAAAAAAAATATGATCTATAAAAACTATTTGTCTACAATCCTTATGCTGGTTGGATCTTTCCGAAGGAGACATACTAAGGCGGTGAGTCTTGGTATACATATTCTCATACACAAAACTACTTTGCGTGCGGTGAATGTCTTGTTAGGGGTGTATAAACATTCGGGCCGGTACCGCGAATCTAAACGTGGGCATTCAGCCTTCGGTTTAGACAGCTTAGCACAGAGCTACCTGCCTACTCATATCCGTCCCCTGATACCAGATATGGATAAAAAGTAAGTATCATCGACGGCAAAAATCCAGGCACTCAAAATGCTACCGAGTACACTAAAGTTACGGACACATTAATACAGGCTGTCTTTCCACAGAGAGACATGGTCTTAACGACACTGCCTCGCTACCATTTTATCACTATTATGGGACTAAAAAACACAAATAGAAGTATGTTTATTGGTAAAATCTTATGAATGGCTGCAGTTTTATACACTGAGCATAGGTAGTCACAGCACGTCCTCATTTTTGTTGCTAACAACAAATTATTGTTTGTTTGCTATTTATATATAAAGAATAAAAACCGTTCATGGGCCAGAGTGAGTGTATTTTAACAGTGAAACAGCACTAGTAATGCAAAAAAATTTCCGCTACGTTGATTTTATGAACTGGTTAGTCGATTGCATACTTTTCGTATAGGGTAGCAGGATGCAATATCACTTTTCAAAACTCCTCGTACTAATCTGGTGGAATAGTTCTCGGTATCAACTATAGACGACAAACTACGAAACGCGTAACTAGGTGAAATCCGTACATTCAAGATAGTTTTTATGCAAGAGAAAATTAACCTTCGGCTTACATGGACACAGCGGTCAGTTTCGAGAGGTGGCAACAGGTGAGAGTATTGACGGGAGGAGCGTAGCCAGAAGAACGTGACCTTGAGTTGTCAGTCGGAGTGAACGGGGTACAGAGTGTATTTATCAGCTTGATAAAGTTTTTTTTGTTGTAAAGTTTATGTAATTGTGGAGTGCTCGTTCGTTTTTGGTTATTATCTTCTGAATATGATAGTTTTTCTGTAGAGTGAGCTTATCGTGTTAATGATCTTTAAGATTTGGGTATGTGTGTTTACGTCGTGGAATAGATCTTAGGCAAATGTGAAGCATTTTCAACTCTACCATATATCCACACGTACACGAAATACGTGTAAACGGTTCAATCAAATAATTTGCATATAAAAATTTTCAGGACATAAATATGATAATGGATTATATTGATTCATGTAGGCACACACCAATACAATCAAGTTATTCACATAGACGGGCTAATCCCAAATGCATACAAAAAAATTAAATAAAACGAACAAAGCACGGCACTTCTAAGTTGGGCCGTCCCAACCCAGCGACGTGAATCATCCGAAAGCGGTTGAAGGTAGTTGACGAAAGGCCAAACGTGGGTTGTGAACGGAAGGAGAGACCCAAGGTTCTCCGTGTGAGTTACCTTGCCATATGCAGTTCACCGATTAAACCTGCCCTTCGAAATGTATACCGCTCTTGCTGAGCACGTTTGATGGCAGCCCAATTTACTCTGTTTTTCTAAAGCCTGCCATATGTAACAACCCGTAACGCAGCTGACATATCCATATCATTATACAAATAAGCATGTTTCTCTATCATCAAAGAAACGCTCATGTCTGTAGAGTAAATAAATGAGAGCGGGCGATTTAAACATTAAGGTCTTCTGTATGTCACCGCTATCGATGCATATTATTTTTCTGTTACAGGTTCGATATGACTGACTCTGAAGAATATCATAAATGGCTTACGTTAATATAAATTAATGTGAATTTGTGACAGACGTATGAAGTATAATTAATAAAAATTCTAGTGCTAAATTAGGCACAAAAAAATCTTTCAGCCCAAAATTAACATTAAACTGTTACAGACGAAATTTTATTAAAATCAAATGATTATATAATGATATTTTAGGGCTGATAAATGGTTTTCATTTAGTGACATTATCTCTTATTGATCAACAGTAAGAGTAACAACCATTGCTATGAAGTTGCTTATCATAATATTATAAAACTTCTTTTATATGAGTTATATCAAGAAACCTCAACCACTTTACTATTCCACGACGTACCGATGATTGGAGATATTTTATCACTGGTAGGAGTCTTACATTTTTGTACTTAGTGTATTATGTTCGAGGTTAGTGAAGGCGGGAGAGGATTAAGGACAAGGAATGGGAGGTAATTCGGCCATGGCATTTTGTAGGAACCAACTGGGCATTCACCTGTTGTGATATGTGGAAACCATGGAAAACCGAAATCCTTATGGCCGGACGAAGATTTTAGCCCACTCCTCCCCATGTTCAGACCGCAGAGTTACCGCTCACCCACCGGGTTCGGTGAAAGTCATATTCTTGGAATTTCGGAGAGCAATTTTTATATTATCTGTCTACAATATATGGCATGCAGCAGCAGATTCGTGAATGAATACGTGGCCCCTGTTTAAAAAATTACGTCATAAATGTCGTTAATTCCACGGATCTAGGTGTTTCACATTGTAGCGTAATAAATCTAGTTCTTTCCTTATATTTTTATAAATAATCTTGAGAACAATACAAACAATAATTTCAGAATCACTCGCAGATTTTTCTGTTACAAAGAAGTTCAGAAAAAAAAAAAATAGAATTTGCAGGGGTATTATAATGTGAGCGTCGTTCGTAAAATGACGAGTGAATTTCAGCAGCAAGAAATATAAAGTGATGCATTGATCGATCAATGGAAAGCTAAACAATTGTTTAATCATATTAAGTGCTCCATTTTCTTCTTTTTCATCACCTGTTCCCAAAATTACGGGTCGGCTGCCTTTGATGAATCCTACTCATCATGGCAAGGTCAAATTTGAAGCTTTGGTTTTACGGCCACATGCCCTTGCTGACGTCAAATATTTTATACCTACTGCTTACAAATGGAGGAAGCGAACTTTTACCATCTGTCTACGAAATGTATGATTAGGATCTGTGTGTGATAAATGTATTTATTGTTTGTGAAATGTGTAGTTTATGAGGCGGAGACTGGGGGCCGTCCCAGCATTCGCCTTGACAGCTGCGGAAAACCGAGTTCAAGTCTACATGTACGCGGGGCCCCTAAGAACCTCCCCCATCCAGTGTGCGGCGCATTAAGCCACATTGGCGGTATTTAAGTGCTCTTTTTCTAAACGTTTAATCCAGTAAAAAATTTAATGATTTCTTTAAAATATATTTAGTGGACTCAGCGTCTGTAACAGTGAATAAAACATGTCGCCATGCATTTACCATGAAGACGGGTAACTGGAGGTGAGTTTATCCCCTCCCTGGAGGTGGTTGCGGTGGCGCTACTCACCTGCTAGTGGCGCACTCTCTACTGCCCGTTCCGTACTGCTCTAACGGCGCCACTATGCACGGGCGATATAACATACCGCTGGACATATCATACAGAACTCGCATTCTAACGCTCTAGGAGTGCAGAATCAGGAAATGACTAATAAAACACATGAGTAAAAAAAAAAAAATAGTTGCCATATCTCGTATGTGAATATTCATCACAATCGTCCCTATACCAGCACCTGCCTTTGTTGAGGCATGTGTGAAACCTTCCACTTCTCTCTCTCCGTCCATCACCATATGAATGTATTGTCTTTAAAATACTACGTAGAATTTTTTAGCCCAAATAATATATAGTCACAGTCATCTGTTCATCATAGAAACTGAATTTGGTATAAACACATAAAGCAAATTTCTTTCCTCAAAATGATGATATTCACCATACCCGGTGGCGCAGTGACATCACCACCGTAGAAGAAGATACTCTTTAATGGCAGTGTCTTTGGAAATTTAACTTGGGCGGTTTCTCTTTGCCATTCCCAGTGATGAAAATGTAAGAGTTACTGTTTGTGTGAATAACTGATATGTTCGACGATGTGCGTTGTTGCGTTGTGAATGACTGAAAAATGAAGGAAAGGAGACGGATAAACCCAGTGCGTCTATTCAGGCCTAGACTCTCCACCACCAAGCCAAACGTCCCTATCATCATGAACAGTGTGGAATACCCTCACTGCAAACGCATTGCGGAAAGGTTTGAGTACTTTTTCTTGGGAAATTTAAAGTGGACTGATTTACGCTTGCAATCGCCAGCGACTGAAGTGTATTTACGCATTTATCACCGAGCGTCATGTTGTGAGCGCTAACTCTTTGGTCTCGCATCCGCGAGGACGCGGGGTTGGAATCCCCGTCTGCCCATCTCAGTTTCGGTTTTCCAAAGTTTCCCGAAATCACTCCAGGCAAATGCTGCAATGGTTCCTTAAGAAATTCCCGTCTCAAATAACCTCAACGTCTACAAGGAAAGCAAAGCAAAAAAAGTATTTAATTTTTTTGTGTGGCTGACTGTGACACGTTTAGAGTAGCGTGTTGTTAATGAATGTAAGATGGAAGAATGGAGAGGGTGAAAAGCAATGCCGGCCCATTCAGGATGCTGCCAGGCTTAACGTCCCCATCAGAAGGACGAATCACCATCGCCATCGTCTTATGCCCTCACTCCATACGAACTGTGGACAGGTTTGGGTTTAAAACCAGCACTTTCGTGCACAATCTAGTGTTTAACAATTGTGCACCCCCACCTGACCCAGTCTACTGGCATAGTCCTGATGATGGAAGTTTCTTTCACGTCTCGGCGCCAGACATCATCAATGCTGGAGATACGTCTGTCGGGTGGGGACGTTAAGCTCGGCGGCCCCGTCAGTGCTTTTCGATAGACCTGAATGGGTCAGCACCAGGTTTCACCCTTTCCCTTTCTTCATATTTCATTTATTCACAACTTAAAAAAAACACACTAATCTAAACACAAACACATCAGAGTCATCCATAAAACAGCGAAAAGTCCATCTCTGGTGAAGATAAAACGCAAACACTCCAGTTAAATTTCCAAAGACACTGCCCTGGAGTAGATCCGTCATGGTGCCACCGATACGGCGAGAATCGTCATCAAATAAAGCTGGGCTGTATAAAATTAAGTTAAATGTAAATACGCCTATAATAAAGTGATGTGTGTGTGTTTTTTTTTATAATCACTCTTGACCCACTGTGGATTCATCAATCCCTATCTGTTAATTTCAAAAGCAATTAAATACAGTTTTTCTCATTTTTATCGAATGTTAAACATATTTTTAACCAAGCTGCGGCGTACAGAAATTATGGACAGAAGCGCGTAGTGTGGCCTGGACACGCAGGTTGTCATTGAGGAGGTCAGACCTCGAAGTAACGAGCCAGCTCACCTCACGACAGGCTGTGGATGAACCTCGTGGAGCCCGGATCAGAGAAAGTAGCCACAAGGTTGTGTCGCCACGTAAACAGCCCAAAATCAGGACAAAAATAATGCTAGCTACAAAGCATTTTTTTTTTCTTGTCTTGGTAGCTTAAAATACTTTAATTTTTTGTTTGTTAGAAATAACCACATTGTACACTGCTAAACACTATGGCATAAAGAAGATATGATTTGTTCCAAATAGTAGTAAGATTTTCAACAATAAGCGTAAGTTTAACGTTCTTATTTGTGGTTTTAGTTGAAGTCAGCTAATAGCGATTTTTTTTTTTGAGAACCACATTTATTTAAAAAATATTTGGTTCTAGTTTTTTCTGACTGTTTGTAACGATGAGAGGAATAAAACTAACAGAAATTTTTCTTACTGATTGAGGCTTTACAGTTCATCTATGAAGATTTCACTGTAGAAGATTGTGGATAAAAAAAGGTCATCTCAAAGTAGCCATCCCGGTATCCTGCTGGAATGATTTCGACCAACAATGAAGAACCTTTTTAAATAAGACATTCACTAGTTACATTCCTACAGGCCTACAAACTTTTGTATCTCAAAAACAAAAATTCAATTATTTTCAATTAGCATAAAAATGAATAATATGCTAATGCAAATGAATTTTGTTTTTATTATTTTAAACCCTACGCGTTTCACTCCATTTTTAGAGCATCTTAAGTGATATCTGTGTAAAATTTGTGAAACTGTGTCAGTTTTTTGATACCTAACGTGTCAGCCATCATTCTGTTGCTCTCATGACGTCATTGAAGTTCCCGCCACCGCCGGTTCCATGGAGCAAGCGTCCCGTGTGTTTGTTTACCCGAGTAAGCATGACCACATTTGGTTTAGCTGTAGCCCACTGTCCACGTTCATATTATCCGACCTTTTTTTATTTCTAACGCTTCTTTTACTCGCCTGGGTCACCATCTGCTTTCCTGAGACAGAACGCTATTTTCATTGAGTAAAGCACTGCCCAGTCAACTGAATATTATACTACAGTTGATTTGCAACCAAGATAACAGTGGCAATAGCCGCGGCAATCTATGCAGTCATTTGTACATATCCAGCTATATTTAATTACGAAAACAATACGAAGTGCAGTGGAAATTAATTTTACTTATATGCGATTCCATTTTATGATTGCGTCGAATTACACGACAAATCAAACCATAGCCCTGAGAAGAAGTATACATGAGATAGAATCAAATGTAGTTCATATTGTTTTAATAACTAATCATAGCTAACAAAATGTACAAATGTCTCACAGATATCGCTGAGGATGCTCTAAAAATATAATGATTTAGATACGGTGAAAAATATAATTAAATAAAATTCACTTCCATTGGCGTATTAGCAATTTTTATTCAAAGTCTGCTGATCGTCCAGGCGAATTGGACGGTTTAGTTCCAGACCGAGAGTGGTGGGTGAACGGTTAACGTTGTGGCCACGCATTCGGGAGGACGTCCGTTCGAATCCCCGTCCGGGCATCCAGATTTGGGGTTTCTATTGTTTCCCCAAATCACTCCATGCGAATGCCGGGATGCTTCCTTCAAAAGGCGATGGCCGAATTCCTTCCCGTTCCTTGTTCCCAGTCCCATCCCGCCTCTAATTACCTCGACGTCGACGAAGCGTAAAGCCATAAAAAAAATTAGTTCCTGTTCGTAGGTGAAAGCTGGATGAAAGTCATATACTAGGACCCAGTTTCCAACTCCAGTTCCATTTGCAGCCAGCAAACACAAGTGTCAAGCATTGACTTTGCGACAAATTCTAATTGATATCGACGAACACGAATTCAGTATAGGAAGCACTTACGTAGCTATTTCAAGATTTCAAATTTGAGAGGGATTCGGTTTTGCACAAGATATTGACTGTAGCATACCTGAGAGAACATTAATCTGGATGCCAACTTTAAGCGAAAAAAATTTTTGCGTTCGGTACAAGAGAGTGGCGTACCTAAAATTCCTGCCGAGTATCAAACACTTTTTTAACTTTTTTAATAAAATATACGTCATACAAATACTAATATTTTGAATTAATTTAAATTTAATTCCATTTTTCAACAATGAACGAGGTGAAAAAAATCAAGGAAATTTCTATTGTATCATCAAATTTCACACTTCAGTAAATTGGCAGATATATAAAAAAAAAAAAAAAAAAAACGAATTGTGCACGTTTTGGAAATGATAGTGAGGAAGAAGTATGTGGAAGAGTCTTACAGAAAGAAAAGACAGGATGGTGGGCCATATTTTAAAACATGCGAGATTGGCTTATTTGTTAGTGTAGGGAACAGTCGATGGTAAGAACTGTAGAGGAAGACAGAGATTAGGATATATGAAGGAGATAACTGAGGACGTGGATTGTAATGGGTGTGTTTAGATGAAGCGGTAGGCGCAAGATAGGAAGGGATGGAGGATTGCATCAAATCAGTCAAGACGAATGACAGTAAAAAACCTTTGTTTTAAGCTAGTGTAAAAATGTATTAAATGTGTGTAGAGACTAGCTACAGTTTTCAAAAGAACTTTGTGCAAATCTTTTAAGGGAACGCAACTGGAAGCTGGCTGCTGTTATCGGTTGCACTAGATGTAACTGTATTAGTAATCACCGTGCAAAGTTTTGGAGAAGACGAAGCAACGCGTCTGTTACCGACTGGTGTGCCCTATCAACTCCGCATGCAGCCAGACGCACGAGCTAATGGGCTACTAAGCCGTCCCTGCACTTCCGCTTTCGTCAAGCAGCGACCACCTAGCCCGCTAACCTGCCACGCGTACTAAAGATACGGACTCAGGCTCAAAGTCCAACCATGCCGTACAGGCCTTTCTGATGGACTCTTATCATACAGAATACAACACATAAACTGGTGGCGACACTATTAGGCGAGGAATCGGTCAAGAGACGGGAAAGGATGGGTGGCAAGGATTGGGAAGGAATTCGGCTATGGCCTTTTGAAGGAAGCATCCCGGCATTTGCCTGGAGTGATTTGGGAAACCATGGAAAACCCAAATCTGGATACCCGGACGGGGATTCGAACCGCCGTCCTCCCGAATGCGAGACCAGAACGCTAACCGTTACACCACCACGTTCGGTTCAAGATATACAGAATCTGCGGCTAAGCCAGTCCTTTCAGAATAGTGACTAGCATTCTGGCCTAGCATTCTAGGAATCGACGGTTCGAGTCGGCTTTGGGAATGGTTGGTTTTAATACAATGTTCTGTTCGTCATGTATTTTTATCTTTATAGCAAAGCCTGTTATAATTGATAGAACATATCTGGACGTTGTGGATCATTTTCCTCAATTGATGTCAATAATAATAAATATATACAGCTTAAACAATTGAATATATGTTCGTTTATTTACTTACTGGACGCGTTTCGCTTCTTAACTGAAGCATCTTCAGTGGTTTTCCTGTAGATTATGTATATATATTACAATAGTGTTATTTTTACATTTTCTATGTATAAATTAAACAGGGTACAATAAATAAACAACAAAATTATTAGACAAATAAAGAAAACAACGCATAATATAACCACATCACCACAAAAGACACTCAACCACAGTAGGCCTATATCAAATGCAGATAACATAAAATTGCAAATATATTTAAAAAACTAGGATTCAAAACAGCATTTAGAACAGATAATAGGATACAGAAAAATATTAAAAGTAACACATTAACTAATAAATTTCACAACTAAGGATATGGAGGTTAACATGCAATGAATGTCAAGATCAGTACATTGAACAAACATGTAGAAAATTCGAGACAAGGTATAAAGAGCTCACAAGAGCACTAAAATACGACAACCATTCTACATTTGCAGAACACCTACAATAGCACAGCCACCAACCAACGAATATAGACACAGGCATGCAAATACTCACTATAAACAACAACAAACCACAAACACTAACATTCCAAGAGAACTGTTACATACAAAAAGCACTAACGGAAGGAAAAAATATAATTAACGAATACACAAACCTGACAAACCAGACACTATACACAGTACTGAAAATAAAATAAAGAAAAAAACCATAATACATGAAAAACACCATTAAACAAAACAAGGACATATACAAAATCATAACAAACTGATACAAACATATACATTTTGGTAAAGCGAGCGCGCCACACACAAAAGAAACGGAAGACAAATAAAGAAAACAAAACACCATCACAAAGCGTTGCACATTAAAAAGTAATTAAAACAGACCAGCCATTCAGACAAAATACACAGTGCAGTGTAGTGCTAGATTACCTGTGCAATAACAAGTAGAAAATGACCCACAGTCCAAAAAGCAGAGATTTCTGCTGCTGAGAATGGTGGATAAATAGAGCAATGTATCATACAATGTAAGCAGATTATAATTTGTATAAAAACTACAATATTGAAAACATAGAACATAACAATATTGTGACATGTATACACAATCAACATGAAAATCGCCGAAGATGCTTCAGTTAAGAAGCGAAATACGTTCGGAAAGTAAATAAACAAATGTTTAATAGCTTAGGCTGTATTTATTTATTACTATTGATAGAATAATATATATATATACATTTTTTTTAAATAATCGTTTGATAAGGAACTCTGTCACCAAGTGGCCGGAGATCGTAAGGATCTTCGGCCCGAAAAAAGAAAGTAGGACAGAATTTCTGCAGAAGGGGACGGATTTATTTAGTTGGGAACTCCAGGGTTAAGCTCATTTCTGAGACCCCTTACGGAAATGGCTAATCGATATGTGTTTGGCAATATTGGCCGGGATATCCCCGAAGGCTGCCTTGTGAGTGTTTCGATTTTGCATGCATGCGACTCTCTGGAGGCAACCCTAGCCTAATCCGGATGAAGGGGACCTACAGTTTTTTATGGAACTCGAACGAAGGAGCAACCTAGCGTACATCGCATAAACAAAGCAAAGCTTTGCGACAGATGAAGATCAGTAGAATACTCGTATAACGAGGTCAGTTGATATGGGTCAAGTCATCCACGCTGATGATGCCTTTGTCATTACTAAGCTTTCCTTATCTTTATTCCGGCGTTTGTTGGAAAGGATGTTATATACAGTTAGTGTTCGCAAGATATCGCCAGAGTGAGCGATTTCTCACATCTTGATAGAAGAGATAGTAGTACAGTGGTTTAGAGTACAGCCGACGGTCTGAATTATAGATTACGACTTTTCTACGATGATCCTCACTGTAGAGTCAATTTTTTCTTAGGGCTTTATGCCTCGTCGACGTCGAGGTCATTGGAGGCGGCGAAGAATTGGGTTCAAGAAATGAGAACGAATTTGTCTATTGCCTTTTGAAGGAACAATCCCGGCATTCAACTCATTTCGGGAAACCGTGGACACCGAAATCTGGATGGCTGGACGGTGATTAGAACATGCCTCCTCCCGAATGAGAGGCCAGCGCATAAGAGCTAACCCACCACGCTCGGTCTGGAATCAACTACAAGGTACCTTTTCCTTGGACTTAAGACCTTTAGGGCTCTCCTGAACAAACCAAAAAATTGCAATCTCATGCTTTATTTCCCTCATGGTTTAAATTTTTTTTTAAAATAGTTGGCTAGTAATTGATATTCTGGTGTTTTTAACGAAATGGTGACTCTAAAAGTCACCTGCTCACGATGGTTTTCCCACTCGCTGAAATCCAAACACTCCGTACTGCATTTTATCGAAGTTGTTTGAAGATGAAGAATTAATTCTTCATCACCATCTTTTCCCAATATTTTTGGGTCGGCTGCCTTCGATGGCATGGCCAATTTTGTTTCTATAGATTTACGGCCACTTACCCTTGCTGACGCCAAGAATTTGGTCATACTAAATATTAGTGGGGAAGTGAAGTGTTGCCATCTGTCTGTGAAACCTGTAACTCTGTTCAGCGTGTGATAAGTGTATATTTTTGTTTGTGAAATGTGTAATTTATGAGGCGGAGATTGGGAAGTGCACCAGCATTCACCTTGACGGTACGCGGAGGCCTGGGCTCGTACTTCCCCGATCCAGTGTGCTGAGCCACGCTGGCGGGTAAGAATAAGAATTATCTATTCACTAGAAATTGGGCAACTGTCTCCAACTATAATAAAGGAAGCCGTGATAACAACAGGAATAAATCTAACATCGATTATAATGCAGCCCTGGTGAATTATCATTTCCCTGCCGTTATGAAAACTTTAGCCGAAAATAAGTTGCCTATTTCTAGCCAACATGGATTTAGTAAAAACTGAACATGTCAGACACATCTGCTACTATTTTCTCATAACACAAAGCAAATCCATTTTCAGGATTTTTGGGAAGGATAGACATTGCGGTAAACTACCATCCCTTAACAAAGGTCCTAGCGTTAATAACAGTTTACGATTTTTTATATTAGGCCTCTACGGTTAATTGACCTCGTCATTAACGCCGAGGACAACGAACGGGAGCCTAATGAAACTACAATTCCTGGAATGATTTCGGGAAACCATTGAAATCTGAAATCCAGTTGGCATAGCTGGGTCTCAAACCCGGGTCTTCAAGAATACCAGGCCCGCGTAACCATCAGATTTGGAGCTAGAGCGTAATGCATTAAAATGAATGGTTCTGTATATAGTTCAGACATTCAAAGAGATCGAGCTTTTCTTGGCACCATGTTGAAATATAGTTAACATTAATTAACATCTAAAAAGCACAAAAAATACGTAAGACGAATAAAATTAGGCCATTTGCCCAGAAGTTTATTATTTGTAACAGTTTGATCGTGACTGAGCTAGTTAATTTGGAAGGCAGACAACATAATTTCATACGCAGTTATTGAGTGAAGTTTTAATTATGTATACTCATTTCTGACTGCACCGATACTGTGGTGTGACAGCGTCACCCACAATGAATATAATTAAATTGTTATTAATTATATTCATAATTTTACTAATTATATTCAATTTTATTAATTATATTCAATCTTGTGACGTGTAAATAGCGTAAATAATGGGGGTTGTCTGGATAGATTAAACATATGTTAAACCAGGGCAGCCAAAGGTATAGTTGTTGTAAATTTATTTTTCTGTAAAACTCGTGGCTCAGTAAGGTGGTGAATATTGGAGGCTGAAAACTGCCATTTTCGGACGCTCGAGAGTGGGACAATGGGGGCCTCTCCGACCTGGCTGCGCCACAGCTTCACAACGGCTATCTTCCGTTAGGCCAGGCAGAAAACGCGCGGAGGGATGCAGCGAATGCGAGGCGCGATATAATACACGTGACGACGGACATGTGTAGATAGCCAATCATGAACATTTATTGGGGTCCACAGTACTAATTCTAGGGAGTTTGTTACATGTGGAGAGGCGACTTTCCGAGGAAGAAGGAAGAAGCCATCTTAAGCAACACTTGCTGCCGGGACGAGTTGATGAACAGACGTGTCAGCCGACACGCTCTCGTCTGGTGATCATTGTCTGGTTGTGATCACACTCTTGCTTTGGGAAGCGAGAGGTTATATGGCATGCCTGCCATTATCTGGAAGTCGTTCTAATAACGCGGTCGTACCCGCTTATTTGGCTTCCACAGCTGCAGTGACATTGAGCATGTCACGCTACTTAACGGCGATGCTTTTATGGTAATGTACCGGATACGACGGTCACTATTCATTGCGATTTAACGGACTTGTGAACCCTTAAGCGGCACTGGGATAAGACTCTGCTCCCGCCACTAAATCACTGAGCTAGCTGATTTTATGTTTCACTGTAAATTTCAAGCATCTTGCTATTTGTAAATTCATTTTGATGCTTTTCTTTAACTTTATACGGCGCCCCTGGGATAATCCTTTGTTACAGTAAAATGTTAGCTTCAATTTGATGGCCTGTGTTGCCATGTTGTTCAATGTTAACTTTACTGTTTTTATTTGTTGAAATATTTCATTCAATTTTTGTTTGCTTTCATCGGCGGATTGTAAACGTCGGGTATTGCTTGTTTTTTTTTTTTTTTTTTGTTGGTCGAACTATGTTTAACGTAAAGTTAATTATTACCCGGCCTTGTAAAAGCCATAAGAATCAATAAATGGGATATTATTTTGTGTCTAATATTCATGGTTCTGGTTCCTTTTAGCTCCCCTTTATTATATTTTTAATGTATTTTCATTTCTCAGAATTAATAAGTAATAATTCCCCCCTCCCTTTTCCGCCACCATTGTATTTTATTACAATACACATTAAAGACATAAATTGGGTGAAATAAATAGCCTTACTCCACATGGGTTTCCTTCTTCGCTGGAGAAACTATAGTTTAAAATATAGTTCTGGTGCAATGCTCTCTGTGTGTATTCCGTAGTAACAATGCAGATATAGTTTCCATGAACTTGATGTTTTCACAAAACTAGCTTTTCGTTTATATAAACCGGAAATGTTTTCTCCCTTGCAGGGATATTCTGTTACACGCACAGAAGAAAAAAATGCCTTCTCCTTACAAAATAAATATTGTATTCATCTCAAGGAACCAACGTGAACGCTCTGAATGGTATAAGAATTTATTTACCACTTTTTATAGAATTTAAAAAAGTAACACGTCCCTCACATTAGCGAATTTTAACTTTTGTGTGATTATATTCCTATGGATCGATATGTAATTTTAAATGAGTTTGTCAACCTCAACAACATTTATTATCTCTATTTTAGAGAATAGGTCAGCTGTTAAACATCATCATGATACTCTGGCGAGGTCTAGGAATTCAGTGCTATTTGTTGGCAGAACTTAATCGGCTTAATGGCTCAACTATATCAAGGGAAACCAATCTTTTGATGTCTTCCACCCACTTCTGTTTCCTTCTTAGCAATACCTCTTACAGGAGCCGCAGAAACCCAGTCTGGAGCAAGTGTTAAGTAACTTTTAAAGGGCAGTGTTTGCCAACAAAATGTATTTTATTTGTTTTTGTGTGTGTTTATTAGGCTAGACATGTCAAAATTGAAGAAAAAATAGCCGTGTGAGAAAAAATAAGTATATTGAAACTGCATTCAATTAATACTCCTAGTAATGATATCCTTGAGAATTTTACTGCCACATATAACCGATAACTGTGTCGGCTTTCATAACGTTGGCATCAGGATCGTTTTACTATTTGATAAAGATTAAAAGCACTGAACTCTGGTTTTTCAACTAATGAATTAAATATTGTATCTCACCTGTTTGGATGCAACTTAACCATTCTTGCAAGAGGCTTTGATATCCTCTACTATCCCAATTATACTTCAGCATCAGCACTAAAATTTCTTCTTGGTAAGATATATAACACATAACAAAATTTTCGTTGCAGGGAATTATCTTTAAATCTTTTCTTTCATGTCTAATTTAAGTTCTTTTAGGTGATAACTGAATGTTTCAATTTCCTTTGGTGTAACATCTTTTTTAAAGGTAGCTGATAATAATATTTCTTCAAACTATATTCCGATATTTTGATGACTAATGAACTCTTTTCCACCCATTCTTTTTTTGGTTAGGGCTTTACGACTCGTCACCATCTACGTCACTAGAGGCAGGAGCTGATTTGGGACAAGGAACGACAAGGAATTTGGCCATGGCCTTTTGAACTAACTACCCTGGCGTTTGCTGTAATCATTTCGGAAAAACCACGGAAAACCGAAATCTGGATGGCACATATCCATCAACTTTAATAAAATGCATTACGTCTGGAGGCTGGACGTGACGTCGATAGCTCGGCAACCTTCGGCGAACCCGATGATACCCGAAGTGTTACTTATACTGGCCGCCACCACAGCTCTGTTTGGCTAACCAGGAAATTTCAAATAAATATTTGATTTTGATTTTATTTGAATTTATATCGTTAAACGAAACGAAACTGCGATGACAGCTAAAATGCAACTGTGTGTTGAGTAGCAGAGATAATAATTATAATGCGAAGCAGATATATAAAAAGTTATACTGCAAAGTTCACTTAAATTTACGCGGTTCTTTTATTTTACTTACGACGATAAGATGTAGAAATTCTCGTAACGAGAAGAGCATGCGATGTATTCTCTGTAGCAGTTACTAAAACAAAATGACAATACGGAGGTAATCACGAAATAAATAAATCGATTAAATAACAGTTATTAGTTTTTGAAATGATACTTCCCTTGGCAATTTTATCATCAGAAAAAAGATTTTCGTCATTTAAAATCAAATGCAGTTATTTAAAAACTCGTAGCTAAAGACTCCGAGAAACTATTCAGAGAAAATTTACTCACATTGCGTAAAATATCAATAAAATAGATAATATTTAATCGTTATTTGTTTTCCTTAGTAACGTTTCCAGAATAAATTCCTACTGCCGCTATACTTGATACCCGCAAATTTTGATGGGCGTTTAATGTAGTAAGTTTTATAGTCTTAAATGAATACCGACGATTGAATTTCCCGTTAGATTCTAGTAATGGTCTCTACAAGTCTGCTCTTCAAGATTTTTTATCTAGAAAGTTTAGTGGTCATGAATGGGAATAAAATTTGGCGAAGCAATCATGCTTTAGTACAAGTCGTTGGATTTAATGCCTTGGTTTAATTTTGGTTTAGATATTTGATAGTTGGAAGTTACCTGTCATTATTCCGTGAACTGTCAAAAGAAATTTAAAAAATCTTCTGTGTCCTCCGAAACTGCGTTTTGGTAGGCAGTTAACATTATGCCTTTAGAACTAATAGTTCTAGACTTTTCATAATTTAAGCCACTATTCAAACGATACGTAACAGGATGTTGTGAATGTACAGTACAACTAACAAGAAACTGTAAATTGCCCAATTCTTCCGCACTGTGGCAGAAGCGGAATTTTGAAGAAATATCCAGATCTCTGTCTCTGTCTCTCTCTCTCTCTCTTTTTTTTTTTGGCGCTTATTTATTACTTGTGTTCGGGACGAACCAAGCCATATTTTCAGAGACACGGAAATGGTTGTGATTATAATGAAACTTGACAAGTGGTTAAGGAGATGCGAGAGGTATTCAACAGTGTGCTCCTCAATTGGGGCGACAATGCAGTAACTGCAAATAATTTAGTCAGTTTTCGTCGAAAACCTTTTTTACTACCGTATACTTACTGCGGCGCCATATTGGCTCAGATCGTTGCGATTTGAACCACAGTGTGGGGAAGAGAAATTTCATCATCGGGATTTGGCGGGTAGGATCGGAAAGGCGATGCGACACGATTACTAATCACCAGTTTGTACAGTACAGATTAAATTCTGAACGTCTCCGCAGTGTATGGAAAGAAAGCATACGACACTGTTGATTTGTCCAGTGGATGTAGACATAAAGCTTTGCGTACCTTTCGGTGTATTATCAAAGAGTTGAGACCGGATTTCACCCGTTCAGTTCTTTCATCACCGCACAAACACACAACGAACAACACATGTTAACCAAAACATTATGAGCCAACATGACCACCTGCTTAATAGCGTGTTGACCCCCCTCTGGAACGCAATACATCAGCGATTCGATTGGCATCGATTCCACGAATCCTTGGTAGATTTATGGAGGTATATGGCACCAGATTTTTGCGCACAGATTTCGCAATTCCCTTTAAATTACCGGCCGATGGTGCGTGAAGAGTAAGCGCATTATAGCGTCCCAGACGTGTTCCATCGGGATGCGATCAGACATTACGCGAGTTCACCATCATGTTACATGGACATTGGCTACCCTGCTGGAAGACATGAAGCATGAAGGGATGCAGGTGGTCCTAAATAATTTTCACGTATTCCACAGCTTTATGGTGCCTTCGGTCACTATCACAGGTCTTCGTGAAAACTCCGTTGAATGTGCCCGTATCATCATACAGCCTCCTCCGGCCTGCGTCCCTGACGCAGCGAACGTTTCGAGTCGCCTAGTCGTGGGTTCAACGTCTTTCAAACACTTTCCATAGATGCTCACTACAATTGCACGGCAACAGCCGTTTCCGAGATGCTCGCTCCCAGACGACTGGCCCTAACAATCTGCCTTTTGTCAAAGTCACTTATGTCAGTGGATTTTCCCTTCTTGCCACACGCATCATCGCTAGTATAGCTCCCCATTCGTTTCTGCTCCGCTTATACACTTTCTTTACCGCATGACGTACCCGTACCAGACAGCATTCAGTTTCGCGCTAAACAGTTGTTACAAAGTTCATCAGTGAATCATAGTCATCTGCACAAAAACAGCAACACCTGAAAACATGAAGGATGTGAATTGGCCGTCCTGGATACGCCTTCTCCATAAGAAAGCAGCAACACCTGAAAACATGAAGGATATGAACTGGCCGTCCTGGATACGCCTTCTCCATAAGAAAGCAGCAACACCTGAAAACATGAAGGATATGAACTGGCCGTCCTGGATACGCCTTCTCCATAAGAAAGCAGCAACACCTGAAAACATGAAGGATATGAACTGGCCGTCCTGGATACGCCTTCTCCATAAGAAAGCAGCAACACCTGAAAACATGAAGGATATGAACTGGCCGTCCTGGATACGCCTTCTCCATAAGAAAGCAGCAACACCTGAAAACATGAAGGATATGAACTGGCCGTCCTGGATACGCCTTCTCCATAAGAAAGCAGCAACACCTGAAAACATGAAAGATATGAACTGGCCGTCCTGGATACGCCTTCTCCATAAGAAAGCAGCAACACCTGAAAACATGAAGGATAGGAACTGGCCGTCCTGGATACCCCTTGTCCATAAGAAAGCAGCAACACCTGAAAACATGAAGGATATGAGCTGGCCGTCCTGGATACGCCTTCTCCATAAGAAAGCAGTCAAACCTCGTGTTGTAAACCACACATTACATATTTGTTGTGTCCGTGTAACAAACTTTCTACAAAGCACATTTATTTTATAGTTTCAGGCAGTCAGAGACTAGGATTGAATAAGGATAGCTTCGTACGGTTGTGGAATCCTTTATATGCTGCTTAAGTATGTCACTAATGTTTTTCATATTTATAAGAAAAAAGAATCCAATCTGTCTGCTTGTTTTCTACCCTCTCTCCTCTGATTTAATCAAGTGTTTTGTTTTACTACGATGCCAGAAAGCTCATAGTGAATGACATTGTACATGAAACTACTGATTTTGTATTTTTGTATCCATAAAGTGGTAAGATTCGTAATTAATATGCTTGTTGTTGTTTCTCAGGTGGTCCTCGTGACTAACAGCTGCTGCCTTTCCGTTCTCTCCATTGCTGAGGTAAGTTGTTTATCTGTTTCAAATTTCTGCTGTACCTCTTTGTTGCATAAGCAATACAATAGGCTTTTGCGTTCTTTTATTTTCGATCCTAATATCTGGATGATATTAACATAGAACTAAGTGACCACAATGGGAGATTAGCCCAGTTTCGTTAAAAAAATATGGGAGGTATCAGACAAGCCGAAATAAGCTGCCAATCATTTTTCAAACAGCGGGAAGCTCTCCAATTTATAGTATATATGTATGAGAGTCGGGTGCGCTTTATGAAAATCTTTTTTGTGTTATTATTTTTGCTTAACGTATATCTTTTTGAGGAGGTTCTTGACCGTCCCATAATTCGCCTATGTGACTATCGGAAAAAAGTCTAAGCTACCGTCGTCGTGAAGGCCAAATATTTGATCCGTAGTTCTTTGTACAGTACCTATCTGTCCATGCATATTAAAGCTTTAACAATGTCGTCCATACTGACGGGTACAAAATCAGTCATGCACTTTACGAAAATACTAAACTCTTGCGAGACCATGGTTGTGATGATTGAATACATCATATCGCGTAGAATAAAACAGCAGTAGTGGCATAAGAATCCAGAATTTTGTATCTTGTGGCGTATTCTTTAATACAGGTTGTTGTTGCTATCTAACTACATCTTTAACAAATCGACAGTGTTTTCACATCCCGTTTCATTCTATGACGGATTCAGCTGCAAAATTCTATGGGAGAGCTTCCAAGCAAGTACTCCACAAGAAGAACATTAGCTCGTCGTAAATGTCGAGAGACATACCACCTTATCTGCTCGCGGACACGATGTGCAACACGCTGCGGAGTGAGAGGAATAGTCTTCCTTAGACGCCGGAGCAAGAGGCATTGATAGCTGTGGTAAGTGTCCGTAGCACATTTCTTAACATTACGTCTAAAGCAGTGCAGTGTAGAAATGCATCATTATGTCTGATAGCGCTATAACTGACTGTTCTGGCTAAATATTTCAGATGCAAGCGAGATTTTCCTCAACATCATCAATTTTCACATTTTCCCCCTAGCCAGTCAATAGCTATGTATTCTAAATTAAACTTGGGGTGTTAACGCTGCCAATTTGGAGAAAATAATAACAACCAACTCTGTGAGATGTAGGTAAGCAAAGGTATTCCGCTTTCGAAATTTTAAGTTTGCAGTTTGAATCACTATTCGTGTTTTATCGTTAATTACATCCCACTAGTTATAGTTTAACCTGCGATGAATTCTTTGCAGTGAGCAGTATTTGATGGGTTGAGTAGTCAGACGTACTTTTTTGTTTCAGGTTATTTCAGGATGTATGTCTCATTACCTAAGGTTTTGCAGAAATCAGATCTTCAATATAAATCATGATTGTGTTGTTATGTAGCAGTTATTAAATTACTAATCTTTTATCTTCGTGATGAAAAACGCACTTACTGCGATGTAACATTCTTACTCTGGCTATAAATGTGTGATTTTTCTGAACAGAGTTATGATCTGCTTTTCAGCTTTGAGAATGCGATTCCTGTTTCCGAAATCAACTAAAAACCAATAACAGTAAGATAATACAGTTTTGTGGGCTCATTGTGTGAGATGTAGACGAATCTCCTTTAGGAAAATGAACGATTTATTATTATTACTCCCACACACATTGTTAAACACAGACAAAAATAAAATTTTGGTCTAACAGGTTTAACTTCTTTGTAAGTTGCAAGAATTAACTGACGTCAGTCAAAAATTTGTTGTTTATATAGATCGTTCCACAATGAGCATACGGATCTAATAAAGGGCGTTAATAACAGATGGTCGAAGAGCCAACACGGTGCGACAAAGATTCCTCGTCCATTCTGGATCTTTTTCTAATTAGCAATCCTGATATTGTAGATAAAGTTTGTATAGAAGACGGTATAAGTGATCACAAGGGCGGTTGTGGTAACGTTAAACTCTAGTCTGAGTCTGAAGCATGACAAAGAGAAACTCGTGTTTTGCTTCGATAAGGCAAACGATGCGGGTATGGTTGATCACTTTGCGAAGAATTTTGAAACGTACATGCTAAATACAAATGTTGAGGAACTTTGGTTTAATTTAAAAGAACTAATATGGACCGGTTTAAACCAGTTTGTTCCTAAGAAGTGTATTAAGGTCAGTAACAACTTCCCTTGGTTCAATAGGGAAGTGAAACGTTTGCTCAGGAGGCAAAGGCGTTTACATGCCGCGGTGAAAAAAATCGGGGGACTCATCTAATCGTGCTAAATTAGTCCAGTTGCGTGCGGAAGTGCGTAAGGCAATGCGCGATGCGTTTAAAGAATTCCAAGCTAGGAATTTATCCGAAGATCTGATTACTAATCCAAAAAAGTTCTGGTCGTATATCAAAGTAATAAGAGGCTCTCGTAAGGTTATGCCGTCGCTGATTAAAGAAAATGGTGAATTATCAGAAACAAGCGTAGAGAAAGCAGAAATTTTGAATGATATATTTAAAAAGGCTTTCACGATAGAAAACTCAGAGGAGATACCGATATTTAATAATCGTACGACAAAATTATGAATGATCTCGCTCTGATGTCGAGGGAATAACTAAACTGCTTATGAATGTAAAAAACCAATAAGGCTCCCGGACCAGGACGGTATTCCTACAAGATTCTACTCAAGATACGCAAAGGAAATTGCACCGTATTTGATGAAATTGGTATACCGTCTCTCTGGATCAAGGAAAAATACCAGCCGAATGGAAGACCGCTATCGTAACTCCAGTGTTTAAAAATGGGAATGTTAATGATCCTCAGAATTATAGGCCGATCTCGTTAACTTCAATATTTTGCAGGATTTTAGAACATATCATCTATTCAAATGTCATGCGGTTCTTGGATGAAGATGAGCTTTTAAATCCAAATCAACATGGATTCAGAAAAGGCCGATGCTGCGAAACACAACTTCTAATTCACGACTTTGTGCCGAATTATAGATGAGCAATCCAGTTGATTTGGTTCTATTAGACTTTAAAAAAGCTTTCGACACTGTGCCTCACACTAGGTTACTTAGGAAACTTCGCGGTTACGGCATATCTAGACAAATATGCGACTGGGTTGCAGACTTCCTGAAGGACAGAACACAGTGTGTAGTTCTCGACGGTGAGCGTTCATCACTACTGAAGTGGGGTCTGGAGTTCCCCAGGGAAGCGTGTTAGGGCCACTGTTGTTTCTCATATACATCAATGATCTATGCGACATAATAGGGGGGATGAAAAGATTATTTGCCGATGATGCTATAATTTATCGCGAAATCAAAACCCAGGACGACTGCGCTTTGTTACAAGACGATATTATGAAAATAATTGCGTGGTGTAAAGATTGGCAGTTGGAGTTAAACGCTAAAAAGTGCCAAGTCATGCGTGTAAGTAAAAAGGTGACACCATTTAACTATGAATATACGATTAATGGCACTGTCCTTAGAACGGTAGATTCCGCTAAATACCTAGGGGTAACAATTCGTAATAATTTGTCGTGGAATGAGCATATCGAGAATGTAATGGGAAAAGCAAATCGTATGCTCCGATTTCTAGGTCGTAATTTAAATCAATGCACTCAGGAAGTTAAATCGATTGTATACAAGTCACTAGTACGTCCTCACTTAGAGTATTGTTGTTCTGTATGGGGTCCCCATCAAAAGGGGTTAATGGAGGCTTTAGAGAAGGTTCAAAGAAGAGCCGCCCGATTCGTGACAGGTATATATAGTTGGAGGGAAAGCGTAAGTGCGATGTTGAAGGAGTTAGGTTGGAAGACTTGGAACACCGAAGGCGTTGCTCTCGACGAAAGCTAATTGAAAAATTCACGACAGATGTATTCGGAATGACATCCAGCAAATATTGCTACCAGCAACGTTCATATCTCGAAATGACCGTGAAATAAGATAAGAGAAATCAGGGCCAGAACCGATTCATTTCTGTACTCATTTTTCCCACGAGCGATTAGGGAATGGAATAGAAAGGATTTACCGGGCGAGTAAACTTAAAATTCGACAGGAGTAGCTTTCGATAAAGCACTCCAGCCATCCTGATCTGGGTTTTCCATGGTTTTCCCAGATCACTCCACGCGAATGCGGGGATGGTTCCTCACAATAGCCCATGGGCGCCTCCTGCCATATCCCTTATAACCCTTCCAAACCATAACCCCTTTCGATAGGTGCAATGCACCCTCCGCCACACACTTTTAGTGAATCGCGGAGTAATAATAATAATAATAATAATAATAATAATAATAATAATAATAACCCAGACGCTGGCGCGCCCTAAAACACCAACAACGGATCTAATAACATTGGTATCTATGAAACATGAATGTTTAATAGTCACATAAACTAAGAAGTACGAGAATTATATTACAAGATAAATTATAATTTGTAAAATGAATCATGATATTTGATGGAGTTAGTAATGAATTGTTTCTTATACTGTACTTTGTTATTTACTAATCTTTATTCAGTAACAAGCCCAATAGTAATTGTGCAGAATAAACAAACAATTTCACTGTAATCACACTCTCCAATGAACACCGTGCATCAGCTTTCGCTCACGTTATATCACGTCGGTATTGCTGGCAGCTGACTTGCAGATCAGGCGACCATCATGTAACCTTCATTAACTCACTTGCGATCTTACGTGACGTAGACTTTACTAGGGCAAGGGACGAATTTGAAAGTCATCGTTACTCAAACCATCTATTGCTGGGTCTGGCACTGTAACGGAAATCGAAAAGGCCTCGCGTTGTGAGGGTCGCCATTTTTAAGGATTTTTTCGTTGCTATTATGAGTGGTGTGGTGGCTGACTAGTTAAGGTATCTGAAGGTCCCAGGTTTGAATCCTTGCCTCGGCGGGGATTTTCACAGGTCCTTAAACAGACCTTTATCTCCGGTAAAGCTTTTTGTGTAATGTGAAGTACACCAGAACGCTTCGGTGGTTCGGATTCCACGATAAAATGTAGGTCCCTCTACCCGGAAGGACTACTGTCTTAGGTTAGGCGGCTACGATTGGAGCGAATTGCGCAGCCGATAAAAAACCCAGTCACCACGATCACACGAATTTATTGATAGGCCTATTATTAAATGAGTACATATCATTACGGCATGAATATAACTATTTTTAAATCTTATTATTAACAATTTTGACACCTTTGTGACTGGCGCCAGCTGATCAGAAAACTTTTATTGAATATATCATTGATTGAAATTCGCTTTTCCTTTTACATTAAACATCGACGATTTTATACATCAGAAGAAAGTAAACTTGCAAAAAATAATATGTAAATGCTGTCTCAAGAACCACTGGTTATTTTTATGAGGATTAGCCCAGACAACTAATTAATACACTACTAAAAGCGAATTACACACTCAAATGATCTGGCTTTACTTTTTTGCTTATGGCTTTACGCCTCGTCGACGTCGAGGTCATTAGAGCGGGACAAGGAACGGGAAGGAATTCAACCATGGCCCTTTAAAGGAACCATCCCGGCATTCGCTTGGAGTGATTTGGGGAAAAAATGGAAAACCCAAAACTGGATGCCCGGATGGGGATTCGAACTCGCGTGGTCCCGAATGCGAGGCCAGAGCGTTTACCGCTCACCCCCCACGCTCGGTCAGGCTTTTGTATACTCTGTACTATTATAAGTCTGTGATCGAGCTGCTTCTGTCTGTTACTTTGCCCAGGCGTCACAAAAAAACTACCTAACCTATTTTTGACGGTGTTTCACAGTTTGGAAGCTTATGGCCTAGCTTAAAATCTGCGGTGTATCTTATTTATTTTATTTTATTTAGAGGAGTAGCAATAAATATCACCTTTATTGTAAAAATTTGTTTTCGTTAAATACTACAAGGTATTTTATTTTGAAGAGTAGTAATAAATATAACTTCTATTGTAAAAAGTCGCTATCATTAAATACTACATGTATAATTGTAAAACATTTAAAAAATAAATATTGACTTTGTCAGGTGTGATTTTTTCAAACTTCTTTGAAGACAATATTAGCAGTTATAATTTGATTATCGTTTATTTTTCGATCGTATGTGTCTTTAACATAAACATAAATATTACTGCATCTATGAACTACTGAAAACAAACGCCACGTACAGACGTCCACTTATTACCATTTGGAAAGACACGCCTGGATCAGAAGGTGTGAGGTTAATGCGAGGTATGAGCATAGTCTTATTGGAGTGAACGAAGGATGATGTACTCGTCGAAGTGAATTACCACTAATATTGCACCATTAATTAATCCCTGATTAGCATTAAGATTTATATTTGACTTAGTAATAGCATTTTTCTTTAAAAGTATTTTATGAGATAGTAAACCGAACGATCTAGGAAACTGCTCTAGCGATTTGGGAGAAATTTCATATGTAGCTAACGATTTTCGTTTAAAGTTTGTAACAGGATTTTACGAAAGAAAAAAAAACGAGCAATTCTTGTATTTTGTATCTCGGAAACGGCTCCAAGTTAGGATTTTATGATATGTAATATATCTACTTTATCCAATCTAATACTATTATATGAGCAACTCTTTTATATAGGTAAAATTAATTACTCACAAACGTCTCTAAAGAAACTCTTGCATAGTGAACAGAAATTGAAAGATGCCAAGCAAACGGTCACCCAGGTACTTAATAATATTCATCTCCTTTTTGTCCTCAACAATTAGGTTTGTGGATATTTTTTCTTGGGAATTTTAAAGTAGGGTGACAAGCGACTCTCACCACCACGGTGCCACAACCAACCGAGTCAGAATGGGACGATTTGAATTGCCTTTATTTATTAGTAAATAGCGTTGCTCAGTGGAAATTATTGACGTTGGTTTATGTTGAACTACAACCAGCAGGGAACATTTCAACAACATTGTCCCATTTTTAAGAAAACTTCACTTCCATTTATAATGAAGAGCATAAAACTTGCTGTATTCATTCACATCGGAAATTCTATTTAGCCTATCTTTTATTGTTACGTAAATTCCAAGTTAAAATCTGACATCAACTTACAAAAATGTAATTTCATGAAAGTGTGGTCATAATTTTTAGCTACTGTATTCAAAAAACAACGGATTTCTCTTAAAAACTATAGTTTAGAAGTCTCGACATAAATGATCTGAAATCAGAAACACAAATATCAAAAACACTCTCGAATGTACTCCAGTATACTGTAATTTTCTATGTTAATGCTTGAATTCCTACGTCCACAGAAGACCAAACATAGCTTGATTTCCTGCGGTTTTTTTTATTCAAAGGAAACCAACGTGTTTTTTTGTGTAAAGTACTGCTGGTTGTATTTTTCAGTGGAGTGATTGACATTAAAAACGCATCCAGAGATATGGAACATCGCAACTAATACGTAAATTAATACGGGATGTCGTCATGCAGACGTTAGTTTTCCACTAATCTAGGTATCACATTAAAATTCTTGATATTGATAGCAGTTTAAGGCTATTTGAGAATGATGGTGTCATATAAATAGAAATAAAACTTTCTGTTCTATGTTTTTAACAAACCAGCGAAACTGCAACATGGATTATAGCAATTTAAATTGTAAGAAAACAAACCGCTTGTATATGAAACTGATATAAGTTGCCCAGTGATTGGGACGGTTTATTCCGTAAAGTATTTGGGGTTAACAATACACAACAACATGAAGTGGGATCACCAGATAACCTCTGTCCTAAAGAAAGCTAATACCAGATTATGATTCATAGGTCGAATTTTGAAGGACTGCAACAAATATACGTAGGAGATAACGTCCTCACCTAGAGGTAATGTTGCGTAACGCACGGACTAGTAGTGTGCAGTAAGTTCAGAGGAAGAAATGATTTGTCGTCTGTTGTTATAGTCTCTACGAGAATTTAAGTAACATGTTACAGTGATGAGGTTAGAATACAATAGTTTGACAGACAAAATATGCTATTTTTCATCATTATATTCAAGGAACAGTCTTCGTTATAAGTTTCCGTCTTCAAGGTTTAAAAGAAGAATGGACAATTTTATCATTTCTTTGATCGTCTTATGTCCTGTTTCCCATTGGCTTTATACTAACGTAAAATTCTCAGTAATCTGTTGTTGACCATTCTTTGGATATGTTTAACGCATGTACCATGATAGTGATGAAGTTTATCCAATAGGGACCTTACTCGTAATATTTATTTACCAGCATGTGATAGTCGAGTATCTTTGCTGACTGAAATAAGTCTAAATGGCAGAAAAGTGCGATGAAGTGCTGATAATTATGAACTACAAAACCGGGATTTAAATCCTGAAGAAGACTATTTTTTTTTTTAAAAAATAAAAGCTTAACTTTGATAACCAGTGCATGTGATATCGTGTTAACTCTTGGTTGCTGGGTCACCGGTTTGAGTCCGGCTGAGGGCATGGATGGTTTTTGTTAAATGTTGTGTTCGTCTTGTGATATCCTTACTATTAAGCAAGGTTAACACATTTGAAAATGTTAACACTGTTGGCAGAGCAATGGAAAATACCACTAAGGCTGAATGTCATTTGAAAACAAAAAAATTCGATTCCAGATCTTCAGGCCCAAACAGCCTCCTGTCAAATGAGTAGCAGCGGTAATAGCAGACAGAGCTTGACACTGACCACACCACCTTGAATGTGACGCCGACTCCACCAATCCCATGCTAACGGACTGTGGTGTCCACAACATTTCTTTAGTGACGCCTGAACGAATTCTTCCCTCGTGCAGTGGGGAATTAGAATGTTGTCATATACTCTGTGGCAGTAAAGGAACTTGGTACATTTTCCCGAAAAAAGTTTTTTACAGGAAAGAATACATATACCCCGTTGGTTATACTCAAAGCCATATGCTTTACATAGGTGAGAGGTAAGTGAAAGAAGTTCCTTTCAAATAGAAGGTGAAACGTGCTGTAACACGCTTATCCAGCATTAAGTTTCAAGTCATATTACACACATCGTGATTTTGTCTGGGGCTCCAGTAAATTCAGTTTTTTTTCAAGTCATCCGTTTCGAAAATACCTGCTCATTATCCTTTTCATAGATTTGGTAGCTCCATTTAGTGAAATATTATCTCGGTTTGGTGGACACTGGAAAGTAGGGAAGTTGCTACCATTGAAGGCAATCGCTTTGTGGTGTGGCGATAATAACGAGGTCATTGAGAGGTGCATCCGTAATTTGTAAAATATGACAGCCGCAATGAGCCCAGAATGTGGGGAAAATCGAAACACTGTCATGCAGGCGGCCGGTCAATCCTTCGTGATCTCCCGGCCAATAATGCCATACGCTTTTACTTTTAGCAGAATGGACAGTAGAAGCGTTATATCTAAGATTGTTGAATGTAAAAAAATGGTTATTTTACTGTAGATGTTTGGTCACATTACTTAGGAGACAGTTACTACGTTCATACAGAATTTAAATATTTTTTTGATTTTTCATTGAAGACACAAAGTGAAAAATTGGAATTAATTCCTTTTTAAATGCGAGGTTCTAAAGTCAACATCATTGAAATTTTTTATGTACGTATCTTTTATCTTAAAAACCAATTTTATGTCGTAAAACACTGTTATATCGAGTGCGAGAAAATATATTTACAACTTGAGAAATAATCAGAAATATTGGAGGGTTATTTTCAACTTATCACTTTTCTTTGAACAGTTCCATTGTGCGTGGAGATACTGACGGTTAGAGCATTTCCTAGGTACATAATCAAATCACAGACCACACTTTACTCAAATGATCAAAAATAAACTTTACATTTCGGCATAATGGTTGTATTCTCCTTATTGGGTCGCAAGCCAATTTTTGATTAGTAGTGTACAGCTTCCAAAAAATGGAAAACAATAGAAAATACTCGAATTCCTAAATTCATAATAGGCACAAACACTATTTTTATATTTTTAACGTTTCCGCGTAAGACGAACCACATTTCTCAGTCTTGGTGAAAGTGCAAATGTTACAGCCATTGATTCAATAAATACAAACAACTTTAACACCACTAACTATTTCACTGCGCTCTGACGTTGATCGACAAGGTTATCTGTATCTCTTGAGGAAACGTATGCGTCACTGTATGTAAGAAGACTGCTGGGATGCAAGCATGCCTTGGAGTACGTAGCTAATAGACAAACCCGTAACGCAGTGAAAAACTTAGGTAGCAAAACAAGCTGCATCAATAAAACCTTGATTTATAATTCTAAAATATTGACATTCGGTAATAAAACTTAGGCTATACTAGAAAAGACAACTGTTTTATCTCGACAGCATTCAGGTGGACCCGGGTTCGAATCCACGCTTGGTCATCCAGATTTGGGTTTTCCATGGTTTACCCAAATCACTCCAGGAGAATGCGGGGATTGTTCCTTCAAAACCCCATGACCAAATTCCTGCCTGTCCCTTATTTCCAGTCTTTTTCCATCTCTAATGACCTCGACTGCGACGAGGCGTAAAACCAGAAGGAAAAAAAAAATTCTTGACAGCTGTACTGCCTTTATGTAAAAAAAATAATTTTCTCGTGCCTCAGTTGACTGCATAAAAATAATGTTCTTCAACACAGGTTTCCACTGGAAGGTAATTGAAACATAGTTGTCTTCTTGCTGCAATACTAGCACTAATTATCGAATTTCTGGTGTGCTGTTTTTAATAGATGCAACGGTGGGATTCACACTTCAATGAAGCGAGGGATACTTAATCGAAGCTGAACGTATGAAACAAATATCTTCTAAAACCTATCATGCTATCGAATGAGTAACAAAGATTTGGGTTCGAATCCCCGTCCGGCCGTCCAGAATTGGGTTTCACTCGAGGCGACTGCCGGGATGGTTCCTCCAAAAGGCCACGACTGAATGGCTTCCCATTCCTTGCCCGACGACGACGATGCGTAAAGACATAGGCAAAAGAAAAAAAAAAAAAAGAAGAGAGTGGGCAAGTTTCTCTTGCGATGCAAAGCGGAAGAAGCCTGCTGCTGTACAGATTTTGGTGCTGAAGTAATGAAAGAAATGCGCATCAGCACCTCAAAAAATCCTAACCTACGCGTAGTCGCCTTGAAGTATGCTAGTTCGGATTCCACGTTAAGCTGTATTTACCCTTTAACTGTTATTACTATTGGTTGAGATTAAGCCACAACAGAGGTGGAATGTTTGGCAGCAGTGTAATCTCCCATTTAGGAGGGTTCACATAATTATTGTACTGACGTTTATTTTATTCTTTATGAACTATGCTCCTAAGGAGAAATTAAACAATACTGAAATTTGTGAAACTTCATAGCGGCAGGAAGTTATTAGCGAAAGTAGACAAAAACAATGACACCTTTACGGGAAATGCCTTGATGGTGTGTTCACTATACAGAGTGTGTTTCGAAGTGTAACTGAGCATTGCGATTATGAAGAACATCTTTACTCAGTACGATCATTCTTCACCGTATAGTACCGGTAGGTTGTTAATAAACTTTGTTCTCAAAGTTAGAATTCTTGCTTTAATATATTCCACCCCTATTCATGCTGGATAAAACGATGACTTGGTTTAGCAAGTATTTTCCACTCTGTAAGACACTGAGGAGCACATGAGAATCTGTGCTATCACAAATCTGCAGAAGTGCTGCGTTTGTCTGTCTCTTTGACCAGGCATCACGCATAAACTACAGAAACAATTTAGATGTGTTTTTGACAGTTTGAAATCACATGGTCTAGTTTAAAATCTGCAGTATATCTTATGACTCTACGTGACAGGACAACGGATAACGCGTTCATACCGAGAACAGATAGGCGTCACAGCTCACACTGCACGGCAGATGAACATTCATTTACGAGATGGACACCAAAGATCACGTAACAGTACAGATAAACACCACACCCTTGTTTTGCATGTCTCTCGAATGGTTTGATGCAATCCTCCGTATCTTCCTATCTTGCTCCAACCTCTTCATTTCAACATGCCCCTTACTACCCACGTCTTAAACTGTTTCATATATCCTAATCACTGTCTTCCCCTATAGTCCTTACTTTCGACTGTTCCTTCCACTAACAAATTAACCAATCCCACATGTCTCAAAATATGACCCACCATCCTGTCTCTTCTTTCTATTAGACTCTTCCACAAACTTCTTTCCTTACCTGCCAATTCCATGTTACGTTCATTTCATACTTTATCTTTACACTTAATTTTCAGCGTCATTCTATAGCAGTGGTTTTCAATTAGGGGTACGTGAAGTTGTTTCAAGGGATACGTGTGGTAATCTCTTGACTAGGGTATTCACTGACATAATTGGAAAATAAAAATTATGCAAATATTACTATCACCAAAATATATTTTTTGGATGTTAGATGATTTTTTTTTACGTTTGTTATTGGACTAAAATTAGTAAATCGTGAAAAACTGGCTTCAGTTTTTATTCATCAGTTCAGTTATAAGGGATACGCGGGATTGAGTTCTTTCTTGAAGTGGTACTAGGGAAAAACTAATTTGGAACCATTGTTCTATAGCACCACTGACTGCCTAACATTGATTATTTCTTCAGTTTTTCTGAAATGTTAAAAGACACTGTAAGCGTTAATGAGACAACTGCATCAATAATTAACAATCCAATAAGCGTAACGAATTCGTGGAATTTAAAATATGGCGTAGGTTACAAAGCTACTACATTACAAACGTTTATGCTCTGCTGATAGGGAACGTCCATAAAATACGTGGCTTGGTCTGGGGGGGGAGGGAGGAAGTTCGGTAGAAAGCTACGTTGGGCTACATGGGGGCGGTTGGGGGGGGGGTTTCCAGGGCAAACCACTTAGCTTTCCATTCATATTATTTGTCACGGTTAAAATAAGGTGCATAACACACAACACCATGTGAATATTTATTTCCGTCATTTAATTATCTCCATACGTAATCTGCGATAGTCTGAGAAGAGAAAACAGCACAAAATATCTTCTGCAACCAATAGGGATAAAAGCTACGTGCTACGCGGGGGACGGGGGGGGGGTAGAAACAAAAGCCACGTCAGGCTACGTGGGGGAGGGGGGGGGGATGTTTCACAGGAGGCCAAAATGGAGTTACGTGGTTTATGGACATTCCCATAGAAGAAAAACAAACGCAATACTTTGCACACCAAGGTACGCATGAGCGAAGCAGCGGGAAAATATTAGTTATTTAAAAACACAACAGAAGAAGAACAGATTATGTAACTAATTCTGATACTTGAAAAATGTATGTCAGAAGAGTGGTCTGGTGGCTCAGTGGTTAATGCGTCCGCAGTTCGAGTCCCTGTCTCGGTGGGGATTTTCAAAGGCCCTTAACGTGAAGTACTTAGAAGCTTCTGTGGTTCGGATTACACGTTAAACTGTAAGTTCGCTACCTGGTAAGATTACTCGGTTAGGTAAGTTGTCAACGCCAGATGCGCGTGCGCGGCAAATATAAACTCTGTGAATCTGAGGTTGAATCTTTCGTGGATATCTCAGCCAATAATTCCAAACGCATTATTAGAAGTATATCAAAATTTCTCTTAGCGGTAGTAGGATAATAGGTTGCTTATCGGGTTGCACAATTACCATAGTTCCGTAAAGAATTTCAGCTTCCTTCCGGTAGTTTAACTGATTTCATTCTTCTTACTACACACAAATAAACACTCAGCAATTGTAGCCCATCATGTTTCCGTATGCGGTAGTGTGTTTTTTATTTTTCACACACACACACACACACACAAAATTGAAACAGTTTTTTCAACATTGACATTTGTCCGATCACCATGAAATACTTTCCAGTTCTTAAAAATTTAAGCTAGTTCTTACGAACTCAGCATCATCGTTGGCGTTCACTGGCGTTGCTAGAGGCGAGAGAATTTCGTTGCTTCCACTCTAGGGAATAGTCACTAGAAGCCTGAAAATAGGTCAAGTTATTATACTAAGAGTGAATTCGATTAATTCTAAGACGCTATTACTATTACTTTTCCACATCAAACATTAATTTAATACGAGTCTATAGTTGTTACGGAAGTCGCAGACTCATTCCTCTTCATTTTGCGTCTGTTGGCTTCGCGGGGACCTGGGATCATGCCCGGTCCATTTCATGGAGCGACATTGGCGGATACGTAAATCACAAATGTCTTATCGCACAAACGGATGAGACTACAAAGTGTCTACACGATCGAAGCTGCCTGTTTGGTTCAGATAATGTATACTGTCTCCATCACTGTTTGCGTGCACATCGAGCGTGGTGGGCGAGGGGTTAGCGCTCTGGCCTCGCATTCGTGAGGACGCGGGTTCGAATCCCCGTCCGGGCATCCAGATTTTGGTTTTCCGTTGTTTCCCCAAATCACACCAGGTGAATGCCGGGATGCTTCCTTCAAAAAGGCTATGGCCGAATTACTTCCCGTTCCTTGTCCCTAGTCCCATCCCGCCTCTAATGACGAGGCGTAAAGCCATAAGCAAAAAAAAAAAAAATTGCATACAAAGGTTAGTTAGCAAAATGAATGATGATTTTTACAGAACAGATCTATTATACATGCATTAAGTTTGGTTGTGAGGGAATTATTTGGACGATTTAAACAAAATATTTGTGTCTGGTAAATTTTTTTGAGTAGGCAACTAGGTTCCTGGTTAACGTGTAGCAGAGATAATCGTTGACTGATAAGTCAGAGAGTTTATTGAATTGTTAGAAGACTGCAGTTTCATAAAATCTGATTTAACCAATATTGTATGGCAGGAAGACCAGGAATAATTACATTAACCTGTTAATGTATGAAGTACATACACAGTTTGTGAAAACTACAGAAATTGAGAATTTATTTTATTTTTTAATTATTTATTCCAACGAAAAAACCATTTTATATTGATATATCTTATGATAACTTGAAAATAAACATAATTATCACTATTTATGACCAATTAATTACAGTGAAAATAGTAAATGGAAAAAAGATAGCAACTATAGAAGAAAATTACAGAAACAACAAAATAATTACACGAGAGAAAACTATTAAATATTCTAAAACTAATAATAAGACTCAACATTCAGTTACAGAAAAAGAAAAATTGTTACAGGAAATAAAAAGACAGAAACAAATAATAAGGGGAGAACAAAATAATTATGTCAGTACTTTATACTAAGACCATCCTTGCTGGGTCTATCCACGTATGAGTAGTCGCATGAAAACAGCGACACTGTCACTGAAAAAATTAAGTTGAGGAGTTGTACTATTACCTATTCTCTGTATGCGTTCTAATGCGCTGCTAACCTCATATTACGGAGATGTCATCCACCAAATAACTCTCTCAACCGTGTACCAGAAGGGCAACAGAAATACTACTAGAAAACTTTACATTTGTGGGAAATGGAGCACCCACAAACAACTCCATATCGTATTTACGCCAACGATAGTAATAAAATTCTTCAGAGATAATTGCTTTGTGTTTTTCTCCCAAAGTTTGGAATGCAAAATCTGATGGAGTAGGCACAAAAATATTTTTGTTTCGTGAATAATCCAATAAAATATTAACTACAGAACTTTTACCAACTCCAGATAATTCCCGAAAATATAAAACTCTATCAAAATTATGTTTCAACCGTACGTTCCATCACGTTACCACTTCCCCTGCGCAATTTGCATAAGATAAGACGATAGGACGAAATCTAATGGAAGTACAGTGCTTCTACCAATACGACGCATGATACTCAGAAATAAATCGATAAGAATTATGATGTTCACTGCAAAAGGGTCGTCACACTCAAAATGAGGAGTCTTTTCAGCCCATTTACATAACCTTTGATTGAACGACAACATACCCTCAGAGTCATTAAAAAATTCAATCTACATGTTGAGAGAATCTCGGATCAATCTATAACGCCAGAGATGATTTTATGTAGAATGAGGACACCATGAACATTTCGTCTCAACTCCAAAGGATGGAGAGACCAGGGTTAGTTCCAACAGCAACCAGCGGAACATCTTTGTAGTGAAAGCCCCTGCGACAACGTATAAGCCTTATGAACTTATTTTGAAGATTCTGAATCTGATGAATCAGTGTGAGCTGATGAGGTGACCATACAACGCTGCAATACTCAAGTATAGGTCTGACATGGGCACGTTGGCAATTGTGTGAATAAATGCTTCAATGCAAAGAGCTGAGGCAGTTGATCTGTTACTAAAAAAAAGAAGAAAATACTTATTTAAAAATTATTAAATTCAAAGTATGCATACGTTTATCAGTGATATTCTCCTTCCAGCTTTTATTTTAGATCACTAAACAGCACAACTTCATATGCTGTTATACAGATGGCAAAAGTAACTCATCAAATCTTATATCCATTTACAAGAACCGTACAGGGTCTAAGCGGTAGTTCAGAGAAGGAGTAACGCCATATTTGTCGTACCTCGATAGGATTACACATTTGAAAACTGTAAACGTGGCTAAACGATGGCACATAAAATATAAATTGCTTTCTTAAACAAGCTTGCAACCTTCGGATCGACTCGTCTAAAGCAACTACAAAAACATTCAAAGTAATAAGCTTACGCAGTCATATAATTTCCCAGTTCAGTGGCAGTAAACAGAGATTTATTACTAATATCTGAATAATGAAAGTAACATTCCTAAGAAAAAATCCCCAAAACTGAGTCGAGTAAACTTAGTACTGGGAATAAATAATCACAGTTAATGACATTGTATGCTGGTAGAACTTGCAAGTGGTTTAAATACTAGTGTAATATTGTGTTTATATTTCTGGCGTGAAAAGGAGATAGCTTTGAAGTTGTGAATAATGATCATATATACCACAGAATAATTTTAAGTTAAATCTGCAGTACGTGTTTTGATCTCTGAGAACAGCTGATGATTAATAAATAAGGCAGTGTGAAGATTATTTCTCGTCATCTACCTGTGGTAACATATTAAGTACTTCATATAATTTGAATAAATGAAAGGAAAATGGCGAGTAATACTGAGGAGGCATTTCTAAATAAAAGCAACAGTGATGTGGCAGGAGAAGAAATGGAAGGATCTATTTTAAGGGCTGAATTAGGTGATATATATTTTAATATCATAACACATTGTTGGAATCGCCTACCGAAATACCTGTAACTGCTATAGGGATAAGAAAATAGAAATAAAATATCTAATGTGCCTCAGCAAGAAAATACAAACCAACTTTTGATTATGATCATAAAGAAAATGCGGGAAGAACAAGATAATTATGAAGGCATCAGCAAAGGCAATCTTGTCTTAGAACGTGAGGAAGAAAAAGATTAAAGGAAAGTAGATTATGTACGTAAAGCAAGAAATGAAGACATTATTGCAATCGAAAGTATTTCTGGAGATCCTATGTATATATTCAGCAGTGGAGGCTGATATGAGTACAAAAGAAGAATTTATTGGAAGAGATAGTGACGGCACGTGTTCAGCTACGAAAAGAAATTCGTTGAACCTGCAGGGACAAGGATGAAACAGAGGCAGTCTGAGTGTAAGGAAACAATGATTGATGGGATGCGTTTGGAATTTAGAGTGGTAATTGAAAAACCAAACAGAAGAATACTCGGCATGAGAAGAATAAGCTAGGTTTACATTTATGGAATGTTGTGAAGAATATTACGAAGTTTAAAGAAAAGAAGAATAAATGGAAGCATGGTAGAAATTGGTAAAATTTTGAGTGAACAGAATCAGAAAATATTTGGGAAGGGGGAAGGGAGGAGATAAGTTTGATCGTAAATTATCCAAGTAGCAGGAATTTCTCACTCAAACGCATATTATTTAATATATGCGAATTCAGGAAAAGAACTGGGGTTTTGCAATGTCGTGGATTTAAAACGTTATGGAGTGATGGGAAATTTAACACAATTTTATGACTAACGTATATGAGATTCATGAATTAAGAGCAATTACTTGAGTTAGTTACTTAGTTTAAAGTGATATTTATTTTTAACATTTCACGTTGGTGAACACATTCCATTTCACAAAATGATTTCACAACAATGAAATTGGGCGAGAGGAAGGGGCTATGTGAGGGAATTATTTGAATGATTTGAACAAAATGTGGTTTATAAATTTCTTTGTTACACGTTAACCAGAGATACAGTCGCTACTCAAAGATCAGCGCTGGCTATCAAGTCAAGGAGTTTGTTGTGCTGTTGGAAGACTGAAGTCTTTCGGACTGCATTTTAATAAAAACTAATTAAAGTAATATTGTATGTGAGAAAAACCATGAAAACATTAATCTGTTAATCTATGAAGCACATACACACTTTGTGAAAATTCCAGCAATTGAGTATTTGATTGGCAAATGTGAGCATAAACGCTTTAATACAAAGAGAAGAGGCAGTTGATTTCTTACTAATAAAAGGTAACTACTAGTTTAAATATTAATAAATTCAAGGTGTATAGAAGGTTATTAATGAGATTCTTTTTCAGGCTTTTAGATCACTAAACAACGTAACTTCTTATAGCGTTATATAATTGGTAAAAGTAACACATCATATCATACGTCCATTTACAAGCACAGTATATGGTTAAGCGTTAACTGCTAGAAGGAGTAGTAACTCCATATTTGGCATACGTTGACAGGATTACTCCATATGGTCTGGGTTTGTACCGAGAGTTATACGAACGAAACACTTTTAATAATTCCACTGTAGATGAAATATCTTCCTTCACTTCACCTTCCAAAGATTCAACTTGTTTGAAACATAATTGAATTTCATATGGTTTTTATCAGCCTACTGCAGCTAAAATAAAATACTTTGTTTTGGAATACTAGTTTCGATTTACTAAATCATCATCTGTGCCCTAAAACAAGTTATAAACATATTTTGATATTCATATATTATGTAAATAATGATAAAAATATATTATCAAATGTTAGTTACGACTTTTCAATTTACTAACAGTTAGTATTTCCTAATATATTTCAGTCTTCTGTTCCATCTACATCTTGAGTTTAACACATGTATTGTAGCGTTTTTTAATACAAAACATGTTTCCTTTTTCTTGAGCAAAACTACTTTTCAACATGTAACTTACAAACAATAATTTAGCATTGTTTATGCCTTATTTTTTCAAGGGTCCCAAATACCTTAAAAAAAGTGCATTACAAATTTGTTCCGTTGCGTTTAAGTTGTGTCTATGTTACAGCGGTGTGTTTGTTGTGAATTTGTTTTTGGTGTCAAGAATAGTGTCTGGTTCGTGATTTTTTCCTTCGCTTAATGTTTTTTGTAAGTAAAAGTTTTCTTGTATAGTCAGCCTGTTTCTCTCGTGGTCGTTGATTTTCGATTTTCAGTATTTGTATATCTGTTTCTATTTCAGTGTGTTGATGTTTGTTTTCTAGTAAATGTTCAGAAAAGGTTTCATGAATAGAGCACCTACGTACCATCAAATACTCTTTCTGTCCGATTTCAAATTTTCTGGCCCTTTGTCCGATGTAATATTAGTGTTATAGTCATTTTTGGATGCTATCAGCAAAATATTATTGAGCTCTATCGTGTACTTAACTTCAGAGAGGTGTATCTCGTTCGTTCTATGCAACATGTATCTGATAGCAGCCTGTTTGAGACTGATGTGTCTATAGAGGCTGATTTTCTGTAGATGCTGAAACTATTTTTATGGTCTATCTTTTTAAATGTCTTGTCTAATAAGTGTATCTGGCTTTTTGTTTCTTTCTCGACCGTTAAGCTGACTTTGTGTATTCTACTTATGTCAATGTGGAAGTAATTAGTGATTCATCTAGAAGGTAGATTTTATCATCCACAAAAGTATACCAATATAATACCTTGTATTGTTTCTTACGAGTGATTTTCTGGAATATCTCGTTTTCTGTATGAGCCATAAAAATAGAAGTCACTATCCCTTGTATGGACCAGCCTTGGTAGTCCTTCCTGTATGAAATATTCCTTATTAAAACTGAAATACTTTCGTTACGTGATTAAGTACAATAATTCAACTATTTCTGTGACGATTGTGGATGGTATGTTAATGTGAGTTTTGGGGTTATTTTGTTGAAGTGTTCTGTACGTTTGCTATCAGCTTTGATGTGTTTATTATGATTCTATTTTTGAGATATTTGTAGTGTTTTGTTAGTATGCGTTGGAATAATTTGTACGTTAGTGCATTTCAAAAATTCGCCACCGGCCTTATTGGAACATTATGAATTTTAGGTTGATTTCTCATCGTGGATGCTCTGTGTGTGTTTGTGTGTGTGTGTGAAGTATGGAATCTGCAAATCTCTATAAAAAGCAATTTTGAGTTTTCCAGCCCTGGTTTAACCTCTGTTTGGTCAGACTATATTATTATTGTCTATGAAATCCTTAGTTTCGCAGTGTTCTCAATTAATACCACTGTGTTATCTATGTCTGCCCTGGTAATGAAAATAGCTTGGCTATTTAGTTTTATTTCCATCTGGTGTAGAATTTTGTTTGAGTTAAATTTTATAAATAAAATGCCATCTACAAACCACATGGCTGTAAATGTAGACTATGTTTATACATGGTTATCATTACAATTATTATGAACAATACAAATTATTTTTATATGTATACACACACACACACACACACACACACTGTATTCACAGATATAGTGATGATCCTCATATGCCGTTTTAAACAGCACTTAGGCATTTTTACATGCCTGTTTATTAAAGGTTCAGTTGAAAATTTTGGCAATTGTTCTTTTATAAGCCTTACTTGTAGATATAGTTAACTATACGAAAAAGTAAGGCTTCTTAAACAACAACTGGCAGGGTGTTCAACTGGAACTTTAATAAACAAGTCTGTAAAAATGCCTAAAGTGTTGTTTCCGTGTTCCAGACCGGCATATATTTATAATTCTAATGATACACATCTAAATACATATATTTACAGCCACTGATGACGCCACACACCATAAGGGCAATACGCGTTTAGGGAATAAAAAAACACATTCACCATAGGCCATAGGTGGCGTTTAAATTATAAAATTTATTGCTCAACAATTGTCGAAAAATAGCATACAATCAAATTAATATGTGTTTGAGTTGTTTCTCTGTGTGTGTTTATGGGTTGAAAAGCTGTAATTTAACGCTTATGCGATTAACTCTCCTACAAGGGTTGTGCTGATATGGCTTTTGCTGCTCGTTTCTTCTTGTGTTAGAGTGTTCAATTTTGAAAATGGTTTTCTCCATGTATTTTTTTTTTTTTTATGTGCGCATTTTTGGTTGTGTTTCAGACCTTTCCCCAGATGTTATTGCTCTATGTCTGTTAACTCTTTATGTACAACGGTAGGGGAAACAAAATCTGGCCTCTACTTTTTCTGAAAAAATAACAAATTTAGGCTCTAGATTAATGCTGTCACACCCTAATTTGTATATCAAAATCTTGGAAGGAATTTTGTGAAAATATTATCTCACAATCAATTTTAACTGAGAATTAATTTCTAAAGGTTAATACGGCCATATTTCGTGTTTTTGTGATACTTTAACCATCAGAATAACAGCAGAAACAGAGTGCTAATCATTGGTATGAAATGCGAAATTGAGCGGTTTGGTGGCTCAGTTTGTCAAGGCGACACCTAACTGGGTACACAGAAAAACCCGTTTCGAATCCCAGTCATCACCTCCCCGAATCTTTGCTTTGTTCGTATTCGCTTTATTGAACAATATTCCTCAGTTAAGGTAGCCACGTAGAGGTGGACTGCGTGACACACTGAAACTGTCATTTAGGCAGCCCACCATTCCAGATCTCTCGTTCAATAAGACTATTAACATTTACTTTTAATCTGAAAACGAAGCGGAGTAAGAGCAATCAAATCCTGCCTCGTGGCTGATGTAGCTAAGGTAATGCGACGATGACTGACGCTCCATACGAGGGTAGTATAAATAGCATTAGCCTCTCATGCTCCAGGGCATGGGAGCTGTTGGTGCACAATTCCCAACCACCAGATTATGTAACAAATGGCTGTGGAATGAGGGCATAAGACACTGGTGATGGCGACTCGTATGTTGGATGGAGATGTAAATGTTGGCGGTTTTGTTGGTGCCCTTCGGAAGAGTAGAGATGAATTTACTGGTCTTTTATCTTTATATATACAACATAAACAGCTCACGTTCATCTACACATACGAGGAGACTTAGATTCGCGGAAGAAAGGAACTGGCCGCCCTGCCTCTATATCAAACACAAGAGGAATACATTGAACAAGAGTATAACGATTCCCCAATTAGTTGTATGATATTTTAATTGCCCATTAATTCTGGCCACGGTAACCAAATATGAGATATTAATTGGATAATCCTGGGTTATAGGAGATAGTTGATTAATTAACACCTGTTGCCGCATGGAAACTTCGATATATTGAACAGCGCGACGTGAGCTGAGAATTTTGATCCTCCATGCCATGTACGAAAAATACTGCCATCTTGTCTCGTCAATTAATACACACATAAGCCCTGAAAGTACTATTGATTGGGATGGATATAATAATCACGTACTTTGCAACACAGTTCTACAGAACTCAAATTTATTGTCACCACTCGATGGATAATCGCTCAAAGTCACAGTCCTATAGATTGTATTACGATAACATACAACTGTACTATTATAATAACATGCCTTTAAATTCTTTACATATATTTTTAAAACATTTTTGCGTGCATACGAAAGATATTATTTCCACAACTTTTCACTCAGAACTTCACTATATATATATATATATCTGTATCACCTTCTTTGCTGCAGCGACATTCTTAAATTGATATTCCATGTTCCAGAGATATTCTTAATACAGTTAAAATATACACGGAAAGATGAGAGTGACATGGAGACAATTTTTGTTGTTTTATAAATACCCTGTTTTGATTTCAGGTACGGCAATTCAAATTTTGGTTTCCCATGGTTTCCTGATATAACTCCAGCTAAATGCTGGGATTGTTCTTTCGTGGGAACCAATCTCCATTCCCTGTTAACAATACTGTGCTTGCTTTAATCATCCAACTGAACAAAGCTCTAATTAAAAAGGTACTATTTTAGACATTTCCGCTAGCATAAGATGCGTTAATTCTTAAACTAAATTAAATTAATATGACACCGTATAATTCGGTATGCAGGTATGACTGCAGGCTGTGAAAGTTGAAGAAATTTGGTAGTTGTCTGATATCTTCGTACGATGTTAAGTGACTGAAGTATTGAGGTGTATGGCATATCTCCCACCACGCAGCAAGGAGTACCAGAGGGATGTTGCTAACTGTTCGGTGGGATGCCTAGATGATTCAAGTCGCTGCTGCGACTACTCACGTTACCCGATTTCGAAGCAATAAACATCATTTGTTTGGTAAATAAAACCATTTTCTCGGACGAATAGTGATATCTCATCAACAAATTTGGGTTTGGTGTAGTGAACTTGTAAATTGTAAAGAAAAATTAGAGTAACATCGCTTTACAGTGGGCAATTATAGCAATTAGAAATCGAGGAAATGTGTTCATGTTCAGGGTGTTAGCAAAGATAGGGAAGTCGTGTTTGAGCGGGGCTCAATGAACCATACAGTGCAGAGAACGACAGGAAGCTAATCGCTTGAAGATGCTACTGCTTATATGTCTTCACAGAAAATCCAGAGAGGTAAGGGGATGGTTAGAGTGCATCATCGTCTTATACTGTAGAGAATATTGAGACCATCCTTTATGTGTAAATCCCCGAAAGACTAGAATAATTCGTTTAAAATTTAGCTCAGCAGTTTTTTTAACACTAGTAACCGTAAAGAAACACATGTGTTGAGAATTTAGTTATTATATGCCCTTATACATAGTACTAATAGCCAGGAGACTGATGTTGAGGCCGTTCTGTACACATTGCAAAACGGCCAATGAGCTGAATGTACCACTTGATATACAAAACTACAGAAAGTAATGTAGTGAGCGCATTTAATGATTTTCTCAGTTACTCGTTTTGATAAAATGTGTGTTTTTAATTTCTTTAAATAGTAATATGGAGCAAAAATTTAATTTTAACAATATGTTTTATGAGATATAATTCTGGAAGTATAACAGCATATAGATTTTTATTTATTTTATTTTTTACCTTACAGCACACGCGGGAAGGAGTTCTACCATGACATTTTTTTTAAAGGAACCATTCCATCATTCGACTAATTTTGGGAAACTATGTAAAACCTAGATCTGGATGGCCGAATGGGGATTCGAACCCGCGTGCTCCCGCTCATCCACCACGCTCGCTACATGATTATTGTGATACAGATGGTTCAAGTGTATGAAGAGAGACCAAGAGGACGTCGTTTCGAATTCCCGTCTTGGATTAAATTTTATGTGTCTTCAAACTGACCTTGGACGCTTTGTTTTTCGAAACCCGCATCAAATTTTGTGTCATTTGTAGTGTATGAATAATTGGTTGAGTTAGTGTACCCGGTCACTTAATTACCTTTTGTGGTCTCACGGCCAATAAAGCTGTACATGTTCACTTTACATGATCATTTTATTATTAATCATTATCATTTAGGTTTTGCGGATCATCCGGCACATTCTCTTCCACGTCTGACGGTCACTCCAAGATTTTTTTTTTTTTACTTATGGCTTTACGCCTTGTCGACATTGAGGTCATTACAGGTGGGATAGGACTGGGGACAAGGAACGGGAAGGAATTCGCCCATGGCCTTTTATAGGAAGCATCCAGGCATTCTACTGGAGTGATTTTGGGAAACCATGGAAAACCCAAATCTGGATGCCCGGACTGGGATTCGAACCGCCTTCCTCCCGACCAAAAATTTTTCCTCCACCACATGTCTCCGATCAACTCCCTTCACCTCTATGTCTTTCTTTACTTGGTCAATCCATCTTGTGCGTGCCTTCCAATAGGTCCGCTTCCCTTCCCGTTGTTCAAGAGTGCTAACTTTCGCATTCTTCCTTCCTACATTCTCATGACATGCCCTGTAATTGTATTCATTTCTTCATTATCGCTATTTTCTATACCTTTCAAAAACATCATCTCTGCTACCCTTAATCTGCTTATATTTTAATAGCTGCCCGTAATTTCTTTCGCATGGACTGCTATTGTGCGCACTACTCTCTTAAATGGCCAACAATTACATGATACGCGTCCCTTGAACGCAAAATCTTTTCGTCTCTATGATAAACTGTAACTTAATTCCTCGGAATAATATTATGCCGCTCATAATAAAACACGATAAACATTATGGCTGCAAAAAGTAACTTTTCAATAATTGCATACTACGAAAAATTGTCTAAAACTTCTCATTTTTCTGTCTTAAATACAAATGAAGAGTATCATATTTTATCTGCACGGACTGTACATTAATCGAAACTCCATCAAAATCGGACCAGTTGCTCTAGCATTAATCGCGTTCTGCTAAATCTATCTTAAACTTATCCTTAAAACAGTGCCACATCAAATCGAAACATACCCTCTTTTTGCCAGTGGTACCATGTGTTATACATTGACTGAAACCCGAAAACCAGTAGTTTTCTATATGAATCGGGTTCAAAGGAAAACTGACACATTTTCTTAAAAAATATTTCGGCTTTTTTAAATCACATCAAATTGATATATACCCTATTTTAACCGCGGGACCATGGGATGTTCGTTAAACACAACCCTATTAAAATCCGAAGAGTAGTTTTCGTATGAATCCCGTTCATCCAGACAGACAGACACAAATTAAAAAAAAAAGTTTATTCCTTCTGTGTAGCTTATTAACAGTGAGCGGTTAACGTTCTGGCCTCGTATTGGGGAAGGCGGCGGTTCGAATTCCTGTCCGGGCATCCAGATTTGGGTTTTCCATGGTTTCCCCAAATCACTCCATGCGAATGCCGGGATGCTTCCTTCAAAAGGCCATGGCCGAATTCCTTCGCGTTCCTTGTCCCCAGTCCTTTCTCCGCTCTAATGACCTCGACTTCCACGAGGCGTAAAGCCATAAAAAAAACTAACAGTACTCCCAAGTCATTATTTTAAATATCTCAAATTTACAGACTTTTTCTTATTTACAGTTTTATTATAAGTATAGATTAAAGATAGATTTTTATATTTTATAACTACTTCTATTCGAGGATGTACATACATATTTGTTTGCAATGTCTTGTGTCGACTTGATTAGGCTGTTTAGCCTTACTAATAATTTTTCGTTAGTTTGCCCAGTACCGAATAGTCGCTTAATTATATTATTCACTGGAATACCTACGTATTACTACTATGGTCTTCAAACTGAAGGGTGATTTTATCCTACCGTAGGAGGCACTATAGACCTAGCAGGGGAACAGTCCCTCCGGAATGTTGTTGCATGTATGTAGGTCACTATAAAGACAGTTAAGTGTAGGGTATTGTGTGTTAAAGGATGCGTGAACGAAGAGGGTGAAACACGTGACGGAATATTCAGGCCTACCCTTCCAAAAGACACAGGTTGGCCACCGGGTTTAACGTCAACATCGGACGGACGAATCACGATGCTCTGAGTTGTATGCCCTCACTCCATACACTGCAGAACCGTTTGGAATTTAACACAGAGACGGCAAATACCTACCCACCCGCTTATAAATCGCTGGATTTATTTCGGTCGGAACTAGAGCGACCGACTATTTCGGGTGATCCTCATACCATTGTGTACAGGCATATCACTGTGGAATTCATTCTCTCACACTGAATAAAGCAATGGATGCAATAAGTGCTACTTACGATAATGTGGATCGGCGCAACAATGAAACATGATCACCGAGCGTGGTGGGTGAACGGTTAACGTTCTGGCTTCGCATTCGGGAGGACGCGGGTTCGAATCCCCGTCCGGGCATCCAGATTTGGGTTTTCCATGGTTTCCCCAAATCACTCCGGGCAAATGCCAGTATGTTTCCTTCAAAAATTCCATGGCAAAATTCCTTCCCGTCCCTTGTACCCAGTCCCATCCCGCCTCTAATGACCTCAACGTCGGTGAGGTGTAAAACCATAAGCAAAAAAGTGAAATCACACTGCAGATCGAGCATTTTTGCGCGTCCAGAATCCAATAATATGGGAAGAGGTATCCATTGTTGAGTAGTAGGGTGCGAAGCTGTAATTGTATGTAATAACTTGCAACGATTATGTTAATTACCTTCTCATAATCGAAGTAAAGTTAATGCGTCAAGTTAGATGTGATATGAAGCAGTGGGTAAGATAGCAATTAAATCAGTTATTAAATATACCGATTTTAATGGATTTAAGTATAATCATTATAAATTAACAATTCTTTTCTTGTATGTGATATACAAAATGAAGATTGACCCAGAGCATTACTATATCAGGTTTGAAATTATTTTTGTTTAGGAAGAAGGATGTAGTGATGTTGGTGAAGCCACTGTTCGAGAGAGTTTGGTATTGCGTAAGTAGCGGTCACTGACCTTCACTCTTACTCGCTAGCACTGGCGGATTGCAACCGCCGATATTTACTGTTGGCAAAACTTCAATTTGGGTAATAGTCCGTATCTGATCAACATTTCGATCTACACATATTTTTTTGTACCAAACACCGGAATTTTTATGGTACTGAAGGTTGTGAAAACATAGAATTTTCTAGTGTGTGGTTCTATGTAAACTTTATGCGTTGCTTGGACAATTTCAGACTAAAGTTTGCAGAAAGAATTTCAAAAGGGTGCAATAATAGTACGAAGGCTTGCTTACAAAACTCTTCTACGGTTTCCACCAACGTATATAGGATCTGATCGTGAACAGACGATTGATGTTACAGGAAAAATACTATAAAAGGGCTATATCAAAAGTTCACATAATAGTTTCCTGAGATTCGCATAGCATGTACTGAGGAGAGCATGCGTATATTTTTTTTTTACGAAGCTGTTGAATAATTTCTTCAGTTCATTATAGATGTTTACTATAGTTATAAGGCAGGTCGCGTGTTTCTATAAGGCAGTGTCGTCTTGAATCCCTGACAATTTCCAATAGCATAGCTGCCCAGATATCGTAGGTTCAAGACTGTGAGCAAGCGCAGAAGGTGATTGTGGAAATTAAATACTACACGTTAAATTATATAGTAAATTTAAGGGCAATAACTCCGAATGAAGTGTAAAAACTCCTTGTCAAATAATGTGACACTCACAACTATATTATTTTCCTACTCATTCTTTAAGACACACTGCTGTAATATAGAAACATGTGAATAAGAATTGACTAATCTAAAGGTAATGCCGCATTACTAATAAAATAAAAGAAATTGATGTTCCTACTGCAAGAGAGAATTTTAAGAATCTCAGATACGAAGCAATGAAATATTTCTTCCGTTGACAGTCAGTATTTACTTTAGAAAGGTTTTGGTGTACATTCAGAAAGGACTGAATGGTATCTGTAAGAGTTTTAGTGAATTAATAAAAAGAAATGCGCGATTCTTGCAGAATTAAAACGTTACATAACCAAGAATATGAATTATTTTCTCGATATACAACAGTACAAAAACGTTTTTATTCCAATACATCTGCGCGTTTTGGGTACTCATGAGGTGTTTTCACTTTTTGTTCGGACGAGATAATCCCAGAATCAATCAATTGATACATGTAAAATCTCAAAATATGAAGGGTATGCCATCCTTTAAATACTTAAGTTTTTAACACGTTTTGTTTACAAACATTTATTTAATAACTTGATTGAAGGCCAATAAATTTTAGAAGAATATTAATACAACATGCTTGACACTCATGAATAGCGAAAGTTTATTATAATCGGAATAATGTAAAATATATTTTTACCGCTATTTAATGCCTAACTTAACGCATACTTTACAGCTTGAAAAATAATCTTATTTTGATCACATTTTGTACTAAAAGCTTTGTTTTCGCTTTCATTTAATACTATTAGCATTTTTGTCGTACTATCTGCGAGGATACACTAGATTTATCAGAAAATTAGAAGTAGCTATGAATCTTTAGGTGATCAGGTTTTAGAGGAATTAAACCTTCAGTTCTTACCAACTAAATCAGATAGAAAAGATACGCCAGGTTGAAAATGTCAGTGCCACGTTGGCTTGACTGTGGATCGTGGTGTTCAAAGCAACCTGGACTCGGCGGAAACGACCTTCGCTTGCAGCGAGCAGGAAACCCTGCATCTCGGAGAAAGTAGTGCCAGCTTTTACTTTCTTGGCTTGCACGGTTCGCAGCATCACAGTAAAAAAAGGAAACACTCATAACGCGAGCAATCAACTTTCACTTGGTGGAAAGCGCCGCCGTAGGAAAGCCCCTCTCTCTTTCCATTCTGCTAATTATCTGATACCCTCCGTGTTGCGTATTACTACATTATATGATGCTAATACACTCGCCAGGTCGTTCACCCCGAACTTGACTTCAACGGTTCGTCTTTCGGAATTAGCTGAAATCTGCTTTCTCTCCACAGCGTTTAATCCTCAATGATACTTCCGTACAAGGTGTAAATTTCAGGAGATAACAGAATTATAGAAGATATTAGCTGAATATTTTGATTAATCCAGCAGGATTGTTATAAATACACAAATGTAGAATATTTTTAATATCGTCATGAAACTCGATGTGCTTATTTGTTACATTTTTTAGCGCATAATAATTTTCGAATTTCTCGTATGTATAGTCTTTTGAATTAAAAGGATGCGAACCTAGCAATTTTTTTTTAATCAAATCAATTTCATTATTTTAGTCCGGCCATCATTAAGAAATGTAACTGACAGTATTTATTTAAGAACTTATTTTTTTGCATAAGTGTTATTTATTAGTCTTTTTCATACAAATTTTCAATTTTGTTTCCGTCTCGTTGTACTACAGATCCACCACACAAATCTGTGCATTATGATATAGGTTTTCAGACAGCATATTCATTTCCATTGGTGCACACTGTGCTTAAAGACTTCGGCAGAAAAGAAGAAAATTTAAACTTGTTCTCTTATTTTTATGTTTTTTTTTTTTAACTAATGTTCCTTGGATGTTATCATCTTAAAGATTTACATGTGTTATAGTAAAAGTTGCTGTTGTGTATCTATTGCCTGCTGACCTGTTGTGGAGCCCTACGTTCCTATGCCGCCCATGTAAAAATGATCAAATTTGAGGAACATTTATTGGGAAACTTCATCATATAGAGTTATTCAGTTTTAAAGTTATGACGGTGTAATATTTTGTTATTTCTTCTAGTTTCTTTTAAATAATTTCTTTTTAAGCAACCATTTTTTTAAAAAATATGTGATATTTCATTAAATTTCATAATAACTACTGGACTTATTACAATAAGTCCGTTTTAAACTTGGACATCAAGGAGTAACATCCTATCTCGAGTACTTTTTGAGAAAATTTTCATTAAATTTCAAAAGGGCTACGGGAAACAGCTTCCAAAGTTTGTCAAGTACATTACCGCACTATAGGATGGCGAGTATAAAAATAGTAATAACTCCACTTCTAGAACTAATATAACGTTAAATCAAGTTTTCTCTTGGAGAGGAAGATTCAAACTAAGTTTTGGTAGCAAACAACAAAATTCGATTCACCTTAAGTGACATTGCCATCTTGATTGGAGCGAACACTTTTTATTCTGGAATTAAATAATAGTAAGCCTTTATTTATATGCGCATATCTTTCACATAAGTTTTCCACTTCATTCATTGATTGCCCTGTAAAATTTTTGAGTTGTTAGGCTATTCAATACATATTGTCCTTGCGTCACAAACCAAGCTAATATAAACAAGTGCACACATACATGGCACGTAGATGCTATTCCTAATGAAAGAGATCAAATGGAATATGTACACCTTTATTGCACCATAGAAACTGTAACAATGGCTGAGTGGAAGATTTTAGCTCGACAACAGCTGATGATCACAAGAATAATGATGTGAGACAAAAATTCATAGTAAAGCGCTATCAGAAAATCGTGATTGTCAAACAACACACCTGTTCATTCATTGTTTGACTGCCTTGAGACTGTCAGTTTGTCAACAGCAGTGTTGGGGAAGTTGTTAGGCGAACTGGGACAAAGGAACATCCAGTTGCAATGAAAAATGTGTGTTGTAACAGTGGCAAGTGGATTCTACATTCCACACTTGTGACGACTCTAGCTATGCGTGTTAGTTATAACACATTTAGTAACATTAGGTTATTGTTAACTTCCAATTTGTTAATATTTAGGTGATGTTACATGATATCGATATTTAAAAAATATCTTGAGGGCACTTCACGCACGAAATACTTTCTTTCAGACTCTTTTTTCACGCGTTCTTCTTAGTGACAGAATTCGAAATGACTTACGTACATTGTTACCCATAAAAAAACCAATATGTGCCTGTATCAATCTACAAACGGAAATACAGTAGTTGATTTATGCTACTTAATACATGATCAGAACGTGCAAGATGTAAGGCAGAACATTGAGAGTATAAATTACTAGTGCATTCTGTTAAAATTATCAATGGAATGGTGATCTGAAAGAGTCGGGTATCAATTTTATTGGATTATGTCAAATTATTCATATTCTTCTTAATTATTTCATAACGCTTGCTATAATGTTCACATGGTAACTGTTGCAAGAAGAATTTGAGACGATTCAAAATATAAATAAATAAAAAAAATTGCTTATCTTTGCCATTAATGTAAAGTTATCTAGATGGAGGAACAACAGAGATATAGCTGTATTTGCCTCTGAAAGTGCTTCAGTGTGTTAGCACATCCAGAAATCTATAATCATTGAAGTAAATCATATTGACTGGGTTTAGTTTTTAGTAGCTAATAATTTTCTGAGCTAACTAACATACATGATAGCGGAACAGATGGTTTTATTCCTACTTATTTTCTTTATGAAGATAAACAGAAGCTGTAGATATTTTCGTATTGCCCTGGTATCTCGGACAAGTGTCGTTATTTTTCTGTAATTTTGAAACTCTCTGACAATGTTGAAACAGACACGTTTTCGCATATCCGAAGAGGTGAGGATCACTACTGTGGTTTCTGTGCATTATTATCATATTGTGTCTTAATTTTTTATTTCAAACAACACAAATAACACTCTACATGAACAGACACATTATCACAGTCACCGCACCATACAATAACTCATAAGAACAATAGGGAAAACAACGAGAAACTTCCTCAATTCATCTTCCGAAGAAAGTTCCCTTGGAGGTTGTACATCCTCCATGATAACCGCCTGCGCCCAAAATCGTGCATGGCATCATAAGAAGAAAAAGAATAAGTTAATCACAACACAAGATTGCCCTAACAGAATCGTGTTAAAGTGTCTGAATCAGTAGTATTTCCGAGTAACGATACGTAAATGAACTTTTTATAATTTACCAGCAGGGTTTGTTGAGATGATGTTTAAAGCAAATTTAAGAGTTTTACTGACGCTTAATGGCAGGGTTTTAAACATAATTAAAATGAAATCGATAAATTCAGTATGTAACTGATAATCCCGAACAATACAGTTTTTATTGTTTGCCTGAATACATTTGGGACAGACAATGAATCAGTGAGGGTCCATGTATTTAAACACAGAGTATTGAACAATGTACCCACCAAAATTTAACAGGTATCCTAAGCGATGTCACAACTTAAAGTTAACATTTATTGTTTTTACCACCTACGAAGTTCTAGTTATTCTTAATTTTGCATTATTTTGAACGTAAATAGAAAAAAATATTACATTCTGTTTTCTGCTAATGTCTTCACGCCTCGTCGATTCCTAAGTCATTAGTGATGGGAAAAGACTGGGGGCAAGGAACTGGAAGGAATTCGGCCATGGCCGTTTTGAAGGAACCATCCCGGCATTCGCCTGGAGTGATTTCGGGAAACTTGAAAACACAAATCTGGATGCCCGGACGGGGATTCGAACCCGCGTCCTCCCGAATGCGATACCCAAGCGTTACCTCTCACCAACCACGTTCAATAAAGTTTAAATAATGTGTTACATATGATGCATATCCCATGACGAAAATCTTTTTTTATCTTACTAAAGAAGGCCTACATGTACGACATGGAACAATGGCGTAAAAATATTCTAATTAAAATTGCACCTACAAGGACGAACATAATGTCATAATTTCCTTTAATTCTCTTCAGATCGCTTCAAAGAACTTTGCTGTTTGCAGAAGTGTCCGCATCACCATGATCTTCAGATCATAATGCTTTAGTTAACTAAAACTAGAGCTGCACGCTAGAACAAGCGAAGGTTATTTATGGTGGAGGGGAGGGGGAATTTATTATATTTAGATAATGGAGACTCGAAAAGGGAAGAGAGAAGCTTTAAAAGTGCATCCCTGACCTGTTTACTGGCATAATAGAAAGGAAATCGGACATTTTACATCACCTTGCACCAACCGGACAATCGGCTAAATCGTTATATGGAAACTGTGTCAAACTTGATCGTAGATGGTGGAACCCAAACGAGACCTTACATTTCCGCGATGCTCTTTTCTTCCGGCCGAGAAGCTGCTAACCTCAGCCGCTAGCCTTGAAAGTGGAGGTCATCTAGCTACCAAAACATTACTCCAGTCAGTGTGTCAAGATAACAGACCTTGCAGTTTAACTGCCTTCACGTCAGAGAAAGGTGAGACACTTTTCTCGAAATAATTATGGAAACAACAGAATTTAAACCGAAGACTGAAACGACGTTCAAAGATGAATATTTGATTTTAACCGCGTAATAATACCGCAAAGCAAAATTTGCACGTGATCATATTTTTGTGCAATCGACACCCAATTTTTCAGTCTCTTGAGTGGCTAGTTGAAATAATACATCTCTTTCTATCTTGAGCTAACCTTATGATCTCAATATACAACTTACAACCAACGTACTCACGTATCCGCTTGATATATTCTATCCCTTCGCCTACAGTTTTTGCTTCAGCTGTCCCCTCCACTAACAAATTAACCATTCCCATATGTCTTAAAGTGTGACCCACCATCCAGTATCTTATTTTTGTAAGAGTCTTCCACAAACTGCTTTCATCACCCATCATTTCCTATAGAAGCCCATTTCGTATTTTATCAGTCCACTTAATTAAATTACAGATATTTACGCAGAAGAAGTGGGAACAGATTTCTTAAGTAATTTTCAATTAGACATCGTTACGGGTCAAATTAAAAAATGTTAATTTTTCGCACGAAAACGCGGCTTAAATTCTGTCAGTGGCTTTTATTTTGTGTAAGCCATACTTCACATGTTTTTCAAAATGAGGACAAGAAATTACGTTCTAATATATCCTATTTCATTTAAATCAGGTTCTGAAATAACAAGAAAAACAGCAACCTGTGTAGCTGCAACTAATTTAACCAGATTCTCCAGGAATGGAGAATTTTGTTCCATTTCTTGGGTGGTTTTGAAGGGATTTAAATCGGAGAGACTTAATTTTATTGTCAGTGTAACATGATTTTAGTTGTGTTAAGAATTAATATACGGAAACTAATCCTGTTTCTGAAACAGTGTATTAAGTGAGACGCGTTTATCCCGTAGATAGCTCAGGATAACAAAATATTTTAATAGGGGACAGGTGCAAATTTTTTCCCGTCCTTATTAGCTTCATTGAAGATGCCTAGTTGCTCAGTGGCCAACCGTCAGACGCTGGATCGAAAGGTTTCCGGATTGTATCCCAGTGCCGGTACTTTTACATAAGACTCTAACTCGGTGGGTGAGCGGTAACGCTTGGGTCTAACAGTCCAGAGATTGCAAGTTCAAATCCCCAACCGGTCATCCAGAAATCGACTTTCTGTGGATTCCCAATATAGCTCCTTCAAAAGAACATGACGGAATTCCTTACCGTTCCTTAACCCTCGATCCTCCCCATTTCTAGAGACTTCGACGAGGCGTAAGGCGCAAATAATAATATCCGGATTTACTTTATACATGTGAACTGCTGTAGAACCTTTCCGTGGTTCGAATCCTAGAAAGTGTGATAGGTCCTGTTAGGATTAAGAGGTTAGGTCAGATGGTCACCACAGAGACAGACGGCGGGGTTAAGTATTTATGTTTAGTAAATTCCTGCTAGTTGGTTTAACAGTAGAAGGCTTATCTAGCAGTAGTGAAAGGAAGTATAAAAACGTATTACCAAATCGAAGCTAGTTAATGCTTCCCTAAAGATTACTATTACACACAAAAAACCTCCTCCACTGGCTCAGTTGGTTGTGGCACAGTGGTGGTGTCCGGCGCTGACACGGGGTTAGCTGGTTCGAACCCTGCTGGTGGAAGGAATTTTCATCTCAGAGCTCGGCGAGCAGGGTAGTGGAGGTGGGGGTGCCCAGTTCCTAATCGCCAGATTATGCACCATAGTCCTGCGTTAAATCCCGCAGTGCGTGTGGAGTGAGGGCATAGGACACTGTTGATGGTCATTCACCCGTCGGATGGGGACGCTAAGTCTGGCGGCTTCGGTGTCTTTCGGGAGAGTAGGCCTGATCGGGTGGGCAACTTGCTTCAGCCTCTCCCTACTTTCATTTATCATCCAAAACATAAACACCACTCTGCAGAGAAAGCACGCACCATAACAGTCACCCACACCGGGGAAGGCAAGCGCCTGATCTTCCGTCAGACGCTTTAACCAATGAGCCACCAGATCCCTCTTCTGTGTTTGTTACAGGAAGAAACACAGAAAGGCCAAACGTCTGCGGCCACTGTAGTTGTAGGCATATGTTACGGTACTAGTTCTATTCAAAGAGCGTAGAAGAAACCGTCCATCGTTTACAGTACTGAAATCTTGATTCTATCGGAAATGCTTTTCTTTGGACTGATAATAGTCCAGATTTCAGAAGGACTTCCTTAGGAATGGAATAAAACTGGACCGCGACACAATGCAGTACTCGGAAAAAAAAGTCAAAAGTGAGTTCAAAAGTTGGTGTATTCAGTTATTTCCCGGTAAATGAAGACCAGGCATGCGTTCACATCACTTTACGTGCGGGTGGATTTTTTTTTTCCCCCCGCAAATTACTACAACAGCCCATGCCGTAGGAATTCTCCCCTATTTAAATTTGTTTCCATGGGCATATTTAACATACGATACATCTTTAAAAAAAACTTTTCATCTCCACTTCAAGGTCATGTTAGCCCGCGTACAGATGTCTCCAAAAATTTAGATCCTCGGATCGTAGCTGCATAAGAACAGAATTGGCTGACCATATCGCAATGTCATAGTTTCTAAGCCAACTCACATTCCATTTTAAATTCCACGTCTTGCTACCGCGATACTGGTTATCACTACTTTTCTGAAATTCGTTTAGGTGGATGATGAGATGATTCTGTAGAATAGTTTTTAGCCGTAATATTTCTCTTTACAATCCTTGAAAATATTGATGGAGATGTTAATAACTCATAAAGTCCAGCAAGAATCATCGTTACTTCTTAATTTTGGTGAGTGGTGTTTAAATTTAAATTAGAATTTATGTTTAGTACCTAATAAACAAATGTCCCACGTAATGAGTATTTAATGATATTTGTGGCTCGTTAGTTTCTTGGTATAGGTCAGTTTATTGGCGGGTATTCCTTTGACAACTTGAATAATAGTTTTAGCGCTTTTTTTTGGTACCTTGTTTTGGTTCGTGATATATTGAATAATTGACTTACTCAACCAATGTTTATGCACAACCCATCGGCATTCGCGAACTTTGGTGTATGCTCTTTATCAAAAGGAATATCAGTGGATCAGGTATTTCAATCCATTGATAGTAATATCACTGCAAAACAGTGTAATTTCGCAATAATAACCATGACAGGAGACTTCAGCCAAACTTCTAAAACGTATCTTTTATTGGTGTTCTTTTGTAAATGTTAAATTACATACTAAGGAAATAAGTCCATTAACATGTTTACCATAGTTGGCAGTAGTAAAATTTTTGTTTCTATCTTTTCATTTCTTTCTATTCAAACTATAGCGGTTCTTAACAACTAAATACGTAGCTCCTGTTAGGTTGCATTTAACAAGAGATGCGAAACAAGATAAGTATTATATGTAATCTATGCACACGTTTGTAAATACATACATTTTATTGTATCGATTCCGAATATGTTTACTCTCTGTTGAATTTCAATTAACTCAAATAATCACGCTAAATGATACCCCCATAACTGAGCCATTGATTCTTCAGTAGGCCCTACCTATAAATGGTGAAGTTTTTTTTGTAGAATTTACAATAACAATTTAGTTATTTCTATCACTGAACTCATAAATTGTGTAGAAGTAACAGCTAACTGAAATTTCTTTAAATATCTCTGTAATCCTAACACGCCTCTTACAAAGCAGTCGATAATGTATTACAAACCACTTGTCAATGTTACTACTTGCTTGAAGAGTTATCTATACGACATTAAAGGACTTTACTCCTTCAGGATACTTATAAATCGTTCCTATAATTTGGAGGCATTATGTATGTGACAATAATTGCTCCAGAACTATCCCATATGACGCACTGAAAATGGAGTTATGTATCTGTGCAGAAGGAATGCGATGTATTACGCACCGCAGCCGATATTCAATAGCGGGTGACTCAGCAGGTTGCATTTTCGCACGTAGTGGCTATTAAGGCAGCTGGCGTGTCACGCGTGAGCCAAGGCTATACTCCACAAGGGGGTAGTGTAATTTTTCAGACACACATCCATATCAATTCGTGTCCCGGAGATTTTTAATAATACGAGGAACTTTAAGATTTGTTTCTCACTATCGAAAAGTAGCTCAAAACAAGTAATATTCACCCTTTCATTCTTTGCTGTAGAGTAAGTATTCCTTAAGAAAAAAAAGAATTAATTGTTCTCTCACTGTTTTCGTATGTCAATACTGTCATTGATTCTACACATTTTTAAAAGTTTTACTGCATTTATAAATGCTTATGTCTTGTCAAGTTTCCTCACAAAATATCTTTTAAGTCTTTCAATTTTTTTTTTATTTAGAGATTTTAAGCATGTTTTCGCAAGAAATTAACTATATGAAAGGCAAGGATAAAGTTCTCTAATGTATTAAAAAAAAATCATTGAAACTTCCATATCGCCCAGTGACAAAAATAACCGTCCTTTGAACCTATTCAGTTTTCTCCTTTAAACCTCTTTAATGTGAGTTCATACGACATTTCCGCGAACTAAGAATGGAACACCAACCGTAAAACTTCTGTGTAATTACTAATTACGGCTACTAGCAAAGAAGTAATTTCTTCTAACTACTCATAAAAAATTATAACTACAATTTCAGCTGTATCTGAGGTGTAAGATCTTGTAGTTCTGCCGTGTTTTCTTACTCCGCACTATCGTAAGACCATATTTACGAGGATTTCAAAGATAAAGATATTTTTATAGTAATGGTGATGAACTGCTTTTATAAAACTATCAGTTTTGAATAAGATCCGGAACCGATTTACTCCCTCGCAAGTCAGATTCTTATTTAAATGAACGTCAAATTTTCTCTTTTGAATCAACCTTTCTAAGGATCAATAATACCGTGAATCGTTTTTCTATGTTTTCTCCTTATCATTGCTTACGATTTAAATTCATATGTCATTTGCCTCCCGTCCGTGTTCGCTATGGTTTGGCAATGTGCTAAGCATTCAGCTGATTCTACTCATCCACTTTTTGGACACCGGGACAAGAAAAGTGATTTGAATTGCTCCTAAAAAGTTTTTGTAAATATTTAGTAGTATTCAAAGTCTTTTCTATTACATCGTTATTAAAACGGCTGTCTTCGAAACGTGACGCAGTTTTGAGCCCGTAGATTGAAATGAAATTGCTTTCAGTTTTTCTCAGTTATGAAGATGTTTACTCCTCGTTTGAGTGGTAGGATTTCTCGCTTCAAATTGGTTGGTTCCCGATTCCAGGCCTTTACCTTGGGTTAGAACATTGTAATGGCTCCAACCTATTGCATACAGAGTACGTTAAGATTTACGCTTCTCATTTCCATTGCAATCCAATTTATTAGTTAGTTTTTGAGCTCAATTTTCTCTGACAAACATACAAGCAACAAGTTTCATGAAATACATTTGTCCTCATCGACCTTGAGGTTACTAGGGCGGGTGAGAATATGGGTACAAGGACCGGTAGGAATTTTGCCTTGGACTTTTGGAGGAACCATTCCGCCATTCGCCTTGAGTGATTTCGGGAAACCATGGAAAAGTCAAATCTGGATAAGCCTGACGGGGATTTGAACCTGCGTCCTCCCGAATGCTAGGCTCGAGCGTGCCCACCATCTACCGTTTTCAGTATGCATAATTCTTACCAGTAAGTTTGAAAAATTTTCATTTTAAAGATAAAAGAAAGTATGGTTCCCATACCTGAGGTTTATGGTCAATTTCTATTCGAGGGCTCGGATCTGCAGTGTAGGGGACCGTGCACAAACTATGTGGCTCTGTCCAGGGGGGGGGGGGGGTTTAGCTGGAAGGCTACGCTGGGCTACGCTGGGCTACGTGGGGGGGAGGGGGGGGGGGTTCCGAGCCAGGCCACGTAGATTTCCATTCCTAACATTTTTCACAGTTAAAATGAGTAACTGAACTCACAACAGCATGGGAATATTTATTTCCATCAGTTAATTATCTCCGTATGTAATTTACAATAGTCTGACAAGAGAAAACAGTACAAAATGTCTTCTGCAATCAAAAGGCAAAAAGCTTCGTGCTACTTGGGGGGGGGGGGGTAGATGCAAAAGCCACGTAGGGCTACGTGGGGAGGGAGGGGGGTTCACAGAATTGCCAAAATGGAGCTACGTGGTTTATGCACGCTCCCTAGATTGTGTTGTTAGCTCCACGTTCCGGCAGCCTAGGGAGCGTGCACAAACTACGTGGCTCGGTCCAGGGGGGGGGGGAGGGGTTGGCTGGAAGGCTACGCTGGGCTACGTGTGGGGTGTGGGGGTTCCGAGCCAGGCCACGTAGCTTTCCTTTCATAACATTTTTCACAGTTAAAATGAGGAATAGAACTCACAACAGCATGTGAATATTTATTTCCATCATTTAATTATCTCCATATGTAATTTACGATAGCCTGACAAGAGAAAACAGTAAAAAATGTCATCTGGAATCAAAAAGGAAACAAGCTACGTGCTACGTGGGAGGGGGGGGGGTAGAGCCAAAAGCCACGTAGGGCTACGTGGGGGGAGGGGGGGTTCACGGGAGGACAAAATGGAGCTACGTGGTTTATGCACGCTCCCCTAATTCTAAGGAGTTTCCTCCCCGGTATTGATTAAATGTCCTCTAGGTACCATTGGGGTCCTTTTCCTGCGTTTCTCTCATTGCCTTCTTCAAACCGCCAATGGTCATTTATGACTCATCCTTGTTAAGGGTCATTTCCAATCTCTGTTCGAAGACTGTGTTTCTGGTCTACTCCCTGCTTTTTCACGATCTTATTAGGAAGCATTTTGGCAAGGACAGTTTTACTCTTTATGCCGAGAATCGTTTAGTCTCTCCTGCCTCAAAAAGGGTCCTTGACCTGATAGATATTGGCCCATGCACCCGAAAAACGTCTTTTGTAAGCAAGATGTGTTTGGCTTAAACGGAGCGGCACAAATTCGAGGAAATATCTTCGTCTGCAATTCACAGACAACTGTAAGTGGCAGAGAACTATTTGCACCTAAACTAATAGCTATTCTGTGCATTCAAACCCGTAACGCTACGAGCGAAGAAAGAATTCGTATAGGAATCAGTGCTGCGCGCATTCATAGAGAACAGAACTTGTTCGCACGTTTCTCAGCAAATTTATGCCGAAAATACTTCGTCTGTCTACTACAGAATCCCACCACAATGTATGCATCAATTCAGTAACATCTTAGTAAGGTTTTTAGCAAGTAGTAGCAAATCGTACGATTTTTTTCTCGATGACCTAATCGGAATTTCCAGATGAGAAGACAATCCATGCTGCTTCATAGTGCATCTCCCTGCGTATACTCCCTCACACACGTGGAATACTCGCAAAACTGATATTACTGACATACAAGATGTTACAAAATTTATGCAGGTTGCTTTAGGAGTTCTCTTCAATATTTTGAAATGTTGCATAAGACGGAGAAGTAGTTCAGAAATGCCTGACAAATATATTACTTAATTGTCATTAATTCCTAGCTATTAACATTTTGTTCCAGCCAATCTCGGAAACGCGTCATTATGCCAAGTCGTATTCCGCATCTCTCAGCGAGTCACGAGTTCGAAACTGATCTATGGCATGCGTAGCTCTAATGAAGTGTTGTATTTGTCCTATAATGTCACACGATATGTGCATATCATTTATCAAGTTGATATTCAAATTCTACACGGACATTATGCTATAGTCACAATAATGAATTAGAAACCGGGCCAGGATGCGGTGATAACACAATTAAAAAAAAAACTTGATCTCAGGCGACTTTTCTTCCCAGAATCAATACCCAAACATCCTATCCTAAGGGAGCGTCCGTAAGCTACATGGCTCGTTCCAGGGGGAGGGGGCAGGGGGGGTGCAGGGGGCCAGGGGGGTAGGGGGGGCAGGGGGGGTAGGGGGGGGCAGGGGGGCGCAGGCGCGAAGGATTGGCTGGATAGCTACGCTGGACTAAGTAGGGGGGATGTCTTCTCGAATAAGCTAGGTGCCATGCGGGGGAGGGGGAGAGGTGGAGGCAAAAACTGCGTTGGGCTACGTGGGGGGAAGGGGTTTCACAGTAGGCCAAAATGGACCGACATAGTTTATGGACGCTCCCTAAAACTGAATGCCACCACTGAGTTGTATTTCAGTGGTTTCACGAAATCAATCCAAGCATAGGCCGGAATGATTCTCGTTCCTTTACCAAAGTCCTCTCATTGCGTTGATGATCTCGTCATCGGCGAGCCAATAACACCCAATAAAATATAAAAGATAAATTTTTCTGTAATATTAACATTAACTTAATGATCACAGGCATTCTACAGTAGTTAACTCCCCACACGAACACTTTTTCTGGACATGACACCGGCTCTAAGAGCAAAACTATAAGTTAGAAAGCAGGATGATAAGTATAAATTAAAACAAGCTTACCCAAGGAGCAGTTCATCAGCCTTGGTGTGTTCATAGAGATTTCCTACGACATTCTAGGTGTTAAGTGTAATTGTCAACCTTGTTCACCCGTTTCCGGTTCTACCTTCCTGTCCTCGGGCAGCCAGGTTAACCTTCCCGTTGCTGCCACGACTGGTTTGAGTTCTCGTATTCTTACGAACAAGTTGCCTCCTGATGAGATTCGTAGTCACGCAGCAACCAGTTGCGTGAACTACCAATTGCGCTCGTTCCTAGAATTAATGGGTACGATCTTCCCTTCGGTTCGTGGTGAATCGCAGGCCGTAGGAATAAACGCCAAGTTCACAGTGAATGCTGGGTATGGATACAGCCCAGTGAAGCGTAATTGATTTAGAATATTATATCTCGCAGGAAATAGCGTAACATATCCCTTTAAGCTGAAAGATAAAAGAGAAGTCTCATATAATTAAACTAAAATTTGTGAGACATTATAATAACTCAAAACTCCACCCCCCCCCTACCCCCGAAAAAAAAAACCTTCACACAAATTTGTTTATAGTTCAAAACGATCAAAATACAAAGTTGTTCTGAAAGTGCCGGTGCTAACAGCAAACTTAATGTGGGTTTAGAGTAAGGACGTGCGAATTTACTGAATGATGAGAATTCTGAAAATGCTCTTCAGCATCAAATATCTTCATAGGAATCTCATCATATCTACACCTGTCTCTTAGTTCTACCATTTACATAGTAATTATTTAATTTACCATTATTAACAAAATTATTAAATATTTCTCTATATTCCTTTCAAAATTCTATCTCCCAGACTTCAGTGCACTTTTATATTCCAATATTCCATGCAGCTTTTATAACAACTTTGGTCACGATTACAGTGTTAGATAGTTATGAGGTCTACAGCAAGGATATTAATTATTCAATTAATAAAAATTTCACATTTATGTAATGTGTTAAGAATTTCACAGCAAATTACATACTGATGTTCGTGTGTTTTTAGTTACGTTTAATTTAGCTTTTTCAGTATGGATATTTTTTTACTAAATGATTATCCCAACGTCTGAAAAATTTTTCAAAAATGTATGCCAAAATTTACTAGGTGCGTAGTTAAAAAATAAAAAATCTCTTCTGCAGATATTTAAAACAGGAATTCCAGAAATGCTTCCTGCAGTAGAAGTATCATTATGCAGTGAAATGCAGAATGAAATGCGGATGGAAGAAGCACAATAATGAATAAACACCCAATGATAATGTCATAGGAACAGACTTCCTCCGTCTATTAGGTGAAAAATTGCCACAGTTTACTATTGCTGTTTAGTGAAAGCTCATGGTTGTATTTTCGGAGAGGAATTGATTTTATTCGCAAACTCTCGGAAGAACTGATTTGATTTGAGGGTTTCTATTAAAAATTCAAGCCCTCAACAGACAAGTTTTTGGGTAATTTGAAAATTCTCTGATGTTTACAATATCATTACAACTTGCAGAACAGGCTTTATCGACTAAGCTGCATGCACGTGAAATGAATAAGGTTCCGTTACTCACGGTCAAGCGTTTGGCTAATATCCAGATGACCTTCGCCTAGCGAAAACTAATGCACCCATTACAAGACTTTATTCCTACTAACCGAGCGTGGCGGTGTAACGGATAGCGTTCTCGCCTCGCATTCGGGAGGACGGCGGTTCGATCCCCGTCCGGGCATCCAGATTTGGGTTTTCCATGGTTTCCCAAATCACTCCAGGCAAATGCCGGGATGCTTCCTTCAAAAGGCCATGGCCGAATTCCTTCCCATTCCTTGCCCCATCCTTGCCCCCCCATCCTTTCCCGTCTCTAAAGACCTCGATGTTGAGAGACGTAAATACAATAAAAAAAAAAAAAAAATTTATTCCTACTATGATAATCGCGCATATTTTAGTTGGACGCCGAAATAGTATTTTTCTATCTTATCTCATTAAACTGACATCGAAAAACTTGGATGGAAAGATAAATCATCTACAGGTCAGTGAAGTCTCGTTCTTACACTACAGGAGGAAGAAGTGTCAAGATGTACAAACACATAATTGTTGTGTATTGTATGTAAAACAGATCGATGCTGGATTTAAAAAAATTGTAATTTACCTTTGTCTGATTATCACAGAAGCAATAACTTCATACTCATCTCAAGCATTCGAACAAAAACTTCTGTGTACATTTTGAATTGCGAGTGTAGTTATACCTAACTCATGAAATTGTGTTATATTCTGTTCACTCTCAACTGACGGCTCAAGGTCATGTTCTCCTCACCTCACCACCACCTCCCTTCCAACTGCTCCGATTTTTTTCTCATGGATTACGCCTCGTCAACGACGAGGGCATTAGAGGCGGGAAAGAATGGAGACAAGGAATAGGTAGGAATTCGGCCATGGCCTTCTAAAGGGACTGAGCGTGATGGGTGGGCGGTTAATGATCTGTCCTCGCATTCGGGTGGACGCAGGTTCGAATCACCGTTTGGCCATCCAGATCTGAGTTTTCTATGGTTTACTCAAATCACTCCAGGCATGCTTCCTTCAAAAAGGCCATTGCCGAATTTGTTCCTGTTCCTTGACTCCAGTCCCATCCTGTCTCTTATGACCTCAACAACGACGAGGCGTAAAGCCATAAGCAAAAAAGGCCTTTTAAAGGAAGCATCCCGGTATTCGCCTGGAGTGATTTGGGGAAACCATGGAAAACCCAAACCTGCTACTTCTCCGAGGTGCCCGCTGTGTCCATAGAGGCGTTTGGTTGATTTCCCCTTCGCATGTGAGGGTAAGTGCAGTGGGGGACCTTGACCTTGAGCCGCCTCTGTTAACTGAACGGGAAACATAGGATTAATAGAAACTAACAACAGTTAATTTCGAAACCAATATAAAAATTTACAAAAACTGGGAACATGAAATAACATTATAATAATTATTGTGGTAGTTATAAGTCTGGGCGACTTAAATGTTTGTCATTTTGATTATGTACATAACACGGTGACACTACACTTTAGTATGTCCATTTGTAGTACCACAAACATTACAAAAAAGTTCCAGATCTAAGACGCTGAGTAAATGTTATCAGATATAAATACAGATACCGGAATATGACGCGCCTCCATTTCACGAGGTCACAGACACGCCATCACTGTGTTAGCTGATTCGTTACCCGGTATACAAAATTTTCATTATTTGGGACTTAGTTAGTTGGTTATGAAAGGCGAATGTGTAGAGTTGCTAATCACCAAATTGTTTACCATTTTTTCTTGCTTTACGCCTCGTTGACGTCGAAGTCATCAGATGCGGGAAAGGACTGGGCACAAGGAACGGGAGGGAAATCGGTCCTGGCCTATTTGAAGGAAGCATCCCGGCATTCGCCTTCAGTGATTTGGGGAAACCATGAAAAACCGAAATCTGGATGCCCGGACGAACATTCGAACCGGCGCCCTCCCGAATGCGAGGCCAGAGCGTTAACTACTCACCCACCCCACTCGGTTTGTACCAAACGCCTGGATTGGTACGTGAAATTTGGTGTTTTTCGGAAGAGTGAACCTAAATTAGCTAAAGTGTTGCAGTAAAATTATTTGCTTACCAGTAAATTGAAAACAGTTACAGACTTTCATAAGTCCATTTATTATTCATAAAGTATAGATTAAATTAGTCTGCATCAGATTTCAGCCTCGCACTTCTGTCATTTTCATATACACAACACAAAACAACGGTCTACAATTACGACAGTCATCTATACACGTACACCAACACAAAGGAAAGGAATTTGCCATCCTACACCTGGGTTGGTATCCAACCAACTATGGGAAGCGGACCACACGTGACGTGATATAACCGGAGACTATGCTAATGTAAGAAGTGAGCTGATGAATAAGCGATTTTATGTGATTGTTATCGTCGATACCTGAAATGTTACACACAGGATCAGAGACTGTTATCTGGGACAATGCGAGCTCAAATTTCGGTTTTCCATTGTTTCACGAAATCACACTAGGAAAATGCCCGAATAGTTCCAGCAAAAATACCAAGACAAAATTCCTTCCCGTTTCTTGCCTTCCATCCGCTCCTGCCTCTAATGACCTCGATGTCGACGAGGCGTAAAGCCCAAAGGAAAATAAGGCGAATTCTTCAACGCTAGTCTATTGCTGTCACTGACAGCGTGACAGGTAATTTGTTCCCTATGTCCACACTGCGAGACTTATGACCTTTCCATTACTTCATATGTTTGACTTCATATTAAACTACGTCGATATTCGAGCTAACAGAGAAACGCAGGTGGAGGTTAAACTGGTGATTTCTAGCCTAATACCCTTTCTGATACCTTTTTTTTTTACTTATCACTTTTCGCCTCGTCGACGTCGAGGTCATTAAAGGCAGGATGGGACTGGGGACAAGAAAAGGGAAGGAATTAATCCATGACCTTTTTGAAAAAAGCATCCCGGCATTATCTTGGAGTGATTTGGAGAAACCATGGAAAACCCAAATCTGGATGCCCGGACAGGGATTCGAACCTGCGTCAACCCGAATCCGAGGCCAGAGCGTTAGCCACTCATCAACCACGCTCGGTTTTCTGATATCTTCATAATAACAAACTATTACGCTTATTTCTCGTCCAAATATAAATTTACGGAATCAATTTCTGTTGGTTAGCCTTACTACAGAATTAGTCAAGTCATCGTCATAATTTTATTAGTTGTTACAAAAGGTCTGTTGTTCTCCGATATCTGTAATAGTTCCCGTCGGACTTTGGTGGGTTTTTTTCTGTTTATTTGGGTTTTGTTGTTATATTGTTAGAAGAAATTTCATGGCACAACCAACTCGATTAGAGCTGTGATTTAGGAACGGGTTAGAAATCAGGCAGTTTGAAGATATGTCCAGCTATTTGCCTAAACTGATTTCATTGGAGCATCATGAGAATAACAGGAATGGTTGAATCAACTTTGAACGTCCTCCCGTGTACGAGCCATGCGATTTAAATCACTGCCGCAGTTTGAACTTTTTTTAGTTGCGGGCTTACGCCTGGTCAACGTCGAGGTCATTATAGCCGGGAGAGGATTGGAGGCAAGGAACTGGATATAATTTGGCTATGGTATTTGAAAGAACCATCCCGGAGCGATTTAGGAAAATCGAAATCGGATGGCCGGAACGGGGAATCGAACTCACGTCCTCTCGGATGCCATGCCCGACCGTTGTCGCTCTCCCACCAGACTGTTAATTCGAACGATTTTAGTTCTAGTTTGCCTTTTAATACGAGGGACAGTGTTGTGTTATCAATGAGTATCAAAAAAACTTTTCATATCTGGATGTTGTGGATCATTTCCCTCAGTTGCTGATAATACTGATAAATAAATAACGCCAAAACAATTGAATGTTTGCTTCAGGGTTAAGTTGTGTTGTTGTTAGGTTTACAATTCTTGGGTGGAATTGTTTTGTTGTGATATTTGTGTCTGTGTTTTCATTTGGATATTTTTCGTTTTTCCCCTGTGCTTTTTTAATTGCTCTAATTTTTTGTTTGTATTATATTTTGAGAGTTGATTGTTTTGTGAAATGTTCAAATATAGTTCATTACAGCTGGGTTATTAACGGAGTAAACTAGTGCAATGTGTTTTTTGTATAGATCTATTTTTAGTTGATCTTTCTTACTATAAAGTGATCTAATTTCATTTCGTAACTATTGACTTTCGGCAGATTGTTTTGCTTTAATTACTGATGTTGAGATGGGTTTAATTTTAACATTAATATAATTTGGTTTTTAAATATCCAGTTTGCATCTTTTGTTAAATTTAATGTTTTGGATGGTCTTGTGTAGCTTCAAATTTGTCCTGAATCTGTTGTATAGATCCACCGGGAATGCCTGGCACAGCTGGTTTAATATGTGGACATTGTTGATCATTTTCCTCAATTGCTAATAATATTGATAAATAAATAACGCCAAAGCAATTCTATACGAAACACACATTGCACTAGCTAACTCCATTAATAATCTAGCTATACTAAAATTCATGTTTGAGAAAATTGAACATTTCACAACACAATCAATTCTCAAAATACAGCACACTCACAAACCAAAAAACTAGAGCAATTGAAACAGAAGCACAGGGGGGAAAATTGAATTGCTTTGGCGTTATTTATTTATCAAACAAAACTTTTATTGGTTTAAGTTATAGACTCATGTAACGGTTGAACGCTAAAATCAGCAAGTAATTACGTGAAGTATCTGTCACATCAGGCCAGAGACATTGCGGTCAGGGTCAGTTATTTCCCCAGTTCCAAAATCTGACGGTCAGACGATGTCCGAGTCAGCATTAGGAGTAGAAAAAACCACAGGAAAAGGCAATTTCAGTTTCTTCTGAAGCGTCGCTTGGTATGATTTCGGAGGAGTCAGGTGCAGCTGTAGAAGTACTCGTTGATAGTACTCCGAATTTCCCGCAAAGGAGCTTTCCCCCTCCAGGCGGCTGCGTCAAATGAGGCCAGGCAAGGGGAACCCCCACTCCTGGCTCGCGCAGCGGGCGGGAAAGTGAACATTTGGTTGCCGACCGCGGCAGTGCGCGCATCTTACCAGCTCAGCGTGCAGCGTGCAGTGTGTGTGTGTCCTCTGGATGGATTACTCACATGGATTACGTTGCAGTCACTGACGCGCTTCTCATAGGTAAGGCGACAACTTCTTCTCACACCCCTACTTGCTGCTCCCCAGTGGTCTTTGATTACACCTGTTTGAGCCAAAGACAACAACGATAAGCGAGAGCATGATTCATTTGAAACCTCTCATACGTTACTATTACAGCGGTCGTAGTCACCAAGTGGCTCGATCGGATTTTTTTTTTAATAATATAGAAACAAGAAAGGCAAGCCCGTAAAAAAGAATTATAGAATGGGCTCCAGTCAAAATTCCTGTCACTTTCCAGAGTCATGCCAGTGCTGATGATGTTTCCGAGGTGCGACCTCAAAACGAAGGCTGTGGAATCATAATGTGCTTCGTGAATGTTGGTAGCGAAGGTCTCTATTGTTTGGCGGCAACGCTAGGCGAGTGAGTGCAGGGCAGCATAGACACCGAGCTAGACAAATAGCTAGCAGGCCTTGATCGTCAAGGTTCTTCCAACGTTGCAATAGCTGTCCCTTGTGCAACACAAGTTCCACGGTCAACTCCGGCGCTAGATTGTCCGAAATAGCAACGCGCGTTCGTTGCACTTCTTATTGTTGCGTGTTTTCTTTTTGTGAAACAGGTGCTTCCTCTGACAATGCTGTGTGTTTGTAAACCGTCATCGAGGTGACAATGTGGTGATAAAGCTGTGAAGTACTGTGAAATGTGGTAAAGTAGAAGCTACAGTGAAGAAAGTGTTCCTATGACGGTGACTGTGCATCGCGCCAACGACCTTGCTTCGTAGTCGACGTCCATCAAGACGGGAAACAGACAACATACCTGTGTCATGTGATATGTGACAACATTTACAGACTTTCTGAACTCCTAACGAGGTTAAAGACAGATACTAAAATAAAACATAAGTTCAAACGTATCGGGTGAAAATGACAACTGCGATTGATAGTTGATGCTAAAAATATGGAACGAAATTTCTGATGCAGTGATGCGGAAGTGATACCATGTAAATACTGTCAGTTTGTTAATGTAACAACAGTTATTTAAACAATAGTTGAAATTTCTAATTCTTGTACTGACTCCTGTGCGTGATATAGGAAAAATGTTTGTTGGTATAGCGTCTCTGAAACTATACGAAATTCCAGTTTTTCCTGCATAAAAAAATCTCTAAATTCCATGTTAAAGAGTGATATCACATTTATAAAATTAATTTCTGTTGATGTCTTCAGTTAATTCATTTTAAATTGAACCATTGAAATCTGTTCCAAATTATTTTCAACTCGACACAGATCCGTAAAGCCAAAGTTATCATGGTTGACACAGTTCCCTTTCGTAGTGTCTGTCTTCCATCTATTCATTAAATAAGCGCACAATAATGGTGCGCCTAATCAGCTCTACTTTATGATCGCATTGCATTTGGCTCTTAAAAGTGTGGCTCATTGTCAGTGATCTTATTGAGCTCTACAAAGACTATTCATGCGTTGCTAGCATCCAACATTTTTTTAATAATGCTGCCTCACGATATTTGGAGGTAAAAACTTTACAAAGTGATAGAGGTGCTTGCCTGTGCAAATGAAAAACATCTGACAGAATTTCTTTGTATACTAGACAAGAATTATCTGTGATTAGTTAGTGTTTTGGAAATTTTACACTTTGAGTTCAGATATTATTACTTTTTTTTTTTTTTTTACAAAGACTGGTTACCTTGAATCGTTTTATGTCTCTCCTCTTCGCTATTCACATGAAACCGGCACAAAGGCTATGAAGAAAGCTCTGCCTACATCATTGCATCCATCAGCAGTTTATTGTAGTTCTTTTTTATAATTTCCAAAAATTTCTGCTTGAGAATGCGTGAATGATTCTTTAGTTGGCTGTCTGTTGATCAATGCCTTGTTGTCTAGGTGGTGATTGCCTGGAGGCAGAAGTCTGTTGGTAACGTGCCTGAGATCCCAGGATGCATCAGAGCCTTTGAACTTACTTCGTCTATGCGAAGTATGCTACAATGATTCAAGTTGAAATCATAAGTCTCCTTCACTCGTATGTCTACGATGTTTGCGGTTGTCGTAATTGTATCATTGAGGTGGCTTGACCTACGGACTTTCTCGACAAGAAACTTCTAATTCTTACGACTATCCAGTAAAACAGAATATGATCATACGTAAATACTGTTTGTAGGCTTATAATATCAGAAGTCATCAGAATATTATCAGGGTATGAACATATCACATCTTAGCTTATTTGTGAGTGAACGTCGTTATTTGGTATTGATATGATGACGGCGACAGTGTGCCGTAGAATATGTTTCCAGTTGCTAGCCATACATAATACAGGCCTATGAAGCTTTTGGTTCTCGTGTTTCATCCAGGTGCATAAATGTATCTGAATGCAAAAGCAAGAACGTGATCCACAAAGGTTTGATGATGACTGACTACTCATTGTATTCATTAGTTTACTATCACTCCAATGCTGAATGTCATTTTTTTTTATTACGGCACCACTTCTACATCGAAGTCATTAGAGGCAGGAAAGGTCAAGGAGCAGGAAAGAATTTGGCCTTGGCCTTTTAAAGAAACCATCCCGGCATTTGCCTGTAGTGATTTCGAGGAACCATTGAAAACCGAAATCTTGATGGCCGAGCGGGAATTTGAACCCGCGTCCTCCCAGAGTGTCACCACTCTCCCACTGCGCTCGGTCTTAATTTCACACCAGGCTCTTAGAAATATTGCCTATTTGCAGCCTGTTTAATAAAAATACCGAGTAAGGCTTTCTATAATAACCATATATTCCGATTGAAGGTAAGCGCTCGCCAGGACGGAAAAAAACAATGCTCTCCGCCGGAACCAAGTGTACAATAAGAGTTCTAGCAGCACTGACTGATTTTGTAACTAGAATGTCGCAATTTCAGAGATTTGTATGATTTGCATCTAATAAATATAATAAAAACAAAAGGGGAAAAATATATTGAAGGATATAGGAAACTTGTTAAAACAAATTACTTCTAATTTTATTTTTCCATTTTACAGGTTTAATGTAACTGTCCATAACTTTCTATACAACTCACTTGTAACGTTTTCATGTTGCCAGTTAATCGAGACAGTTTCTGACAAAAAATATTTTGTGAGATTACTTCAAATCTTAATGGCTTCTTTGCAGCCTGTGTAAGTCAAATGCTGAAATTTCTCTGCTGCCAGTATGTTCTACACTCCAAAGCAGATATCGTTAGTAAAAAGGTTATGATAGCAGTGCGTGGCTGGTATTGCTTTATTTATCTTATTACATAACATCGACATTTTCCTTTCTTAGATTCGTCTGCCTTATTCTACTGAGCCTGCAATTGAATATTTTTTTTCTGTTGACTTCAGTTTATCAGATTTCCAAGAAATGGACTCATCAAATGCCTCGTAAAGGAAAACCCTTCATCTTCTACTACCAGATACGGCATTTTAAGTCAGTTCGCTGGTTGGAGTCACATCGTAACTTCCCTTTTTAACAACGTGGTCTTTAGAGACGGGTAAGGATGGGGGCAAGGAATGGGAAGGAATTCGGCCATGGCCTTTTTGAAGGAAGCATCCCGGCATTCACCTGGAGTAATTTGGGGAAACCATGGAAAACCCAAATCTGGATGCCTGGACGGGGATTCGAACCGCCGTCCTCCCGAATGCGAGGCCAGAACGCTATCCGTTACACCACCACGCTCGGTACGTTAATCTCGGCAATAACCTCCACTAGGGAAGAATCTCTTTCCTCTGTAGTTCTTCGTTGTGATTGCTGACGGTTGAATAAACATCTTCCTTTATGGAGCTTCATCACGCTAAGGTAATTAATTGCCTGTAGTGTTTCTGAAATTAAATTCCAAACGTATAATAGGTAATGTGAACTTGTTTAGATAGCTGCCTGTGTTGGTGTGTGATACCAACAGCGCAGAATTGAAGGAGCTTTCGAGCATAAAAGGGGCGAGGAAGTAGTCAGATATGATAACTCGTCCATGGTCCAAGAGACAGGAAGATGTTGCTACGTCTGCCAACCGTGCTTCTGAATTGCCATAATCAACTTGAGAACAGCACTGACTGAACTACTTGTTCACTTGTATATCTTCTGTCCTATTAGTTTAGATAATTTTCGTCAACATGTTTTCGCCTAAAAACAAATTTCATCGAGAAAATATTACGACGAATACTACTAAAAGATTACACATTCGAAGACAGATGACCGAGCGTGGTGGGTGTGCGGTTAACGCTCTGGCCTCGCATTCGGGAGGACACCTGTTCGAATCCCCGTCCGAGCATCCAAATTTAGGTTTTCCATGATTTCTCCAAATCACTCCAGGTGAATTCCGGGATGCTTCCTTCAAAAAGTCCATGGTCGAATTCCTTCCCGTTCCTTGTCCCCAGACCCATCCCGGCTCTAATCAGCCCGACGTCGACGAGACATAAAGCCATAAGTAAAAAAAAAAAAAAAAAAAAGAAGATAGATGGAAACAGTTACTTCTGACGATTAGAAAAACATTGCTCCTATTAGTCGGAAATCAGTAACGCCTTTCTGTACGACACAAAAGTAAGGTAGTTCCCACACATTGTAGCTGGGTATATATGATTCTGGAATGGAACATTCCTTTGCAGCACGATTTTTGTCTGCTCAAAATCGGATGATAACGTAAAACGTATCAAATATGAAGTAGCCACAGTTTCTGGTGAAAAATTTTCTTAATTTTTTCCGCTTGCTTGCTAAACGTAATGTAACTTCGGTGACATAATTACGTCATAGGATCTAATCTTTTCCTGTTATCACATAAAAAACCGAGTAACGGTAACGTGTGGGTCTTGCATTGTGGAGTAGCAGGTTTCGATTCCCGGTACGGCCTTCCAGATTCTAATCTTCCATGTTTCCACTAAATCACTATAGGAAACTGCCGGTATGGTACTACATGAAGGCCATGGCAATAACTTTCCCGTTCTTTTTTTTTTAATTTTAGCTTTACGCCTCGTCGACGTCGAGGTCATTAGAAGTCGAAGGGGACTGGCGACAAGGGACGGGAAGGAATTCGGCCATGGCCCATTGAAGGAAGCATCCCGGCATTCGCCTGGAGTGATTTGGGGAAACCATGGAAAATCCAAATCAGGATGCCCGGACGCGGATTCAAACCAGCGTCCTCCCGAATGCGAGGCCAGAACGTTAACCGCTCATCCACCACGCTCGGTTTCTTTCCTGTCCTTTGTCAATAGTTCTATCCGAGTCACAATGTTGCCGTTTTCGATGAATATTAAAGCCATAAACATAAAAAAATTACGAAACATTAGTACAGTAAATAAAGTTTTACTACGTACGCCATATTTGGATATAATATGATAAAGCGACATATTTTTTTACCCACCATGTTTATGATATGACTTTACACACTCTAAGAGCACTGTCTCATCATGTTCAGCATTACTGTCGAATGGAATAACTCCATTACCTGCTTCTTGTTACAATTTTATGAATAAGTGGAAAATGTAAAATGAACTAACACTTCTGATTTTCGCAAAATTTCTCACGGGTATACCGTCGAATTTTGCTTACCAAGCACAAGATTTCTAGCGCTTTCTCAGATCGTGTAGCTGTCTTTTGACAATCACAGATCGCTATCATCTAACGATAACCACAGAAACAGTGATGGAAGCGGAGTAAGCGAAATTCGACGGTAAACCCAAGAAGATTTCCTAAGTCTTCTTTTCTCGCACAAATTGTTGTAGGTATGACGGGTATGAACTCAAACTGTAGTCTCGTACCTCCTTTTGTGAGAATTGTGGTTCCCTATACAAACGTAAAGGGTTGAAACAATAAACACTTCATCGCACTTGTAGATAATTTCCTCTTGACTTCTATTTTTCGAGCTATCTGGATAATTGCTTCAGCTTACAGGATTCAGTTTCATTGCCACAATCATAATCCTCATCTTTCGGTGGTCGTGCTTCATCAACATTCCGCTCTCTCTTAGTTTCACCGGTCACAGCGAGCGAAAATTAAGATCCGAGTTAATCATAAGCCACAGTACGAAAGATAGCCTTCAAGGTGACACTTGGATGTCTCAGCCTATGCAGTTAGCCGTTCTAATTTAGCTATTACCATAATTTTCTTGAAACACTTAGACAGAGATGTTACCGATAAGCATGAAAGTTTTTGTTGTTTTCTGCCATCAGTTTCTCGACTGATTTGATGCAATCCTCCATACCTTCCTATCCTGCGCTATCCTCTTCATCTCAACTCACGTCCTCAATTATCTGTTTCATATATTCTATTCGATTGCATCAAACCAGTCGAAAGACTGACGACAGCAAAAAAAAAAAAAAAAAAATCTATTCATTGTCTACCTCTATGGTTCTTCCCTTCGACTGTTTCCTCCACTAACAAATTAAGCAATTCCGCATGAACCATCATCCTGTTTCTTTTTTCTGTAAGACTCTTCCACAAGCTTCTTTCCTCACTTATAACTTCCAAAAGGTGTTCATTTTATACTTTATCTGTCCCCTTAATTTTCAGCATCCTTCCATAGCACCACATTACAAATACTTCAATTTTCGTTCTTTCTTGTATTCTTAAAGTCCATGCTTCGCTACCATAAAGTGCTGTGCTCCACACATAAAGTTTTAAAAAGTTAATTATGAGTCCTTTATTAATATTTGAAACTAAAAGATTTATATTTTTCTTGAAAGCTCTTTTTGGTAATGCTATTCCTGCCTCGACCATCAGTTGCAATTTTACGTCTCAAATATCAGAATTCACTTACTTCTTCTATCGCTTCCGGTCCTATTTTTATATTTAATCTACTATTGTTGGTATCATTTATGCTACATTTAATCACTTTTGAGTGCTTTGGTTTACATTTAGTCCAAAATCTTCCTTTAGTATTTGCTTCACGCCATTCAGTAACTTCTCGATATCCTCAGCCCGTTCTGCTAGCAAGGCAGCCTTCCGCCACATCCGGCACTTCACCAGAAGATGGCGACAGAGCTCCGATCGCCGAAATATCGTGTGCTTAGTCGTCTAGTCACCCGAGAAGACTATATTATGACAATATCCTCAGCAAATAGTAGCATACTGGTATTTTCCTGCTTGAACACTTATGAGATATTCAAATTTTTCTGTGACTTCCTTTATTGCTTCCTCTACATACAAGTTATCGCACTGACCATCTTGTTGTAATGCCTAGGTCATGAACTGGTGTACAGTGCATTGAGAGAGGTGGGATTGGAATAATGTATGGCGGAGGCCGAGTAGTGCGGTGAGCGGCCAGTGGCCTCGGAGCGAGGACGCGGCATTGGACACAGGGCCGCGACGGAAGTTTTGTTTGCCATCAACATTTCAGACTAATGTGGCGCTCGTCGCAAACGGCCAATATTAAGCGCTCATTGAAAGGGCTATAGGTAAGCCACAAAAAGAAATTCTTACTTAAATAAACGTGGAAAAATTCGTTTCTTTCGATGAAAGTAGAATGAAGTATATCTCCTAAGTAACAAGTGGTATAGGCACAAGGACATGGTCTTTAGTTAGCCCTAGAGAATATGTGGTTTGTTCTCAATAAGGCTGTTATTGGGTACTAACAGGTTGAACACGAAACTTCTTTTTGATTTGTTCAACAAAAAAATCTATGTAACAGGGATATGAATAAATCGTGACTGATTATTTTATTGTAATCTTGTAAAAAATATTTAAGATCTTAATTTCTAAATTTTCACATTATTTTTTGATTATTGCTACCACCGCCTTTTAGAGAGACAGAATAGAATCATCCCGACAATTATTGACAGAAACACCGAGTGTTTTTGTATAAACGTTTGTTGGATTCCCAAACAATTAGGCCACTAACAGATGACGAAGACAATAATGCAGTCATTAGTGTTGCCCAAATGCAAGAACAAGACGAGACTTGGCCAGTCTTGGTCTTGATCTTGCATCAATACACCTGGTCTTGGTCTTGGTCTTGCAAAAATGCAAGACCAAGACTGCAAGACCAAGACCGATTTTGGGCAACACTAGTGTTGCCCAAATGCAAGAACAAGACGAGACTTGGCCAGTCTTGGTCTTGGTCTTGCATCAATACACCTGGTCTTGGTCTTGGTCTTGCAAAAATGCAAGACCAAGACCAAGACTGCAAGACCAAGACCGATTTTGGGCAACACTAGCAGTCATATACAAATGACAGTTCTAAGTACTACATTTTATCGCCATAAATTTCACTTTATTCGGACTTGTGTCCACGTTTTCATAATTATATTTTCCCCACGTATTGTGTGTACATACAAAATATACAAATCAGGAATGCACTTATTCGTTATAACATGCCATACTAAATCGGCTGCTTCATGTCGCTATTATGAGGCCAATACAAAATATCTGAAACTTTCAGACAAAAACTGATAGATGGGTTTAGGATAAAATCGAACGTCAGTGAAATGAACCAGAATTACTCTTTCCCATTTCAAATAACAGGGCGAAAAGTTCTCGGTTGAAAGATTGAAAGATTTTGGTTTCGTCTTCCACCCAAGAAGGTTATAACGCATAAGCAATCCGTATTGTTGTTGATGAATGTGTTCAGGGAAGACAAAACACTGAATTAAAACCAACGACTCTCGAGGCGGATTTGAATCGATGACCCTTGAAGCGCCAATCACCTCAGTAAATGAAACCTCCTGTGGAAGACATTTCAACTGTGCCAGAGGTTCTCAACTCCAAATTGACAGGTCGTGCATGAAATTCGTTGGATTAAATCCAAACATCTCAGCAGGTGAATGTGCGCGACTGGATGAAAGAACACCACCGCCCTTTCCTCTTTCTCGATCATGTTCGTGCACTTTTTTTTTCAGTACACTTCATAGCACTTAAAATACTTTTCCATAGCTTTCCGTGCAAACGTAACTGAAATAACAAATCAGCAATTTCTGTACCTGGGTAATACTGGGTTGTCTTGGAACATCTACTCATATTCCCGAGGAAAATGCAAGTAGATGTGAACGCTAAACTTCTAAGCATCCGATTCTTTTGGAGAAAAATCGAAATCATTGTCTCGCAGGATAATCATCCGCGGTATTAAGTTTAAGGATTATGTGGGAAAGTTGAGGCTTTTGAGTACAGTTGTAAACTGATTGTGGTGGGTGAGTCGTAACGCTCTGCATTCGGAAGGACGCAGGTTGGAATCCCTGTCCGGGCATCCAGATTTCAATTTTCCATGGTTTCCCAAAAACACTCCAACCAAATGCCAGGATGGTTTCTTCATAAGGCCATGGGCGAATTCATTCCTATTCCTTTCCCCCAGTCCTTTCATGTCAGTGGTCTCAAACGTTGACGAGGCGTAAAGCCATAAGAAAAGAAAATAGTGATACCACTCTTGTATTGTGTGTCAGTCAAGTTTTAGTGCTCATAAAGTGGCGTTAATATCAAACAGTTCTTGTCAATAACGAATTAGAGGTATAGCTTACCCTATTTCTTCAAAACAAAGTCCATCACAGTCTGTGAAAAATTTATGAATACTATTGTGCAAATATCATGGACGATTCAAATTAACAAGATAGGAGAGTAGTGTATGAAGAGCTCTTGATTTTCTCAGAGACTTTTTGCGTCTTGTCGGAAGCCGTATACGAGTTTCATCTTCACTGAAGGAGGACATCTGAGTTACGTGCTGTGGCACTGTTGCCCGGGAAATCCTGAAGGTCCTGCCACCGTGCATCCTGCCTCTCCTATGTTCCTGTAACCTAATGGGGAATCATCTCACCATCTGTACGTGAACCGTATTAGATGTTATCTGTATATTACGTATTGTTTTGTATGAATGATGTGTAGTCTTTGAGTGGGAAATTTGGAACCGACCCAACATTCGCCTACGTGATGATGGAAACAATCTACAAAGCGCAGTCGAGTTGTATGCTAGCTTCAACAGTTTTACCTCCTTTTGCCTGGTTGGTGAGTGGTAACGCTCGGCCCTGGCATTCTGGAGAACGCCGGTTCCCGGCCATCCAGATATAGGTTTTCCATGCTTTACCGAAATCACTCCAGGTGAATGGTGGAATGGTTCCTTCAAAAGGCCATGACTGAATTCCTTCCTACCATCCTCTCCCGGCTCTAATGACCTTGACGTCGATGAGTCGTAAAGCCACAAAAAAAATCAAAAACCGGTATGGCGGCAGTTTAACAAGTATGGCTACACTGGTCTATTCGTTACACAATCTATTTGCCAAAATAGAAAACGTCGAGGAACTAGAAGTAAATGCGTTGGGCTTTCTCGGCTAAAAAATCCATACAAGTAATTCGGTCGCCGAATGATAGTTTTGATTTGCCGCTCATTTTTCCTTTATCGTGGTTGGACCTACGTTTTAACACAGAATCCGAACCAGGGAACGTTCATACAGTCCTTCATATACACAAACCAATCTTAGACCTGAGTGAAAAAAAATTACATTACTGACCGGGTCGCAAACCTTGACTTTTCAAATCATGCACCTTAACCATGAGCTACCAGAAATCTCATGAAAGTACTGGAGAGAAATCTCAACGCCACTGCCTCTGTGGTGGCGTTGATAGCTGCAGTTCCGTCGTCTTTTATATTTTTACAACGTTTCTCCAGATCGTGGTTAACTGCAAGACTATATTTATTAAATGTTTTAAACCTCAGTCACCTTTGCTTCATCTAATTCCAGATTAAGCACGAGATATTAAGATTTGCCATTTGATGGGTATCTGCATTATACTGCTGCGTAGCATAATTTTTCCACCCTTTTGACTTTATGAGGTCGTTAGAGGCGGGTAAGAACTGAGGGCAAAGAACGAGAAGGAATTTGGCCATGACTTTTTGAAGGAACCATCCCGAAATCCGGCTGTAGTGTTTTAGAGAAACCATGGAAAACCGAAATCTGATCGACCGGGCGGGGTTTCAAACCCGTGTCCTCCCTAATGGGAGGCCAGAGCGTTACCTTTCACCCACCATCTTCGGTGTATGATTATTAAATGACACTAATAATATCATCACTTTGAGTTAACTTGATATACATGCATGTTTTCTAAAATATTATGGGATTTTGTTATTGAGAAACATCGCGTCGTAAACAATACTTCGTTACTGTAAAAATAATATGATTTGATCAGCAAAGTTTTACATTCTGAGATTGCGGTGTACGCTGTGCGTATTGTAGAATTAATTCTGCCATAAATAACCTATTGAAGGAATTCCGCATCATTTGCTTCCGGTGTGTGCAGCTATTAGCCCAGTCAAGTTTGGAGGGAGCCTTGAATCATACAGGTCGAACCTCGCCCTCTGAAACCGGCTTTCTGCTGCGCCTGCCGTTTGTCACATGTTGTTTAATACCCAAGGAAATATGCCAGTTGTTCTTATGAGTTTACTAACTGCGAGTCATTGTTCTTGTTTTGTATGCTATTTATAATTACAATAGTTGGATAAGGATTTCCTTGTAAATTCTCCGTCACTTTGTAGTTACTGATAGCAGCGTAGGGGCAAGCACGCTGACCCCGCATTCTAAGGTTCGCTGGTTCGAGTCTGGCCTCGGTAAGGGATCATTTTGATTAAGTGTGGTTTTCAGCTTGTGTTGTATTTTTTTTTTTGTGTTTTACGCTCTACGGTGTACCACAATTACCTGAGCAAAGCATCATATAATAGTTACAACGATACAAATAAATTGGAGATGGTTAATGGTCGCAGAGACCAAAGGCCATATTTGTTTTTTTTTTTAATTATTATTTTAAAAAAGCTATATTTATCGAAGTACTGCAGAAAAATACGATCAACATATCATGGGTTCCACTATATATTCCTTATCTTTCTTCCGATGGATGTGCTTTTTAAAAACATATCGTTAGCTTCCTGGTATTTTATGTGTTACTGCAAATCCAAGATTCTGAATGCAAACGTGTATTCGAATCAGTCGGAAGAATGGTGCATGTAACCTTCTGAGGACACGTATTCGGGGTAGGATAATAAATATTTCATAATGATTCCTTCAGCATCAAGTTTTTTTCTCTGCTTCCTTCTCTAGTTTTTGTTCTATGTTGTTTGCCTTGGCTCTTTATCAGATATTAGCTATAATTTTATTTAGTCAGGCTGGTATTACTGATTCGCAATCTTAAGTTACAGAGATTGCTTGAGGGACACGTAACATGAAATACGAAATTTATGCATATATTGTATACGCGCGTATGTACGAGGCGCGTCCAGAAAGTAAGTTCCGTTTGGTAATAAAATGAAATTGTACACAGATACAGAAGAAATTTTTATTGCACAAAATTCTACAACTCTTAAACTACTTTTCCACATAACTGCCGAAATTTTGCAGGCATTTGTCATAGCGTGGCACCAGGTTTTGTATACCTTCTTCACAGAAATCTGCCGCCTGTGTCTTCAACCGGTTGGAAACAGTTTCTTTCAGCTCGTCGTCATTGGTGAAGTTATGACCGCCAAGGAAAGACTTGAGATGTAAGAACAGATGAAAGTCTTGCCAGTTCTTCTGTAACCAAAGGTGGACGCCCACTTCGTTCTTCATCGTGCACATCACTTCGCCCGCCATTGAACTGTCGGACCCATCTTCTCACCATCGAATCACTCATCGCATTTGGTCCGTAAACATCGCAAATTTGCCGATAAATTTCACTTGGTTTCACTTTCCTCGCATTCAGAAACCGAATCACAGACCTTATTTCACAGGTGGCGGGATTTTCAATCAACGCCGACATTTCAAACAAGCACAACAAAGCGTACGTAATTGACAGCGATCTCCAAATGGCACACGTTCTTCCCCTTGATACACATCGTCTACAGCGCATGTGCGGAACTGCAATCGCAGCGCTGCAGCGGAGATAAATTGAAACGGAAATTACTTTCTGGACGCGCCTCGTATAATGCAAATAAAATCGTTTATCATTAAGATCGTAGACGACAAAACATTTTTTTCAGATGTTAACTTAAGATTTTCATTTTTCATTTTTTTAAAACCTCTCACCACTTGATAATGTGAAGAGTTCGGTACAATATGTAAAATATTAAAGATTTTAAAAGAAACTGTGCTTAAATTTCCTAAGTTAAATCTGGAGCAACTGAGACGGGTTGTGATGTAGCCACAAGATTTTGTTAGTCTGATTCAAATCTCAAGAGATAAACCCGTAAAGCTTTAGTTTCAACAGTTTTAGAATTAATAATAATTCCTGTAGTTTCAAAGATTTAGTGATAGTTTCTTATCGGCTGCACGTTTCACATCTGTCGTAGCCACATAACCTAACCTGGTAATATTGTAGCTTCTTCACATTAACAAATCAAAGCTTTGCCAGTGGTGAAGGTCAGTCGTAAAGCCCGTAAGAATTTCAGCCGAGACCGGGATCTAACTGAGCGACCAAATTTTCGAATTGCGACAGTAGCACTGTTGACTTGGTGACATATCGCTTCACATTCCGTTTTCACGGCTTTTCACTGTCCATCTACATCAGCACTTAACAGTTTGCTTGTTCGTTCATTATTTTGCGACTTAAAGAATTAAGCTTTGGTAATTTTATTTTACTTCGTCCTCTGTCTCGCCAAAACAAAGACAGCCGTCCTGGAGGTTACAATGCGAAACTTGTCCTGTTTTGAAAATCGCATCATCATAAGAAACTGCACGCATTACGTATTGTGATTTAGAGTCTAATATTGGTGAACCTTATACGAGCGTCCGCAGGGATCAACGTTGTTGAACAGGTTCGATGAAATAGTACGTTGGAACGCTGACTATATAGGGCGTAATCCACAATCGGACATGTATCGGATTTGATGGCTTTCTGCGTACTGACACTGCAGAAGAGCATCACTAACTAACAGGAACACTTTGTTTATGGCTTGACTCCTCGTCGACGTCGAGGTCATTAGAGTCAGGAAAGAATTGGGGGAAAGCACAGGAAGGAATTCAGTCATGATCTTTAAGAAAGAACCAAACTGGCATTGTCCTGGAGTGATTTCGTAAAACCATTAGAAAAAAAATAAAACAGGAGTGCTAAGGCATGCTAATAGAATTGACCAATCTCACAAATTCATAGTTGCCCTTTTTTTTTTTTTTTTTTTTTTTTTTTTTTTTAAAAAAAAAAAGAAATGTGTAAAATTATTTATTGGATGAAATTCGATATATAGTACACGTACCACCGAGCGTGGTGGTGTAATGGCTAGCGTTCTCGCCTCGCATTCGGGAGGACGGTGGTTCGAATCCCCGTCCGGGCATCCAGATTTGGGTTTTCCATGGTTTCCCAAATCACTCCAGGCAAATGCCGGGATGCTTCCTTCAAAGGCCATGGCCGAATTCCTTCCCATTCCTTGCCCCCATCCTTTCCCGTCTCTAAAGACCTCGCTGTTGAGAGACGTAAAGCAGTTAAAAAAAAAGTACATGTACCCAAATCTTTATCAATGTATTTCTCTCTTTCACCGGTAATAGATTAGCCAGGAAATCCTTGAGCTCAGGAGGAGGAGTATTAAGAGTAATCCTGTCCTATGAACTTCAGTAAGGTTACTGTCTGAAAGGTGTACTTGACCTGATCTAGTTTCTCAATTGATCCGTGAGGGCGTCAAGGCCTCACTCTATTGGAATTAGCACTTCCGCTGCCTGCCTACATGCTAATACGTTTGTAGTTTTTAGTAATTTTCGCTTAATCAGCGAGGTAAATGCGGAGAATACATTATCTCAAACATTTTATGATTCGAAAACGATTGTGGACACTGGTTATCGTCCCTTAATGTACATAACTGTCTACTTTTTATATATATATATATATTCGGGCGTAGCGCCCGTCGAGGTGGAGACTAGGAACGGGAAGAAATTCGGCCATGGCCATTTTTAAGGAACCACCCCGGAATTCGCCTGGAGGGATTTGGGGGGGGGGCATGGAAAACCTAAACCTGGATGGCCGGGCGGGGTTTCGAACCCACGTCCTCCAGAAAACTGTCTACTGAACGTTAAACCAAAGCGACAATAAATAAACACCGAAACTGATTCCTCCTTGATTCACATGTGAATAGTTTCGCTCAGTTTACAGTAACGTTTGATATTGTAGACTCTCGACTTTGTAGGTTTCATTTGATACAGTTACATTTGCAGATTTCATAAACAAAACAATTTTTTTTTTTTTTTGCTTATGGCTTTACTCCTTGTCGACGTCGGAATTAGTGGCGAGAAAAGACCGGAAACAAGGAACGGGAAGGAATTCGGCCATGATCTTTTGAAGGAAGCATCCCGGAATTTGCGTGGAGTGATTTGGGGAAACCATACAAACCCAAATCTGGATGCCCGGTCGGGGATTCGAACCCGTGTCCTCCCGAATGCGAGGCTAGAGCGTTAGCGCTAACCAACCACGCTCGGTTAATTTTTTCTCACTCTCATTAATTCTGTAGTGGATGTAAATGCATTTGAAAACGACGGTTTAATGACTGGAATATGAACGAAATGAAGTGATCGGGTTGTTCCTCCGTTCCCACTCCATCATCTGTAGCGGAAGTGACAGACTTGATCTACCATAATGCGGAAGTACTGCAGCCGAGCGCCGAGGCTGCGTTGGCTTGCTTCCAAGAAAATGCGGATTGCTGTCCATACGCTCACTCAGCGATAACCTTTGGAGGCCACGTTATCTGTCCTATGATAACTACTAGTGCGTGTGTTGTCCACCGAAGAGATGGCAGGGCGGAACATGTATAGTAGTGTTTTATGGATTCTACAACATATATATTTCTCATAAATATGGATCAAACCTAATAAAAATTGTTTGTCTCGGGAATCTTAGAGTGATTAGCGATTTTTGGATTAATATTGACCTGAGAGATCCACTGTATATGGGGTGGCTTATTGCCTCTTCATGGAGAAGAAATCTAAATCCATTTTCATTTTTTTTTTTTTTTTTTTTTTTTTTTTTTTTGCTTCTGGCTTTACGCCTCGTCGACGAAGAGGTCATTAAGGGCGGGAAAGGACTAGATGCAAGGAACGGGAAGGAATTCGAATCGACCATGGACTTTTTAAGGAACCATCCCGGCATTCACCTGGAGTGATTTGGGGAAACCATGGAAAACCCAAATCTGGATGGCCGGACGGGGATTCGAACCCGCGTCATCCTGAATGCGAGGACAGAGCGTTACCGCTCACCCACCACGCTCGTTATCTAAATCCAAACGTGTTCTTCGTACCTGTGGAAGGATTTTTGTGTATGGTAACATGTAAATTCTGTATTCATCCCGCCTTGTATTTCATATGTGAGCTGATCAGTATGATTTCTGGTTACACCCTGATGTTCACATCTTCAAATATTTCTATAAATTCTGTCCCTGTCACCCGTGCACCATCGATACTATTTACGTATTCCAGATGATTTTACCGAATAATCTCTGCGAATTCAGGAATAGATCGGATTTTTCTCCTAAATCAGAATATATTTTACATATAGAATAAGAAGGCAAACCTTAGTAAAAAACACATGTTCATCCTTTATATCATAGGTTCCTAACCGTTTCTAGCCTACCACCACATGTTCAGAAAAAAAATTGCTCACTACCCACTTAAAAGAAAGAAACTCACCCATTCCCCTTCTAGTATCAATACGTATTATTTAAAAAAGTGTAAGTAGTAAGAAGACTGAACCCGGTGTAATGACACTAATTTCTCGATATTTGTCATAAGAAATCTTAAATCACCGCGTTCTGCTATTGACAATCTGTTTCTTTTCTTTGTTAGTAAATTTCTGACTACGCTAAATGCCCTTTCGGATACTAATGATTATGGAAATGCGATGAAAAACTGCTTTGATGCAGACGATACAGCCGATATAATACTGGAAATCAGAGGGCAGTGATTGGTAGCAACGCCCCCTAAATTTGACTTGGATGAGAAACGCCCCTTATTATCTATTCAGCGCCCAACGATAGGTGGTACCGCCCCCGTTCTCAACCACTGATTTAGAAAATAAACCATTTTGATGAGCAACTGTTCAGGGAAGTGTAAAGTACTAAAAATGAAATGAAGAAAACAGGGGGATTTTCGGGGTCGTTAATTTGAGGCATCGTGAATGCACCGTTATAGTGGTTGCACTGCGGTCAAGTGCTGAACGGTTAGAAACTCTGCTGTGTGCTGACTAGCAGAAGACGAACATGAGCCGTCCGTAGCGTGGGAACAGCAGGCACGAACACGCTCCAGAACGACACTATCACTTCTGTAGTCATTATCACCCTTTTTCTACATAATATCTGTTTACCTTTTTCAACATCATACTCCGACTGATAAAAATTCCGTAATAACTTGTCCAAACTTGAGCCCCAGATATGTGTAGATCTTCTTGTTTATATCTCTGGGTCAAGAATATTTATTTAGGCCATCTTTTCTTTAGCTTCCCTGTACTAATTTTTATGTATAAAGTAAATAACAATCCTACTTATCATGAGAACAGACAAAATGAAATTGTTCCACTGAAATTTTTAAACACTACAAAATAAATATAAGAGGGGGAGACTTTGTTGTTAAAATCATATTCTCGGGAAACGACATGACTCCCACAGGTCTCACGCACAACATTCTAGAGCAAAGTGTAAATGATTTTCGTGGAATTTCGTATTTAACCGTTTTATGTCGAGGTTTAGATTGTTTGTAGGTCTCTTTTATTTGTAACAAATGTTTTCTATAACACTGGACGGAGAAGGTTTTGCACTTTTTGTGACATTGGAAATATGCTGCAAAAAAGTGGTATTTACGATCCTAAATCTTATTCTTCCTAACTGTGACAGTACATTAAGACTTCTTTTTGCAACTAAGTTCGAGGGATTTCAATCCTAAATTTGTCTCAGTCGAAATACGTCTAGCTTCCCATTAATTATGGATTAAATACAAATGAAATCACAGGTATACTCTATTATCACAGAAACATTTTGTGTATAATGTTCTTACGAAATCTCTAATATGATTTAACTTTAAATTGAAAGGGACCGATATTGGTACAACGTGTAATATAATTTTTAGGTCACTGGTTTACTGAAGTAAATAATCATATATTCAAACAAGACACATTCAGGTTTCGGTCCGTTAACAAATACAGATGGATTCAAACCAGAAGAAGACTGCGGGGCCAGCTGTCGCAAAACGTATGTTTACAACACAATCCAGTGGAAAACCATGAAGACTTCATTCAATCAAACTCTGCGAGAGTCTCCGTTCTTATAACACTCGTAACGTTGTGAAGAAACTCAACTATGATTTTTTAAAAGTTATTTAGCTATTTTATAAGGCAGTGGATTCCCAAAAGCTTTTTTTTTTTTTTTTTTTTTTTTTTTTTTTTTTTTTTTTTTTTTTTTTTTAAACAATTTATAAAAATACTTTTGTTTACTTTCACTGAAAATATCTCTTCATAATAAAACCATTTTGACTGCAAAGCCTACCGAATGTCTATTTTCAATCTCACTTTTCGTTACTACTAGCTGTAAACAAATCGAACCAAAGAACTAGTGCGTAATTTGATACTGGTTATTAGTTGTAATACGCCTTTGATGTTATTGCGTGCTGGAATCCGTTCAAATAATAGTTACTGAGAATTCGTTTCAGTGTATTGTAATATTCCATTTGCACTATATTGTTGTGGTCGCTTTTTTTTTTTTTTTAAACTGACTGTGGTAACCATTTTCTAAACATCTGTAAAATAAATCACTCCTCTCATAATACTACACAGCAGTTCATATTGTTAGTATGGATTCAACTGCAGCTTACACCTAGGAAAATTCGGGAGTGCTGCCTAAAAGAAAACGATTCGTTTTGATGTCACTACGAAGGACAGCATGTTACTCAGGGTCTTACGAAGTTGATAGACTAGAAATTCCGGCCTGCACGCGAATCATCACCTGCAGCGTGGCGTAATCATATTTCATATTTGAGACTTTGGTACACAGCCTGATGGTTAGGAACTGGAACCTCTCCTCTCACTATGGCCAACTACTCAATGATGAAAATTTCATCTGCCGCTAGTATTCTAAGTCAAATGCTCGACAAAAAAAAAAAAAAAAAAAAAAAAAAAAAAAAAAAAAAAAAAAAAACAGTGCTTTATTGTCTTCGGATATGACAGCGCCTACAGCAACAAAGAGTTATTAAATTTCTTCGCGTTTTCCATCCCGTTATGATCCAAGGAAAACAGATTTCAATAAATGCTTGGTCAGAGATCTGAATTGCTTATTTTGTTATCAAGTTTATTGCTAAGCGTGCTTCAAAACTTCTATTTACTCGCACAATTATGAACCTACCTCAACGCTTACGTGGCCACTCAATTTATTTATGTGTTATATCGCATGATGCTAATAAATAAATCCTACATGACTGTGTAAGGGAGCGTCCATAAACCACGTAGCTCCATTTTGGCCTCCTCTGAACCCCCCTCCATCCCCCCCCCCCCCCGCAGGTAGCTCGTCATGGCCTTTGCCTCTACCTGTATACACTCCCCTTTCCCTCCCTCCGCGTAGCACATAGCTTTTTTTCCCTGTTGATTACAGAAGACTTTTGTTCTGTTTTCTCTTTTCACACTATCGTAAATTACATACGGAGATAACTAAATGACGGAAATCAATATTCACATGCTATTGTGTGTTCTGTACCTCATTTTAAATGTGACAAGTGATATCAATGGAAAGCTACGTGGCTTGACTTGGAAACACGCCTCCCCCCACGTAGCCCAGCGTAGATTTCCAGCCAACCCCCCCCCCTTTTTTTAGACCAAGCCAAGTAGTTCATGGACGCTCCCTAACCTGTAAATGAATAGAAAGTGATAATTTTTCCATGTGACACCAATATCTGGAAAACTGTTCCTTCATTATTAAGGGCAACAGAGATTTCCAGGGAGTTTCTTTTTTTCGTAATTTTTACGAGATCTTTATCGAATCTTTCAATGTGTTACTTTACAAAAAGTTATGGCCATCAGCTTCGAATAGTGATTTGCATCGCTTGCCCATATTATGCTAAATTTCGTGAAATATTTCCGGTGTTTACCGGTTCGCAGCAGTAATCTTTGGAGTATCGTATTTCAAGTTTTTATAATGGTAGTCCAGTAGGTTCAGGTAAGTGAAGAGGGAGGCCATCGTATTTGGCCTACATGTCCAATCCGGTTTCACCAGCAGTTGCACCCAAATGGTCACGGTCAACATTGGTAAAGTGCCTTGACGTGCCTCCGTGTTGGAACTAAATTTAATTAACCACACGTCCTATAAGGATAACCAGTCTTTTCTGTACCAATCAGCTAATAACTGTTTGCTACATCTCAGATCCTAATCAATAAAGGATTAATGGAAAAAATTCGACCAGCTGATATTCTTAGTTGCCTTCCAGCCACTAATACTCTTTCTTTTCCTGTAACTGCAGATGACAAAAGCATTTTAACATCTCTTTATTAAACATTTTACCCCTACTTCAGGAGCTTATTAAGATTTTATACAGAACAAAATTTTAAATGAATCTGCTAAAGCATAAGTTCTACGATTTTTTTTTAATTTGGTTCCAAAGTTTCAAACAACTTTGAGAGACACAACTACCTACAAGAGGACGTCTTCGATCAATCTAACTTGGGATCCCTCTGGCTGTTGAACTTCATCTTGGTAGGAGCCTACGATTTTCGTGTAAGACTTCTGTCTTGGTCAGGAACCCAGTACCAGGATCCTCAAACGACAGGGATAATCGATGTAAAATGCACTCCTCGTTCAACCAAGTAGTGACAGAAAACTCCACACAAGAACCATCGTGTTAAAATAAACAAGCACGAAGGCCTTTGATTCACAGACTTCTACGCACTGTTAACAGTACCCTATCTAGAATCCTCGCATTCGGGAGGACGCGGGTTCGAGTCCCCATCCGGGCATCCAGATTTGGGTTTACCATGGTTTTCTCAAATCACTCTCCGCCAGGATGCTTCTTTAAAAAGTCCATTGCCGAATTTCTTTCCCTTCCTTACCCCCATCCTATCCGCTTCTAACGACCTCGTCGTCGACGAAGTGTAAATCCATAAGGAAAAAAAAAGCGTGTCTAGAAGAGTTAGCAGAATTTCTTTAGTCGTGGCGTTAGTAGAAATTGCGAACCCGTTAGTAATTTCGTGAATGATATACTTTGAATAGCGAGGTTGGTGGTTTGTAGAACCAGCTCACTTGTAGCGATTCTTTATATATCAAGTGAAACAGATACAATGTCTTATGAAACAATTAGAAAACAGGTATATTAACGCTGCGTCAGCAATGCTCCCCCTTCTTCCCGATGTTGCGACTAAGCCTAAGGTCGGTTTTAGGGGACTGGCCCCTACAGTCTCAGCGGGAGGCCAGTCCCCCGAAGACGACCTTATGCTTGGTCGAAACGTCGCGAAGGAGGAGGAACATTGCTGACGTAGCGTTAATCTCGTTTTTTTTTTCTTATCTGCTTAACCTCTCTCTAACAGCGAGGTCTTTAGAGACGGGAAAGGATGGGGGGCAAGGAATGGGAAGGAATTCGGCCTTGGCCTTTTGAAGGAAGCATCCCGGCATTTGCCTGGAGTGATTTGGGAAACCATGGAAAACCCAAATCTGGATGCCCGGACGGGGATTCGAACCGCCGTCCTCCCGAATGCGAGGCCAGAACGCTAACCGTTACACCACCACTCTCGGTGTTAATCTCGTGAAGATATTTATGCCGGTATGACGGTTGCGAAAACAGCAAATTCTTTTAAAATTAGAAAATACTTTTGGAGACGTTAAACATACGTATGACAAAAACTCGTGGCAATATACGACACAGAACAAAATGTAATCTACAATTCAATTTTACATATAAATGACATAACAAAATATTTAATAATAAAAAATTTAAATTACATGATATTTACATTGCAAAACTTCTTTGAAGTGAAAATATGATCATCAGTAACCTTTTTACAAAATTTAAAAAGCTCCTTAATTTAGCAAACACACGCAGTTTATCAATACGTGTGTGATATGTGGTTCTGTTATATAGTGGCAATGCGATCACCCCTTATCGATGCCATCCTGAACTATCACATACCAGTGATCTTGATTGCTAATAATTTTGCCATTTACGAGTTTGATTTAAAAAAATTCCTTTCTTAATTAATGATGATACCAAAACGGAAAACTTAATTTTTAAAATGATACTTCATTTATCGATTTTGGTTAGGTATGAAGGATGAAAGATAACTCGTGAACAAAGTAGTAATAATATACAGTATATGATATGATATGTAATGGAATTAGACATTCTGATCCAGGTTGGTTTTCAACGTAATTACAATCACCACTAATATTGCCTCGCGAAAATCAAAACTTATACCGGCCGTACATTCATACCTTGTATCAGGATCCCAAGCTAACCCAATTTTTTTTATTCATCTGTGCCTGCGAACGCGGGTCAAGATTTCTAACCGGTGTTTAAAAAGAAACACCAATTTTAAAATTCCTTAGGGTCTCAGCCACTCTGATTGCTTAGGAAACGCTTTTCTGTGAGATTGCGTCGGTACGGATCGAATCCTGTGAGACTGTTAACATGGAGAGCTACTTATCAGCTTGCCTTGTAATTAAGATTCGATGGGTACGTTTGGATTCCCGGCCATCTGAGGAACTGGTTGCGTAAGCACAGCAGTCGCCGTGGGCGATAGCAAGGCCTAGCAGGCCAGGCCAGGCCAGGAAGTAGGGGTTATCAAGGTGTGCGAATGTAGGCCACGGTCATCTCAGCCGACCCTGCCGCGCTCCCAGTGAAAGCCACAGGCACATCCACTCTCTATCTCAAAATCCAGACAACCAACAAAGAAACTCAGCCGTCGTCTATACAGAGATGTCATACGAAAAAGAAAAAAAAAATTTCACAGCAAATTGTTTGATGTAAAAAATATTTGGAAGTTGTTGATCATTTTCCTCAGTCGCTGATAATATCGATAAAAAATACTGCCAAAGCAACTGAGTGTTGTTCGTTTATTTGCTTTCAAAATGCGTTTCACTTCTTTTGTAGAAGCATCTTCAGCGGTTCCCTTTTTTCAATACATTGATTTATTTATACTCCATTCTCTGTCACCGAGCGTGGTGGGTGAACGGTCAACGTTCCGGCCTCGCATTCGGAAGAACGAAGGTTCGAATCCCCGTCCGGCCATCCAGATTTCCCCAAATCACTCCAGGCAAATACCGGGATGGTTTCATGAAAATGTCACTGCTGAATTCCTTCCCGTTCCTTGTCTCCAAAGTTCTCCCTCCTCTAATGACCACGACTTGTTATTCGAAATCTTTACATCCTATTTCCGACTGAGTAGGTTGGGTTAGCGGTAACCATCTGCCCATCCCATTCGAGAGAACGCAGGTTCGAATCCTGATCCAGCCATCCAGATTTCGGTTATCATGGTTTCCCAAAATTAATCCACGCGAATGCCGGGATGTTTCCTCAGTCTTTTCCCGCCTCTGATGACCAACGTCGACGCGGCGTAAAGTTATAAGCAAAAGAAAGTAAATAAAGAGCTGTTTTCATGATGATGATACAAAATTTCAGTGATAACAGAGAAAAGAAAATGTATGAGTTTGAGATAAGGCGCCAGTTTAACTCTTAGCCTTTTCCTTTTTGAATGCGTTCAGGTTATCGTAGCGACTGGTAAGTTGTCATCGCTTTCGGTGGATGTCTCAGCGGTAAGAGTTCGATCTCTGGCGTGAACGATTTTAATTCAGCGGTACACTCGTATTTTAATGTGTATATAACGTTATTTAGTGTATAATATAGTGCCATGCAGTTTACATACTACCTCTTGGCACAAAAACAATGTTGCCGAAAAGTATTCTTTAAAATTAAGAAAAAAATCTCTTTACATTGCGTTTAATGATTTGGCAGGAACGAAAGTGTAACTTTAGAATATGTGCAGTCTCTTCATGTAAAATTTTTGACATTGTTAGCAACTCTATTAAAATTGTTTTACTCAATGTGGAAAATGAGAATTATCTTCGATATTTCTAATGTTTACAAAGCAGCAGATAATTTCGTTTTAGTTACTTTACGGCTCGTCGACGTCATTAGAGCTGAGAGAGGGTAGTGGGCAAGAAACGCTAAGGAATTTTGCTTTGACCCATGAAGAAGGAACCCCGCCATTCACATGGGATCACCGAAAACCAAATCCATATGTTCCGGCCGGGATTGACCTACCGCCCTACCGAATGCTCTGCCTGTACATTACTGTTTATCCTCAAGGCTACCTATCATAATATAAAATTCAATATTCTATTGCGTATTCGATATCCGGTGCTTAAAATATACAGTTCTGTAATATTTTACGAAGTGCTGGTTACATTACCATAAGGAACACTTTATACGAAGTAAATATTTTCCGTAAAAATTTCAAATTTAGTATAACAAACACCTCTCTGGCCATTACCACCTGGTTACGTTTATTCCTTTTCTTTTTTCTTCTGGTTTTACGCTATGTCGATGTCGAGCTTATTAAAGGCGGAAAAGGACTGGAGGCAAGGAACGGGGAGGTATTCGGTGATGTACTTTTGAACGAACCATCCCGCCATTCGCCTGGAGAGATTTCGGTAAACTATGTAAAATCAAAATCTGTATTACCGGTCGGGGATTCGCGCCCGCGTCCTCCCGAGTACGAGGTTGCCTATCACCCACCACGCTCTGCCCCTGTTTAGCTTTCCACCTTGAGCAGCTAACGAACCAATGATGATCTACTATTTTGTGAATTAGTGCTTGAGATATAAATAGAATAGAAAATGACGTAAAAATAATTTTTATGTGGTGGAAACTAAATAGAAAGTCGGTTTTAACTTCAAATAATTAATCTGTAGATGTGAAATTCTACTGTGAGTCTTAAAGTTAGAGACAGATGCTACTATTGGTGTTGTCATCACAGTAATAAAATATTGGAACTGATGTGATGTCCTCAGGCAGTAGGCCAAGGCTCCACCCGCTCTTTTCAAAGGAGTTCCCGCCGAAAAAATTGGAAGCTATTTGAGCTGAACGTAACTGGCGCTAATGTAGAAAATCACTGATGTTTTACAGCTAACTGTGCTATTAATTTACAGAAACAAGAATTCATATTGTGGTTTCCAATATGTTTAGAGTATAAACATGTTAGCAATACGACCTACTTTGGTATTTTTGTTCTTCCGGCTTTCTCATTGGAGTATATTAAGTTTGAACGAGTGTGGTGGCTCTGGCCTCGCGGGTTCGAATCCCCGTCCGCCATCCAGATTTCGGTTTTTCATGGTTTTCAGAAATCACTCCAGGCGAATGTCAGAGTGGTTTCTTCAAAAGGAAATGGCCGAATTACTTCCAGTTCTTTGCCCCAGTCCTTTCCCGCCTCTAATGACCTCGACGCCACTGAGAAGTAAAGACATAACAAAATGATATTTGAACCTACACTGAGACATGATGCAGGAAGATAGGGAAGCAGCTGGAATGGTTTGCACAACCACCCTGACGGAATTGAACTAGGCTGTAGCTTGCACACTGTACACTAACAATTCGAACATAAACGATTGTTTTAAATTCTTGACAGCAAGCTTTCTCCATTCCAACTGGCTTATTGTATTCGCTGCAGTTTCTTCCACTTTTTTAAATATTTATTTGTTTACTGTAGAAGTTAACTATGAATAAATGCGAATGATATGTTATTTTAACAAATGCAAATTATTACTATATTTTACGACGAAAAACTTTGTTTTAACTGATAATTGAAGACTGTAATTATTTTTATTCAAAATTGACACTTTATGAAAGAAATCTGGTCAAATATACGAAAATAACTTTCGTACGTTGTACTGGAGTATCTTTGGACATTCTCTCTCAAATTTCGGATTTTTAGGTATCCAGAAACAACGGACAGCCATTATCTTATATCAATCCATTAAGCATTTAATCCTATTTCCGCTTACTATTCCAATCGTAATCAGGATTTTCAGTTCTCCCTACACTTCTACCCCTACCAGAGAAATGCAAACTTAAGGTTAATGTCAGACGTCAGTGCTAAAAACCCAGATTTAAATCAAATTAAATATCTTAAAAATAAATGAACTTGTTCTTTAAAAGATTTACTTACTGTGTCATTCGGTTGGACAGTATCACGTTTGTCACGGCGCCGATGATTAAAAAATATATCGTATGTGAACTAATACATTACACTATTAATAGTTAATGTGTATTTTCGGTTCAAAATTAAAAGGAGTTTTCTCTGTCTCTCTCGCTCTCAGGGCCGGCGCTAGGATTCTCGGGCCCCAGGTAAGTGTTCTCGGGTCCCCCGCCTCAATTTTTTTAACACTTTTATTTTTTGGATAAAGTCAGAAAATTTTAATAAAAAAAATCTAATAACATCTTTTTCAGGGTTTTTTTCTGTTTAATTTCTATTTATCTAGACACGCTGGACGGAGGGCCCCCTTCGGGGGTCTGGGCCCCGGGTACTTTTGCCCCGCTTACCCCTCCCTAACGCCGGCCCTGCTCGCTCTCTTTCTCTGTGCGGCCATCCAGGAATCACGTGCAACTGGCCTCCTGTTATTCACGATTAGCCAGTGTTGTTCATGAGGGGGGGGGGGGAAGGACATGTGACCCGCCAGAATTCTAACCGGGTTTGTTAGACCAGCGTACTTAACATATAAAAGAATAGGAAAGTCTGTGTTATTTGTGTAACGTGTAACGTTTTGTGTTCTGTATGATAAGTGTATTTTTGTTTGTGAAATGTGTAGTTCATGAGGTGGAGATTGGGTACCGTCCGATGTTTGCGGGAATCCTAAAAACCGCAATGAAGACGCCTTAACCCACTGAGCCACAATGGCCCTTTTAAAGGAGTTTAATGTGCCTATTGAAAAAATATCGTTAACAAATTAAAACTGTTTTAAACTAAATTCATACACTGATCAGCCAGAGCATTATGACCACCTACCTAATAGCCGGTATGTCCGCCTTTGGCAAGGATAACAGCGGTGACGCCTCTTGGCATGGAAGCAATGAGGCCTTGATAGGTCACTGGAGGGAGTTGGCACTACATCTGCACACACGTCACCTACTTCCCGTAAATTCCGGGGAGGAGGGCAATGAGCTCTGACACCACGTTCAATCATATCCCAGATGTGTTCGATCGTGTTCAGACCTGGCGAGTTGAGGGGCCAGCATATCAATTGCAACTCGCCACTATGTTCCTCGAACCACTCCACCACACTCCTGGCCTTGTGACATTGCGCATTGTCTTGTTGAAAAATGCCACTGCTGTGGGGAAACATGGTTATCAAGAACGGGTGTACGTGGTCTGCAAACAGTGTACGATACTTATTGACCGTTGTGGTGCCTTGCACGAGCTCCGCTGGACCCATGGATGCCCACGTGAATGTTTCCCAGAGAATAATTGAGCCGCCGCCAGCTTGTCTCCGTCCCGCAATACAGGTGTCAAGAAGCTATTCCCCTGGAAAAAGACGGATTCGCACCCTCTCATCGGCAAGATGAAGAAGGTATCGGGATTCATCAGACCATGCAACGCTCTTCCACTGCCGCGATGGTCACTAGCCTGTTTCAGTCGTAGTGACCGATGTCGTGGTGTAAACATTGGCACATGAATGGGTCGTCGGCTGCGGAGGCCCATCGTTGGGAGTGTTCGGTGCACTGTCGTTTACTCTGCCCAGCATTAAAGTGTGATGTTAGTTCCACCACCGTTCGCCGCCTGCCCAGCCTACGACGTCTGGCATCTGTAATGAGGGGTGGCCGCCCAACCCCTCGACGTTTGGAAGTGGTTTCACCTTGGTTTCGACACTTGTTGAAGACACCTACCACAGCACTCCTCGAACACCCGACAAGTCGTGCAGCTTCGGAAATGCTCGGGGCCATCACAATCTGTCCTCGGCCATACTCAGATAGATCGCGCGCCTTCCCCATTCTAAACACGTATAGCTCGCTCACTGGTACTACATGCACCGTGCGTGTGTCTGACTAGCAGTCATTCCTCGTCAGGTGACGCTGCTATCGCCTGGACGAGTTTATATCGATGGTAGGTAGATGGTCATAATGTTCTGTCTGATCAGTGTATAGCCTTGTGTATTTTCTACGTATCGTGTTTGTTTTCTTCGCTTTGTAGTAAATAAAATTAAAATGCGTATAGAGACTGTTGTCCAGTATGAACTGCAATGATGATATAACTTTAATAGTCAGCAAGTTGGAGTGAAAACCGCGCTTTTTACGTCAAATTCTGAAGTATTGCTAGGATTGCATTAAGGAATAGTCGCCATATCTTTAGTGCACTGACTGTCACAATATTGCATTGATGAGTGTAATTCACCCCAAAACAGAGGAATGTAACTTCTTTCTTTCACTGGAAGAGGCTAAACCACAGAGCAAATAAACTTCTGGTAAATTAATTTAGAAAAAAATTGATCAGTCACTTTTATGATGCGATGTTGCGAAATAATACACTTGCACTCCTACTTAGTATGGGACATCAAAGTTAACAAATGTACTAAGTCCTACAGTTGATGAGTTTTCCCGTGCTCTATTTACATACAGAACGAGACGGGTGGGAAAAAATGTAAGGTTGGGGCCGGACATTCTGGAGGAAGAGGATTCAGTCCACGGCCATATCGCCCAGATTTTGGTTTGCAGATTCATGATATCTTTAAAAAAGACATTGCTAAATTCTTTCTTGTTTCTTGCCCATCCCTTCCTGGCTCTAATAACTCTTCGTAGACGACCTGTAATAGGACAAAAATTTAATTTTTTAGTAGGGGCCTACTCGAAGCAGAGAAGGGGATTATAGCCTAATTTCTGTGTCATTCCACTCTTAACTTCTGGTGTTGTCACGAGTCCCTTGTTTCCTACATTTTTAATTTGATCTGTCTTTTTCTGCCTGTAATTTCAATATCCTCTTAACAATTTTTACTAGAATTTTAAGAGCATTTGGTACTGACAAGGTTGTCCTGTCGGCGCATACTAGTACTAGAGGTTTTGAAAGGATAACATTCTTCCTGAAGTAAAATAACGCTTCATCTCTCATACAAATTATAGAAAGGAGATATAACCATTTCGTGGTAACTGCTTCTATCAATGTAATCAATAATTCAGAACGAAATCATCAGTTTATTGAGTTTTAATTCGAGTTCCCTTTAACTCCGGTAAAATATATTAATATTGAATCACAAGACGATAAGGAAGCTTTTTTTTTTTTTTGCTTCTGACTTCACGCCTCGTCGACGCCGAGGTCATTAGAGGCGGGAAGGGACTGGGGGCAAGGAACTGCAATGAATTCGACCATGGCATTTTGAAAGAACCATCCCGGCATTTGCCTGGAGCGATTTGTGGAAACCATGGAAAACCAAAATCCGGATGTGCTGACGGGGATTCGAACCCGCGTCCTCCCGAATGTGAGGCCTGAAAATTACCACCCACCTACCACGCTTGGTGCCAAGGAAGCGATCTTACCGTTGGATCTTTGATAAAAAAAATGATTTACTCTAACTTCTTACATTCGTGGCAAACGTGAGCAACATTAACAACACAAAGCCCCAGTGACAAAGGAAGAAAGGCCCGAGTGCACGACATAATTTAAAACATAAAAAATAATATAATATTTAACACTTTTAGCAGACGTCATGTTAATAAAATATTCCACTTTTGCGGGATTCGCGCTGCTTTGAATTCTAAACAGCCCTGATGAAGGCCCCAGATTGCGCGCCGAAACGTTGGAATTAAAACATCGTTCAAAGCAGCGCGATTCCCGCAAAAGTAAGCGTAATAAATACAATATTGCTGTTCATTAGATTCGATTGAAGCTGGTGGGTAAGCTGCATGACGCGGGTACAAATCATCGTCGAGCCATCCTGATTTCAGTTTTCTACGGTTATCCGAAATCACTCCAAGCGAATCCCGGAATAGTCCTTCAACAAACAAAGGCCGAATTCCTTCCCGTTCTTTCTCTCCAGCCCTCTCCATCTTCTAATGACCACGACGTCAACAAGGCCTAAAACAATAGGGAAAAAAAACATTATGTTCCGTTATAAACACAATTTACTGTCAGGTACTGTAATAATTTTCTCTATGAAATATTAGGAACAACTTTATTTTTTTTTAAATATTATCAATTGAATTAGTGAATATGTTCTGTGAGCATAAGTGACTAATACAACCATCATAGTAATTTTGAATATCCTGTTAACACATAAATAACAGCTGTATGTTTTAATTGTATTCATCTCAGTTATCTTACGGAAATCGGAAAAAATTATAATATTGTCAAAGTTTTTTAATAATTTCTTCGAAAATACTGACAATATTATTTGACTTTTACTTAGACTCCAACACAACGAAATACTATTAGATCGAGATAGTGGTCATTATATACAGAAACTGTCACCAGTATTTGCCACTTGGTAATAATAGTACACTATGCAATCTGTTTAAACGATCGTCATAAAAATTTCTCAAGGTTATTTCTTTTTACACATTATCGCCAATTTTAATAAAAGCCTTAGATCTAAATATCCAGAGTAAACAGATATAACCTGAGGCATATTGCCACGTCGACATCATTATGGGATGAAAAAGATTGGTATAAAGAACGGTCTCTTAAAGGAACCATCGGGATTCGCCCGAAGTTATTTTTGGAAATAATATAAAACAAAATTTGGATTCGAGCCCCCGTCCACCAGAATCCAGGCCAGACTTAATGTAAATAGGACAATTATTACCACTTTTACCACCTTTACAAAGAAAATGTATGAAATTATTACAAGAGAATGAAGCATTTAATGATTCGTCAAAATCTTGAAATCAGACTTTTGAATGGTTACAATAACTTTCTTATATTACTGAAAATGTAGTAGTAATTAACTTACAAAAACTAATTTTTAGAATCTTTATAAGTTATGCTTTCCAAAACAAAATTTGGAAGACTATATCCTTGGTACCAAAAGTTGACTTTAGTAGAAAACATTGACACAGTAATTTTCCATAAAGTAGCACTTCACTCTTATAAAATACGTATGAATAAATCTTCATGCGGCGTTCTGACTAATCAGAAACTACAATAACACAGGATTTGATGAGTTTGTAATCATCTTGTCTTTAATAATTCTACTCTAATTTTGCTCTGTTAACTTTCGAAACAAGTTCTTTCCGAGTGTGATTGAATTCAACACCGTATGTGTGCTTGGCAACATACCGGTTCGCACTTAACCTCTGTACAAATTCGTTGTTTGGGGATTAGCATTCAAAGTTGCGTAAAGAGTGTTACGTGCATAAGACTCCAGCAGATTTCTTATAAATGCAAAGTTATGTCACGAGTAAATACGATTAGTTAATGGAATTTGGTTTGCGGCTTACGCTTTACTTCCACAGGTTGCACTGCAGCTACACTACGTAGTTCCCTCAGCTGAAGCACTATTCGGCTTTGCTAAGCTAGTAGGATCAGATGTAATAGAAGAAATAAGAGAATTGTGTTATTTAGAAAGTAAAATTGCAACTGATGGAAAAAATAAGAGCGATATCAAAACCAAATAAACACTAGCGAAAACAGTCTTCTATAAAAAGTAAATTTTTTAAGTTTTAAACACTAACAAAGGACTCGGAAAGAAGTTTCTAATATTGCAGTGCACTTAAGGAAAATGTAACTTGGAAAATTGAATCATTTGAAATGTGGTGTTACAGAAGGACGCCCAAAATGGAATAGACTGATAAAATACGAAATTAACGTGTTTTGGGATTGATGGGCGAGGTAAGATGTTTGTGGAAGAGTATCGCAGAAAGAAGAAACAAGATGGAGGGCTTTGACAAGTGTAATTTGTATTTCTGCTTTGACGACCTTTTCCTCATATTCGTACAGATCGTCATTTAATAATTCTGCCAACAAATTACTAGTTTGCATAGCCTTTTCTGTAACATATTTCTAAAAAAATATAATTTTTTTTTTTAAAAAAAAAAGTAGCTAGAGCAAGGAAGAATTTGTGATGCCCTACTGTTGTTTTAGTAAGTTAATGGTTTTTCAAGTTTCATGAGACTTCACATTTACGGGTATTAATTCCAGTTTTGAAATGAATTGGGTTTTAAAGTTCTAGTGTAATTCTAGAGTAATGCTTTAGCCTCGCGTTCGTGAGGACGCGGTTTCGAATCCCCGATCTGCCATCCAAATTTCGGTTTTCATTGTTTCCCCAAATCACTCCAGAGAATTCCGGGATGTTTTCTTTAAAACTTCACAGCCGAATTCCTTCCTGTTCCTTGCCAACCTCTAATGATGTCGACGTCGACGAAGCGTAAAGCCATGATCATAGTAATTCTAGAACGTTTCTTCGATTATATACAGTTCAAAAATGCACATTGTAGTTCCAAAATGATTGACAGTTTAACAGCGGAAATTTAACTTATTTATATTAAAAAAAAAACTCATTTTGTCCTCTTTCAGTCTTTCAGCGATCCTGTTTATTTCAATCTCAATTAATTGAAAATCATCCGTAAGAAGGAATCTGAGAGCTCAGCTGGCTGGCCAGTGTATTAATTAAAGCATACAGACGATGCCTGTTCGGTGCCATGCATAGCCAGCCTTCTTATAGGGCCAGTACAATACATTTCCTCTGACCGGATCACAGCCTTCGGCATTAGTGGATTTAACGAAATAATGTGTTTGTCTGCTCATACCCTCATTTCGCGTTCTTATGTTATTTTCGTATCATATATGCGTAGACCTTATTAAGGTGAAATGTTATATATGTTTTATATAACTCCCTGCTTGATAAGGATCATGTACAAAACCTTCGGCTTCAACATAATTTGATCCTCTTTCAGTCTTTCAGCGATCCTGTTTATTTCAATCTCAATTAATTGAAAATCATCCGTTTTAATTTAGGGAACAGACGGAAATAAATATTTTTAAACTTAGAATAAGCTGTAGTAAAATGAAGATAGTTCTCCGATGACATCATCTCTCTCTAAGTAAAATGAAATTAATGTTACCTGTCGGTTCAGATACGTCATACGACTTCCTCCTTTGAATAAGAAAATGGATGCACAGGGCAGCTCACCAGAGTGTGCTATCATTTACCGCCGTAAGGTTAACGCAAATTGATCGAATGTATGGGAAAAAAAGTGGCAATCACTGGAATTTTTTAAGGGAAAGTTACTCGCCAATTTCAACCGAAGAAGCCAGAAAAGGCAAGGAGCAACAAACAATTTGATACTAATTGGCTGTGGTATTATTTAATCCTGGATAGCTCTAACCTTTTATTTTGGAGTGTAGTTGATTATTATCTACAGAAAATTTAATCACTCATTATTCTCACGGAAGTATCCGCAGCAGCAAATTAGGCTTACAAATTCACTGTTGGAAGTAAAGTATAAAATTCATTGTTGTCTGCACAAAATGACAGAAGAATCTGCGACCCACTAAAAATTAGCCAAGAGTGAGTCTAGCGCCACTCGGTTACGGTTCCATACTTTAATAATCTTTATGGCTATGGATTTGACAGTTCAGACGGCGGCAAAATCAATGCTTAAGCAAATTTACATGTAGCCGACTCCGCATTGCCGTTCAATCCGTTAGTGCAATCGTTCAGTTCTTGTTAAATTACCTGTCCCCTCCATTAAGATGCAATGCTCTCTCAATTAGGAGCATTTTCATCAAAATAATATTGACGTATGTCAAAATAACTGGAAAAATACTTTTGATTCTTTGTCTGGCAATTTAAAAACTCTATTGGATTTGTTTCTAGTATTTGTAGTTTAATACAGGAAATGGTCGACACTAGAAGAAAAAAATTCAAGTTCCTAGGCATTATTATTTTTGGACAGACATCGTAATAAAAAGTACATGGCCCAATTACTTCTGACCCTTGTCCCCAGTTCCTTCCCTTTCAAATCACGTAGACGTAGAGGGGTAAAGCCATAAGCAAAAATAGCTAATAAAATGGTTTAAAATTAACAACTTTCACGTTTATTCACGAAAATGAAGAAAATATCTCAGTTCTTTACGTTACGGGCTTTAAACATCGATACCATACAATGTGGTAGAAAGAAAAATTCAAACTCCGTTTGTTTAGATGAGACCTCCATAGTATGTAATTTTATAAAATTTTAAATATTCGGCTTTGGGTGAATATTTAATGCCAGTCTGAAAATGCAACTTATTCCGTTTTTGACTGACACACGGACAACTTTCGATAATAATAGTTCTGTGTTTCCCATCCTAAAAATTAAGTCCGCAAATGCTACATCTAACTATGATAACAACATTTCTGCTTTCCCTCTGATAGGAATGATGAAAACAAATCTCGTATTTACAGATTGCAGTATTGTGGTTTAAAACAAATAATCGTAAATCTCTTTATTGTGATAGATTATCACGAACTTCCAATGGACACCAATAGGGAACTATAGCCTTCGTTGGTCGACTGATCATAGAACGTACCACTCTTTAGTAGGACTACGCAATCGCGGATTTCATTGAAAATATTCTGTTTTTATTTTTATTTATTTCTTTAAATGCTGAATGGAAGAACCAAAAAAATATGGTCTTAATCCGGTTGTAAAAATAATTAAATTTGATTTTGTGAAGCCCCAGATTGGGCAGTTACATGTGAATCTGGTTAAAATTCGCGTTCGATACAGCTGCTACGTTTACCACTGTGAATATTACAACGGCTTTCTAAGAATCACACGATGTTCTCCAATCTTTCCCAGAAAACTGAGGAGCATCATAAAATCAATGAAGGCGGTACGTTAACAATCGTAAACGAATCAGAATACTGCTCCCATGAATGCTGTGTGCATTGTGGCCAGACTGAATTCTGCCAACATATCAGTAAAATTACTCGAGTCACTAAACTGATTCTTGCCGTATATTTCGAAATAAAATATACAACCATGTTCTGTAGGACATTCGGCCTAAATCGAATCACAATTGCCAAAGTTGTTTTTTTTTTTCACAGAAATCTATACATAGACATAAAGATTTTATGTTGCAAATGGTCACGAGTTTCGTATTGTGACAATTCTGTTATCATATAAATGTACATCAGTCATAAACAAAGCCGATCTGTGTGTACATGCTGTGTTGGTGTTTCTACGCTTCCTGTAACACATGTGACTCAATACCAGCGTGTTACATCAGCCAGTTTACTAACGACGATTGTTTGACATTCCACGGTGTGTTGCTAATGCTGTGCTCTTCTTTCTGCTTGCAGACAGCTGCCGTGCTGCTAAACTCCTGCAGGTAAGAACCAGCAATCATCTCGGTTTGACTGACGGCACTTCAGTCTCCACTTTGACACCTGCAGTCGAGACACTAGCTAACATATCAGGTTCTGTCGCTTCTTTATTCATCACAGTTGAAATGCACCCCTTCAGATCATTCCCTTTCGGATATGACACATTCATTCTAATGTAATTCTCTAATTCACTTGTAAATCGCACTCCTTAATTCATATAGAAATTTTTGTTTTATTTGGTCACAATGCAATATCCGGTTGAATTTACGCGAGATATTGTTTTACGGTTCTGGATTTATTATGGAATAGTGGTCTCACTATTTGATAGCAACAATACGAAGCCAACTACTTCCTTACCGTAGAACGTACTAAGGAGAAAGTATTTTTCTGATATAAGTTATAAAACTTGAAAATTCTAAATGTATCCATTAACCAAATGGATTAGCTATAAAAATTGTAGTATTTTTTTACTTTTGGATTTTCGACTCAAAGACGTCGAGGTAATTATAGCCATCAGACGATTGTGAACAAGGAACGGGAAGGAATCCGGTTTTGGCATTTTAATATTAGCCTGAGGTGATTTCTGGAAAACACGGAAAACTGAAATCTGAATGAGCGGACTAGATATCAGTCAAGTTTACTGCCGAAAGCCAATGTCGGTAAGAGTATTACAGTAATAAGTTTTGGTTGCCGGGCATTTTTCAGCATATTCTCGTTAAAATAAAAAATATTTTTTAAAAAATGCAACCGGTGTTGAAATTTAATTTGGAAGCGTTTCGCCCCTCGTCTAAGAATCATTAGTACAAATTTATATCTCTGAGACTCCTCGTTGACAGAAAATGAATTAAATTTCAACACGAGTTTCACTGGTGTTTTATAAATAATAATTTTAACATCTCAGGGGGGAAAAAAAAAACAAATATCAGCAATGAGCTTTGAATTATGCGCAGACGTACCGAGCATTCGTTTCTACTGGCATCGACATCTTTTGATCAGGCCTCTCATTCGAGAGGACGCGGGTTCGAATCCGGCCATCCAGATTTCGGTTTTCTATGGTTTTCCAGAATCACTTGAGGTAAATGCCGGAATGAAGCCTCGAAAAGGCCATGGCTGAATTCATTCCTTTTCCTTGTCACCAAGCCTCTCCCTCGCAAGTGACCTTGACGTATTTTTTATTATTGTTTTGGCTCTTCAGGAAGCTTTCATTAAGTATATTGGGAGTTGTTTGGTTTTCATAACCACTATTAACCCAGGTTTCCACACCGTCTATGCTGATTCGTCAGCTACTTCTACATCGTCAATTTGTTTATTATTCAGTTTTTGCTGACGATTCGGTAATTTACGAACAAGTGAGTTCCATTCGTTTTGTGTCAAATAGGTATGCAAAAATTCTTTTGAATGAGTAGTATCAGAAATCAACTTCAGCAGTCGCGTTAAGAGCTATCTGATCCGCTACCAGTTCAGATCAAAGTATATTCTCACAAAGTATTGGTGAAGCTGCCGGAACAAATTTTCATCTTAAATGAGAAGCCCACTGAAGACTACTCGTGGATGATACAATAAGATTGCAGAAGTCCGAATAATTTTTCCGTTGCTCATTTCTTCGAGAAATAGTTTTTTTGTAATATCTGTGCAGTTGGCGGTGCCATAGAGCATAATTAAGAACTCCTTTGTAGATGAGGGGTCAAGGTGCGCGTTTTATTCCTGGGTTTGATGCTTGTTGCGTGCGAAGTTCTGTTTTTTATAAAAAGCAACATGCTGTCGATGAATTTACATGAATTTTTTTCATTCTACCTGGTGAATCTTATAACTGTAAAATGCATTTTTTTCTAGAATAGCGAGAACTGAATGAATTTTTCGTAGCACCGCAGTGTCCTTCAGCATCAAATTTCAAGGCCTACACATATCTTATGTGTAATTACCTTCGTCTTTAGATGCAAGCTCCTACAAACAGGCGCTCTACCAAGAAGTTTGGTTTGGGTATACCTGCGTATATGTTTTTTGGGAGTAAACAAACTATTGTCAACCCCACTTCGCCTTTATTCTAAGGCCTATTGGAGGAAAGTGTCCTTCAAAAAGGAATAGATATTGAATTTTTTTTGGAGGCTTTGTAAGATTTGAAACTGATGTGATAAAAACAAGGGATTAGTTTATGAAGCTTGTTTATTTCTCTGTATTACTTATTTTTTACGCCACGAATGAACATTTAATCAGAGAGAAATGAATGAAATGAGAAAAAACACACTTACCGAGAATTGAACCCACGATATAAGGACCGTGGCGCGCGTCCTTTATTTTCTTCTCAGACGAAATAGCCTACTTTAGAAATCTTTATTTTAATTTCAATTGCGATAAATCTCACACGCTCCGGTGGCAATGTCCATACACCCTCACCTTAACAAGGCATGATTTTTCACCGCCAGCCTACTTCTGCCCTTTACGAATTCCAACTTGTTTTTGGCAAATTGTTAATCGTTTCCCTTGGTACTTTATTCCAGTCCCTGACTCCATTACGTATAAAAGAGCATTCTGCCACTCCCAGTCGCCCGAAATCATGGTTAACTCTCCCCTCCCATGTACCAATTCTAATCCTTCTGCCACTATATTTCCATGCGTCATATTACACCTTATTACAAAATTTTCAGTCACATCACAAGTTTTTAAGCTACGAATGTTGCATACTTTGTGAATCAAGTCTTGTATAGCAATTAATGTACTCGTTTTGGAACACTATTGAATTTAAAAAAATATTAAATAAATATCCACATGAACATAACACAAGAGTTTAAATTCAACGCAGTGGAGTGATTCATAGGAAAAGTATAATGTAAAGACATAACTTTTGTGGAAGCCCTACTACTCTTGTAGTCTTCAAAGATTTCCTTGTTACTGTAATAAAACTTCACAGCACTTTCCTCTTACTCTAAAGCTTCTGTTGTCATTTGTTTTGTTTTCTTTCAGAGCATCTTAAAAGTGTTACACATCTATTCTTCGCCAAAGGTCTATGGACTTAATTTTAATTTAATTTAATTGCAATGGATCACACGCTCCAGAGGCAATTTCCCTAACACTCATCTTCCCCTTTTCCTACACCCACCTACCTTTGCCCTCTACAAATTTTAACTTTAAATTCTTTCAACGTTTTTCGTAAATTATTCATCATTTCTTCATTACTTTGCACTAAGCTCCAATGATATGTGGTCTCCTGTTAGTAATGGTTCGTTCCATGGAAATTTCTGCACGCCTTTTTTTTATATATATTTTTTGTAACATTGCAGTATGCATCAGACTTAACTATCCTTACGTTCCACATTTTTTTTTATGTTTTTGAAAATTGGTACACCTTGATTTAATAGAAACAAATATTTCCTTTACAGAAATCTAAAAGTTAGTAATTCTATCTACACTATGTGACAGTCAATACGCAAAAAGATGGTTTGTGCAGAATAAAAACTTTATAAAACTAATGAGGCAGGAAGTGTTTGTCGTTTCTTCTTTCTCTCTTTACCTATTTGCAGGGTGTTCGTCTATCGAGTCAGTCTTGCCTATTTCTGTGTGTGCCACGGTTACAAATGTCGGAGTGAAATGTATGAATTGTTGCCGATAACAAGTGCACGTTATCACAAATGCCCGGACAGGTGTAACTGGTGTCGGCTGCTGGAAAACAAAGCGACATCAAAATCCCTGCTTAGGCTTCAGTCGCTGGTCTCAATGTTGAGTGCGAAGACGCAAAACTTATCTTTCACCATTTGAACCAACCCTCCTTTGAGAAGTACTCCGTTACGTCTTTACCTTACATAAGAGATCGAATGCTAAAAACCGGCACGTTACATTATCAGGTTTTAGAGAGTAAATTTACTGACTGTTAAGGTCGTTTTCTATTGTTTTAAATGGTGGTTGATAGGGGAAGGAATTAGTCTTTGTAAAATTATTATTTTAACGAATTGGAAGAAAATCAACCAATCCAATTACTTTTGTAGGACAATGAAACATTGTCTAACGACATAGCCGGTGGGTCGTTGTTTTAACGTTGGCCGGAGTTGTGTTGAGGACCTTTCATAGCGTTTCGGGTGCCAACAGGTGTAAATTGTGACAGCCTTCAGCTAAGAGCACAACGGCCTTGCTGCTCGTGGACGTGTTCAACATAATTGTCTCACACTGAAACAATTAATGGGATATCAAGTCTACAAGTAGCTTCTAAATGAACATCAACATCACGTAGCGACTAGTTTAACTTCAATCCCAGAGACCATTAGAGTGCTGATTAATTGGGCGGCTTACGTCACTAGAATTCTTTCGTAAATCTTTATTTTTTATTTTTTCCTTAAAATTCGTCCGTCATGTGTTTTAAGCCATTATCTCAGCCGTGATGTTTAGTTCTTGTCGTTTCGTGAATTTTCCCGGATATTTGGTGATCATAAATCACTGTGTGCAAAAATATATGTTTCGTACAACGTAGCGTAAATTCACGTAACATTACAGGTTGGAATGACACTACCTTCCTCCGTGACTTGGTCCACATAGACCAAACACGCTCTGGATCGTTTTGTCCTCGTCCTGAAAACTATTATCGTGAATTTACGTAATATCCTGGTATGCCAGCAGTATTCACTAACTCGACAGCTTTAAAGTCTGAATGTTCCATACTTATGGATGGTATCGCGTTTATTTCTTTGTTAATGTTAAGATCAGATTTAAATTTTCTGCTCCGTCCGCTGTTAAGACGAGAGTGCTGGGAGAGTACAAGGTCAGAGCTGGTGATGAGATTTGGAAGGATATTAGTAAAAATATTAGCAGTAATGCATATAAGGGAAAAGATGATCATGACCACAAACTAGCACTCGACTTCGGGCATAAACGGGTAGGAAAAATTTCTTTTTTAGCTCAAGGACTCGGGAAATGGAATAAATTACGAAGATAAATGATGAATAATTTACGAAAAACACTGAACGGTTTAGAATTCAAATTCTTAAACGGCAAAAATTGAAAAACAAGAAATCGGAAAACAGGTGTGCAGTTAAATTGTCACCAGAGCATATGCTCCACATCAGTTAAATTAAAGTGCGTGATGATATCAATCTCTGCGCCAAATTTTCAAATCATTATGACTTCTTCAAACTCTATTAAAGAAGATTTTAGGTTATGCCAGATTGCATGTAAAAACGTTTAATGTTTAGAACAGATTTTAAGTTCCTGCTCCAACGCCTGGTAAAGCAGCGTAATGAGACAGATAAATAAGAACCTTAGGTTGAAAACTGATTAAACCCAGTCGATATTTGTCAGTAGTTCACTTATGCAATAACGTCAAAAGACATATCTCAGGTTTTAAGTGAGACGCTAAGCCTTCCAGCTATGAAACCCCTCTCAGAATCTGTTCCTAACTTTTGTATGTGTAATCAGACACAACACCATCACAGATTTATGTCGAGGCCAATGACTCTTCAGAGCACTGTCACAGTCCAAACCCAGTTCGATGGCCTTGGTTGCTGAGATACTATGACGGTGTCTGTCTTGGTACGATTTCCCTGGTTTCCCCAAATCACTTCAGGCGAATGCCAGAGTGGTTCCTCCAAAAAAGGTCATGACCGAATTCATTGGAAGAAATTTTCATCATTCTGAACTTTGCCAGCAGGGTATAAGTAGTATTGGTGCAAGATTCTTAAAATCCCAAACTTCTTCTCAGTTCGCATGGAGTGAGGGCACACGATACAGAGGACTTTAAGCTTGGCGACCCCCTCGCTGTCTTTCGGACCAGGCCCTCTCCCCTCTTTCATTTTTAACTCACAGCACAAACAAATCTCTACACTGAACATCTATCAAAGTTCTCGACGCATTCACGGAAAACACTCTAGTTACATCTAGTCACGAAGTTGTTATATAATTTTAACACACTCCATGGTAAGCAATCATTCCCGCATATTGACTAGAGCACATTCCCAGTCCAGGGTATGAAGCATTCTCGGGAGAAACTGGTAGAGTCACATGTCAAATAGCACACAATGAGGATTGAAGAGCCACATGCTTTGCTTTACATTCCAGAAGACCGCAGTAGTGTATAAAAGCAAGCTAAGTTAGCGTTGGGATTATCCCTCTAAATTATAGGCTTCCAACGTATTTTGGCCTACCACCCCTTTTTAGAAAAAAAATTGCTGATCACTCACCTTTTTAGAAAAAAAATAACTCACCGCCCCCCATTTTCAAATAATAAACACGCTTACACCCCTTCTTGCAATAAATAATGCAACCCATATTGGCTCGTAACCCACTTTTTGAAACACTGATTCGATGGCGCTCCTCGTAGGTGAAGTGTGCAATATCATATATAGAAAATAAGGTCAGGTTTCTAAAACTATTTCAGAAATATTGGTGCATTGTTCACAGTTTGAACAACTAATATATATTATTAATAATTATAGGACCTATCTCGGTGTAAAGACTGTAATTTTTCGACATTTTGTGCCTTATTTTTCATCAGCAATCCTCAATCGCCTTGTTCTACTACTTATTTTTTAAGTAATAACTTGCTGACTACGTTAAATCCTCTATAGGCTAAATATGATCGTGGCAATGCAATTAAAAACTTCTTTGATGTAGCCCTTAAATCCGGATATAATATTAGAAAGCAGGTGCCGTTGGCTGGTCCTAAACGCCCCCTGCGAGCTCTTCAACACCCATTGGGGGACGGTACCGCCCCCGTCGGGTACCACTGGTCTAAATCATACAAACGCGTGACATGTAAGTGCATTAATTACTTCCGCGAAGTACTTTGAGATAAGTTCTTATCTACAACAAAACACTCACCGCATTGCAAATTACTTCATATAAAAAAATTACACTGAATAGCCAAAGAAACTGGTACACCTACCTAATATCGTCTAGGGCCCCCGCGAGCACGACGCGGAATGGACTCGACTAATTTCTGAAGTAGTGCTGGAGCGAATTGACGCCATGTATCCTGCAGGGCTATCCATAAATCCGTATGAGTACTGGGTGGTGGAGATCTCTTCTGAACGGCACGTTTCAAGGCATCCCAGATATGCTCAATAATGTCCATATCTGGGGAGTTTGGAGCCCAGCGGAGGTGTTTAAACTCAGAAGAGTGTTCCTGGAGCCACTCTGTAGCAATTCTGGACGTGTGGGGTGTCGAATTGTCCAGCTAGAACTGCCCAAGTCGGTCTGAATGCACAATGGACATGTATGGATGCAGGTGATCAGCCGGGATGCGTACGTACGTGTTACCTGTCAGAGTCGTATCTACACGTATCAGGGGTCCCATGTCACTCCAACTGCACACGCCCCACACCATTACAGAGCGTCTACCAACTTGAAGAATCCCCTGCTGACATGCAGGGTCCATGACTTCATGAGGTTGTCTCCATACCTGTACCCATCTGCTCGATATAATTGGAGACGAGACTCGTCAGACCAGGCAACATGTTTCCAATCAACAACAGTCCAATGTCGGTGTTGATGGGCCCAAGCGAGGCGTAAAGATTGTGTCGTGCACTCAGAAACGGTACACGAGTGAGCACATATCGATGATGTTTCGTTGAATGGTTCGCACGCTGACACTTGTTTATGGCCCAGCATTGAAATAAGCAGCAATTTGCGGAATGATTGCACTTCTGTCACGTTGAACGATTCTCTTTAGTCTTCGTTGGTCCCGTTCTTGCAGGATCTTTTTCCGACCGCAGCGATGTCGGATATTTGATGTTTTACCGGATTCCCGATATTCACGGAGCACTCGTGAAATGATCATATGGGAAAATTCCCACCTCATCGCTACCTCGGAGATGCTGTGTCCCATCTCACGTACGCCGACTATAACATCACGTTCAAACTCACTTAAATCGTGATAATCTGCCATTGTAGAAGCAGTAACCGATCTAACGCCTGCGCCAGACACCTATTGTCTTATATAGGCGTTGCCGACCGCAGCGCCGTACTCTGAGTGTTTACATATATCTGTGTTTGCATAAGCATGTCTATACCAGTTTCTTTGGCTCTTCAATGTAGGAGAGGTCTCTTATTATACTTGACAGAAACTGCAGTCGCAACAATAAGATTTCTACTTTGCATAGTATCAGGTCAGTGGCATGGTGCGCCGTTCGGCAACCAAATTCTGTAAACACGCGATCGGGCAGCCAGTTCAAGGTTTTAAATAAGTGCCGCACCTTGTCATGTGCAGAAATGACAAATCTTATGAAACAGCATTGTATATAGCTGAGAGAACAGTGTATTAACGAGCTGGCTGTAAGCGTCAGATACCCAGCTGTTGTTTAGATAACAACAATAGAAAAAGTAGGTCACGGTCTGTTTCATTCGCTTCCTAATCCCTCGCTATATTTATCTCGACTTCGAAGTTCACTACAGAAATGATAATAACAATAATTCTGTGCAGAAGAAACACGGTGTATAGTAACCACGTAGAAAATTTGTGCTGAGTCTGGTGGGTGAGCGGTAATGCTCGAGCCTCGCATTCGGGAGGGCGCGGGTTCAAATCCACGTCCGGTCATCCGGATTTCAGTCTTCCTTGGTTCACCCGAGGTGAATACCGGGATGGTTCCTTCAAAAGGATTCATCCCCATTCCTTGCCCCATCTTATCCCGGCTCTAATGACCTAGATGTAAAGACCGAAGAAATTATATTTCTATTAGCGAAGTATTCTTAATTTGATAAGGTTTTGGCCCTGAGACTATCAATAAGGAAAAATTGTAAACTAAAGTTATTTTCGGCTTCAAGAAGAAATTAAGAATGAGACAAACAATGGTGTTAATGTAAGCAAGTGCTGGCATATGCTTTTCGAGTTTGTGTCTTACACTCGGAACCCCAGGTTCATGCCCCACCCAGCTATCCAAATATCAACTGAGCGTGGTGGGTGAGCGGTAACGTTCTGGCCTCGAATTCTGGAGGACATGGATTCGAATCCCCGTCCGGTCATCCAGATTTGGGTTTTCCATGGTTTCCCCAAATCACTCCAGGTGAATGATGGGATGATTAATTCAAAACGCCATGGCTGAATTCCTTCTCGTTCCTTGTCCCCATTCTTTCCCACCTCTAGTGACCTCGACGTCGACGAGGCGTAAAGCCATAAGCAAACAAAAAAAAAATCCAAATTTTGATTTTCCAAATCACTGTAGGAAATTGCAGGCATGATTCCTTAATTTATAACATAGTCTATTGTGTTGCCACCGCTTCGTAACAATCCATGCATTAAAATTGCAACAAAATGTCTGTCAATTAGATTTACGGGCCATAGAAAAAAGATAAACTTTTTTTTAAATTTGCCTATGTTGTTTTTGGAACTATCTTATTTACAAAGGTTCCCTACTCATTAGTGAAAGATAGTGATATCATTTCTCAAATGTGTCGCTCTCTCTACATTTTATTTATATGTTGCAAGAGTTAATAAAGCGTTTGTATCTCTCTGTAATTCTAAAAAAAAATGTAGAATACTAGCAGGATATTACACCACTCTCGCGTAACTGGTGATCTTAAACTCGCATAATATTTGTCTACTCCAAAATTTAAATGATCTTCGAAGAACTGAGATAAACATCGAAGTTACTCTGAAAAGTTAAGTTGGTGCAGTCCAGTTTTAGAACTTCGTGCAGAGTCAGTTTCTGTGCTTTCTAGTAACCAGTCTATTCAAGTGACTGGACAAGTCGTACTAGACTCCTTTCGTGTTCGGTATCGAGATTGCGGTGGTAATAAGAACAGAGTGCTACGGCCGATGCTGCAGCAGGCTTGCAGGCGAGGAGAAAGTGTCAGCTTTCTCCTCAGGCGTGGGCGGCTTGGCTTGCACGAAACGGGAAAAGTATACCCTACAACAATCGCCTCGCGCGAACCAACAATCTGTCCATTGTGCGGAAGCGTTGGCGGCGTACCAAATGAACTGGATCAACGCGTTAGACTGTCTATAATCGCTTCAGTGTATTACGGAAAGAAATGGTTGAATTGTTTATTAATGAATTATTGATAGAGCTTTTAAATGAGTGATAATGAGAACCGTTTTATCGAATTTGTTCGACGAAGTAACTTGAGTAACAAATCAAGTAAATTAATGCATAGTAAATAACTTAGTAAGTAAGTTATTAAAATCCATGATTCTACGTGTTCGTGGTATCAATTAACTACAGTGTCGGTGTTACAAACTATTTTTTCCTGTTAATAAATAAATTCAGCCTAGGCAATTGAGTAAAGATTGTTTACCTATCAAGGAAGATCAACTAAATAGAGAACTATAATTAACACACATTGCCTTAGCTAACACCAGTAATAATCCAGCTGTCTTGAAAAGCACGATTAAGAAAACTGAACATTTCATAACACAATCAATTTGTAAAGAACAACACACACATAACAAAAAAACTAGAGCAATTAGAACAGATAAACATGAAAAACGACCAGAAGTTTCGAAATGAAAACACAGACAAAAATATCACAACAGAACAATTTCACCCAAGAATTGTAAACTTAACAACACAACTTAATCCAGAAGAAACTTCTAGAACGGAAAGTAAATAAACAAACAAATATTCAATTGCTTAGGCATTAATATTGTCAGCAATTGAGAAAAATGATCCACAACTACCAAATATATTTTTTCCTGTGTTTCTTCGACCCCAAACGATGGGTTCTCTGAGATATATAGAAGCCTAGTTTTTTTAAACAATGCTGGCGAGCAAATTTGCCGCACAAAGTTTGGCATTGATTTAATCGTGATTTGTAATTTTTTAGTTGTTAAATAATTTTCTTTATAATCTTATTTTCAGCTTTGCATTGCTATTATCTAGAGCTGGGGCTCCTTGCAAAATAGTTTCTCTGAAATAAATTATTGTTTAAACACCATTTAAATAAATATATCATTTAAATTTCTTATGATTTTTTAGAAAAAGTCAAATTATTTCCATAGTATGAGCTTTTCTCATTATTTTGAACTCATTTTACTTAAATACTGAAATTGTAATTCTAATAGTTAATTTTATCATATGTCAATGTGATGGTGACAAGAAAATTATGGTTTTTTAAAAATTTTTTTTGCCGTCCTGGAGTCGGTATTTGAGTGCAGAAAAGATTCTTTCACTTAAACGAAATCAGAACGTTCCATGGTCCATGCAAATTCTTGCTGTCACCCTCAGAGCTTGGTCCTCAGTCTTGAATAAACTCCCCCCAAGTACTTTACTTATACAATACGTAAATGAAGATTTACATGGGTGGTCACTTGTTTTTATTCATTTATTGCCTTTCGGCATCTTAGGCCATACAGCCAGCTTGATGAATTTTTCTCAGCTTATTAGACACACCACAGGACGGACATAACATTCACAGACACAACACTTAAACATCCATGCCCGCGGCCGGACTTCGGCACGCGGAGCTAGCACTCTAGCCCCTACGCTACCGAGGCCGGCAGTCACTTGTTGAAAGTACTTCATTCAGCATTAAAAAGATAACATGAATAACAGGACAATTTTTGTTTTATGTCAAGTTGCTTAAGAGATGTCGACCCTAGAATTTGTTTTTTTCTTCTTTCGAGCTTTATGCCTCGTCGACGTCATCAGAGGAACGTGCGGGAACTCTGGCGCAGCTATTTGAAGGAACCATTTCGGCATTCACCTGGAGTCATTTCAGGAAACCATGGAAAATTTAAATCTGAATGACTGGACTGGGATTCGAACCCACGTGCTACCGTTAACACTACGCGCGCCGTTGGAACAGGGATATGACTGAGAATTTCCACTAAACCGCTCTAAATTTAATTTTTATTCTTCCTTTTGGAAAATTTTCGATTAACCATTTTTTAATCTCCGTCTGGGTAGAGTGAAGTGAACTACACTTAATGGTTCCTTGAGGTTTTTTACTATGTACACAAAACACTGGTAAACAATAACAAATGTGGTACAGTTATCGGATGACCGTCGAGAAATTTAGCCTGGTCCTGATCCGGGGTAGAGAGACGGCTTCTACTTCTCGCGAACTTCCGGTGGTCTTCTGTAGTTGAAGCTGGTTCCGCGGTCAGGCCGGAACTGGCGGTGGAGCGGCCGGCTACGCTTATATAGGCGGCCTGGCGCAGGAATTCCGTTGTGTGGTAGTACGGCGACCTCTGTAAGAAATAGTCCCACTTAGCTTCTAGATGATTCTATTTGTTTTCCTGGTTTGTTTTGATGTCTCTGCGCCTGTTTGGAGTCGTATATGTATCCCGGCGTGCAGGCGCGTTGTGTGTGAGGTCTGCCTGGCAGGGGCCTTTACTGGCAGACTGAACATACCTCCCTCCCGGGGGGGGAGGGGGGGAAGCGATGTCTGCGACGTCTGCGAGGTCGTCTGCCGCGGCGCCCTGGAGCAGACTATGAAGGCTACCTCCAGGGGAGTACGGAGCTGTTCCCCTGGCGATGCGTGCCGACCTGCGTCGTGGTGCAGGTTGTGGTGGAGGTACTTGTGGAGCTAACGGCATCGGTTCGTCGGCGTCGATGGCCGGGGGCTGTACGGGGGGCGCTGAAGATGGTCCCCGCAGGTGGTCGAGAGGCTGCGGCTGAAGGGTGTCGGAGCGACCGACAGGTTGTGGCGTCGTTGGTGGCGCTGTAACTGTCCCTGAGCAACGGTTAGACGGCAGGAGTGGTGGAGGTGGCAGGGAAGGAGAGGAAGAAGTGGATGGCCGTGCCGTGGTGGAAGAGGACGGTGCCGTGGGGTAGCGGGGACGTAGTTGGTTTCGATGGCGTCGCACTATCCGGCCATCCAGGCTGACGTCGAACAGTTGGCGGCCCCGGGGCCGCTGGATGACCCCCGGAAGCCAACCGGCCCGGGAGCCAAACCCGCGGGCCCAGACTAGGGAGCCCGGGGTGAAACGGAATGGGCCCGAAGGTACCTGTACTTTGGGCGGGGGTAAGAGGAGATGGAGGAGAGTGCGAGGTTGGCGGCCATGTAGCAATTCCGCCGGGCTTTTGGCCCCCACTGGAGTGGTTCGATAGGAACTGAGGAAGAGTGTCAATGCCTCTTCGAGTTTGTGACTTGTGGTGTATTTGGTCATTTGGGTTTTGAATGTTCTGACTAGCCGTTCCGCCTCCCCGTTAGATTGGGGGTGGAAGGGCGGGGTGAGGAGGTGTTGGATATTGTTGGCGGTACAGAAGGATAGGAATTCCCGACTTCGAAATTGCGGTCCGTTATCTGTGACGATAGCGTATGGTAATCCTTCGATGGAAAAGATCTTCGTGAGGGCTGAAATGGTGACCTCTGTAGTGATTGTGGAGCAACGGACGACATATGGGAAGTGGGAAAAGGCATCCGTCACTAGGAGCCACTGGTGGCCTAGGAATGGGCCAGCGAAGTCGAGGTGAATGCGTTCCCAGGGTCCGGACGGTGCCGGCCAGGAAAGGAACTTTTGAGGGGGGCGGGGCAGTTGTTGGGCACAGATGGTACAGCGCCGCACCATCTTCGTGACATCCGTGGTAAGGCCGATCCAGAATACATGGCGTCTGGCAAGGGATTTGGTGCGGGCAATTCCCCAGTGTCCTTGGTGGAGAGTTTGGAGGATTGTCGGTTGTAGGGATCTCGGAACGACGACCCTCGGGGTGGAATTTGGTTCTGTGCGGAGGAGCACTCCCTCTACTACTGAGAGCTGGTGGCGGATGGAGTAGTAGAACTTGAGGTCTTGATGATGGCGTGGTGGGGAACGTGTTTGCCACCCGTGTTGGATGTGGTGTCGGATGACACGGAGGAGGGGGTCCTCCCCTGTGGCTGCCGCGACTTTTGAGGCCGTGACTGGAAATGTCTTCAGTGCTTCTTGTATGTCATCGTCGATCTGGAACACCAGAAGTTCCGACTTGTCGAAGGCAAGGTCTGGTCCCTGCGGTAGTCTGGATAAGGCGTCTGCATTGGCATGCCTGGAGGTGGTACGGAAATGCATGGTATATCTGAACTGGGACAGGAATAGTGCCCAACGCTGGATGCGGTGGGATGTTTTGGTAGGCAGACGTGTGGACGGATCAAATAGTGATAGGAGTGGCTTGTGGTCGGTAATGAGATGAAAAGAAATCCCATATAAAAGGGAATAGAATTTGGAGCAGGCAAAAACAATAGCTAGCGCCTCTTTCTCGATTTGAGAATATTTAAGCTGAGCAGCCGATAGGGCTTTGGAGATGTAGGCTACGGGGCGTTCCGTGCCATCTGGTAATTTATGAGACAGAACTGCCCCCACACCGTAATCGGATGCATCTGTGGCAAGTATCAAGGGGAGGTTTGGAGTGTATGGCATGAGGCATGCTGCGGACTTGAGCTGCTGTTTAAGGGTGTGGAATGCGGTCTCGCAAGCTGGGGTCCAACGGAACGGGACATTCTTGCGACAGAGGTGGTACAGGGGTGCTGCCACTTGTGCTGCTGAGGGTATAAATTTTCTGTAGTATGAAATCTTGCCTAAAAAAGATTTCAACTGATGTAGATGCTGAGGCCGAGGTAAGTTGGAAATAGCGTCCACATAGGAAAATGCTGGGGAGATGCCTTCCTGAGCGATGATGTGACCCAGGTAGGAAATGGATTGTTGAAAAAATTGACACTTGGAAAGGTTGCATTTTAATCCTGCTGCACGGAGGCGGAGGAAGAGTAGGCGGAGGTTGGTCATGTGTTCGGCAGCGGAGGGTCCCGTGACGACTATGTCGTCGAGATAGTTGATGCATCCCGGAATATCCTGGAGAAGTTGTTCGAAATACCGTTGAAAAATCGCTGGAGCACTGGCCAAGCCGAACATGAGCCGGTTGGAAGAGGCCAGAGGGAGTGTTGATGACTGTGTATTGTCGGGACTGGATATCCAAAGGGATTTGAAGGTATGCTTCTGCCAGGTCAATTTTTGTAAAGTAGGTACCTCCTGCTAGTTTACGGAAGAGGTCGTCCGGTCTCGGAAGTGGATAGTCGTCTACCAGCAGATGCGGGTTGACGGTGGTCTTAAAGTCACCACAGAGACGTAAGCGGCGTCCTGGCTTCTGAACTATGACCAACGGCGTGGCCCAGGGGCTGAACCGCACCGGCTGGAGGATCCCTTCGTCTTGGAGACGTTGAAGTTCTTCCTGAAGTGGTTGTTGAAGCGCTACGGGTACCTGGCGTGCCCGGAAGTATCGAGGCCGTACGTCCGGCCGGAGTTGGAGTGATGCTTCGAAGTCCTTTGCACAGCCGACGCCTGGTGAGAACAGGTCCTGAAACTCGGTGCAAAGGGCGTCCACTTCAGGAAAAGGAACATGCTGAGATACGAGGTGTATGTTATCCTCAATTGAAAATCCGAATAAGCGGAAAGCGTCCAGTCCAAATAAGTCTGCTGTGAGAGAACTGTTAACTACTAAAAAGGGGACTGAACGATGTACAGACTTATACATGACGTTTGCTGTGAACTGTCCCAGGAGTGCTATTTCCTGTTTGTTGTATGTCAGGAGGCGCTTGGGGGCCGGCGAGAGGGGGGGCGAGCCAATTTGCACATAAGTAGTATAATTAAGCAATGAGACTGCTGCTCCTGTGTCGACTTGTAGGCGCAGGGGCTTGCCATTGACCGTAACGTCAATAAAAAGTTTGGATGCTGTGGAAGTGTCTACCTGATTGATATCCATAGGTGCGCCTGCTCAACCTGTCTTGGTAAGACCCTGGGCGGCGAGAGCCGGGATTGGCATTGGTGGTGTTGGTGCGGCAGACGGACGCCAGGTGTCCTTCCTTGCCGCAACGTGAGCATTCAGCCCAACGATCCGGACAATTTTCCCTCTCATGTGCTGAATAACAGGCGGGGCAGGAGGGTAGGCGGAGCGGGCTGCGGCGTCGGCGCTGCGGGATCCGCTGCTGCTGCCGGAGACTTGGTGCCCCTGCCGGAACGGGCCGGTTCGATGTCCTTCTGAGGAAGCGGTCCCCGGTTGTGGTGTCGGGAGGAGCGCGACTGGGAGCTCTGGATGGCGGCGACGTCCTGTGTGTCCTCTACGTCGGTTCGGATTGCGGCCACATCCGCCCAGGACTCCAGGCGGCGATCTGCGGCCGTAGATATTTCGAATTTGTAGGCAAGTTCGATGACCTGCTCCAGGGATGGGTCCTCTAACTTGAGGGCGTCATGCCGGAGTGCGGCATCTGGTGCAGCCTGTATGATGTGATCACGCACCATGTCGTCGGCGTAGGATTCGTGGGAACAACGAGTTTGAAACTTACATTTTCTGCTAAGGCCTTGGAGTTCGGCCGCCCACTGGCGATACGTCTGATCGGGCTTCTTCCGGCATTGATAGAATTCGACGCGGGCCGCGACGACATGGTACCGGCGTCTGTAGTATGCATTCAGTGTCGTACAGATGGTCGTGAAGGTGAGGGTGTCGGGGTCTTGTGGCTGAAGTTTGGTGAGCAAGACATACATCTTTGATTGGTTCCAGGAAAGGAAATATGCACGCTGGTCTTCTTCTTTGGATATGTGATGAATTGCGAAGTGTTGTTTTATGCGCTTCTCGTAGGTCTCCCATTCTTCGACGTCGTCGTTGAATGCTGGGAACGGAGGCGGGGCCGTGGGTTGGCGGTGATTCCTGACTTCCGCAATCAGTTGTCTCTGAGATTCGAAGAACTGATGTAGAAGTCCTTGGAGGAACTGTTGCCATTCCGTAGGTGCTGCTGGCGTAGCCATGATGGTCGAGAGTTCTTATCCCAACCTTGTCGCCACTGAAGTGAACTACACTTAATGGTTCCTTGAGGTTTATTACTATGTACACAAAACACTGGTAAACAATAACAAATGTGGTACAGTTATCGGATGACCGTCGAGAAATTTAGCCTGGTCCTGATCCGGGGTAGAGAGACGGCTTCTACTTCTCGCGAACTTCCGGTGGTCTTCTGTAGTTGAAGCTGGTTCCGCGGTCAGGCCGGAACTGGCGGTGGAGCGGCCGGCTACGCTTATATAGGCGGCCTGGCGCAGGAATTCCGTTGTGTGGTAGTACGGCGACCTCTGTAAGAAATAGTCCCACTTAGCTTCTAGATGATTCTATTTGTTTTCCTGGTTTGTTTTGATGTCTCTGCGCCTGTTTGGAGTCGTATATGTATCCCGGCGTGCAGGCGCGTTGTGTGTGAGGTCTGCCTGGCAGGGGCCTTTACTGGCAGACTGAACATAGAGATTAATGTTATTGTAGGTCTTTCGGATATGGACGGGGAATATTTTAAATCACGGCGGCAAGACAGGCTGTTTTCGGCCAATGTCCAAACAACCCCGACAAATTTTCCCGCTAATATTCTACATCATTTTTATTTTGTTTTCCTGTTGGATTTCATTTTTCTCCTCTTATTTTTGCCTCTACAACATAATGGAACACGTGGTGTGTCTCATAGAAAGAAATCATGCATGTGGTATGCGTGGTTTTAAATGAATGTTCTGTTTTGTACGCGATGTTTCATCTGTGATTGGTACAGTAATGTAAAAGAAAATGTTTGAACATATCAAATTTCGTTTAGTAATATTGTGAAAACTGCTCCAAACGGCAAGGAAATGACGGATTCTCCAAATGTTTGTTAGTCATATAGCAACACAGGCTACTTTGAAATCGATGCAATAAATTTGGATGAATAATAAATATTTTTTGTTTTACTGACAAATTCCCGGCACTTTTTTTGACAGAGCAGTACATAATTATTGTAGGTCATTTATTCTGCAGTTTAATAAATTCTCAATGTGTATACGGCCATTGTGGAACCGAATATTACTTATGGGGCAGAATGTTGGACAGTTACAAAAAGGAACTGCAAGGATATATGATGAATTGAAATAGATTTTCTTGGAAGAACTTCCCGAATATTTAAATTAGAGCATGTGCTGAATGAACAAATCTAGGAATAGTTTGCCGTCGAAGATACAACAGTACACAACGTTGAAAGGAAACAATTATTATGGCTCAGCATCTAACCAGAATGGACGAAAGAAGAATAGCAAAAAGAGGCTTTAATTACCAACTAATAAACAGGAAACGAGGCAGACCACTGTTGGGTCCAAAGAGTGGAACGATACATGAAAGAAGATACTATAGATTCAAAGGCGGAGACAAAGATACGGTAAACGGCAAGAGCCTCACCGAAAAAAAATCTCCAGTTAGAAAACGACTAATTGTCCAGCCATTTTCACGAAGTTAAATTCCACTCATCGTCTTTCGATGCCATACTTGATTCCGGGTGTAGAGTGTTGTTTCTCTTGTATGAAATGAGAGATAAAGAAAAGAGTGATTGAAATCCGTTGCGGGCCCATTCCGTCCTACTCTTCCAAAAACACCAATAAAGCCGCCAGGTTTAACGTCCCCATCCGATGGACGAATCTCCATCAACAGTGTCATCTAGGCTCACTCCATGCGCACTGCGGAGAGGTTTGGCTAGGAACTGTGCACTGCCCGCAAAATCCTGATAGTGAACATTTCTTTTACCACCAGCTAACCATCACGGTGCCGCAGCCAACTGAGACAACAGGTTCCGCTCCTCTTCTAATTTTCCGTTTGTCATTTACGAAACACGGACCAAAAACTCCAGCTGCCTACAATGATTATGCATTCATTTCTGTCGTGTACCAATTATTAGATCAGATATTTAGTTATGGCAAACGCTCTGGTCTCGCATTCGGGAGGACACTGGTTCGAATCCCCGTCCGGGCATCCTAGATTTGGGTTTTCCATGGTTTTCCCAAATCACTCCAGGTGAATGCTGGGATGCTTCTTCAAAAGGCCATGGCCGAATTTCTTCCCGTTCCTTGTCCCCAGACCCATCCCGCCTCTAATGACCTCGACGTTGACGATACGTAAAGCGATAAGTAAAAAAAAAAAAAAAAAAAAATTCTATGTCAATAACTATTTTCACTATACAGTATAAAAAATGTTATCTATATATTCGACTCTTACGTACAAGCGAGAACGCCAGAAGGTATTGTCCACGGTTGTTCAGAACAGGCAAAGTGTTTATTCATTCACAATAATGACGCATGTGGATATTAGTATAGTAGACTGGAAATGGCTCGATTCAGTGAGTGTTGATAAGGACTCGTTCTGTTGTTAGGAGCTGACATTGTGCCATGAGCGGTAAGACCTACTTCTCCGGAAGCTCCTTTCGTCACTCAGAATGAATAACGTGTGTTGCAATGCCCCTAATTGCTCCACTCGCGTATCTGCTATGGCACAAGTTAGGCTTCTCCGTCTCTATTAGTACCGAGATCCAGTAGTTCTCAGAAATTTTCTGCTAAGGATCATTATTCCTCTATCATCACATTAAGATCTTATTGCGACACTATTATCTGTGATTTCCGCTTTCAATGCAAATTGTATCAGTATTTCTGTCAGTCTAGTTGACCCTCTCGACGAGGAAGCAACTATTGAAGTCTTACTCTTGTGCGGTAGTGAGTTCCAAAGGAGAAGCTCAATTTGTGGGTTCACAAGTGTGCAGTACTCTTGTAAAAAACACTCTGCCTTACAACTGGCAGAGGTAAGGTGAGTTTTTAACAGAATTCGAGTAATCGGTTACGTTTGGTCCTGAACTCACAATCATTACTTTGTCGAATTCTTGGTGTATGGTTTTAGATCTAAAAATGCTTGCAGTGTTTTTTTCTTCTTCCTAAATTCGAATTTACTTCTCGGCGATTATTTTACGTGCTCACCTTTTGGGTTGAACCTGGAAGTGCTTCATTCTAATTACCGAGCGTGGTGCGTGAGCGAATCATTACTTTTCCCAATTCTTGGTGCATGGTTTTAGATCTAAAAATGCTTGCAATGTTTTTCTTCTTCCTAAATTCGAATTTACTTCTCGGTGATTATTTTACGTGCTCACCTTTTGGGTCGAATTTGGAAGTACTTCATTCTAATTACCGAGCGTGGTGCGTGAGCAGTAACGCTCGGGTCTCGCATACAGGAGGAGGTGGATTCGAATCCCCGTCCGGCCAAACAAATTTCGTTTTTTCAAGGTTTCCCGAAATCACTCCAGGCAAATGCGGGGATGGTTGCTTCAAAATTTATGGCCAAATTCCTTCCCGTTCCTTGCCCCAACTCATTTTCCGCATCTAATGAACTCCACATCGACGAGGTATAAAGCCATAAGGAAAAGATCATTCTATTTAAATAATACTAGTGAGCAATAGTGATATCTATATATTTCTTGCTTGTCAAACCCAGAATGTGCGTGTGGGTGGTGTATATAAAAGGTGTTACTCCTACATAGCATCTTCCGTAAGAGTTATAATTTGGATGTAAGTGTCACTGTTTGTTACTTTTTGTGTGGGTTGGTGTGATGGTGTGTGGTTTTTGTATAGTGTATTGCATGTGTTACGGATAATAAATGAGAGCTCGAGCCCGGTCTTGGCGTACTTTCCTAAGGTTAGAAATGTAACCGCCGAGCTTAGCGTCCCCATTCGGCCAACGAATCACCATCAACAATGTCGTATGCCATAAAAGGTTTTGGATTGATACATTTTTTGCTTGTGGCATTACGCCTCGTCGACTTCGAGGTCATTAGGGGCAGGAAAGGATAGGGGGCAAGGAACTGGAAGGAATTCGGCCATGGCATTTTGAAAGGACCATCCCATCATTCGCCTTGAGTAATTTCTGGAAACCACGGAAAACCGAAATCTGGATGGCCGGACGGGGATTCAAACTCGCGTCCTTTGGTACACAGCAACCGTGCTCCACAGCCTTTCAGAACCGGTTGACCAAGTCGCGAATGAAAAAAATCCTTCCACGACAGGGGCTTGAACCAGTTAACCCAGCGTCTAGTGTATCAGAATCATTCCTCTTTTCTGTGCTGACATTATTTTACCATTCGGTAATGGATAGCAATCATTTTATGACAGGCAGTAACACGTATATCAGACCCATCTGCGTTGTTGTTTTCTGTTTTTGCTGACAATCCCAGCGTCACCAAATTAAAAAAAAAAAAAAAGGCAGACGCAGCTTTTTTTGCTATGGCTTTACGCCTAGTCGACGTCGACATCAGTAGAGGCGGAAAAGAACTGGGGTAAGGAACGTAAAGGAATTTGTACATGGACCTTCAAAGGAATCATCCCGGTATTCGCTTGGAGTGACTTGCGAAAACCATGGAAACCCCTAATCTTGATGGCCGGACGGGAATTTGAATCCGCGTCCTCCCGAATGTGAGGCCAGAACGTTATCGCTCACCCACCATAGACGTAATAAACTTTGCGGATTTATACCACAGGTTGTTGCTGGTCTGGTGGCTCAGAGAATATGCATTTAACTGGAGGTTGAAGGTCCTCGTTTCTAATCCCTCTCTTGACGGAAATTTTCATAAACCCTTCACCGCTTGAACAGCTTTCATGGTTCCGATTCCTCCTTTAAACTAAAGGTCCCCTTTAACTGTTCGGATTACAGGGTTAGGTTATGTAAGGAGGAAAGGAACTGGCCGTCCTACCTCTGATATCAGGCGTAATGTGCATTCTTCGGAAGGTTCCATCCAGCCTTTGAGTTGGGGACCTTGCTTAGCTTTTTAAAACCACAGATATAAAGAATGTTAATTAGTTACGTTGAACTCTTTATTTTGCCCGTCTCGCTGTTCGAGATCATTGAGGGGTTACCTGGTTTTAGGTCCGATCGTACAAAAAAAAATTTCCATTGAATATTTTGTCAAAAGATTAGGAAATGTGGTGTACGATTCCAAATCACGAGATTTTGAACCAAAGTTCTGGGTTAATTCCAGAACCCAATTGTAGTGACCGATTTTCATTTTCCATGGTTTCCCGAAATCACTACAGCATAATACTGGGATGGTTTCTTCAAAAGATCATGACCGAATTCTTTCCCGTTCCTTCTAGTCAGCGACGTCGACGAGGTGTGAACCCATAAGAAAAAACTTAGCAATGCCTGTGGAGTAAAAGCATCCCATACTGTTGATGGTGATTCATCCGTCGAATGGGGACGTTAAAGTTGGTTGTCTTTCGGAAGAGCAGGCCTGAGTGGGCTACAACCGTGTTTCTGAATTTCCCTCCTTTCACACACACACACACACACACACTATGAACAGCTTTTACACTTGGATCGACAACGGGGATCCATTCCACTTTAGATATCTTCAAGACGTTGCTTTTCTTTGCTTCTTGCTTTACGTCTCGTCAACGTCGAGGTAATTAGATGTGGGAATGGACTGTGGGCAAGGAACGGGAAGGAATTTTCCCATGACAATATGAAGGAATCATCCAGGCATTTTCCTGTAGTCAATTTGGAAAACCATGGAAAACCGAAATCTGGATGGCCGTACAGGGATTTGAACCCGCGTCCTCCTGAACGCCAGGCCAAAGCGTTATGGAGACGTTGCTATTATGGGTAACACCTTCCACAGTAATTGCCTGTGCCCTGATAGCACGTACAAAACATATCTTTTCTCAATCAGTTTTCGATCACAAAGGATTTGTGAACGTCTACCTCGTATACTGGCAGTTAAACAAAAAATTCCCCAAGCAATTGTGCAGCAAAACAGTGAGATCCAAATATAGATGCGTTGTATATAAAACAATAATAAATGTTTCAGGTTATCTCAAGATGTGAAAATCCATCGAAATATATCGACTGAAATTTTTACTCTTTTTATCGTATTGTATTTCGTGGGTACAGTACTTAAGAACTCGGTATTAAACAAAAGGTGCGATCACAGTTTCAAGCGGAAAGGTTAAGGATTGTGTAGGTTTTCCGTCACATTGACTTTGAAGCCTTTGGGAGAGTAAGATGTAGATAGAATGCGGAACTCTCGTCAGCAGATGTGCGTATAAATGTTTGGATTTGGCGCGCTTCCGGGTTTTGCTCTGTCTGCTCCTACTGTGCCGTAAGGAGAGCATTGACACTTCGCTGATAAAGAGGATCGCTCCGATGCGAAACTGTCGCCAAAACCTTATCACCGACAACAGCATCATTGCGATGCCGGAATTTGTCAACCCTTTAGCTATAGCGAAAGGTAACGTAACGTTCCGCCAATCGTCTCACTTGTGAAATAGAGAAGTGATATCTTTAAAACACTATCATCAGGTGTTCAATTATTCACGTGTTTCAGTTTTAAATTGAATTGAAAATTGAAGATGTAGGTTCTAAGGGGTATGAAGAGTTTAGCGCAAGATAGGAAAGGATAGTGGCTGATAACCGCAAAAATAACAGGTGTTTTCGGTGTTTTTGTCGAGTGGATCCTCATTTGATTCTCGGCTGTAGGTTTTTTTTTTTTTAAATGGCATTTGGCCATGTTAGCCATTCGGCCAGCTCAATGTTTTTGTTTGTTTTACAATGTAAGTGTGATTGTTTTCTCTCTTTTGTAAGGATGACATAAGACGAACACTACACTTAATTAAAACCACCTATGCCCTAGGCCGGACTCGAACCGGCGACCCCTGCAACGAGAAGCAAGCGGCTGAATGTTAGCTGAATCTATTTCCGACTTGTAGTGGTCTATAACGCAGTAACAGGTGAACTGTTGTAGACGGATAGTTTGGATCAATTAGACACACATAAACAGTGTGTCTAAGGAGACAACTTCAGGCAGTATCGTAAAACAAACGTACAAAACGCGTTGTAGATACACATGGAAGAACAAGAATGAAAGTTTCTTAATTGTGAAACCTTGCTTAGTGGGTTATGATTCGCGAGGACGTGGGTTCGAATCTCCATCCGACCATCCAAATTGCGGTTTTCCATGGTTTCCTGAAATCTCTCCAGACGAATAACGTTCTCTAAGAATGCCAAGGCAGAATTCCTTCCAGTACCTTCCCCCACTTCTTCTCCCGCCTCTAACGACGTCGACGAGGCGTAAAGCCCGAAAAAACTAACTATGAGACTGAATACCTGCTGATACTCCCTACTACAGCTGATACGTAATAAGTGATAAATTAATCATGCCACTCAATATTCTTGATACATATGTGATACTGGAAACTTAGGCTTTCCACATCAACAAAAATTCCTACGGATTGTAAATATCAAATATTGCCACTGAATAACACAGAAATCGTTTAACTAATGTAATTTTATCATTTATCGTCTATTCTTTTGATTCACTAGTATGTTTCTATCAGATCTTTCTTTTTTGTATATTGAAGATAAAAAAGAGGTTCCGGTCTCTCTAAACTTCCCTAAAGGATCCTGTGTGTCGGCAATGTTGATACAGATACACCTTCGAAACGGACGAAGAAAAATGAAAGAATAATTAGTCAAAGCAACTTACGTAATATGTTAAAATTTTATTGTATTGCACCCATTTGTAAACGAACTCCATTGTTTGTAACTAGCTTGGACTCTTCCAGTGTTCTAGCCCGGACAAATTTTTTCCTTAACAACCCATTAATAACAAGAGAGAACGTAATTAATTCAGCTAAAATGAGCTTAGTTTAGATTTTTTTTTTTTTTTTTTTTTTTTTTTTGCTGATGGCTGTACGCCTTGTCGACGTCGTGGTCATAGAGGCGGAAAAGGATTGGTGGTAAAGAATGGGAAGGAATTCGGCCATGACCTTTTAATGGAACCATAGCGGCATTCGCCTGGAGTAATTTTTGGAAAACACTATCTGCCTTGCCAGAATGGGATTCAAATCCGCGTCCTCCCGAATGCGAGGCCAGAGGATTACCACTCGCTCACCACTCTCGGTTTTATTTCGCGACTAAAATTTGAAAAATACATTGTTATTAAGAAAGTACTGAAAGTTTTGTATGAAATATTCATAAAGCTGTTTTGCAAGTAATTTTCGGAAACTCCAGCAACCGATAAATACGTGGATAACATTTCTACATTAAGTACTTATGCTTATCGCTGTCCTTTTTCTTATGGCTTCACGCCTCGTCAACGTCGAGGTCATTAGACGCGGGAAAAGACTGTGAGTAAGAAACGGGACATTCGCCTGGAGTGATTTCGCGAAACCACGTAAAACCGAAATATAGATACCCGGACGGGGATTCGAACCAGCGGCTTCCCGAATGCTTGGCCAGAGCGTTACCGCTCACCCACCACGCTAGGACGCTTGGTTTGCTGATGTCAGTGAATCTTTTCACGTGACGAAGTCGTTGGGTAATTTATGTACGGCAGCCAACAAGTTACATCACAAATCACTTTGAGTCTAGTTTTATTATAACTGGAAATTCTTTAATGGTGGTGTAAAAGGAGCATGGACTACTCAGAAACCTGTGTTGCGAGTTAGTCCTAAATCTTTCCCATTTTGTACATCACCAACTACAATGAACATCTTTAAAATGTATACAGTCGTTCAATAGACAGAATAACACCGGTGTATATGTAAAATTACACTACTAATGTTTTTTACTATTATTATTAGTTACTTCTGTTGTAGGGCATGTAAAGAAAATAGTAATTTCTCTGCAATCGTCTGTAATTTTAAATGGCTGACTTCGAATACCCACCGCTTCAGCAAATTTTGCACCCCGTGTTTTACCCCAGTTATGTATAATGGTCAAGCATAGGTAGGTTCCACTCACAAGCTTATGCACTCCATATATTGTACTTATTTCATATTAAATTTCAAGAGTTGTCAAGATTTCTGTGAAAATTTTAGGCAACCAGCACTACAGACATTTGAGGGCGGGCGAAAGAGAGGTACAATAGAATGAAGGGTGTCATAAATCAAGCCGTCTGGTGAGCAGTATTGCGAAACAAACATATATACCTACTGAGAGTTTTATATGTAAATAATTTGAAGCTGTGTATTCTTTTAATTTTAAGATTACCTTCAGGATACAATCTTTTCTACGTGTATTCCTGGTACACTCCAAACAGGTGACTCAAGGTCACGTTCCCCTCACCTCACTACCTCTCCGTGCCGACTGCTGTGTCCGCGTAAGCGAGTGGCATATTTCACTTCGCATGTAGCGGTATGGGCAGCTGAGTGGGGATAGAGCAAACAGCTCTTATCTGGTATAGTCCTTACATTCAGTCTTCTATATTAAATAACGATTTAATTGTGACAGACTGTTATTTTAGAGTAAAATAAAAGAAAACTATTAAGAATTTATTTCTAGTGAAAAGAAGAGTAAATATATTGAGTGGATGCTTAATACTTGGTACCTTCTACATCAATTGATTAAATAACACCGTATACTAGTTCACTGATTTTCTTCTTTAGAATGCGTATGCTGTGTGCTGCAGGATGTGATACCAGGGCCGGCGCCAGAAATTTCGGGCCCGGGGTAAAATGCTCTACAAACTGGCCGGGCAACAATGGGTGGATTCTTGGCTTCATGGCCTGAGGGCCCCTACAATCGGTGACCGGGGCCCCCCATCAGCCGGCGGGCCCGGGTACTTTTGACCCAATTTACCCCCCTAACGCCGGCCATGTGTGATACGGCAGTTATATTCTCAGTATGTTCGATTTATAGTATTTTTCTCTCCGAATAAGTTTATAAACATTTAAACAGAGGAACCCTACTTTGGGGGAATTTTGAGAATGTACCGGAAACAAATAAGACCAGAGGGTCATGTGCACTGGATGAAAGAAAGGACTGGGAAAAACAAAACTGGAAAAGAGGAAAAAATTTTCAGTAGTTCTGGAGGAGCAGGGAAATTTTGATAAAAGTAACATTTTTCAGCCAGTTGCATTGAGTGTAGTTACACAAGTTGAGTGAAGAATACTTTTATTTTTCAATTTTTTTAAAGTAATATCTTTGGTCATTGTTAAAAAGTTAAATGGAAGTATCTTAAGTTTTATTTATTGGTGTCCGAGTGGAAAAGTACACTAAGATAGTTCAATTTTCACTGAAGAATGTTTTGAATTATTTATTCGGTCTTTATATATCGTGATAAATTTTCCATAGTATTTTAGAGAAAGACAATACCACATACATTTTGTATGCGGCTCTATCCTCTTCACGGCGTGGAATTCCGAATCATGTGTGATACTTCATTTACATTTTTGTAAGTAGATGAATATGACACACAGTCGGTATTCGGATGTACATGTAGTTACGTTCAGTAATTTGTATATGGTTTGTTATATGTTTGTGTGTATGTGCTAATATCGTGAAGAGAGAACGGTGGGTGAACGGTTAACGTTCTTGCCTCGAATTTGGGAGGACGTAGGTTCGAATCCTCGTCCGAGTATCCAGATTTGGATTTTCCACGGTTTCCCTAAATCATTCCAAGCGAATGCCGGGATCCTTCCTTCAAAAAGCCATGGCCGAATTCCTTCCTGTTCCTTGTCCCCATTCCTTTCCAGTCTCTAATGACCACGACGTCAACCAGACGAAAAGTGATAAACAAAAAAAATCGGATATTACCTGGGGGGATTTTTAACCACTACATAACTGAAACTACTCCAAGTGGCCATATTGGTTTGATTCTGGTATAAGAATAACCTGTTAAGGCAGTCAAACATTCTAAATTTTAGAACGATCGAGAACATAATTTCTTGTCATTGAACAGTTTTTACACTGACATGGCATGCAGTAAGAGTGATCTGGGTCAGACGTTGGCACACTAAAGGTCATCCCAGACACTGAAGGTTCTGAAACCATAAAGTTGCAGAAACTATCACGACCAAGACTTTCTCAAGCAGCGGAGGGAGAGAAGCTGAAGGCAAATAATTACTTTCCGACGGCAAGTCGTGTTAGTTCTAGAGAAATGCTCTCCAGCTACTGCTTGCTGTAAGAAGAATCAAACAAGTTTTAACTGCTGTTGGGGAACCATACTATTAGGCGACAGAGGTGCTAAGACGGCCGTTTCGTTCTAATAATAAGTTTGTGCGATATTGATGGTTTGGTGACACAGTTTTAAACATTGTGTCTCTGTCGTTTTAATATAATGCAATGCCTAAACCGCATACCACTGCTGGTGTACTTCACATATGTTTAAGCAAGCTTTTACCAAGGGCCAGGACTAGAACATTAGAATTTTTTGCCCTGTAATATACCAGGCGAGCTGAACTATTACGATAATTTGTAGCTCCACTGAGAACAAATAAACTGTAAGAACAACTTGACTGTTTGGCTATGCAAGGATGTCATCAGCTCGAACCATTTATTACTGACCATCAGATTTTATTGTTTTTCCTTATGTTACTGTAAGATTGCAGCGTTCTGGTGGCTCAGAGGTTAAGGTGTCTGACTGGAAATCGAAAGCTTCCCCGGTTCGAATCCCTTAGTAGGAACTTTCAAAGAAACATACTTAACCCGACCTTCACCTCTAGTATAGCTTGCTGTGTAATGTGAATTGCGCCAAAATGCTTCCGTGGCTTGGGTTCAACATTAAACTGAGATCCCTCCCCCCCTCACATTCACCTGATAGAATTATCGATAAACCTATCGGGTTAGGTTAGGTAAGGAAGAAAGGAACTGGCCTTCCTACCTCTCATACCAGACTAAGTATGAATCCTTCAGATGGGTCCATCCAACCCTTCGGGTTGAGGATCACACTTAGGTGATTATTGTAAGAGAGTGTGATAATGGTCATTCGCAGGAGTGGTTAAAAACTCGTTACTATGGTCATAAAGAGACTCCTAACCAATGTAGATCCATGTCGTTTACTGTTACTAAACTTTATTTCACTGTACCACAATAGTATGCTAATTTTTAAATTAGGATGTATCGGTCCGTTAACGTCGGCATTATTAAAGCCGCGAGAGAATAGGGTGCTGTGAACTTTTTTCCTATTCTGTGTTCACGCTCACCTGGCGGCTCAAGGTCATGTTCCACCTGCCCCACCACCCCTCCCGTTGCCTTCCCCACCAATAGGATCCTGTGCCCAGGCAGGTGGTTGGCAAATTTGTCAGAGGACACTTTCCCCTTCCCATGTAGGGTTGAGACCAGCAGTTTGGGGATAGAACAAAGTGACCTTAAGCCACCTCTGTTAGCTGATCTGGCTTTACGGCTGGTTAATGTCGATTAGCCTACAGCGGGGGGAGGATGGGAACAAGGAATGCGAAGTAACGGGTCTGGACTTTGAAGGAACAATTTCCCTATTCGCCTCGAATGATTTTCAGGAACAACAGAAAACCCAGGCTCGGTTCTATTCTACTACAGTTGCAGATTATTTAAATAACTCACTTTAGTTTCTTTCATTTCATTACCAATCAGAAATATTTCAGTGATGATTCTTATTTGATACCGAGCTTGGTGGATGAGAGCTGGCATCGGGAGGATGTAGGTTCAAATCCTCATCTGACCAGCCAGGTTCTGGTTTACCAAGGTTTCCCGAAATTCCGGGATGGTTGCTTAAAAAGGTCATGGCGGAATTACTACCAGTTCCTGAGCCCCCATAAATTTCTCGCCTTTAAAATCCATGACATAGAGGAGGCGTAAAACCCTAAAAAAGTCTTATTTAATTTACAAATAAGCCTACAAATTTAACGGAAATCAAATGAAATAAGATAATAGTCTCTCTGTATATACTGTTCTAGAGTTATTCTAAATGACATAGATATACTGAGAATTCCGTCGTTAAAACTGAAATAATTTGCAATATACGGTTGGTTAATTTTTGTAAAAGAAGTACCACTCTGGATAGAGATTGAAGGCAACAGTGTGTGTCTGTTATTTGTAGAAAAAAAGTGCTATACTTTCCAAACGAGCGCTGTTTTGAGCCGTGGAAACACATTTTACTCAGTTCCTATGAATATCCCAAGGCGTGTACACCTTCCCCACTAGGAAAGTCACCTCACAAGAAAGATCATCCATTATTTTCAGGAAAGACAAAACGTGATAAATGGTCAGTTATTTTTTTTTAATGCTAAATTTTTGCTTTTAAGGCTTTATGCTTCATCGAGGTCATTAGAGGTGTGAAAGTACTGTGGGCAAGGAATTAGGCCATGCTCTTCTGAAGGAACCATCCCTGCATTTGCGTGGAGTGATAACGTGAAATCGTGAGGAACCGAAATCTGGATGGCCGGACGGGGATTTGAACCCACGGCCACGTCGTCCCCAGTTCCAGGCCATAGATTTACTGCTTACCCATCAGGGCACAAAGCCATGTAACAGCATTCATTGTTTTAAAGACTATGCATATTATAACACTTCGAACCGGCGGCCCCTGCAATGAGAGGCTCAATCGCAATCACCTGCGTCAAGGTTGTAGAGTTTTGTTGATATTTGTTTGGTCGCCGCGTAGTTTGTTTCATGTTGTGGCACGTTCTACCTCTGTTATCGTACTTCAAAGTTTGTCCGGACGTGAATCACTCTTCGTACGTTGCTATCATTAAAATCATGAGGTAAACTGCGTTAATGCGAAAGACCGGGCGTAGCTGAAAATCGTTATACATAGTCGTGCATGATTCATTAATTATGGGGTAAACGTTCAGCTGAAAAGGCCAAATACACGGATAGTCTACGATATAGGGCTCATTTCTTAGTTGTGTTACTTTCCTATTCACCGTTAGAGTGCTGATGACGTTTTATTAATGGCTTTAAGATTCGTCGACATAGAGGCCATTAGAGACGGGAAAGTACTGGGGTAAGGAACGGGAAGGAATTCGACCATGGCCTTTAAAAGAAAGTATCCCGCCATTCGTTTGGAGTGATTTCGGGAAACCATGCAAAACCCAAATCTGGATGTCCGTACTGAGATTCGGACCTGTGCGAGGCCAGAGCATTACCGTGATAGACAGGTAAGAATTCTAATCTAAAATGCAGGAGCATTTAATGTGTGCCTCGTGCCACGACTAGATTTACAGCATATTCTGAACAAAATACAAGAAGGCAGCTTTAATGGTGGGAGACAAAATACCGGGTTCTGAATTCCACTAGAAATTTATTCGGGGATTCAGTCCGGTGAAAACAAGAATAAAAATGAACAGCTACTGACGGAATTTCCATTCACACTGGCGGGACCGGAGCGGAAAATTTCGTAGGTTTCTTATATGCGAACATTGCAACCATTATACTAATGTATTAAGCGGCGGAACCCTGCCGTGCATGGTGAAACAGAGATAGGGCATGGTAATTTTTGATAAATGTTGTTTTTCCTCTTGTGGTGTCGGTGCTGTTTCCAAACTTCATAATCTAATACCTCATGCAAACTTGTTGAAAAAATAACACAGGAAATTGAATCGGCGTATGATATGGTTACAAAGAAATTCATAGTCACTTACACAGCTGAAATAAAAGGATCAGGGGGAATATCACTGCGTGGAATTATAACGGATGAATAATGCAAACCATGTTGGCCGTGTAAATGTAATACCAACTACGCTTGCTCGGTTCAGTACTTGATGTCAAGCTGCTCTGTTACTATGCAATGTCAACGTATCTTGATACTTCATATGTCTCTATATTACCTAAACTAAATGCTCCACTGTCACGTGTCGAAACCTCAATTCTACACGTTCTACAAGAGTTCTGCATTAATGATACTTCCTTTCCGAAAATTGACTGCTTCCAGTTTATGTCGTAGATTTCTGGGCAACTATAGATATTAGAGGACACCGTTATTTGATATTGAAAGATAAAATAGATAACAAACACAACTTATTTCAATTTCTTGGTGATTAGGTTGAACATTAACAAGTTTTATGCGCATTTAAAATAGATTTCCCAACTTAATTTGAATATTTAAAGCACATAACATGAAATATTACTTTAATTTATCATTAAAATAGTGTCACAATTAACACACGTTGGAGGTGGGAGGTGTGAGGAAAACGGCCTCTACTGGACTAATTTTAGTACGCCATCATTTCAGGACTGCTTGTGATGGACAACATACTCACTGATATAGTCTGGATGCTAAACATGTCACCACGCATTCGAAAACGAACAGCTTGCTAATACAACTTGAATCTTGAAACTTTGCCGAACGGTTATACTGTTTAACGGTTTTATAAGGCAATGTCTCAGCCCATTTCGAAACAAACCAATGAGCGCCATCTTTTTCTGAGAGTGATTTCCAATGCAAAATTACCGATCGTGGTGGGTGCACGATTAACGTTTGGGCCTCGCATTCCGGAGAACGTGGGTTTTCCATGGTTTCCCCAAATCACTCCGGGCGAATACCGGGATGGTTCCTTCAAAAGGACATGACCGAATACCTTCCCGTTACTTGCAACAGTCCTTTCCCGCCTCTAATGACCTCGACACCGACGAGGTGTATTGGCAAATTCGTGCCATTATAAAATCCTGCCCGACGTATTTTTGGATTAAAATACACAGTACAGAAAAAATGTGCTGCTCCCAGGTCACAAAGTTCTTGTTAGTGGACTACGATAGCCGGCTTTTTGTCTCGGCTGGTTGCGTCACCGTGATGGTGTCCCGCGCAGACAAGGTGATAGCTTCTTCGAGTGCTTGTGGAGGAAAAAAATTTCGTCATAAAGACTTGGACGGTAGGATAGGAGGTGTTGTGGTTCACAATTTCTAATCACCAGATTGTGCGCCAAAGTCCTGGGTTAAATCCCAAGGTATGGAGTAAGGGCATACGGCATGGTTGATGGTGATTCGTCCTTCGGATGGGGACCCCACTGGTGTGTTACGGAACAGCAGGGCTGAATTGGCCGCCACCTGGTTTCACCATCTCAGTGATCCACATCTACAATAACACATGCGAACACACACTGGGGAGGTCAACGGGAAGCTCCTTCCGTTCTTCTTCCCAAGAGAGTTCTCATCGAGGGATACATCCTCGCCCGGAATCGGGTATGGCATCATGGGAAGGAGGACTACTGTACTGCCCTCCTCCTATCTGAGTGAGCGTGATGGGTGAGCGGTAACTCTCGTGCCTGGCATTCGGAAGGATGCAGGCTCGAATCCCCGTCCGGGTATCCAGATTTCGGTTTTTCGTTGTTTTCCCTAAACCACTCCAGGCGAATGGCGGGATGGTTCCTTCAAAAAGGCTTGGTCGAATTCCTTCCAGTTCCTAGCCCGCAGTCCATTCCCGCCTCTAATATATTTCGTGTCGACCAGGCGCAAAAGCCATTAAAAAAAAATCTTAGTCGATCGGTTAATTATAGAATCATATCAGGTATTTGTTAGTTCCTCACAATCACAATTGGTTGATCCAGGAGGTTCTTTTTTTCTCTTTTCCTGACCATTCGAACTAGCGCAAGAACATACGTATACTAGTATGCTCAGCAATGGTGAATTACGGTTGATATATATCATCAAATACGAGTAGTTCATTCTTTATCAGTGAGTTTATCTTGGCTGTCGGTAAGAACTGATAGGAGTCGTAATGAAAATATTATTACTTTAGTGCTTTAAGAATGAGAAGCATTCAGATTAATCGGTTATCCAGAAAACAAAAAAATTAAACCGGTAATTTGATGATTGTTGTTTCCATTCTACACGGGTGGCATCGCATCCTCGTATTAAGTGCCAATGTTACGGCTGATCTGCCTTGGCATTCTTCTAGGGTGGAACTGCTCTCGGATGTGTTTCACATTCACTACTAAACATAACTAACGTTCGGTATTTTGAACGGTTTGGCCATTCAGGAGGGCGCAGTGGTCGCGTGGTCGCATGGTTGGGTTACTTGGTGGGGTTCACGGCTTGAGTTGCCTCTTCTCAGCTTGGGATTATGAAGTTTTATGCCACTGTGTACGTTCATGTCATTGCGCCTCTTTTATCCGTCCCGCCACCACTGATCTTCGGAAGAAGTCTATTCTTTCCAAAGTCGATGGCATGACCGGTAGTACACGAATGCCGCGCAATGGTCGTCTATTCCGTGGTTTTTTATTTATAGTGGTGGATATGTTCTTGTAGCCCATCATCTACCGTGTGGCCAGTTTGCAATGTATACTAACCCGTAGCTGCAAGGAATCTTATAAACTCTAACAGTTTGTAGTGGGAGTTGCCTGACTTTTACATTCTTAAGTGGTGCAGATGTTTCTATGTGCCCTGCAGACTGGTTTGGTTTCCTTTTACCTAACCTTGTTTGAAAATGTTCATGTCAGCATATGCGTAGACGATGATATGTGTATATGTTGAGTGTATTGTTTGAGATGTGGGCGGATGGAGATGGTGAAATCCGATACTAACACATTAAGGCCTATTCTTCCGAATGGCAGCGTAGACCTTCATTGCCACCCCGTTTGAAGCCCCATAGATGGGCGGATCACCATCGACAGTGCCGTCTGCCCTCTCTCCATACGCACTGTATTTGCCCACCACCATCTTTCCTACCTCTCGGTCAAGTTAATTCCTTCTATCATCCGGTCTGGAACCACCCAGTACAGTCATGGTGTCTCGGCGACTAAGGCCAACAAGGCGGGCTCTTCTATTGGCAAAAAATAAATAATAACGCGTTGAATCACGCATTTAAAAAGAATATTTTTATTAGACTGTAGGTACTACAGAATGACCTATGAGCAGAATGTCCGAAACTGTCCACATGACAAGACATTGTAAATACATTTATAATTTCTGTTTTCGACATAAAACATACCTACAGTTAATAATAGTAGCGTAGCAGTATTAGGTGCACTCGTTTGCGTGAATCATTTATCTTTCTTAGTGATCGACCCTGAGATGAGCGGTAACTCTTGGGACTGGCATTCTTCGGGAGATCGCTGGTTCAAATCCCCGTCCAGACATTCAGAGTTCGGTTTTCCATGGCTTAACGAAATCACTCCAGGTGAATGCCGGGATGTTTCCTTTAAAAAGCCATGGCGGAATGCCTTTCCGTTCATTGACCCCCATACCCTCCATGACCTCGACATCTACGAGATGTAAAGCCTGGAGGGTTAATGTAATAAAGCCTTTAATGATGCCGACGATCCAAGATTCATTGCCTTAAAAAAGTAAAATATTAGGAGTATTACCTGCTATAGCCCGTTCAGTTAACAGAGGCGGCTAAAGGTCAGTTTGCTCTAACCCCACTCCGCTGTCCTTACCCCTTTATGCAAGGGGGATATTTACGCATACCAGTACACAGTGGTCAGATCGGAGAGGCAGGAAGGGAAGGGGTTATGAGGTGACGAGTGGAGACCTTGAGCCATCAGTTCGAAGTGAATAGTGTATATTACCAACGGGTCTGTGATAGGTATAATTCTGGTTGTTAATCAGTTATTCAGTCCTCGTTAAAAAGTGTCTGGTGCGCTGTGATGGTAGTGGGCACTATACATTTTTATTCCACTAGATGTACCTTCCAGTAGGTACCACGTTGGCTTCATGTGCCTAGGGTCTTCGGTTCGAGCTCAGCCTTAGGGCAGCGGTTATGTTTGTCCTAACTGTAGTGTCCCACAGTTATGCGGTTAATGTCTGATGCAATAGTTAATATAAAGTAAATAACGAGAGCTGGATAAATTGTTGCTATTACCGAAGGCCATTTCAAGCCCTGTCTCCGACAATGATGGTTTGAATTAGTTGTAATTTGCCTTTTGTACGACCAACAGTTATGAAATAACACAAATTTCGTGTCATAATGAGGACACCTGTACTAAAACTTCCCACCTTACGTTAAGATATCGTAGGGTATACTCTTGGAGATCGTTCTTATTACAACTCTGCTTATGGCTTTACGCACTATCGTCGTCGAGGTCATTAGAGGTGGAAAAGGATGCGGGGACAAGGAACTGGAAGGAATTCGGCCACGACCTTTTAAAGGAAGCATCCCAACATTTGGCTGGAGTGATCTCGGAAAACCATGGAAAACTCAAATCTGGATACCCGCAAGGATATTCGAACCCGCATCCTCCCGAATGCGAGGCCAGAGCGTTACTACTCACACACCTTGACGGTAACCGGCGTTTGCAGGTGGTTGCCTGGATTAAGTCCCGGTGGTGAAAGAAATTTTAATCACGAGACTTCATCGGTAAAGTAGAAGAGGTGGAGGAGCACAATTCCTAATCATCTATTTCTGGGTTAAATCCCAAACATCTCTGCAGCACGTTTGGTGTGAAGTCATATCACACTGTTGATGTTAATTCGTCCGTCGCATGGGGTGTAAAATTTGGTGGAACACCTCCACCCCTCCTTGGAGTCTTTCGGAAGTGTAGGCCTGGATGAGGATGCACCAGTTTACCCCCTTCATCTCTCGTGCACAACACAGACAATACTGAACACACACAAGATCACTGTTATCGAAACGTACAATAACACTCACTGGGGAAAGCAACGAGAAACTACCCCAGTTCGTCTCCCTGCGTTGTTACTGTGCAAAGGTAACCACTACCATAGCACTCTCTGGATTACACTCTGAATACGAGAAAACTAAAAGTTTTTGAGGAATTATAATTTCCATTTGACGAGAATGTTTGGAAAGAGCAGTATTGTCGATGCTAAAATAGACCGTTTCAGTTTTTAATGATAAAGAAATATTGGTTAAAAAATCTTTAGTAGTACAGTGAGGACGCGATCGCGTTTCATAATTTGATACACAATCGTCTAACTGCGCCGAGTTTTTCGTCAGATGTTGCTGCTAACCTGTAGACCAACGGGAAAATTGGTTATCGGAACTTTAATTCTTAACGTCTAGTTACGTATCTCCCACTCAAAGCATACAAATTGTTTGACTTGTTTGATATCTCTAGTCCGAGATTGGAGGCAGGTTAATGCCGGTTGACCCCACATACACTCAGTCATATTTAATAGCATGATAACATTTTTGATATCTGTGTTTTCGTGAAAGGGGGCGTGCCTTAGTGCACGAGACACACATTGACCAACCATTCACTAAACATAACAATTCGTCTGATCTTCGCCCCCCGCATGCTTTTTAACTATATTATACATATCCGATTCATACACAAAATAGTAAAAATTAATCTTCCAGAATTTTGATTCCTCTGCTTTAGTTTTTATCAAGGTTTTCTTGCTTTGAAAATTTCTTTCGATGGCCTGGGTGACACGACGATTCTGCTCTCAAATTATCAATAGCTTTAATAAGAGAAACGTAAACAATATTAAAATATTCATGACAATCCACATAACAGAATTTGCGGTTTCTGATTGTTGATTAATAATAGCTAAAGGTAGTTGTCTTGCACTTTGTGGTCCCAGTATCAATGATTTGAGTGTAGTAAATGTTTCATATTCAGCAATTCTCCTCAAGTTTTGGATCTTATCTGAGTCCAGATCTTTTAAGCCTATTTAAAGTTCTAATTGTTTGCTGCGTTTTTCTTCGTTTCACCTAATGTTTCTGCTCGAAGTTTAAACATTTATCATAAATTCCTTATTGTTGTAGGTAACACGAACGATCACAATAATAACCTCCATGACAATCTGACAACAATTTAGTTTACGTCAAAAAAAATTAACTATACATGGCGTATTTGTCATCATTCGTTATCACCAAGTTACAAGCAGTATCCAAAAGTCCCATAAAAATACGAAAACTTAGAAGTAAGTGTGACATATTCTAAAATTTGTCATTGGAAGACAAAGTTTTTTGTCGTTAAATTAACATCATCTTCTCTAGAGTAACGGAAGGGTGAACCAACACCGTAATTGGAGAAAACCATACAACGAGTATATCACTTGTGTTAAACTCTTGCTTATGCTTATATTTTTACGCCTCGTCGACGTCGAGGTTATTAGAGGCAGGAAAGGATCGGGCTCAAGGAACAGGAACGAATTGGGCCATATACTATTGAAGTAACCATCCCGGCATTGAGGAAACCATGAAAAATCCAAATCTGGATTGCAGACAGGGATTCGAACCTGCGTCCTCCAGAATGCGAGTCCAGAGTGTTACCGCCCACCCACCACGCTCGATAAACTCTTGCGGTATACATCTACCTACTTTTATATTTTATTCTTATGGGAAAATAAGAAATTACAGTTCGTAGTGTTGTGGACAGATGCATCTGTGTTAGCGAAAAAGTGTGATCAATAAAACTGCACTACATTCAGATTATTATGTGCAGAGGCACATAATCGGAGCGTTTGTTTTTGTTTGAAACCACTTTCTTCCAGTGAATTCAGTTCTAGAGTGTTTCTCTTATCATCTTCATTCGTGTAAGTTTACAATAATTCAGTTGCAATGGTTGGTTAGTTGTGGTCAGCGTTTACTATCAATTTATGTTACGCAACACAAAACCACCATCGTCAGCGCGTTGCGTGAGGTGTTTTATAATTTGCGTCATACCCGAACGCGTGTGTTTCTCGCCGCTCCTTCATTACCAAACACACAAGCTAAGTTCAGGAATACAAATCCTAACACTTTAAACACAGAGAAAGAAATTGAACTGTTTCTGTGTCGATAGTTGCTCTCGTCTTATCAAATAACTTCGTTGGACAGATCACCACATACCGATCCGATATCACTTCAGGTTAACTTTGGTATGATTTTTTTCTTCAATTTTAGGTTGAACTTCTTTCCTGTTCCTTATCAGTAGCCTTAATAATCTCATTTCCACGATCCATAAAGCCTTAATCAGAACCAGAAAGCAACTGTTTATACTTGTCATTTACTTTCAACAAGAAATTTGCAGAAGCTGATAACGCACGTGATATGCAACACCTTTTAATTCTTCATTGGTTTCCTTTTTTAAAAATCCGCCCTAGAAATGTAGTTTGACATTAGTCTTATCTGTAGAAGATGCATGCCTCTTGGTGTTCCAATAATAAAAGAAAAAAAGTCACAAAATTGCAAAGCAGGTAATAATGTCAGCAGCTTTCAGTAACGCGTGTCTCACAATAACAATATACACTCAGTTATGGAGTAGTGCGTACTGGGTATGTAGAGGTCCCCGGTTTGAAACCGGAAAGAATTTTTGTAGGCTCTTAACCTTTAGTTCACCTCTGGCATAGCTTGGTCTGTATTTGGCAAACAGGCTGTTGAAACTGTAGGTTCCCTTCACCCTGTAAGGTTAATAGGTTACGTTAGGTGACCTTGGAATATGCGGAATTGAGACTCCGTCAATTAACCGGCCGAACAACCCTTAGCGGTCTCTAGGCAATTAGTTTCATACGCCTAAGTATTTATTTACAGAACAGTCAGATACAACGGGAAGGAAGTAGCCTCTTATTAAACGAAAAGAGAGATCACGGTATTCTCGCATTAAATAGGTATGGATAAGTACAGTAGATCAGAATTAAACGCTCAGAGTTCAGATTCGATGCTGAACACTAAGACCCTTCTCACACTACGAAAAGGAAACGGAATTGATCATGGACTGAAATTACTAATTAGTTACTGACCAATGTTCGCATACGACGCTACTCAAATCTCTGGAATTTCAGTCACTCGTGTGATTTGAGCGAGGCAACGATTTCTTCAGATGAGAATATTATCTCATATTATATTATTCAAAGAAGAAAAAAATTAAGATTAAAGCTTTTGCCTGCAAGGCTACCAAGTGATGAAAATACCAACGATTTCCCGTTCTATTTCGTAGGCGATGAAACGTTCCGTCTTACGCGATATTTAATGAAACCATATCTACAAAGAACTCTTGATAACAAAAAAATAGTTTTTAATTATAGACTTAGTAGAGGAAGAAAAAATATGGAATGTACATTTGGCATGGTGGCGGAAAAATTAATTACTAAGAAAAATAAATTTTAAGTGTTTACATAAAATATTGTTCATTGTTGTTTATTCAAAATATGTTTACATAACTGGTAAATTAACTTTCTGTACAATGAAATTCCACTCTTTTTCTGTGGTTTCTTTCCGTGAATATTCACTGAACTTGTAGTTATATAAACACGAATGTTTCTCGATTTCAACATCAAGCTTTAAATTTATTGTCTGATCCGCAATTTTTGTTGAGGAACTAGTTGGTAACTAGCAGTGCAGCAACCGGCACGCAGCGTCACTTGGAACTAATCGCGGACGCATTACGGATTGGTTACTAACTGATCACCCCGTGTGCGATCCTCCATACAAATACTATTGTAGTGACTGAAAAGAAACTGATTGGTGCGCCGAGTTAGTAACTGGTTTCTTTTCAGTAGCGCCGTGTGAGAAGGGCATAAGACGGTGTCTAGCGTTCCACATGCGGTTAACCGGTTCAAGGAATTTTCATCATTTGGCTAGATGGGTAAGAGGGCGGTGGTGCATGATTCCCAAATATCACATTATGGTTCAAAGTCCAGGGTCAAATCCCAAATCTCCCCGCAGAGCGTATGGTGTGGAGGAATATGACGATATTGATAGAGATTCGTTAGTTTAGTTATGACGTTAAAATTGCTTTGCTTTGGTGTCCTTAGGAAAGGTAGGCATAAATGGACGGCCACATTGATTCTTTCATCTCGCACCCACTACATAAACAACCCACTGCACCACCAGATTCATCCGCACATCCAGTCAAACTTTCGAACACTTACGAACCACCCCAGTTACATAACCACACTCCCTAGTAAGCAGATACCAATTCTGAGCTGCTGGTTTTAGCCGGTGTTCTTTCAGAATTACTGGATTTTACATTTTTGAAAATTGACTGAGCCCCTTTATGTGTCCATCAGTGAAACCAGATTTCGTTTTTTTTCCAGCGATACTTCTACAGGCAAATACTGTTACACTTTCTTCACAACGTCCGTGAAAAAATTGGATTAAGACAAATTATTCCATCTTTGACTATTTTTAAAATCCCATAAAAACGCGGAACTGCTATGTGATTGGATTCTAGCAAGCGGTAACACTGGCGCCTCGCATTCGGTTCGAATCCTCATCCGTCCATTCGGATCTCAGTTTTTCATGATTCCTTGAAATCACTTCAGTTGAATATCGGGATGCTTCCTTCAAAAGACCATGGCCGAATTCCTTCCCCGTCCTTGCCCCAATTTCCTTCCTGTCTTGACGTGGACGAAACGTCAAGACCAAAGGAAAATAAAATAAAAAACATTGATAAGTTCTTTTCCGAAATGAGTAATATAATGTTCAGTTTTTGCTGTTTATTCGAGGGTGGCTTGAAAGAGTAAAGGTATATTAAAAAGAAAAGAAATACTGGAGTTAACATACTGTGACAACAAAGGAAAGAAATACTGGAGTTAACATACTGTGACAACAAAAGAATGAAATACTGAAGTTAACATACTGTGACAACAAAGGAAAGAAATACTGGAGTTAACATACTGTGACAACAAATGTGATTAAAGATGGTCTATATCAGCTTTTATTAAAGTTTTTCAACCCGAGGACTAATGAAATGTCAAAAATAATTGTAAGGATTAATAACTTATGGGAACCTAAGTTTTTAGTTGTGTGTGTGTATTAATCGCATTTAGGAAATATATATGTAAGGATTAATAACCGATGGCGACATAAGTTTTTAGTTATGTGTATATTACTTACATTTGGGAAATATTTTTCTGTATTTTCATGTATTATACATGATAAATCTAAACTTTTTTTGGATTCCTGTGAAATAACAATTACGAAATTGGAGAGAGACTAATCATATTATACTGTTATTACTCACTATTAATGAGCCTTCGCTCATGAATATTTGGATCAATATTAATCAAATTCAGATAAGGTCGGCACATGCATTAAATGGTCTTCTCTATTTGGTTTTTATTTGAAGGAGCGATGAAAATTATTTCTCATAAAGATATTTTGCTGAAAAGTGCATGATAATTTTCGATGAATCTTAGATAATTCTGTATATTCACTTCTCAGTAAAGACGAGATCTAGAATGGAGGCAAAGATAGAACACGGAATTGCATTTTAAGCTAATACAAGCTTGTATAGTACGAATGCGGAATCCATTTTATGTGAACAATTTTTACAGATTTATTTTTGTGAAACCTATAATTCAATAAAAATGATAGTTTTTATAATCTGCATGCGGATCACATACCGAGCGTGGTGGGTGAGCGGTTAACCCTCTAGCCTCGCATTCGGGAGGACGCGGGTTCGAATCCTGGTTTGGGCATCCAGATTTCCCCAAATCACTCCAGGTGAATGCCTGCACGCTTCTTTAAAAAGGACATGGCCGAATTCCTTCCCATTCCTTGTCCCCAGTACTTTCTCGCCTCTAATGAACCCGGTATCGACTAGGGGCGTAAAGCCATAAATAAAAAAAAAAGAGGATCACCTGTTCCATCCTCGCGGACCGAAGGTTGAGGAACGCTGGTTTCTTATACCGTGTAAACTGTGCCGTAATTCGTTATGCGTCATTCTGTCCGTGAAGCTGTATTTCTTGTGTTAAAATTAGTAACCTTTCCGGTATATACCCTTGCAAAACTGCAAGATTAGTCCAGCATTGTGGCCCATAGACACACTAAACTGAATGGTTGACTTCCTTTCCCAACTAGTCGTTAGTATATCATGTAATGAATCAAACTATAGATGAACCAACACACGCGAACAATGATCGAAAGGCCAAGTCAAATGCAGTTTTTGCGAATTACCCTGCAGTGTTGTTGTCAGATGCTATTCACATGTTCTTCAGAACGCGCATATTTTGGCAATGGTTTTTAATAACATCCGATGATAATACATGTAATGTATAAATCGAAAAAAAATACTATTTTTTTTTTAAATGACATTCGGCCATGTTAGCCATTCAGCCAGCTCAATGTGTTTTTTTTTTTTTTTTTTTTTTTTTTTTCGTTTTTACAGTGTGTAGATTTCATCCAAGTGTTTTCTCTCTTTTGTAAGGACGACACAAGACGAACACAACACGTAATTAAAACCACCCATGCCCTTGGCCGGACTCGAACCGGCGACCCCTGCAACGCGAAGCAAGCACGCTATCCCTACGCTGCCGGGGTCGGAAAAAAAAAAATACTAACACGAGCTTAAAGCAAGATACAAGCAATCAAGAACATAAGCCATGCCAACACCAGTTACCACATACAGAGAAAGGAGAAGCATGCTGTTTTGACTGTGGCCTTATTAAACAGAAGGAATGAATTCTGAACACCAGTATACAATACCCTCGTCAAATCCAGGAAAACGTTTTTTTTTTTTTTAGGAAGTGTGCTGTGAAAGATTATTGAAAGATAAATATTTATGTCAAAGGAAGTTTAATTTGTTCCCGTAACACAAAGAGAATTAAGTGATAGATTAAAGCGACTCTTTGCTCGAATGTATTTAGGTAATCCTTCAGCCGAACATTGCGTGGTTAAATAATTAACAGGTATACAGGCCAAATAGTTGTCAATCTCCTTAACACTGCGCTTTTTGCTTTTCATTGCATATTTTTTTTTTTTTTTTTTTTACCTTTCTGAAGATTTTTCTCATCAAGTTTCTTCTCCTTTTGCCCTGTAATTGTTTGTCCTCGATGCTATATTTCTGTTGGAAATTTTATTTTCGTTATTTCTTTTTTTCTGCAGTCTTTCGTGAATGATTCCCTACAAAACAACTCCCGTGGAAGTTAATTGATTTTCAGTTGACAGATTTTTTTTTAGAACTGTTGCCTTGTATTATTCATAGTGAATAGGATTCTCCACTTTGGACTTGTAATCCGCTAGTGCAGAAACCGTCCAGTAGACTGCATCCTACTTCAAATTGGACTATGGTTCAGTTCATATTGTCCACAGCGAATGGGAAGTTTTGAGTGAGGACTTATGATTAATGCCATTCTGACATCCTTTACTTCCTAGAGGAATTTTCCTACTTCGCATCTTTTCACGTTTAAGCCTAGTTGCTTAATGTTTAAGTCTAGTTGCTTAATGTTTCTGTATTGTTACTTGCTGATATTCTGACAGTAGCAGACCAGTTGACTGTAACAAACCAATTACTACGTAGCTTACCGAGAATGGTGGTGTAACGGTTAGCGTTCTGGCCTCGCATACGTGAGGACGGCGGTTCGAATCCCCGTCCGAGCATCCAGATTTGGGTTTTCCATGGTTTCCAAAATCACTCCAAGCAAATGCCGGGATGCTTCCTTCAAAAGGCCATGGCCGAATTCCTTCCCATTCCTTGCTCCCCATCCTTTCCCGTCTCTAAAGACCTCGCTGTTAAGAGACGTTAAGCAGTTAAAAAAAACTACGTAGCTTATAATTAATAGTAAATTTTGAAAATTTAGTAATTAAACTTGTTCCATGTTTCATTCAGACACCACAATTTCACTAGTTTTTGTAGTATCTTCAAATAAAAACCTAGAAATAAAGCTGATTGGTGAGTGGTAACGCTCGAGCATGCCACTGGGCAGGATGCGGGCTGAAATACCCGTCCAACCATTCAGATACGGCACCCTCAAATCAATCCAGGCAAATGTCGGGATGGTTCCTCCAAAGGCTATGACTGAATTCATTTCCGTTCCTTGCTTCCCCCCCCCCCCTCTTTCAACATCTCCCGCCTCTGATAAACTCGACTTCGACTCGGCGTGTACCCGGAAACAAAATAAATAAATATCAACAGCCCGTGGAATATTTTTATGGGCGATTCCCCGCTGTCTTACCAGCAGAATTAGTGTTATTATGTGCTATGGTATATGTAGTTTTCTGTGACTAGTGTCTTGTTTGTATTGTGTATGAAAGATGATAGAAGAGAATGAGTTAAATCAACTGCCGACACATTCAGACATTGTCTTTCCCGTCTCTCCCGACCGACGAGTCACTATCGTATCCATACCGCCTGCAGAGAGTTGGTATACACCCTCTCCTACTGTGCTCGTCAAGTTCTGAATGGTGAAAATTTCTTCCAACTTCGGGAATCGAAGTTGTTAACCCTGCGTCAAATGCGAGGTACATTCATTGTGGCTTAGTGACCTCAACCACGAAACTGGCGAAAAATCATCAATATGAAAACATGTTCATTTTTATCACAAATATTAAAAATAGCCGGGTAATAAGGATTAAATATAAATTTTAGAGTATACATCGAAAAGCAATCATTAGTGGCAGCTGGGGTTATGCTCTTGGAGACACTGTAAACAGAATCCAACAATATAAGGATTGGTGATTACGGTATCAGTAATTGTCGAATGAAATGTGAGTCAGACGAATTTAATTTAATCATGCCCGAATTGTTGGAGCGCGACGAATAGCACTCCATCTCTAAAGTAGTGCATGTTCTGCGATTTTGACGAGCTATCTTGTCAAGGGCGGTTCCGTGCCAGAGTCTAAAGCGGTGCAATCATTGGCTAGCTAGCGGGTAGACGAGCGACAGTGCAACAGATAATACGGCAATTTATCGCTGATGCACAAACATCTCTTCGCTATGGTTTCACAAGGGTATCACTGATGACTGCACATCACAGGGCGCAAAGAACATCGCTTAGACGTTCTTCTTTTCTTTTGATGCCATACCCGACTCCGGTCGTATGTGGTTACCATGGATGATGTACTACCTCCATGGGAAGCTGCTTTCTCCAGTATGTGTTCGTATGTGTGGATAACTAAGATACTGTGTGTTTACAGTATAGAGAAGGGAGAGGGTGAAACACAGTGCCTATTCTTCAGAAAGACATCTTAAGGAGCCACCAGGCTGAGTGACCCCATCAAACAGTGTCGTATGATCTCGCAATGCGGAGAGGTGTGGGATTTAACCCAGGACTTTCTCTCACAGTCTGGTGATTAGGAATCCGCCTCTCACACCCTGCCGGCCAAGTTGTGATGATGAAAATTTCAACCACCGCCAGGAATCGAACCAGCTAACTCTTGTCAGCGCAGTGCCGCAGTCAACTGAGCCAACATTAAACATTAGAAATGTAGAAATTATTTTCCTGTACTGATGTGTCGACAAATCTGTTGGTGCATGCTGACGGCAGGATACAATTAAGGTGCAAACACCATCAAGTGTCTGGTCCTTCTTGCCAGCAGAGTACTTTTCATTTTCGTCTGCGAATTGTTTACGTGGTACGAGTGATATCTTAATGTCACCGGGATACCCTCAATGACCTTGTTATCCCGTTTGTTCGTATGCAGCATCCTGCTGTAGACCTCTTACCTTAGCAAGATAACGCACCATACCATCGCGCTCGAACTGTATACGTCTCGTTGGATGAACACTCCACAGAAGTGAACTGGCTTCCGTAGTCAGGTAGGTCACCTGATATAATTTACATTGACCGTATCAGGGATATGATCGAAAGATATGTTCGCGCCTCTGACTCCCTCCATGAAATATTCGTTAACAGTTTAACATTGCTTAGTGGTTGTAGATTCACTATTCGACTGCATAAATAGACGAATCGTCGTGGTCATCATGCCGACTAGTGGTTCTGTAGCCCAGTCAGTTAACAGAGTCAGCTCAAAGTCAATTCCACTTCCCTGGATACAGTGGTCAGCCCAGAGAGGAAAGAACAGAACCTTGAGCCACCATTTAGGAGTGAACAGGGTATATGCAACATTAGACGTATCTCTAAGTAGCCTCTTCAGCGTAGCTATGTTATGAGAAATGGAAACAGATAATTTAAAGCTGCTAATAAAAGAAAATCTCTTGGGACCTTAACGTCCTGTTTGGAGAGTATCGATTTCCTTCGCATTTTACCTCTGTCATGACTTAACCTAACGCTGCAGTCATAGCAATGAAATGGGGAACCTACAGTTTCAACAAAAATCCGAACGACGGAGCGTCCTACCGTACTTCACACGAAAGAAGCAAAATTTCGCTGAAGAAGGAAGATACTCAATCGTCAATCAGGTACCATAACAACTGTTCGAGCAGGCCGATCACATAAGATATCTCAGCAACTATCAATATTTTCTGCTACTCTTAGCACTGTTGATATTCATTCACTAATTTCAGTTATTGTCTCTTCAACCACTTTCTTGCCTGCCATTACCTCAAAAGTGTCAAACTGAAGAGTGGAAATAAACTTGTCAGATGTTACTCCAATAGTGCGATCATTGTTATTCCCAACACCACATAAATTTTAAAATGAGACTATATTTCACGTAGGAATCAATTCATCGTTTACCTCAGAGAGGTCCTGTTACCTTCACAAGAGATATAACACCAAGCGATAATTTCAGTAGATTCGTTTACTGTGAAATTTACTGCTCTTGCTGTCTAATATTAGGCATTTTTTTTCTGTAATCAGTCTCTCGACTGGTTTGATGTAATCCTCCATACCTTCCTATCTCGTGCAAACCTTTACATCTCAACATACCCCTTACAACCCACATCCTCAATTATCTGGTTCATATATTCTAATCTCTGTCTTCCTCTGCAGTTCTTACCTTCGACTGTTCCCTCCACTAACAAGTTAACCAATCCCGCATGTCTCAAAGTATGACCTACCATCCTGTCTCTTCTTTCTGTAGGACTCATCCACAAACTTCTTTCCTCACCCATCATTTCAAAAACTCGTTCGTTTCGTATTTTATCTGATCACTTAATTTTCAGCATCCTTCTGTAGCACCACATTTCAAATGCTTCAGTTTTCCTTATTTCAGGTAATCTTAAAGTCCATGCTTCGCTGCCATAAAGTGTTGTGGTCTGCACATAGAGTTTTAAAAAGTTATTTCTGAGTCCTAGATCAATATTTGAAACTAAAAGATTTCCCTTTTTCATGAAAGATCTTTTTGCTAGTGCTATTCTGCTTTTAACCATTCCTGCTTCGGCCATCGGTTGCAAAATTCAACAACTTCTTCTATCGCATCCGACACTATTTTTATATTTAATCTACTATTATTGGTACCATTGCTGCTACATTTCATCACTTTTGTCTTGCTTTGGTTTACATTTAGACCAAGTATAAGGAGTATGATACGGTAAATTTCACGAAAAGATGTATTTCTTTAGAAATTTTAAAGACATAATGCGAACACAATTGGTTAAATACGAGGTATGAAAATAGTAATAACAAATTTAAACTCATGTCGGATCATAATTTTGATAAGGACTCAGCTGAATTCCAAGTTTGGCTGATTTTTGGCATTCTAATTATCGTGGTCTCAAAAGTCATCACGAACAGGAAGACTGGCAGACTTATTGCCAGAAACAGTTGAAATGAAGAGAGACCTTGAAACACTGTATAGTACGGTGTGTGTGTTTTTTGAGCGGCCAGGCCGGATTGGCTAGCTGGGAGCAGCGGCCTGGCCACTAGAGGTCGCTCACCTCAGCTCCACGACCACACGAAACCACCAAATACTCGATTATTCAGAGAACGCAATCAGTAACAGGTATGATAGTGAAGAGGGTCATGGGAGTGTACAAGGCGTATATTGGTGATGAGTAGGGTTCAAATCTTTAGGACAAGTCATATTTTTCCTGCCTTCTTTTTGAGCGGAAATGCTGAATTAAACACTGATTCAACGTTTCTGATTGTATTTAAATGTATTTTATATAGCATATTAATGTATATTCGGACCATTTTCCTAGTTTTAGTCATATTTCGATAATATTTATGGTCATATGGTAATATTTTGAGGAAAAATCTGGTAGTTTTTTTTAAAAATAGTAACGGGAATTCACTAGATATAGATGAGAAGAAATTAAGATAATTATTCACAGAACTATACTTCTGCTATACAGATGGGGGAAAAACAAAACTAATTTTCACTGTGGTCAGAATTCACCAGTCAGGAATTAAAGTTATACAACATTGTCACTCTCTAAACGTAATGTTCCGCCCGTCTTGTAATATCGACAATGCAGCAGAAGCATGCCTGTGTCGATCAGCGTCAATCAGTAGGTTAATGAAATTTCCTCAGTCATCGTTAAATCTGCATTGTATCAGTGTGTAGACCTATCACCATGCCGAAGATAAAAGTTTCTGAAAGTGCGAAGTTACATAAGGGAATTTAAAAAGGAGTATTTTAGTACAGATGAAAGAGTTCTATTCTCTAATTATATGAAATTAAAGTGACTTCAACAAAACGATTTAAAATTTAATTTCCCAATGGTGCAACGAAGCAAATTATGCTGTCTACATGAAAGCAACACTACTAGATTACGATTACACTACTAGACAAAATAAATGATGTGTAATTCAGCGTGTTATAATGTATACCTAGTAAAGTTAAATGTTTGGTCACATTTTTTCATGTTTAGGTAATATTTACCTATTCTTAAGGTCTTGTTTGCCTGCATATTTCTCTATGTTTTTGGTCATAAAGATCCGAACCCTAGTGATGAGGCATGGGAGAATATTGGTTTAAGAATTAAAAGTAATGCTTGGAGGGGAAAAGATGACCACGACCACTGGCACTCGATTCCAGGCACGAGGGTGTAGGAAGATTCTGTTTTTTAGGTAAGGGGGTCAGGATTTGGAATAAGTTACCCAGAGAATTGATGAATAATTTACCAAAAACATTGAAAGAATTTAAAGTTGAAATTTGTAGAGGGCAAATGTAGGTGGATGCAAGAAGGAGGAAAATGGGTGAGTACTTGTAGGTAAATTGCCCCCAGAGCGTACGCTCCATTGCAATTAAATTATTGTTCTGCGGTTACCTGACCGAGCGTGGCGGTGTAACGGTTAGCGTTCTCGCCTCGCATTCGGGAGGACGGCGGTTCGAATCCCCGTCCGGGCATCCAGATTTGGGTTTTCCATGGTTTCCCAAATCACTCCAGGCAAATGCCGGGATGCTTCCTTCAAAAGGCCATGGCCGAATTCCTCCCCATTCCTTGCCTCCATCCCTGCCCCCCATCCTTTCCCGTCTCTAAAGACCTCGCTGTTGAGAGACGTAAAGCAGTTAAAAAAAAAATGCGGTTACCTTCAATGGCCAATAACTGACAGTAACCCACCCTTAGTGAATTTTTAAAATTCGAGTCTTTGGCGTATGTTTTATTACCAAAATTCACGTATAGTTGTCACGTTTTAGCAGAATTATTGAAGAAAAGATCTGTAACCACGTAGCATAACTTGGTCGAAAACAAAAACACTGACCCTAAAATATAAACAAGTTAAAATATGAATGATCATTCCAGCTAATCCAGAAAAAGTGGAGCTCCACAGAACTTAGCAACTATAATTTGTGGTCGATTTCTGATTTTGCAAATGAGACAAAAATATTTCGGACTCTGTTTAGTTTCCAGGTCTGCTGGCATCGAAGTCGCCAACAATTCGACCAGTGTACCAGATCCGGCTGAAATATATCATGAGATTGTTGAGTAACTAAAGCTTAGCTTGGTATTCAACCCTTAGGTTGTTTTGCCCCCCCCCCCCCCCGATGGATGTATGGATGTATGCTTAGTCTGGTATTGGAGGTAAGGTGACCAGTTCTTTCCCACCTTATTTAACGTAACCAGTAAAGAGGAACTACAATTTAACGTGGAATCCGAACCATGGACCGAGCATGGTGGGTAAGCGGATAACGCTCTGGCCTCACATTCGGGAGGACGCCGGTTCGAATCCCCGTACGGGCAACCAGATTTGAATTTTCCATGGTTTCCCCAAATCAATCCAGGCGAATGACGGGATGCTTCCTTCAAAAGACCATGGCCGAATTTCTTCCCGTTTCTTGTCCCCAGTCCCATCCCGCCTCTAATGACCTCAACGTCGACGAGGCGTAAAGCCGTAAGTTAAAAAAAAACCGAACCACGGAAGCGTTCTGGCGTACTTCGCATTACAGAGCAAGCAGTGCCCTAGGTGATGGTCGGGTTAAGGGAAAGGGGGAAAGATCCTGCCGAGACAGGGATTCGAACCAGGGTCTTTTTGATCTCCAGTCTGACGCTGTTAAGTAACATCCTCCCATTATTTTCAAAATTTGCGCAAGGAAGTTATTGATTTCTAGTCTGTTTCAACGAGCGTAGTGAGTTAGTGGTAACGTTTGGGCTTTGCATTCTGGAGGACTCGAGAGATATCGGGTTTACATGGTTTCCGAAATCACTCGAGGCGAATGCCGGGATGGTTTCTGCAAAAGGCCATGGCCGAATTACTTCCCATCGTTTGTCCTCAGCCCTTAAGGGGCGTCCATTAATGACGTGAGGTGTTTTCCGGAAAGCCGCCGCCCCCTCTGGTGAGACTTCGTGAGATTTGGGCGGACCACCTCCTCTACAATGACGTGAGATTTTGAGGTAGACCCCCCACCCTACCAATCGACCTCGCAACTTTTTTTTAAGGTCTCGTGCTCCGAAGGGCGGTTATACCCACCCCCCTAAGGTCGGTTTTTTTTTAGCTAAGTACCCCCCCTAAAATCGACTTTCGCGTCACGTGAGATTTCCGTTGACCCCCCCGTCCCCCGTCCCCTATTTCACCTCACGTTATTAATGGACACCTCATTTTTAGCCTCTAATGACCCCGACGTCGACGAGGCGTAATGCCTACAGATATGTAAGATTGCCTAAACTGTTCTACCGTTTGCTGTAGTACCTACGTTAATTTTTTTTTGTGTCCGTTTACCGTAAATAACACTCAAAAAATATAATATTGATTTAGTATTTGGAAATCGCGGATTTTGAGTATCTTATACTCTAACCGTTTTGGCTCTTCTGTCATTTCTGTGTAACATTTTTGTGGAAACGCTGGTACGATTTATAATGAATGATGAGATTTCAAACAAGGTACACATTACAGCTGCTTTGGCTTTATTAACAATTTCAAAATAGTTAACTTAAGCTTTTTCATTCTATTGCATTTCTTTCATAGATCGGCTTAAATTTAATAAAAGCAAGTGTGAATGATAGGTTAGAATAACCAAAGAAAGTTTATAACTATGAAATTAATTTTAAGATATAATTCTTTTTAAATACATATTTTAATGGTATATGGGTGCAACGGCAATACAGTCAGTCACTATAGCCCTCCAGTGTATATGGATTCTTTCACCAGAATGTTCATGCAGCAGCGGATGGAAAGAATACTCAATTAAGCAACTCCATCGCTAAGGCCCAACTCAAATCGGTGACCACTGCATCTGGAAGCTAACATGCTAACTACTAAGATGTTAAATAACAGTGAACGATAACGTAATTATTCTGGTAGTAACGTTCCAGTTGCCATAAGATTTAATTTTTTCCCATTTTCTACTAGTGCAGACGACCTGACTGGTTGATGACATGTATGGCACTATTTTATTTTTTGCTGTGGTGTTGTAGGCCATTTTTCCGCAGTTTCTCAGTAAATTAAATGATAAAATAACGCCAGTGCAACTGTATTTTATGCTTTAATGCCGTACGCATTTCGCCTCTCGTCGAGGCATCATCAGCGACGAATCTATTTTAAAATTTTACATTGAGTTTACAAACTTATTATATGATGTTTAACATAATTATAAATTGAAACATTTTCTGATTATTTACAACTTACTATTTACATTAGTGGTTTCCCGGTTCGTAACCACACATAAATCCTTTTTCTCCCAAGCATGTTTCCGCTAAAGCCATTTATGCAGCAGCCAAGACAAATGGCTTTAGCGGAAACATGCTTGGGAGAAAAAGCAGAGATGTGTGGTTACGAACCTGGAAACCACTAATGTAAATAGTAAGTTGTAAATAATCAGAAACTGTTTCAATTTAGAATTATGTTAAACATCATATAGTGAGTTTGAAACTAAATGTAAAATTTTAAAATAGATTCATTGCTGATGATGCCTCGACGAGAGGCGAAACGCGTACGGCATTACAGCATCAAAAACATTTGCTTTGGCGTTATTTTATCATTTAATTTTATTTTTTATTTTACCTGCTGCTCTTTAATGTTTTTATCTATTATCTTTTCTTGTAATTCAAATATTTACTGTCAGTTTTGTATTCATGTAAAACATCTTACAGCCGTTATTATTATAAACCCTATCGGGTCACGAAAGCCTTGATTCTAATTATAGCTTGTAATTAAGAAGTTTTCCAATGTTTCCACTGGGTATTTAGAACCACGATTTGTGAAGAGCATTGGGGGAGCGTAAGTATTGCCACCTTTCTGCGAATCGTGTAACTGTTGATCTCTCTGGCAGGTGTATTTGTAGTTATTCAGGCGTAGACAGGTGACCATCCCAGTAGTCGGATTTAGAAGTAAATGCGAACCAATCTCTCTGCGTTTACTTTATGTTGGGATATCCTTCTTTGATACATTTGGTTTACATTTCTCATTTATAAGTCTGAGTACAAAATTATTGTAGGAAAGAGGAGGTAGGCATAATAATGTCAATAAATTACCAAGGAAAGTGGTTAATAATTTACAAAAAAATGTGTTATACACTTCTCTGTATACCAAAAGCCTGGGTAAAGTACCACAGCGTATGTAGTGAAGGCATACGACATTACTGAAGGTGATTCGTCTGTCGCTTGAGGTCGTTAAACTTTGCTGCTTGCTTGGAGTCTTTCGACAACACTAAGGTACGTGTTCCAGCATAGGATTCCGGCTCTCCTTTCTTCATCTGCACGCGGAACACGCAACAGGTAACACTAAACACGCAATCATAATAGACATCTACACAAACACAGTTACATTAAGACACGAGGAGCAAAAAGCAGCCAACCTCAATGAGAAGCAAAGTGTGCACCAACGTACCTTATGTCTAATTTACGTTTTAGCTAACCATGAGCGATTTTAATTGCTTTGGTTCATTAAGTATTCAGATAAGTGGAGTAAGACGTCATCATATTATTCTATGCCAGCATTCTAAAGTTTTCTTTCTTTTTGTATTTTTTATTATTCCTGCTTTACGCCTTGTCGACGTCTAGGTCATTATAGGTGGAAACATTCTAAACTATGCTGTTTAATTGTGTATTTATTCTATTTTCGTTCGCAGGGAGAGATTTGTGAATCCTGGAATGTGCCGAAAAGTTATGTAAATACAGATTTGGTTTGCTTAAATGCAGCTTGTATTACAACATTCTGACGTAGTAACCTATTCTGCATTAAAAAACCAGTAATCTATTTGTGATGTTTTGATGGAGAGCTTGAAATTAAATTCAATAAATAAAAAACTTAAGGTTTAAGATCAAATGTTATTGCCAACCGCTTAAACTTCGTAGCCCATTACATTTTATCAGTCTCGTATCAACACCATCTTGCGGCTGTTGTTGTTGCATCTGATATTTTACAGTTGATGAGAATCAGTCCTTTTAAAAATATGAAATTTACAAAAATGTGTTATTTTTTTCTAACAATCCACTTGTGTGAGAGTTAATAGTGTTATGCATCGTTTATACACTTAACCTGTTTTTCTGCTTGCGGCAAACGATAGTATTTATTTTCTGTGATAACTTTATTGTAACATGCAAATGGATGTATGGCCAAAAAGTAGACAGTTAAAACAAAAACTATCAAAAAATTAAATATATGAACGATACCTTTAACGTTTGTTATAGATGAATTTAACAGTATGGACTATTTCATTTCGGAGTTCTGATTTTGCATGAAAAATTATTTGAAACTAGTGTGGTTATCGTTAGTAAGGTCCTATCATTATGAAGTATGTGTTTTAATAGTGTGTGTGTGTGAGATGGGGGGAGTGGGGGGGGGAATACACAATCTTCAATTGCTTCATGTCACTTTTCCATTGTTTGTTGGCTTTATTGAAAAATTCCGTTTTTAGTTCCTAAAGAAAATCAAAGCTCGATTCAAAATGATAATCGTTGTTAGATCGGAATACAACTCTTTACCGTCAACAGTTTCTTCCTGCTGTGATTGTGAAACTCACCAAGAAAGACATTGAAGCTATTATTTGGGTTTTGTCACCTGTCCTCACCCCATGACGAGACGGCGCCGTAGTTACCAGGAAGTGAGTGTTGTGGAAAGTGGAAGCTCGGAGGGGCGCTGTGGGAAGTGAGAAAGTGGTCTTGCTTAGAAAGTCCGCTTTGATAGAGCCAAGGTTTAACACGCTGTACTCAGATCGTACCGTACCGTATTACAGCTACACCTAGAAAAAACCGTTCTCATCCAAGGTCGGAACAATTTTCGAACCTGTAGAGCTAGTCAATAAATGTCTCCCGCTAATCTAGCAACTTCCTGCGGAGTTTACAGGATCAGCATTTAATCTCTAATCAAAATAAATTAGTTAACTTTGCTGTTTAGAACTTTTTTCCTTAGCTGCTTTACTGATAAAGGTTTTCCTAGTATTTTTTTTAATCCTTCTATTGCAGCTAAAATAAAAACTTTGTTTTTGGCATATACGTTTCGATTTATTACTTAAGGATATTACGCTGGGAAAATGCTCCCTTTCTATGAATGAATTTCCACATTTATTTGCGGACAACTGTAATTATATATGAATCACATTGACAGGAATAAACCGAGCGTGGTGGTGTAACGGATAGCGTTCTGGCCTCGCATTCGGGAGGACGGCGGTTCGAATCCCCGTCCGGGCATCCAGATTTGGGTTTTCCATGGTTTCCCCAAATCACTCCAGGCGAATGCCGGGATGCTTCCTTAAAAAGGCCATCGCCGAATTCCTTCCCATTCCTTGCCCCCATCCTTTCCCGTCTCTAAAGACCACGTTGTTAAAAAGGGACGTTAAAAAAAAAAAAAAAAAAAAAAAAAAAAAAAAAAAAAAAAAAGAGACAGGAATAACTGTTAGCCCAACCCTACAGCTGAACTACCGAATTAAGCTTAATTTTTAGAGTTTTCAGATAGAAATTCGCAGCTTATTTCTTCTCTAAACTAGCTAAAATGCTCTAGTAATCAGAAGTAAGTTACAGCGGTATAGTGTTGGTGCTTATTTTATCTGACGTTTCGTTTGTAAACAGTATAAATTATCAAATAATTATGTGCATATCCCCATAACATGTCACCAGAATTCCTATGCATCAGTTTAACCATATATTGGGCCAAGAATTAGTAGTAGTATGCGGATGGAAGAAGAGGATCATGATAATAAATTATTACTTTCTGGTGGTATGATGGCTTAGTTGTTTAAGGGATCTGATGAAGGAAGTGAAGGTTTCTGTTTCAAATTCATGTCTTGGCTGAAATTTTTACGAGCCCGTGGCTTGGATTCCAAGTAAAGTTGTTGGTCCCTTTACCTGGTAGGACTATTGGACTAGATTGCAATAACCACAACAGAAGCGGATTGAGCGGCAAATTGAAGTTCTGTCGCTGTGGCGGCCTCCGATATTGTCACACTCAATTCATTTTTTAGCACTTAATTTCGGGCATAAGGGAGTGTGAAAGTTTTCTTTTGTATATAAGAGAGTCGGGTACAGGAAAATACTGTCGAGGAAACTTCTGAACAATTTACATTAAGCCGCGAAAATATTAAAATAAAAATGCACATAACTGATAAATAGGTGTGCTGGAAATTGTCACCGGTGCATGAATTCGATCCCATTTTTATAATAATAAATCCGTCGAGATATATTAACATATAGAAAAAAACATTTCCATAATAATCAGAATGGCCTCCTCAGTACTGTTACGTCTTCTGTATCTTGGTTAACAAACATTTTATGCTCTATCTTCGATATCTACGTTCAAAACACAGTGAGGTTAGATTTATTTGCAATGTTTGCCAGACGAAAAGTGTTGTAATAGTTTTTTTTTGTAACTTACATCCGATACAATTAGTTGTTTCAGTTGGAAAGATCAGAGATTTTTCCCGCATTCGCGCTGTGTCTGATTCCACCAGGGGCATAAGTGGTTTTAATTATCTTTAACACCACCCCACGTAGAGAAACAGCTATCACTGTTAATTCGTTTAACTGAGTAAAAAATCTTTATTAAAAAAAGGTAAAATAAAACCTGTACTGATTGTCCCATCCACCTTACTCAAAAACAGTAAGAAAAGGCAGTCTAATATAACTGTTCTAATTCGAAATAGAATTAATGTATAATGTTTTAAATAGCGAGTGAATTTTTATTTAAAATATTTCATGGGATTATTTGTCAAAACGATGATTATTTTTACTGTTGGGGAAATAATAAGTACGCAATTTTATGTTTTAAAGAGATAGATAAAAAATAGATATAGATAACGATAAGGATATTTATTGGTTAATTGCACTTTGAATAATGCAGAAGCACCATTACTAATAACTAGTTGGCTTGCGTTATGATTAGAGGATATATTACGGAAATACAAAAAAAAATAATTAATGATCACCTTGATAGGCTGATACCACAAGTTTCATGGAGATATTGGTTGCACTGCCTTTCTGGATGGTATTCTTGCTTCTGACACAGTAATCTTCTTCTTGTGACACATTCTGGATTTTAATTATAATTACTAACGTGTATTGTATGTATGTGTAACGGGTAAGTCAAATATCAAAAGCTGTATGCTACGTACTTACGTAGAATTATTGGAATTTTAGTTCCACATACGACTTTTTCTTATTAATTAAAAATATTCTCGGTCAAAAGATTGATATAAATGTTGGTGAGGCAACATTGAGGATGTTTTAAACATTTTTTTTTCTTCTTTCGTGCGTTGTTAAGTGATTCCTTTCATCATAACTGTGTGATTTTAAACGTAGCCCGGAATTAAATGGCAAATTTATATGTGCAGATATGTATATCCTATCTCTTGGGACTCGTGTTTGTAACTTGCAATCTTCTGGTTGTATATTTACGCGATGAGAGGGGGAATGTTAGGTACTCCATTCATCCATTAATGTGGATCATTAAGAAAGGCTCGTGAGCCGTTTCTTCCGCACAGGGCAATCGAATAGAGCTATACTGAATTTCTAAAGAGTATTTAAATAGATTATCTATCATCAGCTTGTTCGAAATCACGTCTAATACTCGGAACAGGTGTATGATCTTTTTATATACTCAGCAACTACTGCAACAGATACGACATTAACTGTGTTTCCAAAAGTGTTTAAATAATTAAATTTCATCTTTAAATATTTTAAGATGGCGTAATTGTTGTGGTTGACAACAACACTTCCATATCAAAATACAGCAGATCTCTCTCGCCATTCTGACTAAAAGTGAAATTACGAGACGTAGTTCTCATACATTTAGAGTCAAATACTCCCCCCTCATCCTTCCACCCCTCCCCCCCCAAACACATACACACAAAAAATGGGGGAAGTTCTGACAAACAAACAAAATGTAAAACTGACCAACGCGGTATGAACATTGTAGATCATAGTTTTCTGTTATTAAGTTTACTGTCAAACATGGATTCATAATTCTATTTTGACCCTGATAAGTGGTTTTTCATCGTGTGGGAGCCGTTGTCAATTCAGTCTATTGAGAAACATGAGATGCTGCCGTTTGTACTGCAGTGGCTGAATGCTAATACAGTAGTTTGAGGTTTATGCTTTCTCCGAAGATGAAAAAGAAATACACTCAGACTAAAATTCCTCCAGTAAATGGAAAGGTGGTGCGAAATTTGTAAAAAAAAATGGAATTAATGATTTATTAAGAACGGTACGGCATGATGGGCTATGCAATCTGTGGCCGAGAAAGTTGAGTGAAAGTCCTGCAGGGAAAGTGTGCCGCAGCTTGGCTTTCACACTCACTATCGTCACAGCTAAAGCTCTTCACGTTACACCAACAGGGTAACAAAATTTACAATTTTTTGACATGCGTTTTAATTGTGAAATGACGGAGATTGTCTAAGTATTTGGCGGAAAATACAGCCAAAGTTTCAGCAAGCACCTTAATCTGGTGTTTTGGAAGCTACAAAGAATTCTGTACTGATATGGTAACGTCAGTATCTGCATTCTTAATCTGATGAATTACAAGGTAGAATAAAAATGAAACACATGTCAAACAATTCCCTGTCTTAACATTTCTCATGTGTGTTCTTTTGTTTATCCTGCAGTTGCTATTAATTTTCCAGATAATATCCTTGTTATGAAAAGTGAGTTTTTGTTACTTTTTCCATCTTGAATTTAATCTGGATGTTCTTCGAAGACTAAGATATATATATTTCTTTACCATATTCAGTCCTGATATTGTTCTATAAGGTTGGAATTTAAAACTGGAGACTCATAAATATAATCGAGATGATAATTGACTATTGATGACGCTTCTTAAACACATATATATGCGAAAATATATATTTTGTGATACCATTTACCATATCAAATCTCATATAATCCAAAGGACACAGTTTAAACAAACGAACAGGTGTCACTTTGAGTTAACGATCATATAATACACTTTAACACCGAAATGGGGAAGTGTCAGGAGATGGTTTCTTATTGCTCCAGAGAACGAGCTCACTGTCCCAAAGTGAACTTTACAACTTGTTTTGATGATCGTCTGGTTGAGTTCAACTTTGGGAACCATGGTTGGTATAGTTGTGAATCATCCAAAAACTCTTTAACTCCTCTCCTCGTTCAGTTATTAGTGAACTAAAATAGTAATACATTTCAGGTGCACGAGACAAACCACAGAACACACCAACTCCTTCACATTACTGGATCTTATTCTTCATTTTAAACGTGTTTCAGAGTCCAATGCAATGTCAATAAGTGAAGAGGATACATTATGGTATAATTGCAGCTAACCATTTGTGGGTTGAGATCGTCCTTTCCTTGGAACGCAATTGAGCTTCTAGCTTGAGCCAATCTATTCCATCATTCATTAAACGACTGTTTCATTTCTTCCTAACCTCAGTTCTGTCATAGTTTCTTGTTCTAACCTCTTTTTCGTGTTTGTTACGTGTATTTGATCACAGGCCTCATATGCATTTACCTGGTTCAAAGCATTAGTTTGATAGTTTACAACACTTCTTAATACAAAAAGTACATCTTCGATAAGGCACACATTGTCTGTCGATTTTATCAAAGTCGTAAACCATCTCATGTGTTTATGTTTTACATACCAGATATTGGTCAACCAAAACACTGTGTTACATCATCAGATATATGGATGAATTAAATCACTGTGTCAGATTCGCAAACCTGACGTTTCGCACTAGTTTTGGCTCTTCGTAACCAAGGTAGCCTAGCGAAATGGAAGATAGACCTAGGTGCGATGGTGGGCAACGCGGAAGTACGTGAGAACACACCTGTGTCAGGCTTACATCGCGTCTTCCCACAAACTAACAACGGCACTAAATCTTGGAGTAAGAAAGTGGAGGCAATTTACTTTCTCCTGGCTCACACTTTCGTTTGGAGAACCAGATCCTAAATAATATTTTTGTTTGTTTGTTTGTTTATTGATTACTCGAATTTTCATTATGTTCCAGTAGATCCTGTAGTGATTATGCAACCTAAAATTGCATTCCAGAGTCCCTCAATAACTCCCTCAGAACAGAAAATTCTTCAAATTCCTTTCAGTCAATTTAATGTAAATTAAATTAACATTACAAAATCTCAACAGCTTCGAAACGCATTTATTCAGACAGTATGTGAGAACATTGTTTTTCACGTCTGATATTAATACTATTGTTGCAGTCTAATCTTTCTGTCGGTTAATATTTGCACATTGCACATTTGATAATATATTAGGTGTAGATATCCATAGAAACTATGTGTCATTTACTGCATGAGATGGAGATTTTCGCAAGAGAAGTGACTGTACACATAAGATAATGCGGTAAAAAGCTGATAAACTGCGCGAGGACACAACACAGTCTGGACGGAAGCATGCTTAACGAGTACCCGATGTGTCTCGCTGCTAGAAAGGGAAAGTTAGAGAGGCACTTAAGAATTATCACTCTCCGATTCCAAAACAACACGACTTATCTTATTTTTGTACTTACTGTCTCAGTTATTTCACTATATGATCATAAATTTACTTTGATTACTCGAAAATGCTAATTATTGGTTGGCGTTATCGTAATATTCGAGCCGTTAGAAGAGGTATTCTATAGTAATCATTTTATCTGCAGCATCTTCCCATTGTATGGTCTTAGTATGAAGCTACTTAAGATTATCACATTCTTATTTGCTGATGTATACCGTATTGTTTTCAACACTCGTTACACATCTCCCTTCCTGTTCTAAACTACGACTCCATTTTGATATTCTGGTTTTGATGATATAGACGAATCTCAGGATGGTATTGCAACTCTACAAAAAATTTGAAAAGTTGTCCGTATGATTGGATGCAAGAAAAGATTCACGTTCATTTGTTTTGTGTGAAAACAAAGTTTAGATAGTTTTCCTTAACAAGTTTGCTTGCAGCAAAAGTATAAAGTGCATTGTTTTGTACTGAAAACACTTATGATTAAACAATTTATGTTATTAAATATTGCTTCACTGTTTATAAATACTGTTTCCTGTGATGTTTTATGCTACGTAAAAGAGAAACAGTTATTTTTTATTGCTTTACGCCTCGTCGAAGTCGAGGTCATTAGAAGCGGGAAAAGAATGGGTGCAAGGAACGGGAAGGAAGTCGGCCATGGCCTTTTAAAGGAAGCATTCCGGCATTCGCCTCGAATGATTTGGGAGGAAACCTAGGAATAATCAAATCTGGATGCCCGGACGAGGATTCGAACCGGCGTCCTCCCGAATGCGAGTTCAGAGCGTTAACACTCACCTACCACGCTCGGTGAAACAGTTCTAGATACTCCACCTAGTGATACAAAGAAGCATCTTCGGTATGATGTATATCGTTTGTTCAAACAACAATGCTGAAGGAGAGAGTTTTCAAGTTTCATCTCCTAAATTCTGAAAATTAGTGACAGAAGAAGTTATAACAGCAAAAACAAAAAAATAAAACAAAAATGAGTGATAGCTGATCTGTTTGCCGTTTCTTCTTTTGTTGTGTTTCTGAAATAGATGCAGCTGAATGCACTTGGCGTTCTTTAACCCTGACGCTAACCGGTTTTGTTACCAGTAAGGCCGACAAGCGCAAACCACGTGCTTCTGGAATACGTTATTATGGCTCTCCAGTTTATATTTTTCAGTCATGTACTACTTTAATTACTATGTTTGTTCTCCATAAAAAATGGGATCTTAGTTGTCCAGCAACTTTTACACTCTTCGAGTTTTCAGTGTGCTGTTGTTTTGTGAAACTATCACATTACACTGGATCAATCTTCAATGCTTGATTTTTACGGCATTTCTTGTCAGGCAGTATCTGCTTCAAACATGCCCGACCTGTGTATCGTACTTTTTAAGTTTCGTTAGAGAAGTTTCTGTACCTGTAAACAGTATCTGTGCCAATGAATATTATACGTATATGTGTCATAAAAGGCGAGTTATTTGGTGTGGAATACACTTAAATTTCCACAGACTTATTAACAACATTCTGATGACCAGGCTACTCACGGGAGTATCATGAATTTTCTATCAATTGGTTTCCTTTCGAAAGCAATGGCGTTCACTTCTAAGCGATGTTTACATGTATATAAATACATTAACAAGTAATCCAACTATTGCACGTACAGGCCAGTGTTCTTAAGAGAAAAATAGTTCGAACTACAACTATGACACAGGTTTCCCTCTATCGCTTCATTTTTATTTCTTCGTAATGTTTTTTTTTCTGTTACCGCTAATAAATTGTAAATTACAACTTGTATGTCGGCTATAAACATTTCAGTCCTTTAATATTTGGCCGATTCCTTATATATACGTGTACATGCTTGTAAAAACATGGCTGTGACATATCTTTTGTATTGATTTCATGATTCTGATGACCAAATATTTTAGATTTTATTACTACAATATTACTTTTGTAGTTACGAGAATGCAAAATGCATATTACATACGTGGATGTTTATCGAGTTTTACCTGAGATGACTAATCAAAATGCTTTTAGTGAGCCACAAAAAAGCAAAGCCAAATCCAAAATTCCCGCTTGCAAAAGTGAAGATTGCAGCTGTCCGCAGGAGCTTAGTGGGTGGGTTTGTTGTAGGTGTGGCTCGGCGAGTGCCCGGGCATTAACCCCAGCGGGCCGCGGGCCGGGTGCGGGCTTTGACCTCTGCTTGCTTCTCGCTACCGTTATTCCGGACCCGACTGAAGCGCGATACACACAAACCATCTAACGCTGGCAAATCGGCGACACTCGTCATTCAATAACGCCTCCACGCTCAGAGGTTCTTCTTAAACAATCACTATTTTGTCTGTTAAAGCGTTTTCCTTCCTTAGACAGACAAATAACCATACAGTGCAATGTTGTTGCACGCCATCTTTTCGCGAAGAGATAACGGCAATGCAACTGTTTTATATTTTATTTTTTTTAAACAAAAAACAGTTGTTAGCCGTTATCTCATCAATGAATAATTAAACAACCATTCATTTCGCAAATTACTTGCGACTCGCCTATAAGCGTGATTAGGCACAAGTTTCCAAGAGTCGAATTTTGAGATAATTAATTTAGAGAATAGAATAGATGAAAATTTGTAATATTTCTGGCAGATGTTAGTAACAATAATATATTTTACTACTACAGCTAACATGAGCGAAAATTTCCGGTTTTGAATTTTCACTTTGCGTTTTCAGTCTAGGAAAATTTTCCTATTTCTGTGACTGCACCAAGGCCTATTTTTGTTTCTGCTGGCTTTGTTTTGTAAACCTGCTGGTTACTGGTAGTCTGCATTGAAAATGTAAATTAATTCAAACAGGAATCGTAGTTTTCGTGACGTTCTAACCACTGGATCTGTAGTTTACTTAGAGAGAATATATCGAGTTTGAAACGGAAATAAATTTACATATCATCTGACTGATGAATTAGGTACAAAATTGAGTGTATGTGTGCTTGTGTGGAAATAGGAAACGGGTTCGGGGGTGAAAACGTTTGAGGATGATTTACGAATAACTAAATTATTAACCTCAGCAACAGCCACGTAAGTTAAGTGTTTTACAAAATGTTTCATTTCATTCGAAACAAAAAATTAGCAGTAAGGTGTAAATCTAGTCTGGTGGGTGAGCGGGTCTTGCTTTCGGCAGGAGGCAGGTTCGGATCCTCGTCCGGCCATCCAGATTTCGGGTTTCCATGGTTGCCAGAAATCACTCCAGGCAAATGCCAGGATGGCTTCAGTAAAAAAGCCAAGGCCGAATTCCTTCCCGTTCCTCGTCCCCCCCGAATACTCTCCCAACTCTAATGACATCGAGAAAAAGAAAGCAAGGTGAACAAACAAATTCAAAATATTTCAGTGATAAACCCTGAAAATTATATAGTAATTATTATAGCAGGCGATTTCTTCTGCAGTTGTTTGGCAAAATAATAAATTATTACTTAGTAAGTGCGCACAGTGCAACTGTTGTATTTTATTTATCCTCGGAAGACAGTTTTTCTGTAATATGTTTCCGGTTTTTTTAAATTTCGTACAGTAAGGTTTTGTTTAAAAATACCTATACTATTAATCTCATAATTATGTAGGTGTCGTAGTATAACTTACATTTACATTTCCGTCATGTGGTAGTTAGTCACATGTACTCTAAACCAAGATGCTGTTTCCAGTATTGTATGTAATTGTGCTGTAGTAACATACTCAACAACACCAAGATGAATGACTAAAGATAAATCATCTGGTAATTAGAGTCGCTAAACAGTTGGGTGGGTACAATCAAAGCTGCAACTTTGTGGGCAGATGTAATAATATTGTTCTGTTCGTGGTAACTCAGTTTGGAGATCTGGTACTTCAGTATTAAAGTGTGGACTCGGGATGTTTACCGTTCAAATCTTCGAAATGCCACTAATTTTTATGCGCTTGTATACGACATTTATCTCTAGCGAAGATTTCTTTGTACTGCAGAAGTGGAGAACGTTAGAAAGATTCGTGGATCTAAATATATGCTAAATTGTAGATCGCGAAGGAAAGGATCTGGCCAATCTAACTATAGCCTAGGTTTAATACATGTCTTGCGCGAGGATCCAGCAAACATTTCAGTTTTTGACTAAGTTTTCTTTTTAAGGCACTGATAAAACACAACAATGAAAATAAGCGTCAAACACTGTCAAGGGCTGCATAAGGAAAAGCCAAAATGAATCCAGGAAAATTCGAATGGCCCGAATTCACATTCGCCATTTTATAATTCAGGATGCTTGACCTGTTATGGCCTCGAGGTCATTAAGAGGCGTGAGAGGATTCTGGGCATGAAATTGGAAGGAATTCGGCCATGGGCTTTTGAAGTAACCATCCCGGCATTCGCCTGGAGTTATGAAAAACAGAAATCTGGATAGCCGGACGGGGATTTGAACCCACGCCCTCACGAAATCCAGGATCAAGGGTTAACTCACCAACCATGCTCTATGTACTCACAGTGGATATTAATGCAATTAAATACGCTTAAAAATAGAACTTTGAGTCGGGATTAGTAAACATCGCAAAATTCTTCTTCTCCGTGGTAACAGGTTTGAATATTGTGGATTCCAAGCGGAGCTTCAGACATAGTAAAATAAATTGTTCAGTGTTTCTAACGAATTTTATTTTGAATTCTGTCTTTGCTATACTGACACCAATTACCAACTTTCACCCTTTGATTGTTGTAATTAGAACGTATCATACATCATTTTCCACTTAGAAAGGAGCTGTGACGTAACGGGGTGCCGCTCAGTATTACCAAACGCAGAACTTGGATGATATGTATTAAGTACTTAAAATAATTTTGAGTTGATGTTATGCACGATTCCCTAGTTGATAAGATAGACTTCTTTAATATTAAGCCAGCCACAATAATTAAATTTCATTCTGACAACAAATTTAGCTGATAATGTCTTGGAATAACACTAAGTTTTTGAGGCATCCGATTTAGGAAATGACTGGAAAAGCATTAAAATTACGAAAGAAAAATTTATCTCAGTTTTCAGTCTCTAGACTTTTAAAACAAACTTTAGTGTTTAATTGTCGGTTCGATACTATTATTATTATTTCCACGTGAACAGATATCGAACTTTTTCCGATGAATGCAGCTTGTGTTATGCCGGATATTGTCTTTGAGTGCTGTGTAAACTGTTCTGGGGAAGGGAGCTTCCTGCTATCTAAATATCCTGAAACCGACATTCAGCATTCAGCATGCTGTTCGTTGCTAGCGAATGCGACAATAGAACGTACACACTCGACGTTAATCTTGTAATTCTCGCCATGTCTCTTGTCCCCATTTGCCAGCGAGTGCAGTTCAGTGGGTAAGAAGATAAATAAAATAAGTAGCAGGAGTGTCACTCCGTTAAAGTGCCTATTGGTACTGCAAGGCGCTGTTTTATTTTCCGCAATTTCGTTGTTATTAGTCGTAACAAGCCTATAAAATTAAACGCTTGGGTCTGCCATTCGGGAGGTCCTAGCTTCAAGTTACCACCCGACCATCCAGATTTCGATTTTCCAATGTTTCCCATAATCGCTCCAGGCCACTTCCAGGATGATTCCTTCAAAGTACCATGGCAGTACCTTGCTCCCCACCACAATCTCCCCGCGGCAGTGATCTCGACGTCGACGACTTATGATGTTCGAACAAAAAAAAAATTACCTGGAAACTTTCTCAGAATCGGTGAAACTCATGAAAAGGTAATCACTGAAGAATTCGAAATTTTGAGATTTTTTTCCTGCTTGCCGAGTGTGGTTGGTGAGAAGTAATCGCCCTGGCCTCGTATTCGGAAGGACGCAGGTTCGAATCCGCGTTTGACCACCCAGATTTCAGTTTTCCATGCTTTCCCGAAATCACTCCATGTGAATACCGAATTTGTTACTTCAAAATTCCCATGGTCGAATTCCTTCCCGTTCCTTGTCCCCAGTCCTTTCCTGCCTCCAATGACCTTGACGTAGATGAGGCGTAAAGTCATATGGGAGGGGGGGGGGGGTGAGGAGAAACATTCCTGCTTCCTGATTGAATCACACGATTGCTCCCACGTTGGATATTCTCTACAAAAAAACTTGTATTATATTAGGACTTAAAGCGTTGTCGATAATATAATCATTATGGGCGTATCATTCAATGAGATAGAAGTTGATGTAAACATTAATTTGTGAATGGTATATGTTACTGCTAATGCATATCACGTTATACTAAACACAAAAGTTAATTTTTTTATGGGGGTCTGATTACGGAAAACCACCTAAAATGTGTAATCGATATTTCTGTATTCAATAAAGCACCGCTGTAATTCTGTATGTATAGCTTTATTACCTTTCAGTGGAGCAGTCAGCATTATTTTTCAATCTAGAATGATTTTTGTCAACAAATAGCGATATTAATTCTGCATGTAATACAAAGATGCAATTGCACCCAGAAAGAATGAACCTTATTGATTGAAATGTAGTGGGTAGCTTCCGCCTCGTAAGGTATTCTGCAGACTGCTCACAGAATAATAGCAGAGATTGATTAAGCCATCCTGGACTCACATAGTCGATAGCTAATCTACCCCGATTTCCTTTATATTTTATACTTTTTAAGAAAGGTATTTAACGTTTGTAACAATTGACATAGTTCCAAGTGTTTTTATTTTTACAACTGCTGCATACATGATTCTTAGAAGTTGTTTAAACCGTATAAAGGATAAGAGTGTTGCCACCAATGTCCGAAGCCGTGCTGAAACGATGACACTTAAAATTTGAGTCCAATACACTAGTCACTAAATTGCCCTTGCATCCCGAAATGCTTAAGATGAAGAAATATCTGTCGGCAAACTGTAAAATCAGCTGGAAGAATTTCAAATAGGTAACTCAACTTTCCCATCTGCATGGATGTGGTTGATGATCTCGACTAATGGCTAAGAAGAAAAGCCCTTCATGTTGCCGGGAGTAAGTGAGCACAAGAAGATACCAAACAACTACAGGAGAGGACAGGGTGGAAGAAGAAGAAGAAGAAGAAGAAGAAGAAGAAGAGTCACCAGGAAGGCTTTAACTGAGCCAGCAGTGACAGTTTAGAAGCCTGTCTGTGGTAGTGACGTGTCTTGCTGCACGGCTGCATACAGTGAAACACGACCAAGACAACTTCCTTTAAGTGCGTCCGCATTGATATGGTCTTAAAAGATGTACCACAGCACAATTCTCGTTCAAATCTATCTTTTTATGACTAAGTTTGGTTTGTACGACATGAACGCTCCATGATTTGAAAACCATGTAAAAATATAGACTCCTTTTAGCTATTAGAATTACCAGATAAATTTAAGCGTGTTGCGCGGTCAACTGAAATTCTTTTTAGTACTTATCTCCCACTCGCTAATGGCTCATGTCTATTATTTGACCATCTCAGAATTACTGCGTCTTCGGTGACATATACTGCATTTTTGGTGCGTAAATAACCAGTGAAATTATTTGCAAGCTTCAGTTGGCTCTGACGAAAGATCCAAAATATTTTAAAGAGTGACGCACCTCTAGAAAGCTTGGTGTCATTTTATTGGAAGTGCTTGTATACAGTGCAATATTAGACTGGGATGCGTTATTTGAACAACAGAAATACGTACCGATACCCCACATAGGATTTAAATACAATTATTTTACATTATTAATTGTTATGGTACTGATCACTGCAACTGTTGAGTTGCTTCTTGATAGCACGTCTATTATTCTCTTCCCTGCATAGAATGACGCTATTAACAAACCAAACGGCGTGAATTGTGCGGGACTGAGCGAGGTGAAGTGTATTGGGTGGTCGAGTACAACCATCGCGGCAACTTATCTGAGAAACAGGAAATGTAATGAGGCATACTAAGAGCCACTTGTAGCTGAAGTATGATCCGCTATGCACTCGCAAACTTAAATCGTTGACTGTAGATCTGTCGGTTGCTACCAAATTATATTCCAATCAGGCACCTGCTTTTTGAACAACTATCTTGCTGTAGTATATTGTATTTTCTGATAGATTGTGGAAGGTAGTCGGATTGCACCGCAGAAAAAACATGAGAAAGTAATTTGTTCTAACAAGCAAGCCGTAGCACCCCTCGTTCTTTTTGTAGAGGTGACACTTATTCTTCAAGTCACGATAGAATCATTATAAACGTGACAATGTCGAACTGTATAGGACCTCGAGTACTCGTGGCGACACATCTAACATGCGAATCGACCACAAACAAATAGATGTGTACCAAAAAGAAATTAGCTCAAGGGTGGTATACAAGTACATCTCATATACAAAGAAAGCATTGCATGACGTTCGGGTTAGTTGAAGTGGACACTTATTCCAGTTCTCAAGTGGTTAGCTACAGGTCCTCATACACACGCACATGAAACAAGTTGTTTTGCATCTTTTGTACGCCTGCTACAATAGTTTTCCTTTAACTCAGTGATCTTTAGTGTGATTAGCGTCTAATAAAGTACACAATAATTGTTTTGTACTAATCACTAGGAAATTTCATTTTGCAATTAAACATGTCGAAATAAAAATGATATAAAAAGATGCGTTTGCTTCACACCCTTATTAGTAGAAACTCGTTGAAACCTACTCTAAATACTCTCGTATTTAAACAGGATATCTTTTCACTATGCGGAAGGATACCACATGAACTAGTTGCAGTTTTTATTAGATCATCACTGTTGTGTCAGCAAATGTAACTTCATCCCGATAGTTTTCTGATCTGTGCTCTGTACATATAACTGACAGGTTTGAACGTGTTATTACAGCTTTACGGAAAACTTAGAAACTAATTAAAACATCCAAGCACCAATCTGTCGTTTAAACGTCCTACTTTTTGTATGGTTTCCGTGGATCCACTAGATGACCCAAACCACCTGGTGAAAGATTTTTCCGATCACAAAAAACCGCCTGTCGTGGTCACTATTCTAAGCTATCCTAATGGGGAACCCTAAGTGTTACCTTGTTTTTGAACCGATTTCTTTATGGTAAATATCGAAATTTTTGTCTGAGATGTGTACCTTTTCAGATGCAACTTCGGGACTATCCCAGTGATCGCCTACATGATTGCGAAAAACCGCCTATAAATCGTAATAAGGCCCCCTTCCCAGTCCAATACGGCAGTGTTTTAATGCACATGTCTATACTGCCAGGATATATGGGACGCTTATTTGATACACACTTAAATGTAATATGGAAAAGAATTTTTTTAAAATATCATATTCAACCGAAGTAAAATGAAATATTAATTTCCTTTGACATTTAAGTGGATATTGACAGTAGACAACAACTAACACAACATAAATTATGTTGTGTTTTGAGACGAACATTAATTTATATAGTATAGGTTTATATTTTTGTTGATAACTTTCAAAAATATTTGGTTTAGTTTTTTCTTTTTACTTAAATGCAATTTTTTTATTTCCGTAAAATTTCATAGTTTCTGTTGAGTTACGGGCAGTGAAAAGCGATGACATATGTTTAGACTGGTATCAATAATTATCACTAAATCTAAGATTAGGTGCCTAAAAAAAATCAAATAGCTGCTGGAAATTTTCTGATGTTTTGGAATCCGACGGCAGGCTATAGCTTCCAAGTTAAATGAAATACAAAGTAATCACTTCTTCAAAATACAATAACAACCTTTATGTCCGAAAAAATAATAAATGCTAATATTAGAACAAGTATAACAATCATGAGGAAGCTAAGATTATTGAATACTTTTTATTTGTAAAATTCATTATTATTTCCAAGTCTAGAGTCTGCCATAAAAAGAATAACGGGTATCAAATCCCACGCACAAGAGTTGTAACGTCAGCGCCTAACTGGCAGAAGTTATGCTACTCAGTAGGCAGCGTTGTCGTGAAGAGCAGCGCGCGCAGGGGCCCGGCCTTCATTCAGTTTATTCATCACTGGCGGCCTTCGCCTGTTGGTGTATCACAGGCATCAAGCCGTTTCGTCATTCTGAACGGACTCTTTTTTGTTTTGTTTTAATGGAGCAAAAATTCTAAGGAAACATAATTTTGTGCAGATCTTAGAGTAATTAAACTCTGAAAAACAGCGAATTTTTTGTTGTAATTGTTGACAGAATTAGGAAGGTACACTATCTAAGAGAGTAACAATAAGTGTTACTTAAGATCGGCATGTATGAATAGGAACATTACCCTCTGACTTGGTGGGTGAGCGGTAACGCTCTGGCCTCACATTTCGGAGGACGTCGGTTCGAATCCTCGTCCGGGCATCCAGATTTGGTTTTTCCATGGTTTCCCCAAATCACTCCAGGCGAATGCCTGGATGCTTCTTTCAAAAGGCCATGGCCGAATTCCTTCCCGTCCCTTGTACCCAGTCCCATCCCGCCTCTAATGACCTAGACGTTGACGAGGCGTAGAGCCATAAGTAAAAATAAAAATAAAACACTTGCATTGCAATCAGAGTCAATTTCATAAATAATGTCCAGAATTTCTGTGATAGTGGGTTGTATCCCGTATTATGCTACATTGTAACCATGTTTCAACTAAAACCATTCCGCTTACCTATTTCGGAAGTGATCAACTATTACAGATTGTTTCCTTTGACTTCAAAGTTTTCAATTTCTTTTGATTTTATCTACATATTTTACAGGATATTCCCATTTCTTATTTGTTTCTCTTTATTTTTGTCACCCAGTGTGAAATCTGTCTGGGAGAAAATGAGCGAAGTATGTTGATCGCTTCACAGAAACATTATATCATTATAATACCAGCTGCTCAGTTACGTATAGTGTTAATGGCTTCGATTGGGTCTTTTAAATTTTACTTTTCTCGGCCAGCTACGAGAGCAATTTAATCACACGCATTTATTGTCACCTTCCATTGTTTTTTGCGTAAAATATTACACATATACAATTATGAAATGTTCGAATGTTGTAGATTCAACTGAGAGTGGTGGGTGAGCGGTAACTCTCTGGTCTCGCATTCGGGAGGACGTGGGTTCGAATCCCCGTCAAGCCATCCAGATTTGGGTATTCCATGGTTTCCTCGAATCACTACAGTCGAATGCCGGCATGGTTCCTTCAAAAAACCACGGCCGAATTCCTACCCGTTTCTTGCCCTCAGTCCATTCCCCCCTCTAAAGACCTCGGCGTCGACGAGGCGTAAAGCCATATGAAAAAATGCCGTATATTCAACTGATCCATTAATCATTTAGGCGAGTAGTATGGAGTTCCTCGATTCTAACAAATACATATTTCTCGAATAGAATACCACGCCAAACAGTAACAAAATACTTACCCAGTTTGAGTACAGATGTCAGCACTAAGCCCACCAGAAACTGTGAGTCTTATTCCTCATAGACATTGATCCACACTTTATTTGCAAGGTAAGCTCCGCTTCGAAACACAATCAAGCTCTGACTGAAGATTTTGCTATCTGCTGTAGGCTTTACAAATAACTTTAAGGTATTAATCAAAACGTTTCCAAGATTCATTTTTAAATATTAAGAGACCAAATGCACCTCTTATGCTTCATCTATTAACTCCCTTGTGACATTTCATAAAAACATAATAATGTCCTATGTTTCTATTATTAGTCAATAAGTCTAAGTTGGTGCTGGGTTTTTTTTGTCCTTTACGCCTTGTATGCATAGAGATCATTAAAGTCAGGAGACGATATGAGAAAGGAAATGGAAGATATTCGCCCATGACCCTTTGAAGGAACGATCCCTGCATTTGCCTGGTGTAATTCAGGAAACTTGAAATACGGAGGGTGGACGAGGATTTGAACCCGCGTCCTCCCCAATAGCAGGCCCGAGTCTTACTATTCACCCACCAGGCTTGGTTACTGCTAATAGATACGGCATAGTGGCCATAGAAAGTAAAATAAATAGCTGGTCAAAAATAGGCGCTATTGAACTGAAGAACCTATGAAATGTGACTCGCAGCAGTAATGTCGAAATATTGAATCATTCATCACATTGCTAGACATGTTCCCTAATATGATGTTGATTTATATAAGATTTTATACCACCAACTTGTTTTGACAACAGTACTTGAAACTTATTCACTGTCATAACTTAAAACAGAAGTGAGTCGTGCACATTAGTAACGGTATCGCCATTAGATTCCACTGCCGTTCTCTGCTTTTTGATGACACCACTCTGAACTAGGGGAGAAATAACAGGCGCAGCTACAATCCGCTCAATGGTGCACTGATAATTTTAATTAATGTTTTGTGTGATTTCCATAATTACAATATGAAAGTGTTTTCGTAGCCCGTTTAGTTAACAGAGGCGCCTCAAGGTCAGTCTGCTCTATTCCCACTCCACTGTAGTTACCCCTTCATATGAAGGGGAATTTTATCACTTGCATACAGGACACAAAGGTCAGATTGGAAAGGTAGGAAGGGAGGAGGGAGAAGATGGTCAGGTGAGGAACGGGGCCAAGGGAACATCACCTTGAATCACCAATTTGGAGTGAACAGGGTATGGTTCCATGTAAAGTATAATTAAACACAAGTCGTTTTTTACGTGTTTTAATGTTAAAAAAACTCAATGAAAATTAATGGCTTTTGATTAAATAGGAACGGGAAAATGGTAGTAAATGTCATTAAGGATAGATAATGTAGTCATTTTTTACCACAGGAGATGGCCTTAGGCCCGCCCCGTTGGCTGCGTAGGCTGGGTCACGGCGCTGACACGGGGTTAGCTGGTTTGAGTCCTGGTGATGGAAGACATTTTCATCATCAGTACTTGGCCGGTAGGGTAGGAGAGGTGGTGGTGCACGTTTCCTAATCACCAGATTGTGCACTAAACTCCTGGGTTAAATCCCAAACCCTCTCAACAGTTATACGGAGTGAGGGCATACGACACTATCGATGAAAATTCGTCCGTCGGATGGGCATGTTAAACCTGGCGGCTCCATCGATGTTTCGGAAGAGTAGGCCTGAATGGGCCGGCACCAGGTTTCACCTTCCCTTACTTCATCTCTTATCCACAACGCAAACAAAACTCTACCCTGAACACACTATCACAGTCATCAACACTTACAACAACACTCAAAGCTTATGAACGCTATCACACTGGAGAAGCCAAAGGGAAGCCATCCCAGTTCATCTTCCCAGATGTTACCATGCAGGGGGAAAATCCGCTGTAGGAACCGCCTACGATCGGGCACGAAAAAGGCATTCCTAAGAAATAGAAGAAGAATGCATGGAGGCGTAGAAAGAGATATACTACACTGAAGAGCCAAAGAAACTGGTACACCTCACTAATATCGTGTAGGGCCCCCACGAACACGCAGAAGTGCCGCAACACGACGTGGAATGAACTCAACTTATATCTGAAGTAGTGCTGGAGGTAATTGACACCATGCATCCTGCAGGGCTGTCCATAAATCAATAAGAGTACGAGGGCTGGAGAACTCTTCTGAACGGCACGTTGCCAGGCATCCCAGATATGCTCAATAATGTTCATGTATGGGGAATTTGGTGGCCAGAAGAGGTGTTTAAACTCAGATGAGTGTTCCTGGAGCCACTCTGTAGCAATTCTGGACGTGTGGGGTGTCGCATTACCCTGCTGGAATTGCCCAATTCCGTCGGAATGCACAGTGAACATGAATGGATGCAGGTGATCAGCCAGGATGCGTACGTACGTGTCACCTTTCAGAGTCGTATCTAGACATATCAGAGGTCTCATGTCACTCCAACTGTACACGCCCCACACCATTACAGAGCCTCCACCAACTTGAACAGTCCACTGCTGATATGCAGGGTTCATGAATTCATGAGGTTGTCTCCATACCTGTACCCATCTGCTCGATATAATTGGAGACGAGACTCGTCAGATCAGGCAACATCTTTCCAATCATCAACAGTCCAATGTCGGTGTTGTCGGGCCCAGGCGAGGCGTAAAGCTTTGTGTCGTGCATTCAGAAAGGGTACACGAGTGGGCCTTCGGCTCCGAAAGCACATATCGATGGTGTTTCGTTGAATGGTTCACACGCTGACAATTGTTGATGGCCCAGCATTGAAATCCGCAACAATTTCCGGAAGGGTTGCATTTCTGTCACGTTGAACGATTCTCTTCAGTCGTCGTTGGTCCCGTTCTTGCAGGATCTTTTTCCGGCCGCAGCGATGTCGGAGATTTGATGTTTTACCGAATTACCGATATTCACGATGCACTCGTGAAATGGTCGTACGGGAAGATCCCCACCTCATCGCTACCCCATCTCTCGTGCGCCGACTATAACACGTTCAAACTCACTTAAATCGTGATAACCTGCCATTACAGCAGCAGTAACCAATCTAACGCCTGCCGCAGACATTTGTTTTCTTATATAGGCGCAGCGCCGTATTCTGAGTGTTTACATATCTCTGTGTTTGCATACGCATGCTTGTCTCTTCAGTGTACAAACCTACACCAAAATTAAAATTTTATTGAAAGGCCGATTCGTAAGTAAGAAAAATTTTACATGATTGTGGCACTGGGCACGTGGAGGAGGGAGATAAACGTAATACTTTGAGCTTTTATCCTTATTCATAGACAATGGAGCCGGTAATAATCAGTGGTATTTCCTAATATTGACGGCAAGATATAAGATTTTTTTTTTAAATGATAAAAGTTATGGCCACCTTCTATCGGATTGTGCGGTCAGATAAGCGGGTAGAGAGAGAAAGCAGGAGACTTGGGACCGGCTATCTGTCGTTTGGCCTGGAGGATGAGTGGTGCCCTGGATATGCTGGTATGACAGATCCCATCTTCTGAATTCTGGGTTCTCCTTTCAATCTCAAAAAAGCTGCGGTTCACATAAGCATGAAACATATTTTTATCAAAAGCTTACACGGTGTGCGAACACGTGACAATACTCACAAATCCTCCCTTTCATTACGTCATCCTTAATGACTTCAAAGTCGACAAAGTGTAATAAAGGAAGAGTTCTGTTAACTCCTATCACGTAGCAGATGGTTAGTTAGTTGGTGTTATGGGTGACGGCGTGTTACAGAGTTGTCTACAAGGTCACAGCACTGTGAGAGTAAGTTTCGCAGTTGGCATGACCCAGGATAAGGAAAATAGGAAGGATGGTGTAGATCTAATCTTCCCAATCCCAAACTCTGTCTCTTTCTCCCTCGTTTTTTCCCGATTGTTCAGCTTTTAAAAAAAATTTAACTGCACCATTAAATTCAACTTAATGTATGTGTTTCTCCTATTAGAGTTAATATCGCTCATGAATACCTCTGCTGTTAACAAGGTTCTCCCCTTCATTAGATAAAATCCTCCATTCATCTCGCTCCTTCGTGCTCAACAGTTGCGACCTTCTTTACTGATCAATAGCTTTTCCAGAAAATTTTACTTTTCCTGCCATGTTCTATTGTGTATTTGTAACTCTTCTCGCCTAACGTGTTTTGTATCGATTCTTAACGTAAGAAGTCGTTAGAATGAGTGATAATTATCAACGATAAAATAAGATCTGGAATTAAATCGTAAGTCTTCTTCTTCTTCTCGTGTCGATGACAGCGTCAAATCGTAAGTAACATGGTTTTAAGAAAACCGTCCGTCTGAACAGATTTTCGTGGAGAATGAAAGGAAATCATTTTTTCCCCCTTGAATCCTGGGTACAATGCACTCCTATTTACCAGTTGCTCCAACTGTTTCAGGAATCAATGGGTTACATAATATAGAAACAGAGTGTGGTGGGAGAGAGGTTACGCTCTGGCCTCACATTCGAGAGGACGCGGGTTCGAATCCCGTCCGGCCATCTGGATCTCGGTTTTCCACTGTTTCCCAAAATCACTCCAGATGAATGCCGGGATGGTTCCTTTAAAAAGTCCATGGCCAAATTCCCTCCCGTTAACATTACCGTCTCTAATTACCTCGACGTTGAGGAGGCGTAAAGCTATAAGCAAAAAAATGCACACGTTATCAACTTATAACCACTGTAACTTTAAAATAGTTATTTACATAAACATTCTCAGCGATATTTTCTCTATACTGACGGCATATGACAGCTAAACTAGTTGTCTGATCGTATTTGTAGAACCTCTGGGAGCGCTAGAATAATGTTACAATGTGCCACAAACCAATCAGTGATTCCAGTTCTTGGAATGAGTATACAATTTACTACAGTCTGAATTAAGATTACGTTTATAGTACGACCTTATACACTGTTGAAAAATGAAATCAAACAAATTTTACACCCATAGAGAGATGAAATTGTAACTGATTCCTTATTTTTGTTCCAGGTCACCTCCAAACGCTGTTCATGTTTTGGATCAAGTTCCAGAAGTACCGTGATATAGCCAGGTAAAACTCCATACTGAATATCGATGTTACTTCACAATAACTGTTTATACAGCTGGAGAAATTAAAGAATGACAACTTGTGTGAAAAATCATTATTTGCTTTTACTTTCAGGTAATCTCGACTATGAATAATTGTAACATCTTAAGGTACATTCGCTTTGTATGTTGTGAATATAAAATGATTACGAAATCAGTAATTTGTGCTATTAATTCGGTTATGGGAATTGTAAATGAGTAAAAAACGTTTTCAAATCACCTGAAACGATCGCTATTGACGTCATTACAAAGGTTTAGAAATACCTTTAAAAAAGGTGTTCTTCACGTCTTGATACGTTTGATGATGACTCGCACAAGGGCAAAGCTTTTTGCTTCCATTTTATTTCTTAAAAAAAAAAAAAATACTTACAGGTTAGTGCCCAGCATATTGTTTCTCAAAGTTAATCGTTATTAATTGCGGCTTAAAAGATTTGTGAAAGCGGTATTTCATTGCTGTCCCAAATTGATGTATAACAACACATATTATGCAACAATATTATCTAATGTCCGCTGCACAATCGAAGTTAAGTCTTTATGTCTTTCCTCAACAGCCTCAAATGTGCAATAACGAAGTTAATAAACATGCATTATTTCTTCATTCGTTTTCAAAGACTCCGATCAGTCCATTGAAATAAGGATCCATCAAGCAAATAATCCGTGTGAAGCCGTATAATGCCACGTTTAAAGCGCTGCCTACATACCTCAACTGGATTGCGTGTTTCTGCAGCGCTGTAAAGTATTTACGAGTCTAGGAATATTCCTAGACTGCCATTTGCTGCCAGACAGTGATTATAGCCTGCAGCAGTTCGTTCCCTCTATGGAATCGTGACTTACAATATGAGATACATGTCACTTGGAGGTGTGCAAGCTTGAGGTATGTGAAAATCAGTGATAAGATGAACCAATAGTAAGGCATATCAACATAAAACAATCTACCGACAGACTACAATGGCTACTACACGTTTAGAGAGAAGAAGAAAAAACCGACGGCGGAAAATGACTGATAAGTTAAAAACAAGTTCTTCAGCATAAATTACTATAAATACTGAAAATGGTTATGATAAAGAAATATTACCTCCATTCTGTTATAACAGGAATACTTATAGCTATTATATTGTGTGGTCATTATTTCAATTGCTTATGAAATGATGCATTCTGGTACTTTTGTATATAATATATATTCTCTTATTCATAGATATAAATAATTATCTCTAATTCATTTATCTATAATATGGTAAAAATAAAATATTGTATGAAGCGAGTATCAGCCTGTAACATTTCTTAAGCAATTGAAATAATCACCATACATTATAATAGCTGCAGGAATTCCTGTTGTAAAATAATTAAGGGAGTATTTATTTATCACAAACAACTTTCAGCCATTAAGTCATTGATGTTGAAGGTCTTGTTTTTAACTTTTCTGTTACTTTTCACTGTCAATTTTTGTCAGTTTTTAACATTTTTTTTAAAAGTATTCTTTTTCTAATTGCAGGTGATTTTTTACGCATTTTACATTTATTTTTATCATTTCACAGATATCGCAAACGTTGTATCATTGCACATGGGGACAGTAAAAACAATTTCAGTAGTAGGGGCAAAGAAATGAAAATTTAACGGAATGGATATTTCCTTTGTGAAAGATACCGAGGCCTCATAGTTTAAAGCGAGAAGGATGTTACTCTCAACGAAGTTTCTGGAACTATTACAAAACAATAACAAAAAATCGTATTTTCGTGGAAAAGCGACTACCGCTCGCTTTGCCGTGAGGCCTTTTAGTGGGCCTGCCCCACGCGAAGCAGCTCGTCCTTACCAAAGCAGCTATACCACCAAGAAGAATACAACGATACCGTAAATAAAAACCCATCAAGTCTTTTAGCCTATAGGAGGGAACAAACTAATATACATACATAAGTTCGAAAATTTAACTCTCCTTTTGCATTCGGGTAAGAATAGTTTACGACTTTTTATCTGGCAAATTTCAGTACGTTGTTATAGAAGAGCTTCCTCCTCGTCATCAAAATGAAATAACACATCTGGCAAGTAGAATTTTTAGCACGCGTTTCGTTATTGAAATATGAAATTGCTTCATATATATCAAAATTATTTTAATAAAGAAAGGGAGATTAACTTTATCATTCTAGAGATTCAAAAACCCACGATTTTACAAAACAAATATTGACATCTTTATTTTCCATATTTGACAAATCAAAGTAAATGAACTTTATTTCTTCAATCAAAACAAATGACGTACTCGATTGACATCACTCATTAATTACAGCAAATATCTTAGCAATTCATGTTTGGTCTAGCTCAGTGGAGGGTATGAAATATCTCAGGCGTAACTGGGCTTTTTAAAACTGAGTTCTAGTAAAAACTGTTATGGCACGAACTATGTTCCGGTACCGTTCATAGGTAGGAGCGGTGGCGTGGTATTACGTGATCTCGGCTCAGGGTGCAGTCGTGAGCGGGGTGCCTGAATGTGAAGACGTGTTGGGCAGACGGGTTGAACAACTCTCGGCTCATCAGACGTCGGTGAGATCCAAACACCGGCCAGAAGATCCGAGTCGAAACTCAAAGATTGAATGCCTCTCCCGACGTAAGCTTGTCCGCAGGAAACCTCGTATTGGCGCCTTCTCGAGCGGTGCCGTCCAGTCGTTTTCTCCTGAAACCAAACTCGGGGGCCGATAGGCAGACTTTAGCATACTTTTCCGCCAAACCGTTGTCTTATTCGCTATTCCATTTTCACTTCTCCACATACAGCAATTACACACACTCATCCGCTGCCGCTGTCTACCACCATATCAGATCATACGTCATTGTAAATTTCCAAACATCTGCCAAAATACCCACACGCTCAGGACGTGGCAATAAATTGTATTTAGTGCCTCTTGTCTTTCATTCAAGCCTGCTTAGCAGTATTGGTGTTTTTTCGACAATCCTTCTGGGACTGATGGTGGCTTCCCACGGCCCGGGGTTTTGTAGGCCGCGACATGCAGTCCAATTGTACGAATCAGCACGTGCTACAGGCGCCACCTCGCAGCCACCTCCCCACCACCTTGCCTAGTGTCGTTTCAGCTACCCGGGGATTTGATTTTTACCGACTTGCCAACGGATAGAGGCACGCTATCCCTGCCAACCGAGGCGGATTCCTTCCCACGGACCGCTGTCCATAGCTAGATCGACGCGGCCGGTAAATGCACAGGGCGTGGGAAGCCACCTTTCGAAAGTCTTTTGTTGGCTCGCAGGTAGCGTCTAGCTGGGCCACCCACATTGGCGGTCAACCTCCTATGTTTGCATTTCTGCAAGTGTGAATAACGCGCAGATATTACTTATGAATTATTCGCAAGCCACTCTAATTGTCTTGATCACATGTAACAACACAATATGCATGTATGATTCTCACGAAACAACTGAATAGAGTGTTCATATATATTTTATTAATAGCCATCTCCCCCAACGTCTTTCGTGTGGTCTGTTTAATCGTGCGCAGTACTCTCTTAAACCAGCATGGTCAACAACTACATGATCCAAGCCCCTATGGCTCACAGAACATAAAATCTTTTTGTTTGAATGGTCTCCATCTCAAACTGTAAATTCACTTCTTCTTCGCCACTTTTTCCCAAGATTTCGGGGTAGGCTGTCTTCAGTGAGTTTTACTAATTTGGAGCTATGGTTTTACAGCTGTGTATTCCCTTGCTGACGCCATGCTCATATACCTACTGCCAGAGCTTTGTATTACTGTCTGTAAAACGTGTAACTATGTTTATCGTTCTGATCAGTACACTGTTTATTTTTTGAAATGTGTAGTTTATTAGGCAGAGATTGGAGGCATTTGCCTCAATGACTGCGGAAAACCGCCTAAAAAACAGCAGCCAGGACGGCCGGCACGCGGGGACGTTACCTCTCAGGTACAGTGTACGGTTCCTCAGCGCGTACGAACTATAACTTCATGCCGCCCGTAAGCTGAAATCACGATAAACACTATGGCTGCAGGAAGTAACTTACTTATAAGTGGATACTGATGTTGAACGCTTTCATTTTAATTCCTCAGCTTTACGAGAGCAAATCAAAATGAAACAAACCCTATTTTACCCGCGGAACCACGAGATGTACATTAATCAAAATCCAGCCAGTATTTTTTTTCGTAAATCACGTTCACGGAAAATTTATCTTGAATTCATCAGCTTTACGATATCACATCAAAATAAAACATATAGTATTTTACCTGCAGGATCACGGGCTATACATTAACTCCGTTAAAATATGACGATTACTTCTTGCATGAATCATATCCAACAAAACATTATCCTAAATTTTCGACTTCAAATTGAAATTAAATATATCCTATTTCACCTGCGGGGGCGGGGGCAGTACAATAATCGAAACCCCATCAAAATCTGACCAATGTATTTTGTGTGAATCGCGTTCAACTAAAACTGAAATTAATTTGGCAAATTTCTTAATTTTCCGACATCACAACAAAATGAAATACACCCTACTTTACCCACGTTGCCACGGACTGTATATTAATCGAAAATCCATCAAATTTTATATGAAATTTGTCAAATCCGGAGTGAATAATTTTCAACATAAAAACATCGTAAATTTCTCCTTTTTTCGACGTTATATAAAAAAAGAAACGCATCCTGTTTCACACGCGCAACGATGGTCTGCAAAATTAATGAAACCTCGTCAAAATCCGACCAGTATTTTTTTAAATCTCCTTCAACCAAAAGTGATAAGAATTTGTTAAATTTCTTAGTTTTCAGACATCATATCAATTTGAAACATTCCCTATGTTAACTGCGTCACCATGGGCTGTTAATCAATCGAACCCCTATACAAATCAGACCAGAAGTTTATGCGTGAATTGCGTTCAACAAATAATTATAACTTTAAAATTTCACACTAAATTGAAACATACCATATTTTGCCCGTGTGACCTAGGGCTTTACATTCATCGAAACCTCGTTAGTATACAATCTGTAGCGTTTGTTTAAATCGTTTCAACGAAAAATTTGTAAACTTTTCCATTTTTCCAACGTCACATCAAAATGAATCGTGCCTTAATTTACCCGCGAGATCATAGGCAACAGATTAATAGAAACCGCATCCACAATCCAAACAGAAGTTTTTGCGACAATCCTGTACAACAATAAATTATCTCAAATTTCTAATTTCTTCAAATTTTATTTTACCCGCGGATCCACGCACTGTACATTAATCGAAACCTTATCCAAATCGTTTAGCAGTTTTTGAGTGAATAGTTTTCAACGGAAAATTGATATTTTTTTTTAATCATACATTTTTTTAAAATCACATCAAAATGAAACATGCGCTATTTTTTCCGCCGAGACTATGTACATTAAACAAAACACCGTCAAAACACGACAAGTAATTTTTGCGCGAATCCCGTCCATCCAAACACACACGCAAATTCATGGAACAGCTGGTTCCTTCTCTGTAACTTTTTAATTGTTCCTCAAACTCATTTTTTTTTTTTAAATATCTGAAATGTATACATTTTCTCCTCGTTATAGTTTTATTGTAAGTGTAGTTTATACAGTAAAGTAAATTCGTGTGGTCGTAACGACCTGGTGGCAGGGTTTCTTATCAGTTGCACTATTCACCCCTATCGTAGCCGCTTATCCTAACCCGGGAATAGCGGACCTACAGTTTACTGTGGTATCTGGACCACGGGAGCGTTCTGGCGTACTTCACATTACCCAGCAAGCTGTGTTAGAGGTGAAGGTCTGAGTAAGGGCCTATGAAATTCCCAGGCGATACCGAGACCGGGGATCTTTCGATCTCCAGTCAGACGTCTGAATCACTGAGACACCAGGCCGCTCAGTTAATAGAGTAATTATTCAGGAAACTGAAGGACTCCTTAGACATTTAGGAAATGATGTTTGAAAATGGTCTTGGCATATGCAATCAATTTGTAGTTCTTTTTTACTATCTCTGTGTCAAGGTGACGCAAAAGTAATAGACCTTCCTAACGTTTAACAGTATTTAAGCAAATTTGTAGACAAACTGAAGACGAACTGCGACGTATTTCTTTCCCCGTAGGACTCTACAGCTTGTCTACATTGAGGTCATTTAGAGATGGGAGAGTATGCGGGAAGGATGTGGGGAGGAAATACAGGAAAAAAATTGTGTAATAGCCTTTCAAAGGAATCATTTCGGCATTCGCCTGGAGAGATTTCGTGAGATCATGACAAACCAAAATTTGGATGGCCGGGTGGGAATTCGAACTCACGTCCTCCAGAGCGCCAGGCCCAAGCGTCATCGCGCACCCTCCTGCGTCCAAGCTGGCTCTTACCTTCTAAATCAGAATCAACACGTTTCATTTTACGGCTTCAATAGTGTAACACATCACGTAGTGTTCATCTTCAACTGGCGGCTCAAGGTCATGTCCCCATTGCTCCGCCCCTTACCTCACCTCACCCTCCTTCCCTTCGTATCAATCCGATCTTAATGCTGTAAGGGCAGAGGAGTGGGGATACAGCAGCTGCGTCTGTTAACTGAACGCGTTATAGAATAAAAGATCGAAGGCGAACGATGTATCTGTAATGCCCCTACTGTTAAATATTATGACATGGGAGCAAGTTTGGAGAAGGACATTTCGCTTTATCACCGGATGCAGTTTTTATAAAAGTTTCATCAATTAAACTATTTTATTACAGTTGGATATTTTGCAAAATGAATGAAGAAAATATTGGAGTAAATCTACTGGAAAGAGGTTTTATTAAAAATGTAATAAAGTTTAGCTTTCACCCATTCATATAGAACTCAACATCAGTGTCAACAAGCTATAAACATTTAGCCGTGTAGGTTGAGTAGTAGCGTTCAGGCAGGGCATTCTAAGGAACGAAGCTTTGACCCTCGGTTAAGCAAACCTAATTTTCGCTTTCCGTTGTTACACGAAATCACTTCAGATGGATGCCGGGACGGTTCATTCAGAAGATCATGGTCATTTCTTTTCCATAATACTCTCATGGCTCTAATAACCTCGGCGGGTCCATATAATGGTTTGAAGCGTGAGGCACTTACAGTATGAACGACGGAGTGAGGCGGATATAATGCGGAGAAGCTATAAAAGTGTGTTGGCGGTCAGAGAGTCGCATTGCAGTACTGGTTATCACAGCACGCGTAGGACCCTAGGATGACGGCAGAGCACGCCGCCGAATACTCCTCTTTCCACATCGTCATCCAACAGCCAAACAATGAAAATTAAATTTCAGTTGCTGGCATAGTCCCCACTTTCCGCATCGCATACACAATAACACACCCGATAGGTTGTGGCAGAACGCAAAATGCGTTACATAAATAAATAGATAATGAAATTTGTGACAAATGAAGGCACGTCCACACTAAGTCATACAGACAGGTAGGAAAGATCACATGGATGATAAAGTCATATGGCTCCACTGAAAATTCACTGCGTCGACATAGGAAGTCGCATTCAGTGACAAAATGTTACCAACGAGGATCTGCTTGTTGCCGCCGCTGCAGCGATCATACATCACGTGGTGAACGACGCAAATGATTGTTTTCGATACGTCACACTCTCCGAGGTAGAACCAGATATGAATGCAGTGACTTGATGAATAATTTATTAATAGACGATACAGATGAGTTCAATCTCGAGTACAGAAGTGAGAGTGGTTTTCGCAACTTTTTCGAATGTCGAGTAGTGTTTTTGATACTCTTCTCAATATTATAGGATTGAAAATCAGAAAGAGTGAGATATAATTTAAAAGAGCTATTCCATCCAATGAACTTACACTCCGGTTTTTGGGAACAGGGGACTCCTTTTTTTTAAATCTTTATTGAAAATATCAACCTAGACTCATTACGTTTATTAATTTCTTCCTCATCAACACCAAAACTAATTGCTATTTCCGTAAGCGCATCGTGCCTTTTATTACGATCGTTGTATTCTTCTAATCTAGTATAATCCCTAAAAACATATATAGTGCAGTAAAGCTCTGTTAATCCGTGGAATTTATCGTAAGTCAATTCCATTTTTAGGCTGGAATTACCTAATCTCTTCAAAAATGGCATGACTTCTTTTGAAGTGGACGGATTGTTGGATGTGAGACGGAAAGCGATATAACATAGGCCTTCATCACACAGGTCCGCACTAGCCACACTGTGCCACAATGCCTGGCCATGTGGCATAGTGTGGACGTGCCTTAATGCGCCACGTTTCCTTGGAAAACATTAACAGAGAAAATTAATCGATATCCAGGTAATAAGAAAATCCATTTACGCTTCTTTTTACGATAAGGTAGTTTGTGAGATCCAAGGACACTATTGGAACTCAGCATATACACTGGCGGAAATTAAAATCTCAACTTCCAGACGGAGTTTTCATAAATAAATGAAATTTGGCCCCAACAATCCCCACATGGAGAGTATTAAATTATTAAGAATTGAAAGCTTTACATGTAATATTATGAGAATTACGAAGCTATTTATTATGCAAAATTGTTATGTTTATAAGCGTATAACATGACTCTTTTTTGTCTCAAGTTCTTGTTGACCAACTATGCCAAGACGTACACTGACGATCATCTACACTCAAATGTCTAACTGTGAGAGATGGAGAATTAGCGTGAAATGGGTGCATCATATCGTGAAACCTCCGGAAGGAATGGACGTAGTGCAATGTCAGTATACAGATTTGTTACACAGTAAATGAAAGAATGTTCTAAAACTCCTAGATGAAGAACAGCAAGTGAAGACCACCAAATTGTGTTGCTAGCAGACGGGTGACTGCAGGCCAAATCCAAGCAGTTGGTACAGAGAGAGTCGCCCCCCGAACGATTGTAAACCGATTGCTTGAAGCTTGGGTGCACTCTCTGACCCTCATGCAATGTGTTTCACTAACCTAATTTCCTTGCCAGCATCGTCTAAACTTTGTAAAGCAAAACGAACTGGACAAGTGAATGGCATACATTTGTGTTTAGAGATGAGTCTCGATTCTGTCTGTGGCAAAGTGATAATCGAGAACATTTACGCAGGCACAGTGGCGAACGGCTTACCCTGTTGTTATTTCACAACGAAACACAGGTCTAGCCACTGGTGTCATGGTTTGGGGCAATCAGTTTCGATAGCAGGACTGAGTTGGTTGTCTTTGAAGGCACAATGACAGCCCACCACTATGTGGACTGGGTGCTGCACCCTATTGTGATACCCTTCATGTCCACCATCCAAATCGCACCTTCCAACAGGATGATACCCGTCCTCATACTGCGTCCATCTCAACACAAGCCTTGCAAGAGGTTACGATCACAATTTGGGCTGCATGATCTCCAGATTTGTCCCCTATAGAGCATATCTGGGATGCCAGGAGGGGACACATTAGATCACATGGTCACCCAGCACAAACTGTGCTACAACTGACTGAGGTATTAAACTTAGCCTGATCCATTTCAATTTGTTATCATATCTTTTGGGTATGACCCTGGATATACCTACAAAGTTTCCTAAAATTCCACCATTCTTGTCTGGGTGTTGGGATTTTAATTTCTGCCAGTTTATTACCTGCGAGCGTTAAGCCAAAACAGTAAAGGAGTTGTATCGAGGTGACAGGAGGAGTTTCAAATCTTGCTATACGTGCACCAGACAGTATTATTATGATCTACAGGCGCTTTTCCGAAATCTCTTTGGTAAATGAGAAATGGTCTCCAGTTTCCGCAAGAGCAAATTAAAAATCATATTTCTATTATGGCTTACAAAATCCCCATAACTCATTGTTCATTCTTACGGGTGTGATACGAAGGCATTTCGATGTAAAGGAGAATGTGAGAGGTTCTGACTGAAAAAAGAAGCAAGAGGTTGGGTGACGTTTTAACACTTGAGGGTTTAGTTAACTTGATAGCGGCGCTAACTCTCTGAATTATGAACTATACAGATTGGAAAATATGAAGTAGAAATTAAGAACATTAGCTGTAATCAATATGTTGCGATTAAGCGGTTAGGCCAGCAGAATGAATCAAACCTCTCAAGACTGATACAGAAAAGAAAGAAGCGCCTATAAAATGTTTTCTTCCAGTTCAGACCTCTCTTAGTTGAATGCGTTAGCCGTTGAGCTGTAACAGTTTAATTTAATACACTTTATAGTCATGCGTATTCCTCTAGTTATGTAAATGTGTCAATGAGTTTAACCATATGATAAAACAATCACTTGAAACAACGACGTGTAAACTTGTAAGAACCACATTAATTCAAGCAATTAACATATTTATTCTCAGTTTAATCTGAGGGATCAAATAAAAACCTATATGCTATCGACTTTCGCAATTTTAATGGCTTAAACTTCTACGTGGTTTCAAATACTGTCCTCTACGCATTCAAGAATGTTGCGAAAATTCCCTGTTTCTGCCTGATCAATAAGAATTCTACCAACAGAGTAAAACAACTTTTACGCAGGGCAAAGAGATAACGCGTAATACCTTTCTTTAGCTTAATATTATGTTAATCATACTAAAGATGAGAGGCGATATATTAGTGACTAATATATCGCGCCCGGTGTGTTAGTGGTAACGCTCTGGCCTCATATCCCCCTCCGGACATCCACATTTAGGTTTTCCATGGTTTCCCAAAATTACTCTAGATGGAATCTGGGATGGCTGCTTTAAAAGGTCATGGTCGAATTCCTTCCCGTTCCCTGCTCCCATCCGCTAGCGGCTATAATGACGTCGACGATCCGGAAAAAATCAACTTCGATAGAGGGTCAATGAGGTTATCGACGATATCGTGTTATTCGAAAAACAAAATTACACGGTTGTCGTTTGAAATCAATAATAATTTTGTGGAGTTGTGAAAGATTCAGGTGTTACTCGTAATAATAGGGACAGTGTATCGATCGAAGGAACAACGACCCAGAAACTTTTAAACGAACAAGTCACAAACTTTCTGAATTGGTCACTACTTGACACTTCATGCCAAACGTCATTTAAAAAAGAATAAATCAGCTACTTCGTACATATCACCAAAATTACATGCATTTTCAGCCCGCTCGATTATTTTGGCACTACAAAATTTGCTTACGTAATAAATGTATCCGCAGCTCTCATCATTTCATATTCACATAAGGTACTTACGGATATCTGCGAAAACCGTGGCCGAGTCCAATTATCATACTATGGTTAATTAGTCAACTATCAGAAACTTAACATCTCTGTTACAAATATCAACACGAAATTGTGTTACGTATGATACTGCTAATTGTGGTTATGTTATCATATGTGATGGTATCAAACCAAACCTTGTGAAGCTACCACGCATATTTTCGTATTTTAATCATAAATTATTGTTAAAATTATGAATATTGCTCCTATTTCTGCAGGACTACTAAAGAAAATGTGCCAAACAAAAAACTCTAAAAACGGCTTATGGAAAATGAATCAGGATCTATCAGATCTAGTTTCAGTAACTGAGAATTTTTCTTTGCAATTCCACTGGAACAGTTTCATTATTCAGGGAGGAACACGATTATTTTCTTCATTATTAGGTATTTGATGATCAAATAAACCAAATCTTAGAATTGCTAATGTCAATCCGTCATAGTGCTTTTCCTCATGACTTCCACCTGTTTGAGTATAGGATTATTATCCCATCATTATTTGTATCACTAAATATTTTTCCTCAACGTAAGTAATCAGAACAGAACTCACTATTCAAGCTTTTGATCATCAGATTGACGTCTGAAAAATGACGCTTTGAACCACCTTCAGCCATCAGTATCCCTAACGTTACTGCGTGATAAAACAAAAAAAAAAAGTTATTTGTAAATTTGAAAGGATCTTTATCTAGTAATATCCCACCTCTTACAATATTCTTTTTACTAAATCGCTTTTTTCTTTACATTGGTGTTCATTCTTCTAGCAGTAGAAGTTTAATTCCTAATCCAAAGAGCGTTTGAAATCAAGAGAAAAATCCATCGTGCACATTTCAAAAAGCGAAAATGCAAGCTATGGCTTCACCAGGCCGTTAGTAAAAAAAAAATTCTTTGCAATTGCTTACAATGACAATCGAGCCTGATTGATCAACGGTTAAAGCTCTGGGAGTGGTATTCGATTCCTGGTGCAGCCAATCAGATTTCGGTTTTCCATAGTTTACCAAAATTATTCCAGCCGAATTTCGGGATTATTCTTTCACTAGATCGTTGCAGAATATGTTCCACAGTCCGTTCCCCGCTTCAATGATCTGGAATTGATGAACGATAAAGCACAAATAATTAAAAAAATAAAGCGCAATAAAAAGAAAGTTTAGATTTTAAATTATATGCATAAATAGTAAACGACATAAATTATAAACTTAAATAAACGTCATAATAACAACAAATTTAATAATCTAAGTGACATCTGCGTATCATTTTCCTAGCGAGAACCTTAAACCGGTTTCTCAGTGAGCTCATCTTTCTCTGTCTGAAAAGATAATTATATACGGCCACAAATAAAATGGTAAGTGGAATTATAATTAGTCTTTCAGTTATCTTTATAACTTCGAAATAATAGGTAAAGGCTCGTGTGGTCGTAATGCTCTGGTGACAGGTTTTTTATTGACTGTGCAATCCGACCTTGTCATAGCAGCCTTAACCTAACCTGGTAATCCTACTGGGTATCTGTATCTTCGGTTTAACTTGGAACCCGAAGCACGGAAGCATTTTGGAAAACTTCACATTGTAGAACAAGGTGTGCCAAAGGTGAACGTGGGGTTAAGTGCCTTTGAAAATCCAGCCAAGACTGACTCGAAACGGGGACCTTTCGTTCTCCCGTCAGACGTCTTAACCACTGAGCCACCAGACCACTCACAAGAATGATAATATCTGAAAAAACTTAAAAATAATTTTTTAACTGAAAATCTTGAAATTGTGCAGATGGTATATGTGCCAAAAACATTTTTCAATAGGGGCAATAATTTACGATCAGCGAATTTCAGGTTTCCAAAATTTTTCGAAATCATTTCATATAATGGTCTGCTAAATGTAAGCCATGACAGATTGCTCTGTGCCCAAAGCTTTAATAAAGCTATCAAGAGTACATTTAAGAATGGTATCGACAGGATCATGATGCAATAAAATTTTCGATTCCCGTAAACTAATATGTTGAGAAAAAAAGTAGATATGTCGATACAGTATTTGGAAGCATGCATACAACTTTTCTTCCCTAATGCCTATTACTTTGCAATATCTATCCTGTATAGATGGACCCATAGAAATCATTTGTTTCCAGATGCCAGTATGGCCGTGAGAATTACGCCACTCCTGGGCCGGAGAGTTATAACTGGACCTGGTTCAAACCTGAGGTCGCACCTACCAGCCGTGATAATTACGGTTTAAGAGCGGTTTCCGTAATCATCTAGGTGAATGTTGGATTTCCGCCTCAATCAACAAACAAAATAACACTAATCACACAGAACATAAGTAAAAGCGTTAGCAGACCGATGGCGACATTTGCGATCCCCATAGCGTCCAGCGACAGACAAGCCGGCTGGTAAACAGAGTTGACCAATTAAAGACAATATAAATTCATTTTCCATAAATCCCAATATAAGAGTCTGGCTCTCTGTCAGTTTACAGATAAACAAATGTATAGAACAACGAATCCTTCAGAAGAAGGAAGAAAACGTTAGCGAGATGAAGGGATCACTTATTGTATCGTATCGAAATTATTTCTGCTGCTACGTGGTCAGACTACCGACTTTCTGTTCTCTTGGGCATTCAAAGATCTGCTGACACGGCTTCACCATCCCCATATTCGCCTGCGGGGATTTCGGCAAAATGGAATCGTTAACCGCTCTCCCCACGTTCTGTTGAATAGTCCACCAAATACATGTACAGGTTTAACCTTGCTTCAAGCTTTAGAAATAATTAATTCTGTATTGAAAAGTATGTTTAAAATGCTCAGACAAAAATTTTAGTCAGATCTTTATTATCCAATAATAAACTAGTCATTGTTGGAACGAAACTTAAGTGACCATCATATATTTTTAAAAAGGAATAAAATTCCTCAATTTTTTGTCGTCAGTCTTTCGACTGGTTTGATGCAATCCTCCATCCTTTCCTATCTTGTGCTAACCTCTTCATCTCTACATATCCCTTACATATAACTCCTCAATAAATATCGGAAAAAATTTATGTAAGTATACGGGATTTTCTAAATGGTTGGTGGCAGTATGTCATTGTGGACGGGAAATTCTCGTCTAATCTAAATCTGACATTAGGTGTCCCTCAAGTAAGCATAATAGGACCACTTATTATCTTATTATTTGTGAATGAAATTGGAGACAACGCTAATGGCGTCTTGAGGTTGTTCGCTGCTGATGCAGTCATCTATAAAGAAGTAAGGAATTCAAGAATTGCTTAAAAATTCAACGCGATCTGGACATTATTTCGCCATGGTATTATTAGTGGCTACTTTTTTTTAACTAAATTACAAAAAGTACAAGGCAATGTGCATAACTGACAAAGAGAATCCGCTTCTTTACGAGTACAAAGTAAACAGTTCAGTTGTTCATATGCATGATTCCCTGACGTACTTGAACTTAACAGTAAAAAGCAGCACATAACTTTGTTCGTAGGCAGAGCTAATTGTAGTCTGCGATTCAAAGGTCGAATTTTGAAAAATTGTAATACACATACAAAGGAGACAGCGTACAGAATACTCGTGCTCCCACATTTTGACTATTTTTGTGCCCTTAGCGATCCTCATCGCAACTGATTGATTAACAGTATAGAGAAACTAAAGAGAAGAACCGCTCGATACGTGACTGCTTGCCACAATCCTTACGAAAGCGTCACAGAATTGTTATGCAGATTGGGGTGCCAAACGACGTTGGTTTCGTTTTTTATTTATTGCCAAACATGTGAACAAATCCTTTCATTTATGAGTGCGATGGAATGCTTCGTCCACCAATCTATTTGGTTGGTAATGAAAGGAGAGATAAGATTATAGAGAAATTAGATTCCTTACTCATGTTTATATGTATTTCCTCGTGCTATTCGCGATTGGAATGCACAGAGTTCGTTTTGGTGCAAAACACCCTCTGCCACCCACAACCTTGTCAGATGCAGATTATGGATGTAAATGAAGTTCACAGGAAACTCTTAGCTGCAGCCAGTACAAAGCATTTTTCATTCAGGATGGGAGAGTTCATAACTTATAAGAGACACTTGAAGTCCACTTTAAAAAAAAAAAAAATCAGCCTTATTATTCGATCACTCCAACATTTAGTACTTTTTAATCTCGAAAGGAAAGAACCACAAGGAAACGTTGGCCAGAGTATAATCACATAATTTAGAAGATGAATTTACTCCTTTACGTCTCGTTGACTTCAAGGTCATTGTCGGCGGGAAACGACTGAGAGCAAGGAACGGAAAGGAATTCGGCTATGAATTTTTTATGGAACCATCCCGGTATTCGCTTGGAGTGATTTGAGGAAACCATGTAGGTATAAAGTGACCGAGCGTGGTGGGTGAACGGTTAATGCTCTGGCCTCGCATTCGGGAGGATACCGGTTCGAATCCCCGTCCGGGCATCCAGATTTGGGTTTTACATGGTTTCCCCAAATCGCTCCAGGTGAAAGCCGGGATAATTCCTTCAAAAGGCCATGGCCGAATTCCTTCCCGGTCCTTGTTCCCAGTCCCATCCTTCATCTAATGACCTCGACGTTGACGAGACGTAAAACCATATATATATATATATATATATATATATATATATATATATATATGAAAGGTATAAAGTGAGTTTCACGGCAAATAACATTTCACTGTCTAAGTCAGAGCGTGTGTTAGTGTTCTCAAACATTTACTACACCACAATTGTTCATTTTAGGCTCCGAGATTCTCAACAAGGTGAAAGCCGTAGTTTCTAGAATATTCCTGAATTCCTTTTATGAAGCCTCACTCCTCAAGGAAAATCAGCAGTCTAATTGTTGCTTTTTGTAGTGTATAAAACTGAGAAACCACATAGAAATCAATTTACACTTTCATAGACTAGGCTTGAACATTCTGACGACAGTCATCTAATGGACTGTGGTGCCATATTCTGCACCTGCGGATTCTGAGATACTTTAAGTACTAGTGACAAAATTTCTGTCAACTTCGTAATCCACCTCTTTCGTTGACTCCCAGTCTGATCCAGTAACCCTGTCAGTAAAATGAAGGAAATACGAAACAACTGGTTTGGTGAGCGTATGTATAGAAATAGAGTAGGAACTTGTTCACGTAAATAGAAATAAGCAGATTTGAATATTAGAAATGGATGGTGGTGCAGACCCCAATAGTCCATGGACCCAGGTTATCAGGGAGGCACTGTGCAAGCCGATGGTGAATCCATCCTGGTATGGGCTGTATTTACATGGCATGGATTTGGACCTCTGGACAAAATAATCAACTGTTGGTTGGCAGTGGCTATAGTCAAGCATCAGATTCGCCGGGAAAACCTGCTATTACATATAATCAACTACTTGAAGACCATTTGTGGCCATTAATAACCTTCTACTAACCAAACAATGATGGACTTTTCCAGGACCTCAATGTGCCCTCTGACCGGGCCAAAATCATTCATGATTTGTCTGAGAAACATTCTAGACAATTCCAGCGAATGATTTGGCTAGTTATATCACCAGACATGAATCCAGTCTTAACGTGTCTGGTATATGATCAAATATTCGTGCACAACGTCCTGACCGCCAACACTTTCGCACTTATGGACGGCTGTAGAGAAAGCATGACTGAATATTTCTTCAGGGGACTGCCGACGACTTGTTGAGTTACTGTACTTCGCCGGACAAACGTAGGCACCACACGATATTATGTCCAGATTTGGATTTCCCCAAATCGCTCCAGGCGAATGCCGGGATGCTTCCTTCAAACGTCCATGGCCGAATTCCATCCTGTTCCGTGCTCCCATCCTTTCCCGCCTCTAATGACCTCGACGTCAATGAAGCATAAAGCCATAAGCAAAAAAAAATAAAAAATTATGAGGTATCCCATTACTTTTAGCAATTCAGTGTATACCACACAGAGTACTCGTTAAACTGGGCTTGACTGAAATTATCACCGATACCAGTCAGTGTGAAACGACTTGAAAAACCGCTCTTAAGGATACACCCCAATACCTAAAAGATATGTACTTTTCAGATGTAAAATTGTCTAATAATTACCCATAAGCTTCATTTGGTGTGCACACTTGGAAGCGTCAACAAAAACTAAACGTGGCGTCGTAAAGGCAAGAGTGCTATTCGGCGCAAGCTACTCGAATTTAAAAATGGCAAGATCGATGCTGAACAATTTTTCAAAAATTATTTATACCGTACCTGTGACAGATGATATGAAAAGTTTTTCTTATCTCGGCATCAGTAGCAGTATTCTTCTTCTGGCTTGATTAAAGACTATATGAAGTAATTAAGTAGGAGTGAGCGAGATTATGATTTAGTCTGTGGTGCCTGGAAAAGAATTATTTACTAATAACTGGAAATTCGCCCCTGGCTATTGTTATTGAACTCCTTGGTAACATGTATGAACACAATGTCTAGTGAAAATTTTATTTCTTATTTAAAAGAAAAACATATACTGTCTAGGGTCTTGAAAACTATTCTGAAATATTAAACTATTCGAGTGCCCGTGTATTATGGTTCCTCCATCTAGGTTTAGTAACCTTCTAGTAATATCAAGTATAAAAATATAATCTCTCAACTTGATCGTCGGTTAGTTTCTGGCCTTCTCTACACGATGAAGTATGCTTACTGGGACTCTATGAATAAACTTGAAAGACTGAGGTTGCTAACAGTGTCTACCTCAGCAAGACATACGGCGCACTCCAATGAAATTGTATCAGTGACTGAAGATCTTCATGCACGAGGTATTATATTGTAACATGGATCAAGTTGTTGCAGAACTTCACTCACTGGCGAGAAGGAATTTTCCTAGAAGGCGTGTAATAATCACAGGTTTTTGCTGATATTTTCAAAATCATTTAGTAGTATCGTAAAAATAGTGGTTAGAAGTACGTATTGATTGGTGACTGATACATATTCAACACTTGCTTGGTTTTTCCCACTCAAGAACAAGACTGGCGGTGTAGTCGACGCCGCTATGATAAGTATATTAAGTCGAGGTTCTGCACCTAAAAACTTACCGTTTGATAACGGAAATCAAACTTACAATTCGAAGTTTAAGACTAACAATAATGTTAATCGTCACTCAACATATACTCATCTTAACGTAGGAGACCACGCTAAGCCATAAATCAGGATAATTCACTTCGACGTCGACGACTTTGAGCAATAAGGAAAAAAAAAATTCTGGAAAGCGCTCTTTAGGGGGCATCCATAAATTACGTGAGGTGTTTTTCCGGATTTCCGGACCCCCCCCCCCCCCCCCACTGGTGAGACTTCGTGATATCTGGTGCGACGCCCCCCCCCCTCCCCCTCTGGTGATTTCTGGTACGTGAACCCCCCCCCCCCTAGAAATTGCCGCCGCAACTTTTTGAGACCTTAAGCCGGTTACACCCCATCTTCTCAGCGAAATACCCCCCTAAAATCGACTTTTGCGTCATTTGTAGGCCTTTTTTTTTTTCTTTTAGCTCTACACTCCAACAAGAATTTCAGAACCTCACGTGAGCTTTCCGTTAACCCCCTCCCCATCCCCCTTGATGAGATTCCGCCAGACCCCCCCCCATTTCGCCTCACGTAATTAATGGATGCCCCTTTAGTTTCCTTCCTGCTTATTAAGTTGCTTCACTGCATTTCAAGAATCCATCTTCCATCTGTTTTAGACATTGTAATTCCGAAATATATTTGATAGAAGGCATTTTGTGTCAAAACTAAAATCTCCTGTGCCTCTCCTAACCCCATTTAATTAGAAAAATATTTGTCAAATTCTTGACAGCATCTGATTTATTTATTTTTTAAAAATCTTACACTCCGTTGCCTTTAGAAAATAATTGCACATTTTTGTTTGTCAAATCGTGCAACCTATTTACCAAATATATATCATCTTACATACGTGTTCAAGCAACAGGATCAGTTTTATGTTCAATGCCACTAGAATATGTGGAGCCTTTTCCTGCTTGTGATCAACGTATTCTTTCAAGTTTTGGAATTAGACCTCCCTTTATTCAAGGGTACTTACTGATTCCATTCAATGTTGATATAAATCTCTCAGAGTATTTCTATAAATTTACTGTTTCGAGTGCTAAGTCACTTGCCTGATAGTCTTTATAATTTCTTCACATGCTTTGTCTGACATATAACTACCGAATGTGGTGGGTGAGCGGTAATGCTGTGGCCTCGCATTCGGGAACACATGGGTTTGAATCCCCTCCCCAGGCAGACAGATTTAGGTTTTCCATGGTTTCCCCAAATCACTCCAGGTGAATGTTAGGATCCTTCGTTCAAAAGGCCATGGCCAAATTCCATTGTTCCCAGCCCCTTCCCACCTCTAATGACCCTGACGTCGACGAGGCGTGAAGCAGTAAAATGTGCAAGAAGTGCCAGTATGCCTCGTCTAGGGATGTTATATCAGCATGTAAGTGAGTTCAAACATGGCAGGATGATTCGTCTCCTGGAAATGGGTTTGTCGAACTATTACTTTGTGGCTCATACTAGAGCAAGATGCTATGACTGGAGACGCATGAGTGAAACTAGTGGATAGAAGAGGGTCTTACACAATGATGAGTAGGTACTGGACCACACAATATGACCACAGCGTGGGATGACCTCCATCTTGTCCACATGGTTGTAACCCACTGAACAGTTGTGCCCAGATTGTTGGCTTGACATTGAAACATTGCAACGAATGTGGACATATCTGCTTCAATGATTAGATGCCATCAGCTGAGGGCTGGGCTAGTAGAACTCATTGTGTCTGCTTCTATTGACCAGGAACTACCAACACCTCAGACTGCAATGGGCACGTAAATGACGTCACTGATGTGCTGAGTGACCAATTGTAGCATTTTCGAACAATTTCCACTGACAAATTGTCCTTCAGTGAATGGCCACGTACTTCTTGAATACTACAGTAGGTGGATGCAAATGTTCAGACTTCCTTGCACTAGAGCCTGTGGCCATCACTGGGATTTGAGTAGTCGGTACTGATTGCCGGTTAGTAGTCCGTCATTCTATCAATACCACCATGGAAATAACTCAACCCATTGTTGCCACACAGCATGAATCAACAATTATGATGCCAAAATTCTCACAGATGTTAATATTTTCACTTTTGTACTAAGTGTTATATCATACCACTATCAGCGAACAGGAATTTGTTTGGTAAATAGGGTACCAGATTCACAAGATCAAGAGTTTGACAGTTTTTAGTATTAAGGTCAGAAGTATGTAAGATACATTACAAGAGAGTTCACATGTACATTTTTTTATACTGTATTTCATTTTCTGATCATTAGCCACTCAGTGTAATACCAATTACATACACTGGAAAGGTCCCTCACTTCATACTGAGACTAATTTTTGTACAGATTCTTGGCCCCTATACACCCAATGACCTTCAATTCAGGTTCCTGTTACTTCAGCGTTACATGTTGTACAGATGCCAGATGTGGAGAACTGCATGTAAATTTAATCTATATCTCATACTACATATCAAAAACAGATTTCTAAAGCACTGAGGCATATCTTAAAAACGCTATTGTAAGGAAACTTCATGAAGCAGCCCCACACATACATAGCTGAAGAAATAAGAATGTAGATGACAAAGATGTATGAAAAAATACAAAAACTACTCAATATAGAGCTCAAGTTGGAGCACATGGAAACAGTTATATAACTGCTGATGCACAAATTTAAAGTTCCAGTAGCAATAATAATAAAACTCATAATAATTAAGGAAAAAAGTCCTATTAAAGAAATGTTAAAAATGTTGATGTTACATTAAGGCCTCTACTGACAGGGCCTGAAAATGAGTAATAAATAAATAATGCCTCAAAAAATCTTACCCATAAATGAAGTGTAAAGTGGCTGAAGGATGTGGTAACTAAGTAATAAGATTAATAACACAAGGGAACAAAGATTTGCAAATACCTTAATAAGGGAAGGAGGATTTACACAAGTGGTAGAGCAAAACACTAGGGGGACAAAATAGTTTGGATATATTCCTAATAAAGCCCGATGTTAACCTTGTGAGGTGTCAAGTAATGGTTGGAATTAATGATCATGAAGAAGTTCTGATGGATATTAGAGGATTCAGTAAGCCAGCAGCCAAAATTGAAGGGGAAAATATGTATAATTATTAAAAGGCACAAATTTCAAATTTGAAGATATATTTCAGAGAACAATTCAGCAAATGGAAGGAAGGCACAAATACAGTAGAGTCAAGGTGGGAAGAGTTCAAGGAGATAATAAGAAAGGGGGAAGAAAAATTTATTCCAAAGCAGAAAATACAGAGAAGTAGAGAACCTGTGTATTACAATAGGGATGTGAGGAGTTTAAAGGGGTTGGTACAAAGAGAACATAACAAGTTAAGAGACAGCAAGGTAGTAGGGAATATTTAAAACAATTAAACAAGGACACCAAAGAAAGTGGCTAAAGATGGGTTTATGCAGAGTATTCTCAGTACAGGAGGACCATTGACAGATTCATCTAGAAATTTCTATGGCTATATCAGGAAACTGACGGGAAGGGAGGGTGTAGAGATGCTTATAGATAAGGATGGAGAAGAAGTTACTGAGGATTTGAAAAAGGCATAGATTTTAAGTAACTGGTTTAGTGAGAGCATTAGGGACAATGAATCAGTAACAGGAGGGTCTAATTCGGAGAACGAGCTTAACAATACAATTAGAAATGAAGATGCTAAATAATTTGAAATTCATCCTGAGGAAATCATGAAGGAATAAGAAAACTGAAAAAACATAAAGCGGCTGGTGTAGATAATATTACTACAGATATCTTAAAGATAGCCGGATGTGACATTGTACCTTATCATGAAATATTTAAATTTAGTCTGGATACTTTCTGCTTACCACAGGACTGGAAAAGTGTGATAATAGTACTGGTACATAAAGGAGGGGTGAGAAATAGAGTCGAAAATTACAGGCCAATCAGTTTGACATCAGTGGTACTTAAGTTAATGGAAAGATTGATATGCAACCACATCATAAATATATGTGAGGAACGTAAGTGGTTTCAAGTAGGCAACATGAGTTCAGGCAAGGATATTCATGTGAATCTCAGTTGGTGGGATATATGCAAGATATTTCAGTTGAAATGACAAGGAAGGCCAAATTTATAGTGTAGCACTAGATCTGTCAAAGGTGTTTGACAGAGTGAGCCATAAAATGGTAGTAAATAAGGTAAACACTATTGGAGTGGATGGGAAAGTGATTTTCTGGGTAGAAGAATTAGTAAAAGGTAGAAAACAGAAAATTAGTGTAGGAAATGTGGGATCAAAAGAAGAGGAAGTAAAAATGGGAGTGTCACAGGGTACCATATTGGGACTATTGCTATTCATTATACTAATGAAAAATTGTGTTGCTTGTTTACTATCTGAAATTAGATTGTTTGCAGATGACATAATGCTATATGAATGGATCAAAAAGATAGAGGACTGTAAACAGTTGTGGGGTGATCTGGACAGGATATCTAGTTGGGTTGGTAAACATGGGATGAAGATAAGTGCAAAGAAGAGTCAGCTTATTAGGTACACAAATAAAAAACAAAAGGTTAATTATGAATATAAGGTGGGGAAAGATTTGCTTGCTGAAGACTTGAAATGTAAATATCTTGGCATTACATTTGATAACAAGCTTAACTGGGCAGGACACATTGGACAGGTGGTAGGAAAAGGTTTCAAAATTCTGCACTTGTTGGAGAGAGTGATGAGGGATGTACGAGAGAAGTAAAGGAACTGGGTTACAAAACTTTGGTGAGAGCATTGCTCAAATATGGTAATGTAGTATGTTACCCACATTTTGCATATCAAATACAGGAGTTGGAAAGGGTTCAAAAAAGGGCTGGTAGATTTTTTTTCTGGAAATTATCACAGAATGCAATTGGTGACAGATATGATAAAGGAGCTGGAATGGGATTCATTGCAAGACTGGAGGAGGATGAGGAGGGTCATGGGAGTGTACAGGGCATATACTGGCGATGGGGCATGGAAAGATATTAGAGTAGATATGAAAAGTAGTGCATGGAAGGGAAAATGTGACCATGATCACAAGCTGGCACTCGATTTCAGGCACAAGGGCATGTGAAGATTCTCTTTTTTTGGGTAAGGGTGTCGGGTATTGGAATGTGTTACCAAGGGAAATAATGAATAACTTACCAAAAACGTTGAAAGAATTTAAAGTTATAATTTGTAGAGGGCAAATGTAGGTGGGCGCAGGTAGGGGGAGGATGGGTGTGTAGGGAAATCGCCACCGGAGCATGTGCTCCATTGCAATTATATTAAAAAGAAATGCTGTAGAAGCAGAAAGAAAAAAAAAATCTTGGATTGTTTCACAGACTTCTCTTCATTGTATCATAGCAAAATAATCTTTTAAAAGACTTGTTATATTCACTCCCATTCATGGCCCCAACCATTTCATATTTGGGATTTGACTGACAGAACTGTTAGCAGATGAGGTCTAACACATATCACAACCATGCGACTATGCGTGGTTACAGGACAGCATGGCTGCAGATCTCTCGCAGCATCTTCTGTCAACTAGTTGAGTCCATAGCATCTGATCTGCTACATATTTCCAAGCAAATGGAGGTCCCATGCACTATTAGAGGGATATACCCATTGTCTTTTGTCATATCAGAGTAAAAAGAACTCATTCCTGAAGCCAATTTCACCACTCAAAACTCTAGATGGCAGTTTAGTTAGTGTTGTGTGACACATTTCTTTACTGCAAGTGTGAACATTTTTTAAATTTGGCGAACATCAGAATTTAGTCAAGAAAATGAATATATATATAAAAACAGTTATAGCTAAGTTTGCAGACATTATAACATAAGTTATGCAGTACACAGTTTAAGTTGCTGATATATCTATCAGGTTTTCAAATTCAGTTATCCATCATAATAATGTGGTTATGAGATAACACGCTAAACAAAATCCTTAATAAAGTATAACAGTACTTCTAATAAAGAGAATTAACAATGAAGTTTAGAAGGAAATAATGCTTGAAGTAAAAAGATTAACCATACAATCTTTACATGGATGCATATTGCTTTAATGATAGGATCAAAATCTCTCATTTAACCATAACATACATGAAGAAAGTGCATATTTGCTTCTGGGCAAGTTTGATGAATGATTAGGATTACAATGTTCAAGATATATAAGGAAAATCAGCACTTACCATAGATGAAAAGCTGTTGATGTTGAAGAGGCATATTTCATCTGAAATAACTATTACAATTTTCAGGCTGTGCCCTTCATCAGTAAGGAGGACATTGTGGCTGTAGTACTGCAGACACTGAGGTGGTGGAGGTCAGATGGACGACAGGGAAGTGCAAAAGTTCCTGACTGACTTCTCAGCTTAATCCCTTAAATTAAATTATGTCACACAAGTTGTGTTTACTTCAGTTCCAATTGAGAGATCCTCAGGGATGTGGAATAGTATATTACTTCATTCTCAGAACTATAGCTTTGCTGGATAATGATTAAAATTTAATTGGTTAGCATTCCAAATACCATATGATTTACAGACTTCATTATTAAATTTTAACATAATTTCCAAAAATGATTTTTAAGTCATGTATTTGCACATTTTTTAACCAGAAATATGGCCTCTTAAATCCATGAGCCCAGATACAATTCATATGGCTTGATAGATATGAAGCTTAATTATCACATCTGTTTCTATAATTATATTGGGGGAGGGAGTGTAGGTGTAAAATATGTATGTGAACTGTATTATTTTTGTGCTGCTTGTTTCCTGTTAGTTTGTTCAAGGAAAGAACAGTTTCTGTCATATTAGGTATCTTTCCAGCATTTGCTTAGGTCATTACAGAAAAGTCTAAACCCATAGTCAAATATGAGAATATGTGCCTACTAAACCCATTGTGTGTCTATTATTTTAGATCTTTAACATGCTTGGCTACCCTGGGAGGTACATTTATACCTAGCTTTCAAGAATAATATGCTTCATCAGTGACTGTCAGAAAGCATACATTATGTCCCCTTTCTTTGTCAAATATGTGTATCTTGTTATATCAGTCCCCTCTTTTTTTAAAAAATCCAAGAAGATAACACTTTCACAGAATAAAATAAAGTATAAGGTAGAAACTCCTTCAGTTCGCACAGCTGTGAGAGTTTTGTGTAGAATGTTGGAGCATTTTATTTCTTGTGGTTGGATACTGAGTATAGGAGCTAAAGAATTGTCAATTACTGTCTCCATGTCTTTTAATCTTTTTGGATTTTACATTTATTTATAGTGTTGACTTGTGTATATAAGCATTGATATTGAAGTGTTCAGGATTTTATTCAACAAAAACCTGAAGAAATTATGTGTAATATAACAACTTTCCTATAGCCAGCCTGCCATTCTAGCAATTATCCTTAATGAATAAATAGCAGAACTATTTTTTTTTAAATGTGTTGGTTTTCTGGATAAAGTGATAAAGAAAATTCTGAATTATGTATGTACACACACAGGAAATTGAGCAGCTTTTTTCACTGTTTTGTTTTTACCTTCAAAATCACATTTTAGCTATTCTTTAAATTATTTTTTTGATAAAAAAAATAATTTTTGTCTTTTTGGCACTAATCAGTTGTTTGCACTGAAAACCTTTATTTACTTTCAAATACAATTTTCCATCAAGATTGTGCACTGATGGGCAGTGGTGGATCCAGGAGTTTGGTTTGGGAGTGGGGGGGGGGGGTACTAGGATTTAGATTTGGTGTGGGGGGGGGGGCTTGAATTAGGCAAGTGTAGGTTTAATAGGAGGGGGGGTCGACGACAGAAAATCTCATGTCAACATTGACGCCCTTACAAGGACAGTAGGGCTTAAAAAATGGTTCCCAAAATTACGGTGTCATCGGGGGTGACCTAGATGCATTTGGGGGGGGGCGCTTCAGCCTCTTAGCCTCCCCCCCCCTCCTGGATCTGTCCCAGCTGATGGATCTCTTAAATATATGCTAGTATAATTGGCGAGGAGTATCATAGACTTATTATTATCTTATTTGAATTGAAGAATACGAATGTTTATTAGGAAAATAAGAGGTCCAGGGATTAATCATAGAGAAACACCATGTTTGTCCATTTCCAGTTCTGAGTTTATAACCTCATCTTAATTTACAGCCTTTAGGCATGCACGTTACTTTTTGCTTCCAACATTTCTTCAGTAAAAGCAATAGCTTTAAAATTTGCTTTATCACTGTATCTAAGACAAACTAAACCTTTCAGAATAATTTATTATAAGACAATGTTCTTCTTCTAGTGGTCAACTTAACTGCTGTCCACCCCACGTTGTTTCCACAATTTCCTGCTCAAAGCCTCTGGAATTGCACCCATGTGGACACTTTCCTTATAGACGAAGTGTTATGACCAAAAAAATTAATTATAATAATAATTTAAAAATATGCCTTTGTTGGTGCGATTTATTGTGCTTGCCTGTTCTACTATAGTAGTTGTTCTGTAACTATCACAATTACAGTACTTAATAATCTTTCTTTACATGTACAAGTATAACAGTTACTGATGTAGATGCTGCAAATTAATCGTACCCTAATTTGCACAACATCTTACCTAGGAGGGTATGTACCAATACAGTAATTGTGAACTTGATCAAATACAAATTACTCCTACAGAACACAAACTTTCCCCCTTTTCAGGTTATATATCTTTAACAAGTCTCATAAAGCTTGAACAAATTGTGTTCTTTAGAAAACCAACATTTATTTACATATATCAAAATTTTTATGGCAACAATTTGATTAAGATCAGAATATGCTGTAAACCAAAAGATTAACTATTTTTTGCTATCTTTAAAACATTACACTGTATGTTACAACCTTTCATGAGATTAGAATATGAAACATACTAGTTTGCTGTGGGAAAAGACCACACATTGTTTCAAAATTTAGTTTTCAACGTATAGAAACTAAAATAATACAATTCTGTATAATTATATTGAGACATAATTTGTAATTTTAATTAAATTCTGAAAGTGAACAAAAAGCACAAAATCCTTTATTGTCTCTATTTGCACATTTTTGTTTAATTGTTGATTAATGTTTCATGAAATTAGAAATCTTTTTCATTCTCATTCTTGTTTGTAACTCTAAGAGGCATTTTTTTTAATTTAATATTCTAGGTCGCTGTTGGAACCCAGTGGCTGTGGCGGGCCTTTCAGTTAGCAAGCTGGCACTCAGCATGCCTTTCATTGACGACGACCTGCTCTGGTGCCCTGACAACGACGGGAAGATGGTGGACTTAACACAATGCCTGGTACGTCAGCAGGAGATATATGTCTCACAACAGTTCTGACAGGCTAATGATTTAAATTTTTAAGCAGATTTCAGTAAGTTATTCTTAAGACAACACCTACTATTTGTTCTAAGTGAATTTTTGAGGATTTGGTTTTACAACTAGTTATACTGGTTGAAAGAAGGTAGCATTATTTTAACTGTTGTTATTATTTTTAATAACAATTTTTGAGGATTTGGTTTTACAACTAGTTATACTGGTTGAAAGAAGGTAGCATTATTTTAACTGTTGTTATTATTTTTAAATTATGTATTCAATTAAATTTTAATATTATTAAGCAAATATTACATTAATGCTTGTGTTGTGACTAGTGATGTGCCGGATCGTTAAAAATGTCTATCCGCGGATGCGGATACAGATACGGATCATTATTGTCTAGATCCGTGAATATGGATAGGGATACGGATCTCAACTTTCTCAACTTGGATCGGCAGTGAAAAGGCGTCAAATAAGATCTATTATTGACGAACGCGACGTGTTTTGACCTTGCACTGTGCGTGTTTATATTTTAGGATGACATAGGATTGCGTAGATAATATACGTTTCTGTTTTTTTGGAAGTTGTAAGTTAAATTAAAATAAAAACAATTTATACAAAAAAGTATAGTAGTGTAATATGGAAATATTTTACGATATTAAATGACGAATTTGCTAAATACAAACTCTGTGAAGGAATGTACAACTTTCTTAAAAATTCTTCTTCAGACAAAACACCCACAAAAATATGAGTTATTCCTAAATAAAAGAATATTGCCAGCGAACACATTCAGCAGGGAACGTCTTTAAAAATGGTAAAAAGAGAATTTAGAAAAAACATTTTTTTAACGAATACATAGACAAAGTCAAAATATGGGAGTATATAAAAAAAAAATATTTAAAACTATTTAATTGCAGAAATGATAGCTTTATCTGGATTACCTTTTCAACACGTAGAAGATTTTGGGTTCCGACGATTGCTGGATAATGTTATTGCAAATTATGTTGTAAAACGCAGGAAATATTTTACGGAATTTATCTGCAGCGAACTTTGGTATAGAAAATAAAGAAGTGTTGAAGGATTTTGAGAGAGTTTCCTTCACATCCTATTTCTGGTAGGCTTTTTTGGTTAGGTGTTTCATTGGTATCCAGAACATTACAAAAGATTTTATAAGGGAAAATATCATTTTAAAAGCGGAGATACTTGAGGAATGCCAAACGGGAGATTACATTTCGGAAATATTTCAATATATGTTTGAAGGTTGGGGAATCCCAAACAGAATGTGAACAGCATGGTAAGAGAAGGAGGATACAATATGAAGAGTTCCTGCACTTTATCAGATGTAAATAATATTGATTGTGCAGCACATCAACTGCACCTGATTATTAAACAAGCTGTTAACAATAATAGTAATAAAATTTTGAGGTCTATGACACATGGGTCGCACATATTTATCATCACCTGTAACAAGCGTTCCAAGTGAGCAGTTATTCAGTGCAGCAAGAATAAGTTATGATGCTCATCGCAATAGACTTTTGGGTGACAAAATTGCCAATTTACTCTTTTTGGAGTACAATTTACCAATCTTAATGTTAAATATGACATTTATTTTTTTAAGTTTCTGTAAAAGTGATTATTTTATCTGATTTAAACACTTTAGCAGTACCTTAAACATAATTTTAGCTAGCAAATCACAAAGATTAGAGGCCTGATCTCACTGTAAAGATAGCTAAAATAATACCTTAAAACTTACTACAGTGGTAAGTTACCAGTTACCTTTGGTAAACTAGTAAAATAAATGTAAGAACGAAAACTTTTCCGGCGTACGACTGCAATAAAGTCTTCATGGGTGTACCGCCGTATTGTGTTGTGAAAACACGATATTTCAACGACTAGCTCCGCCATCTTCACAGATAGGGTATCTGTGGGTCAGCTGACCAGTGCAGATGTCTCCACACCTGAAGAAGACGGCGGAGCTAGTCATCGAAATATCGTGTTTTCACAACACAATCCGGCGGTACACGCGTGAAGTCTTCATTGTAGTAAAATATATATTTAAATAATTAATTTTTGCAATATAAATGTGCCTGATATGAGATTTTTAGAAATATGAAGCAATTGGAATTGAAGTTAATAGTATTTCATTGCTAGATATCTTTAAAATTTTATATACCTGATCAGTTAAATTCTTTACAAAAGATCCGTTAAAGATCCGCTAAAAAAGTAACGGATACGGATACGGATACAGATCTTTTTTCCTCCTCGGATATCCGCGGATACGGATACGGATACAGATATCCGGCACATCACTAGTTGTGACACAAAAATAATGAATTACTTCATTGTCTTCTATTTTTACTTTCATACAACAAATCATAAAGCAGATAAGTTGATTTAAGATACCTAACAATGAACTGAATTCAGAATTATCACTAATACCATGTGGAATGTTCACAGGTTAATTTTTTACACACAACACAGGAATTGGTAGTGTGTTTCCCTTTTAAATAATGAATTTAATATTAGCATCAGTGATATTTGTGTTAAATATAATCTTAAATTAATTTTGTTGTTGACCGAAGCACATCATTTGGTTACATGGGTACTAGGGATATGTTCTGGGAAGTTTTATGAAGAATAAGGAGTGAGTGGGGGTGGCATTGATGCTAATTTCTTATGTAGCAATATATTTCAGTACTAGATGGTTTAACACTAGGAACTTTAAGATGGAATGTAGATAAATTTAAAAAAGATGTGTCTTATTAGGTATTCAGATTCTGTATAATTTATACAGTTTGGAGGAGATTGCTGGTGGGAGACGTAATATGTAAAACTCTAGGCCCTTCATCTGATAACAACAGCAGCAGGGTGAGGGGAGCGACGGGGGGGGGGGGGGGGTGACAGATCTGGGAAAGGTTTTTAAAATACTGTATATATTAGAGAGGAGATTGAGATGACTGTACCAGGGTAGTAGGAGAACTAAGATATCATAATTTGGTCAGGCCCTTGCCTGAGTGTGATAAGATGGTGCTGGACTTACATTATGGAAAATAACACACATGAGTAGGCAGTTCAAAGTGGGAGCAAGTAGATTTATTGGTAAAAATTACCACTTAACATGCTCAGTAACTGATATAATAAAGAAGCTGGGTTGCAAGTCATAGGGAAACGTGAATTAGGAGAAGAGAATAGTGAGTTTGTATAAGACATTTGTTGGTGACAAGGTGTTGATGGATATTACAATTACAAGTATTAAGGAGAGGGCTTTAGAGGAACACTTGATTTCAGGCACAAAAGTGTGCAAATGTTTTCATTTGCATTTAAGAGAATCAACAACCGAATATGTGATTTAGGGTGGTTCTGGATTATATATCTCAAACAGGGGAATAATTTTACTTAAAAATGAACATAAAGCATAAGCAGATGTGAAAGGAAGCAGCCACTATGGCATAAATTCTCTACCAGTCTATAGCATTAATAATCATAATTATGACACCTGCTTGTATAGTGTCTTGACTAAGAATCTATTTATTAACACTATCTTGTGATTACAGCATACTCAATATTGTGAGTAAGCTGTTGTTTGAAATATGAGCTACAAACATTTTAACTGATGCTTGACAACTTTATTGACTGCATTCAAAGAAGGGAGCTTGATGGAATGAAAACAAACTTATATTGTCGTCTGTTTTGTCAGTTCTTACAAAACTGTTGATAACGCTTAAAACTGGTGGAAAAGTTATTACTAGCAGTAAAGTAAAAACAATTTTCAATGGTTTCAGCATGTCAAATTTTGAGTCAGTCAGCTATTAACAAATGAGGTAGAGAGTTCAAATTAAACTGCATGTGAGTACGACATAATTAAAAAAGATGATTTTTTTATTTTATCATTTATCTTCAGTTTTTACTGGTTAATTGCAGCGATCTTTGATAAATAATTTAGTGTTAGCCTTGAAATCTCCGAATGTAATTGCTTTTGAAGTTTATTGTGTTACAATTCTCATTTATAGTATGATACCATACATCTTTCTGTAAGGTCATTGTCCATACACATCAATTCTATATTCTTATGTATGCGGTTAATGGTCAAGCTGTAACCGGAAATATGTTTCAAAAAATGAATTTTTGGTTAAACTAACACTTACATTTCATTACCACCAAGATACAAACATTATTCATTATTTTAATATCCAACTATCATAATCTAACAGGTTCTTGTTCTAAGTTCTTAGTCTGTCTTTTAATTCATTTATTCTTCATTAGCCTTATTTTACAGGACATGTTCATTAATTTCTTGTTGTAGAAAGCCTAAAGGACAGTAAGTGATGCAATATATCTTCCAAAGCTGCTACTGACTTTGAAAGTCTTCATTCGTTATCCTCTCATGAATATCTTTGTTTGGTTCTCATTCTAATGCATAGTCATCTGCTGATCTAATTTTCTGATAATTCCTGTTTCATTCTCTTATAAAGTCCATGTCAGCTGTTCATGACAACCTTTCCCCCCTCCCCCCACATATAAATAACCTTCTTTCACTAATTTTCAGCCATTACTGTTTTTTGTAAGGATAAATGTCCATGGTACATACATGGGAGTTTCAATATCCTCATACAGCTTAAATATCATACTGATCAGACATTTGCCATGTGAGGAGGTATTAATGGATAAAACACTTGGTTCAAGATCATGGTGTACAGGTTTAAATCCTATTGAAGCCTACCAGATATTTTTTGGCTTCTAAAATTCAGTTTTTTTGGGATATTTCTTACCTTAGAACTTACTGTCTAGTTCCAGATATCCAATTTTAATAATTATTCCAATAAAATAACAACCTTTAGTATCAGTTTTGCTTCAACAAAAATCACCAAGAATTCTGAAGGTTTAGTAACCAATTATAGATGTCTCTTAATTCTTTATTAGAGTATCATTTCCCATGTTTTCAAGACTTTGTACTGATGGGTCTTTTAAAAATATGCTAGTGCCATCTGCATAAGTCACCATATTTTTACTACTACCTAACATGTGTTGGAGATCATTAATCTATATTAAGGAATGTCAAAGGATCAAAAATCAAATCCTGGGGGACACTATATATAACTATTCCCCATTCTGAGTTTAAAATCTTTCCTGCATTTACAGAATTCCCATGGATGCACATTGCTTTCTGTTTTCTATATATGATATAAGCCAAAGTCCTGGCTTATCTCTAACAATACAGAATTCCTTAGCTAGATCACACAAAATTCCTAGGGAATTTAATTTTTATGTATTGCTTCCAATATGTTGTCTATAGAAGCAAAAATTGCTGACTGTCAGATCACCCCATCTAAAACCAAACTGTATTTTACTGATTAGGTCATTATTATGGAGATTCTGTAGATTGCTTTTTCAGAGATCTTTGAAGATGCTGATAGAAGTGATTTGGATCTATAGTTCTCAGTTTTTGAGGTATCACCCTTCTTATAAAGTGGTTTGATTACTGTGTTCTTGAGCAAGTCAGGAAAGATACATTCCTCGAAAAAGTTACTTCAAATATGACTGATAACTCTGCTAATGCTGGTTGTACATTTTTAATACATGATAGTGAACCTCATTGTAACCAAATTACTTTCATTTTGAGAGATTTAATGATTTTTTTCATTTTGGATGGTGAAAAATAGATACTTTCTGCTTTTGATGATAAGGATCTAAGTATTGTTACACATCTGTATCAGTAATAAATGTTCCTTTTACTTTTTCAGCAACTATTAAGAAGTAGTTATTAAAAGCATAACCTACAGAAAACAGGTGATTTACAAGTATATTTATAATGTTTAAAGATATTGGCTTATGTTCAGGATGATACAGTGGTTTCTCTAATAATGATTTTCCATTTAATTTTTTATTGGGGTGATAGAAGGGAAACTATAAGAGCCATAGATGCTTCACAAAGTGGAAGAGTGAATGAACAAAATAGGACCATGCAGAGAAAATGATTTCATATTCAGAGTTTAGAGGTGGGAATAAAGTGGTATAATAGATGGGAATTTAAATATACCAAGTGTTAGCAGGAAGGGGAATAGAGTTAGCAACACAAGGGAGCAGAGATTTGCAAACAACTTAGTGAGATAAGGAGGGTTTACACAAGCAAGGGAACAAAATACAAGGGAAAAAATTATGCTGTATGTTTGCTTAATGATGAAAATTATTTGGGGTTCAGGTGACAGAGGGAGTAAGCATTCATGAGTCAGTTCTTATGGACATAAAGACATTCTTGAAATTGGTAATCAAGGAAGGGAGGTTATAGGTATAATTATAACAGGGCAAAGTTTTAGAACTGACGAGGTATTTTCAGAAGAGGTTCTATGTGTGGAAGGAAGGTACTACTACAGTACAAACAGTTATAGGAAATAATAAGAACAGCAGGAGAAATGTTTGTTCCAAAATAAAAATAAAAAAATAAAGAGATGCATGGAACCTCCATGCTTCAATAGGGACTTGAGGAAACTAAAGAGATTGGTAATGTAATGTAAATTAAATTCAGGTGATCATAATGACATGGTCAAAGGGTTTCTTATCAGCTACACAATCTGCCCTATTGTTTCTGCCTAGACTAACCTGGTATTCCTACTGAGTATAGTGGACCTACAGTATAACATGGAATTCGAACCACGAAAGTGTTTTGGCATACTTCACATTACACACCAAGCTATGCCAGGGATGAAGACTGGGTTAAGGGCCTACGAACATCCCCACTGACACAGGGATTTAAACTGGAGACCTTTCAATCTCCAGTCAGACTACTTAACCACAGAGCCACCAGAAACACAGAGGTTGGTGAGAGTGGAACATAATACATTAAACAAGCAGCAGGGTAATAGAGGATGTATGAAACAAATCAGTAGGGAATTAATAACAGTAAAGAGAGAAGCTAAGGATAAATTCACATGAAACATATTTTGGCTGGACAGAAAACACTGAAAGATACAGGTAGAAATTTTTTTGGATATGTTAGAAAAATAAATAGGAAGAAAGGTAGTCAGGCCATTGTGGATAATGATGAAGAAGTAGTTATGCAGAATATGAAATTACTTGAGTTACTGAGCATCTTGTTTGGTATGACTATTATGGATTGTCATTGAGGAAAGTCATTTTCATCTTGGTGAATATGAGCACACTGGGAAATTAGAAATAGGTTCACAGGGTATTATGAGAAATCTACATAGTTTAACTAAAATTTAAAGCATCTGATGTAGATAATATTACCACAAATGTATTAATGGTAGGTGGCAAAAACTTTGTATGCTACCTGGAAGTTTTTTTACTTATGGATTTATCCCTCGTCGATGTCGACGTCATTAGAGGCGGGATGGGACTGGGGACAAGGAATGGGAAGGAATTCAGCCATGGCCTTTTGAAGGTAACTTCTTGGCATTTACCCGGAGTGATTTGGGGAAACTGTGGAAAACCCAAATATGGATGCCCGGACGGGGATTCGCACCGGTGTCCTCCTGAATGCAAGGCCAGAGCACCTGGATGTTAACAGTAAGCTAAACTATGGAGTTAATGTCGGGGAGGTTGTAGGAAAGGGGTTCTGTGTACTGCATGTGTTGGGGAGGATAGTGAGAGAATGTACCAGGGAACTAAAAGAAATGGGTCACAAAACTTTCGTCAGGCCCCTGCTAGAGTATTGTGTGATGATATGGGACCTTCATTATAAGAAAGAAATAATATACTTGCATATACTCACTGACTGCACCTTGTAAGGCTGTAAGACATAACTGTGTCCTCACTACAACAGGCTGACTTTATTACTCTAGTATGCAGGCCATCTCCAGAGCATACATTTCAAATCTACCTTCTCAAAAAGATTCAATGTCAAACCTTGGCTGGACTGTGGTTGCTTACTGAATATCAAAACTACACCATCTCAGCACTCAACTCACCTCAAACTCCACAACCACTCTTGCTGGCCTTCTGCAATAATATCCTCTCTTTCTAGCAGATGCATTTTTCTATAATTATTCAAAACTGTCCCTATCAACCTCATATCAAAACAAGTCTCTCAGGTGGAGCTGCAATATTAGTAGCTGCTCAGACTTCTCACCGAAGTGCCATTTCCAGCTGAAAATCAAGTTTTGTTATCTCCGTCACACTTGCTGGCATCACATCAAGTGCCTCTTGTAATGGCAGTATATTTGTATGTAATTAAAAGAAATCCCAAAAATTATGTGTATCCTCACAACATCCAACAGAAAATATTTAGAATGTTGGTCCTGCTGTATCAGTTCCGACTTCCATCCACTGGAAATTCTAAACTTTTGATGCTGCTTTTTCAGCTTTCAAAACATTGAGCACTTAAATCAATTCTTAGATATTTGATACAAGAGATCCTGTAATCTAGTCTCCATTTTTCATCTTACTTTTGCTAGCAAGCAGCTCCAGTGACTGCAAATCTCATGTTTATCATCTATGTTGCAACATTTCCAATGAAAACTAACCGCACGGTCATCATAACTCTTTCCTTGCTTCATAACCCTACAACAGCTGCACCACTTCATGTCCATTGTTTATTGAGAAAAAATTAAAATACATATTATATGCAAAACAGAAAATGAGTCCCCTGCCAGAAAGTTGCAAGTTAATCTACAAATACCTTTCACTGTTGTGAAAGATAATTATCACAAAGTCTTATTTCCTGTGGTTTCCAAGTAAATAAAGCTACTTTTAACAGGAAACCTGTTAGATTTATGTTGTTGCAACCACTGATAAAAACTATATGTTTTGGATGTTGAAATGAAAGATGATAAAGTAATTCACAATCATTAAAATGGTGTATGATTTTGTTTTGGATGAAACTATTTAGAAATGCTGCAATTAATTCATATATAGCAACTAATATTGGATGTTCTGTACTTGGAGCTATCATTGGAAACTGAAGGTATTAATGGTAAGTTAAGTGACTAATTGATAATCACTAATATTTAATCATAGGTTTTCCCGGCGAATCTGATGCTTGAAAATCTCTCGGGCATGCGGTCGGATCAATATATCGTGGATGAACAATAATCACTAGTTGGTAATATTACTGGTTTGTTAATTATTATGTGTAATGTTCCATAAAAACAAACAAAAATATCTAATTTCATTTAAAGAAACTATTTCCTTAAAACCATTATTAGCAGAATATCTCTGCCAGTGTCCATTCATAGTAGCAGACAGGTGTATGGTGGAGAGATCCATGTAGGAAGCTGGACAGAGTGAGCATGTCAGATGATGTATGACTGTAGAAGTCTCTGCAGCATATTCTGGTGGTAATCTCGTATAGGTGGTTATGACAGGATGCATGTGGTAGGTTTCAGAATGCAGTATATTGCAGGGAAAACAGTGCCGGGGTATTTTCCTAGATGGGAGAGCTTCTTCACACAAACAGAAATGAGGAGACTAGTCAAGTGGAAATAAATGCTAAGGATATTACAAGTGAACTATGTTGACTTAAAAAGCTTAAAGGCTCAGGTATGGATAATGTCATAAAAATAGAGGGGATATGTTATTGTACCATACATGATAAAATAATTAAGTTGGAAGTGATTGGAAAATAGGAGGCAGGTGCAGGGAGTGTTGGGAGTGTATAAAACAAATTGATGATGAGACCTGGATGGGTATAGGAGCAGTGCATGGAAGAGAAGGGATAACAATGACCACAAACTAGTTCATTGATAAGGGATTAGGAAAATTTTCTATTGTGGCCAAGTGAGTTAGGGACTACAATAAATTACTGATGAAAATGCTAAACACTGTACCTAAAACAATGATACAATTTAAGCTAAAAATTCATGAAATATGAAAGTAAGTATGTAGTGGAGTTGCCACTAAAACATGTGCTCCATTGCAATTAATTTAAATACACATCATTATAATTCTTTGAGAAATAAAGAGTCTTTAACTTGTTTTCTTGTAAGAAATAATCTAAAGTTCTCAAGGAAACCGAGAAGATTTCAGTTTTTTTTTAAATATCAGATCCTAGGAAACCTATTAGCAACCATTCAACCATTCTTATCTCCCTGCTTTCTCTTATAGTTATAAGCTATCAGCTGTAAGTAATATATATAAAATCTTATTACATTTTAGTGTATTTTTTACTTATTACAGCTCCTTATTTATGAAAGTAATTTTGTTTTTAGGATGCTGGAACTCAACAGGAAGGGGGTGGGACAGGTTTGGGCGAACTTTCTCAGCAAGATCTCTCTGGCCTGGTGGGTGAATTTGAAGAGGAAGTTGATGATGATTTATTTAAACAGCTGGGTGATACATCATTTGAACTGGATACATTCTTCCATGACTTTGTTGATAAGGTAATACACTTACTTTTATTGAAATTACTCAAGTTTCATATCTTCCATGTTAAAATATAAATTTTAGTATATAATAACAGAGCAGGAAACAATTCCAAAAGGTAATATTAACATGGAAGAGATGGAGATAGTTTACTCATTGCTTACCAGAGTTGAAGGAAGGAGGCTGGGGGAAAAAATATTACACAAGGCCAAAAGAACACAGTATTATAGTTGAGTACTTGTATATGTGAGAAAGAAAATAAGGATCATGGAGAAATTGTGGTTGGGTAAATGTGTGGTGAATTCTGTCATGATAATGAAATGAATTTTCTGTTGAATCCTACCTGCAATTACCTCCCTATATAAACTACACAAGAAATGGCCTATAAACTCATTTGGGATACCTTTTGCCTCAGTATAGGGTAATAGCATCACCACTCTTCTGTCCTACCTCTTAAATAATCACTGGTACGGTATAATTTTTATTGGCTTCTTCATATCTGTAAACTATTAATACTATTATTATTTATTAATCACCCCCTAAGTAAAATAAATGAAAATTTTTCCATTTTTTTATATCAGCCCTGGCATACCATGAGACACTGGCACCTGTGCAGAGGCATCCAGTGTGTAATTATGAGAGTAAGAAGACATTTTTCCTACCCATGATAGAACTGGCTTTGTCAGATCCAGAGCATTTACACAATCGGAGGAATGTTGCATTGTTATCTGCCTGTGAACCATGTAACTATTTTCTGTGTGTGATAAGTGTATTTTTGTTCATGAAATGTATGTTTTATATGGTGGAGATTGGTGGCCATCCCAGCATTTATCTTAATGATGGAAACTGCCTAAAGAGTGCAATCAGAATGGCCAGTAGGTGGGGAGCAGGAATCAATCCTGCTTCTGTTGTATCTTCCTGATCGAGTGTGGTGGCAGCTTAATGTGTGTATCATAATTTTAATATATATCACTATTTATTTTAATTTGGTTAATGATACAGTTCCAATATTATTATTTTTCACTTAATGTACTCCCTGCATCACTCTCACTTTGAACCCAACAGTAAACAGAAAATTCATTTCACTTGTGTGGTAGGGTTGCCTTGTACTTAATTTTCTTTCTCAGATGATCAGGCATCACCTGAAATATTGTGAGTTTATTTTGTGTGTGTCTTTGTCTTTTTTTTCTTCTTTCTTAAATCCTAATTCTTCCAGATTTTGCAACTGATGGTTTTTAGTTTTACTACCATTCAAATGTTACTTTTATAATATGTTAAGATAATATGATAGGTTCCATCTTTTAAAAGAAATAACCAAACATGCTACTTTTTACTGAGGTAGACTAGTAGGAGGACATGGGAGAGAGGATCAGATAAACTTTTTACATTACATGTTTCTCAAACAAAATATGCAAGGAAGAAGAGCATGTAGAAAGTGTTTAATGATTTGCAGGTGTTTGATGATTACAACAGTAACTTATCTGTATTATCAAGGATCATCTTTAATTATGATATGAAGTCTTTGCAGGTTCTCTGCTGTATGGTGTTGAAGAAAGACAACAACGAGCTTTCGGAGGCTAGCTCTGCTGCCATCTTCAGGTCTGAGCTGCACTGGTGCTCCCTGTATAACATCAGACCTAAAGATGGTGTCAGAGGTAGCCGCCAAAAACTCATTATTGTTTTTCTTCAACACCATACGACGGAGAACCCGTGAAGACTTCATTCTCATCTTTAATGATGTTGGTTAATAATGAAACATTGATTAACACAAAAAATTTCTATTAAATGGGTGCAATGAAAATTTGTAATGTGAGTTGTGATACAGCAGTGGAAACATACTTATCAATTATATACACAAAATAATATGTGTGCTTTTTCTGTTTAATGTGGTTGACAGTGCTTTAATATATTCTACAAATTTTTGAAATAAACAATCAGAGAATGTAATTACAATATTCTGATAGTTAATCACTCCTTTCCTGATGACTTGGCCAATATGCATGTCATAAGTTTTACTGAAATGGTAGGCATATTTTATATGGTTTATTCTAAGACTAGTCAAACTTGAAAACGTGTGAGGGAAATTGTCGTTTTTATGTATAAAGCAACAAATTTAAGGTATTTATATAGGTTTAATAAACATGGCATGCGAAATAGCCAGGTCATCAGAATTTTTGTTTTTATTTTAAATAAATGATCTACAACACTGAGAGAAACCGTTCTGTTTTAGAAAGTGAAATGACTACACACTGAAAAATATAAACTTGGCTCAGAATAAGATCTCATAACTTTTTGTCTATACACAAGCGTGTACTTTGTTTTTACAAGAATTGTTTTTGTGGAATTTAATGTTTATTCCTAAGCTGATTCTTCCTAGTTTTACTTACTGACATCAATTGGTTCACTGTTGGGAAATTTGGAAATTTAAGAATGTATCTCATCCATTCTCATCAACTGCCCATTAACACTTTCATCCATACCATCTCTCTCACATTTTTCTATAAATCACTCTTCTAAGTATTTAGCAACATACGTGAGTTCATTCATATAATTTGTTAGTTTTTGGGTAATTTTTATTTTTTATTTTCTGTTTGGTATATAAGCTGTTTCTTGTATATTTTGAGTTAACAATGTTGTCTTACAAAAACAATTTCAGCAATTTTACCACTGTTTTCAAGCAATTTTTTTGGGTGTGTTAACCATCTTTGTTCCTGATCTTAGGTAAAGTTTTAATGGCAGTTAAATACCCCTTGACAAGGCAGAAAGAATAGGAATGCTTTGGAAATTAATTTATGAATGAGTAAAAAATCCTTCCCTGATTCAAGTGCTAAACAAAACAGAAACTACAAGCACAGAGGAAAACAGAATGATGAAACTGAGCCTGATTGGTGAGCTGTAATGCTGGGGCCAAGTGATCAGGATGACATGTCCTAAAATCTCTATTCAGCCATTTGCATTAAGGTATTCCATGGTTTTCTGAAATCACTCCAGGTGGATGGTTCATGCAAAAGGTTATGGCCAAATTCCTTCCTGTTGAATGTATGAGATCCAAGTGTGTATTAAGATCAGGTGTTGCATACACTGATAAAAACATGAAAATATATTTTGCAAAGTACGTATAATAAGTGCCAGATGTAATCTGAGAAGATAAACTAGAGGAGCAAGCAGAACAATAGGAAAAAAGAAAGGGATAATAAAAACAAGACAGCAGGAATAGAGTGCTATTCATTATTACTATTAATTGTGGTGGAGTTCATGCCCTGGTGACAAATCCCTTCATACCTACCTGAAATTCATACATATTTTTACACTGAAATCCTTCATAGCCTGAGGTATATTGTTCATTACCTCCTTAGGTAATTTTTTCCACTGAATTACTCCTGTAGCTACAAATGAAAACTTTCCTACTCCATTATGCCTGAAATCAATTGCTAATTTATTATCATGCTCCTCTTATTACTTCCACATGCTGTTTCTAAACCTTTCGTGAATATTTATCCAGGCCTGATTCCCAATATATGCCTTGTACAAGCACACAATTCTCTTGACCCACTTTGTATCCTGCAATCCCTTCAAACACAAATGTTTTATCATTTCAGTTATTGAGTTCATCCTTTGGCAATTCACTCAGACAACTCTATATACACTTCTTTGCACCCCCTCAAACTCCAGAATTTAATGCCCATAATGTGGTTTCCTTATCATCCTGCAATACTCTAGCAAGGGCCTGACCAAAATTGTAACCCATCTTTCTTACTTCCCAGTTACATTCTCTCTAACAGAAACAGCATTCTGAATCATTTTCTTAGAACCTCCCCATTCTGCCTTTCCCTGCCCAGTTTAGCTTACTGTCAAGTGATATTTCCAGGTATTTACATTTTATTCCTTCAACAAACAATTCTCCTTTCATTGAAAATCACACAAAATCTTTATTTTCCTACCTGTATACCTAAAATGTTGACTCCTCTTCACATTTGCATTCATTTAGCATAAATCATAGTCATTCTGGTCTTCAGAGTATATTCAGAAACATATGGATTAGAAATCCAGAGAGTCATGATTTGAGTAAGATAAATTTAATTTTAAACAATGAAACAGCTATAGGCTTTATAAGTAGCTTGTTTGTCTACCAGAAAAAGCATGGTTGGTGACTTTTTTAACATATTGGTCTAGTTTTCAGAAGTAAGTGGTTGCAATCCTTTGTCCAGCGAGTTTTGTTTTACTTAATTTCCTAAAATCTCTCCAGGTTAATGCCCAAATAATTCATTCAGAAGGTCATGTCCAAATTCCTTCCCATTGCTTGTCCCCAATCCTCCATCAGTTCTAATGTCCATGACATCAATAACTTTACTAGGAATCATGGTACTTAAATACATCTCACATGTAGTGTGCTGGAATGTTTCCATTTTGGCAGAGTTAATGTACAAGTTAGAGGATGGATATATCTTTTGCAGATGTGTTAAAAGAGAAGAAGCCATAACATTGTTTCTGAACAAATGGTAGAAAGAAAAAGTCTTCAGTCACTTGAATGCAAATTTATTGCACTACACAATCAGGGGTGGCCCTAGCAAGTTTTTCAGGTGGTGCGAGATATCATTGTGGCGCCCCAAATGTGCATTTGCTTATTCGTGAATAGTGTGTCCATATAGAGAGACTGAAGAAATCATACGTTTTTTAACATCCCACTAATATTATGAGTGTAAAAAGTTTTTTTGCTTGGATGTTTGTTACTGTTTCACTTCGAAATGGCTGAACGGCTTTGGATAAAATTTGGAATAATATATCGGCTATCTACTTTTATCCAGATCGAAAAAGTAGTTCTCGTGGGTTTCCAATATGATAACTTATATGGCTATGTTACACTCGAGTAAAGCTCATCTGCATGCAGTCTTTAAACTAAAATCTCAGGAAGTTTAGTAGGCCTACAGGACAGCAGCGGTATGAATGTGAAGCAACCGCAGTCGAAAGAAACACTATATTTGAAAAGGTTTATTTAGGCTACTATGGCGTACACAATGCTGTCTTCACGCATACGTCAAATTCATAAATTTTAATATTATTTTTTATAACAAACAAATGAGGAAATAAAATCTTAACTAGAAGGACTAGATTTCCACTTTCCTCGTTTTGGCCCTTGGGCAGCATTATTTTCTATAGATAAAATTGCAAGATCCGACAGTCTATCTTGAGTCTGAGTTTAGCGTAAATATGTTTTGAAAGTTTTAATTTACTAAAACTAAGTTCTCCTTTAGCGACAGTTACATGTATTGCTATTAAAATTTGAAGTGCTATCCAAAAATTCTGAAATATATCCTGCCAACCATTTTGTTTCATAAGTTGAACTTTTATATTAGAATGACACTGTAATATTAAATTTGGATAGTTGTTCAATGTGAGTGACCAAAGCATTCTCAATTTTATTGATCCTATGCTAAAACACGTTCATTTAAAACATCTTTTGGATCTGTTGCTATCTCATCTATGGCCTCATCTCTACTTTCTTCGCGATATGAATGGCATATTATTAGGATATGTTCCAGTCTCAGAAGCAATTTTTCTAGCTGCTATCAGAACAGACAAATATCTCCGGTACTGTTTCTCAAATTCCGAGCTATTTTCCCGCAGTTGAGAAGCGTTTCATAAATCATCCATCAGTCTTCATAGCCCAGCTTACAATATTTACTTGAAACAATGTAATTTAATGTACCAAGTTAACTATGAGCTCAAATTGCTCCATGATTTGGCTCAGGGACTAGCCCTCTGTTGCTACAACTGAATAGTTCATTTCCAGAAGAACCTCACGGATTAAAGAGTAATGATAACGAACTGCAGCGAGGCTAGAAAATCTGTTCTCCAAATAATTTTCGCAATTTTTTTTTTTGGCGACCGTCCTTCTATGTTGTCGGATACCAGTTCCCATCACTTGATTGATCGAGAGAATAGAACAAAGAGGAACAAAGAGGAAACCGATTTAAAAGATGTTTTGGTGGCACCTGCTGTTACCAAATTTAGTGACAGCTATATGGATTAAAAAATACTGCTTTGCACACCTTTGTTTCCTCCTATTATATTGGATCCACTGTCATATCTTTGGGCTAGACAATCGCTCATATCCAAATCTAAATTTTGGATAGTATCATCCATAAATTGGCCAGTGAGTCCAGCTCCCAGGTCCCGAAGAGTCACTTACCGACTAGTAAGCAACGAAACACTCACGCACTTGGACTTAGTCTTCATTAGTGTCTGAGCTCAATTCAGTGTGATATAATAGAATTTAGGTGACTTAACCATAGTCACCGCCCTCGGTAGCATAGGGGCTAGAGTGCTAGCTCCCACGTGCCGAAGGTCACCGGGTCGAGTCCGGCCGAGGGCATGGGTGTTTAAGTACTGTGTGTATGAATGTCGTGTCCATGGTGTAGTGTCCTTGTGATCACACTTAATAGCAACAATGTACTCTGGAGAAACTAATGCATTGAAATAATCATGAGAATCACATTGAGCTGGCTGTGTGACCTCAGTAACCGAATGCAAAAAAACAAAAAACAAACAAAATAGTCAAAATTTTATTACGAACTTCATCAGTTTTGAATACATTTGCCAAAATAATAGACATTAGTATTCTTATTAGCTATACGGCGGAGATGCTCCATCATGACTGTGTCATATTTTCCTAGCAGTTGCAATATACCCAGGAAGTTACCATTATTTAGTGTTTCAGATCCAAAGCTTTCTCTGAACATGTAATTTTTGCATGTTAAAAAGAATATTTTGGACATCATTCATTCGAGGAAAGCAAGCCACCGTGATTTTTCGTCTTCGGTCAGTATTTAAAAATGCTTCTCTCTTACACTGATGTTATTTAATCGAATCAACGCTTCTATGCAACTAAGCATGGTATGTTGGTGATTCGAGGAAGTTTCGTGTGTTTTTAAACGGTCTGATAAGTAGCTACAATCATCTGATCCTTCGTTTAGCAAATAAGACTGAGACCAACCATCGAATAAACAGAAAAAACAATATACTTGATCTGCATAATTGAAGTTAAGATTTTCTTTTATCATTTGGCAATATTTTAAAATGCGTATTTGAAAAATTACTTCCATGATGTTTTTCTTAGAGTTTTTCGCTCCTTGAATAATTATCTCAGGCTGCAAAGTCAATGAGCGACCATTTTGAAATATAATAATAATTTGTTCTTTAAAAAGGTGACGGTAGACCCCATTCTGTAATATTATGAATTGCAGACGACTATCGAGCCATAACTAAATCTTCTAGTACATGATGCTCTTTATCATCATGAGCCTCGGCTAAAGAACTTCTATTAGATAAGTTTTCTTCCGTCGTGTGCTGAACTAGTTCTGGTGATGACGATCCAGATGACTCTCAACTCCAAAAAAGTTTGTAAGCAATTTTGGAGTCTTCTCAGTTTCGCTTTGGTTTTGTTTTCTTTTAAGTATAGTGCATGAGACAGTTGTTTTTCTTTCTTTTTTTAGGTAGCAACATGTCTGTAAAACATTATGTTTTGTAAATATTTACGATACCAACGTTAATTGCAATCACCCATGCTCTAACATCTAGAAATTGATAAGTAATTTGAACCATGCTCCATGCACATACACCCTCATGCGAATGAACTACAAGGCTACGGCAGGAAACCGATGCGGGATGCGCGGCGCGGCACTGGAGAGAGTTAATTGTACGACGAGCTGTGATTTTCTTTATTCGAGTAACTCGAACTGACATACTCGAAACTCAAGATGATTCGATTCTATGACGAGATACAAATAGGCATTAAGCTGGAGCTCTTACATTTACAAACTCTTCTGGATGATTAATGTGTAAAAATAATAGGTGAACAGCAAGCTGAATTATTGTAGACTTTATTTTTCAATTTTTGTGCAGACGATCTCTTGCTGCATTTTCGGCGCCCCCCATAAGACGGCGCCCGGTGCGGTCGCACCGCCCTAGGGCCGCCCCTGTACACAATGCATTTTGGACCCTGTGGATTTGTCTTCAGGTGTCTGTTGTATTTGGTTTTAAATTTTGTCTTAAGCAAGATTTATGCCTAGCAAAGTTTATTCCTGTGCTGAAAAACAATACAGAGTAAGTGTCATAAGTGTTGTTTCTAGAATATTTGAGGATGGTTTTTGAGAATTAGGAGCTATTTTTCATAACTATGAACAGAAAAAATTGTTTAAAGGGAAGTTTTTGGATAGGATGAGGTTATTTCAGAATAGAATCAAAGAAGGATATAGTCAGGCTGGAAAGCATTGGTTTAAAAACTTTATTATATACAGAGGTTTTCTGAATTTAACTGATTAAATTAAGGCATCATCACATTGAACTTCGAGAGAGATGACCATGATAGTTCAAATCCCACAACTGGTGATTACTATTTTCAGGTAATTTTCTATAATCATCTGGATGTATGCTGACATGGCCACCAATTCTACCTAAAATTACAAATTTCAATAAAATAGAAACACAGCTACATAGTTTTACCAGTTTAAATACCAGCTCCCTAATCGTAGATTGCCATAAGAAACCTTAGATACTGGCCTAATGTTAAATCCCAAAAAGCATGAAATAGTATAATTTCTTAAATGAACATGCTACTGCTGCTGTATCGATCTTGCTGTATTGATTTTCATCCAATCCAAGTACTCTGGGAAAGGGTATCATCTTGAAAATTTAATTTTGTTCTATTGTGGTGTCTTAGGATTCAATCATTTACTCTTCTTATTGTCAGGGCCATACATTTATCAGCATTTTATTATATGCTTCTGGCATCATTATAGATAAATATTCCTCCCTTGAAACTAATTGTATAAACTGTATGGTTTTCTCTCACATTTTACGAAACAGAAATGGTTTTGAAATAACTATGTGCTCATTTTCAAGCATTCACTAACACACACTGCTGTGTTAAATCTCTCATGTATTCATTCTAAATTCTTAGTAGATCCTGTATCATATGCTATGATTTTTTTCTGTTCTTTTTCTCAGTTTAAACAGTTTTTTATTTTGTGACAAGTTAATAAACATCACCTCTCAGACAAGTTCCAGAGCTCAATCTGTGCCAATTTAGACTATTTTTATGATAAAATTGCCATTTAATCTATCACCAACATGGTCCTGACATCATTTTGTCACTGTCAAATAGGAAAGAGTAATTGTCTCCATCTGTCTGCGAATTGTTGTGAGTGTTAGTATTAATTTGGTTTGTCTAATTTATGAGGCAGAACTTGGGGACTGTCCCAGCATTCACCTAGGTGATCATGGAAAACTGTCTAAAAATCATAATCAGGATGGCCGTACATCAGGCTGAAGTTTGAACCTGGGCCATTGTACCAGTATGGTGGCACTAAAATGTGCGTGGCAACAATGGTGGATCATAATTCGTAAATGGTATGATTAATGGTTGTGCAACTTAAGAAAATTCAAATTTGTACATCAGGGATCAATTATTATATATATTTCAACTTAATTAAAACTTTAACTCCATTATATGGCCCATTAAATCTCAGCTTGAACTCTAGCTGAAATAAAAGATTTGAAATATAAATGATCACTGAAATTATATATCTATGAAAAATACACTCATTGCAATTCCCATGACTGTTCATCTCAACAAACTCTATCATATACCTGAATGCTTCCTCACCATCTACTACTGTAAAATATGAATTTCCTGTTGTGTGTTATGAAAGTTGCAGAAGGTATCAAGTTTATTGGACTGTTTTGTTTTCTGCCTTGGAGAAACAACATCAAATAATATAAATGAATGTAATACTTCAAGGCAGACTTCAAGACTTGCAACTGCACCTGAAGATGGCGACAGAGAATAAAGTCGCCGAAATATTGTGCATTAATAACAATATTACTCGTTTTGTTTCCCGAGAAACGTTTATAAATATAAACATCAAATAAGTTTCTGTTTCAATATTTTCATAATGAATACTTATTAATTACAGCACTTATACTACCAATTTAATTGAATATTTCTTATAATTCAATTAAATTGGTAGTATAAGTGCCATAATTAATAAGTAATACAGTATAATTGTTGTTGAATGTTGTCAATGTCATATAGCATCATACACAAAATTATATAATAATAATTCATATTTTTTTATTTTTGTCCATCAAAATGACAAAATTTTGATATTCTTACATTATTTTACAACTAAATCTTCAATGTTGCATATGTGATAGTATTGATTGGTATGTTACATATCTTATAGTGCAATTTAATTATAGATGGAGAAGAAAGCTGACACTTACCATAGCAAAGGACACTGCAAATTAAATATAACGTGTTTTTTTTCACACCCATTGTTATGGTAAACTAAATATTGATTGGCCTGATAAAATAATTCTATATTGCTGAAATTTTTTAATAAAAAGAATATTACTTGCTGAATGTATTAATACTTTGTATTTCCATCAGAGTTTGTAAGTAATTGGCATTACAGGTGTGTTCACAAAAGAGGCTAAATTTTTGAAACAGCATACCAGACAGTGCACATATTGAATTAGAGGAAGTGATGCTAGCTAGTGATAATTTTTAAAAGTACAACACTGTCAGGGATACCCATACACTAACTAGCGACAATTACTTGAGTATACTTCATGTTAGATTTTCATCGAGCGAAAAATGAATGATCTCAAATAGTATTAAATTCTGCTTCAAACTTGATAAAACTCTTGTAAACATTAAAAATGCTTTAGCAAGGCTCTGAAGATGACTGTCTGAGTCAGATGCAGAGTTATTATTGGTTCAATCATCTTAAATAGAGCAGGAAATGGACCAATAGGAACCCCAAATCTGCACAACCTGATGATAACATAATGTCACTTATACAACTGTTTGTAAAACTCATTGTTTAACTGTTCAAGAGGCTGCTGAAGAATTGGTTAGTAGGATCATGCAACACCATTCTAATGCGAAAACTTTATAAGCTTTGACTGCACAAAGTTGTGCCACATTTGTTGAATACTGAATGGAAAGATATGTGTGTTAACTTCATTTGAGAAATGATTGATCAGTATTAAGAAAAAGTTATTGCAGAACGCCATATTAAAAGATGAATCTTTAATTTATGGCTACAATAGAAACTGATTTGATGCTATCACATTTTGTGTTAAAAGGATTGTCCCAGCCACATAAAGATTACATCATTTGAACAAATATGAAGGCAGTAATAATTATTTTTGCTGGTAAGAATGTCTAGTACAATATGAATTTATTCCATCTGGACAAGCTGTAAACAAGGATGTCTATGTGAAAGTTATGAAGCAATAGAAGTGCTGTATGCAGAAGGAGGCCTGAACTGTGGAAAAAATTGAATGTTCCACAACCACCACATACCAGCTGACATGTCACTTCTTGTCTGATATTTTCTCAAAAAACAAAAATAGCTATGCTAGCCCATGCATCATTTCCTTGTCAAGTTAAAGGTGACCTTGGAAGAAAGTTTTCAATCCATAGATGAGATTAAGAAAAATACGTACAACAGATGCATACCATGTTTTCCAAGAAATATGAAATGAGAGAAATTTTGGTAACAATATATCAATAGGTGTGGGGACTACATTGAAGGGACAAATTATAATATGTTATACCTCTTTCTCAAGTATATATAGATATATAAGTTTCACTGTTTATGAGTAATTAAGATATTTCTCATCTTATCAGAATAAATGGAGAACATATAGTAGTTGGACAATTGTATCTTGCAGATTACTATTCTGTCTTTAGTACTAGTTAAATACAGTACAACTGAAACAAATTGAAAACTTGTTACAGGAAGAAAACAACAACAATGTACCTCAGAGTGCTGTAGATGTGATTTCTTCAAGCAATGTCAACAAGAACGCTGCAGCTCGCAAGCTGAATATTGTGGCAGCAAATCCTCTGCTTGCAGGTTAGTTGGTGTGTGAAGTGGAAAAGACAGTTTCTTGTGAGTGATCGCTTCTTGCTGTAATCTTTCATTTCCAGGCATACCACATGACAGACTCAAGGACTCATGCTTAAACACAAAACAATCTTTCATAATATCATGCAGGAAAGAGTATTTATAATTTTATTTACTTCAGAAATGGTTCCTATTTGAATGTAGAGGACATGCAAGATATGTGGTCTGTGGAATCAAAACTAATTGACTTAACAGCCATCAGTATTGCTACTGGATAGGGATTCGTAGAAAATGGATATGTTAATATGAATATTTTATTGATGGAATTATTTTGATGAGGGTAAAAAGTAGTTGAATGTGCAAACTTTACAAGAAGATGGTAACAAAATAAAATAAAACATATCCCAAATTAAATAGAGAATTCAATTTGTTAAGGATAATGAAAATTTAAGTATCCGGAAGTGAAGGGATTATTGCAGGGAATTTTAGTCTAAGAAAAAGAGATGGGCAAGGAAGTAGAATGGTTAGTAGTACTGCCAACATTTCAGTCCCAACTTCACATTAATGTATTCACTACGAATGGCTTGTTTCACATCATTTGTCATTTTCAAGGACAATGGTCAGATTGTTTTGATTTTCATGGAAAGTAAGTGCAATCTTATTTGATGTCTGCAAAAGTCCTGAAATTTTATAAGGCCATAGGCTATTAGAATTTGGGAAATATAGAAACTTATAACAGCAAGCCCAATATTTAAGAAACACACATTTTGAAACAGCTTGATTTCTAGAAAAACCTATGAACATCATTCAGTTGAAGAAGAATGCAAATAAAAAAATATGGGGAAAGTAACCTGTTACTCGCCAAAGTAAAATGTTGGAGGATGTGATGAGTATACCTGTACATCACATGAGACAAACACAAACATACAATATTATGGTTTAAAAACTTATTCATATTGGGAGAATCAGCCTGCATGTTATCTAGTAAGCTGTGGTGTGTGCCAACCTCCCTTCCCAAGTGGTTCAGTCATCCCTATATTAATAAGGGTTTATACCAAAATATTGTGCATTTGTGTTTGTTGCATGTATTGTATACTTGTTGCTGCCATCCAGCCCTCAACTATGGTGATTGATGGGCTATTTTCTCTGTCCTTTGTTATTTACACTGTCCAAAAGCTGCTTCCTTTAACTTAGTATTTATTATAACTGATGAAGAATGGAACTCTTCGAAGAGGGATATGATATAAGTGAAGGAAGATATATTTGCCATAAAGATAGATTCTGGCTTAAAACCTTTGATTACAGAATTTTTTTAAAAATTAATGGAGCAGAGTTGAAAGCATGTAACAAAAAATTGGAAAAAAATTGGACTTAATTCAAGGCAAAATAATGCACAAATCATGAATCAAATATTTATGAGCCCCTCTAGTGAACAAACAGTTTCATACTCCTCATGCAATCGACAGATGAGCAATTTAAAAAGGCTCATTTATATTTGATACTCTCTCATATTTACAATAAAAGCAGACTGTGTTTAAAAATGCCACCACATGTATTGGAAGAAATTATTAATCAGAGAAATTATTTACAAAATAATGTCACAACAAGGCAAACCAAGAATGATCTCAACATTAGACTTGCGTTCACAAAAACGACCTTTCCTAGTGTCAAACTTTTCTTAGCACTTAGAAATGATTTGCTAAAGCTGTATGAATGAAGTACAAAACATTATGAAATTGAAGTTTGGATTTTGCAAATACCAGAAAAAAAATCAAAATTGAATAATTTAAAATGTGATGCTATCAAATGATAAAAAAAATTAAGTTGACAGACAAAGTAACAAAATGAACACATTCTGGAAGTGAGAGATGAGGAAAAAACACCTAGTGGAAGAATTTCAAAGAAAGAATTCAGATGATGGTACATCACATTTTAAGATTTGCAGGATTCTTTGATTTCTTAGGAGTGGGAACAGTCAAAGGAAAATCCTTTAGAGGAAAACAATACTTGTACGATGAAGAGATTAGGAAAGGATAACAAGATGTGGAGGATTGCATCAAATCAGTCAGGAGACTGATGACAGGATAAAAACAATACAAATGTCAGAACATGGAAAAAATGACAATAATTTCAATTAAATGATTAAAAATTTGAGCAATTGTGTATGAAGCACTATTTGTACATGACAAATTTTATCTTAAACTAAGTTGTGAGAGTATAGATTTTTTCGGTATTTCTAAGAAATTTTCAGGTGGATCCTACTGAATTTTACTGCACATGAGATGCCATAGTAGTTGGCTGTCTATTCTTTTACACAGATTAACAGCATCTGAAAATGACATCAGAACAATAAGTTAAAACATTGTTTTCATAAGTAAAATTCAGCAGTATAAATGAGAAAATTTCTTAAAACTAATTAATTTATTTTAATACCAAATCTTAGGAATTCTCATTGAAACCTTACATCAGAATATTGAATTTTAGTTTTTTGGGTTAATTTTGTCATTTAACATAGTAACATCTTCTGAATTGATTACTGGAAACAGTTTCAATATCAAAATCTTTCATTGGGTTATCCCATTATAGTACTGGAAGACAAGAATGAGTGTGTAGCTATATCTGTATTTTGACCAAATATCCACAACAGCTCCACACGCCCACTCAGTCCACTGTCAAATTAATGCTGGATAGAATACTGATTACAGGTAAAAATGATCAGACCACAGCATTGTCAAAGTCACCTCCATCAATAGTGCTGAGGCTGTAAGTTCACCTCACTAACTTCAACTCGTTGTCCAACTTAATTGTGCTCTAGCTGAAGTTGGACTGTGTATGGGTAGGTTGATAGACCAATTCACAAGTTGAACAGCTGCATTGACAAAGTCAGACTCCTTTGATATTTGTGGGTGGAGCACAGTGTTGTGCAAACCTGTTGCAGTGGATATAGGAAAATTGTTCATCCAGTATCAGTCTGCTCCAGTTCCTCATTGATGTTAGTAATTTGTGCTAGTAGATGTATCATGATGGCAATTATTCAAAACAGCAATGCATGAAAAACCATCATAGAAAAGTTTTACGGTCTACCACAACTGTGGAAAGTAAAATATGATTATACAAAAATAAAAATTCAAGAAATAAGGGCTGGGAAGATTTGCTAATTGGTTTCAAAGAAGTGGAATGGAATACCACACTTGAAAGAATAAAGAAACATATAACAAATATAAGAACATTCCTATCATTTTCCATGCATGCAATTGTTATCATTTTATATAAAGTGATTCCTTCAACTTCCAACATTACTGGTATAAGCAAACACCTTGTTCTCTCTATACTGGTTTTCTCTCTACTGATATTGGGTAAGAGTGTTGTTCAACTTGCTTATGTTTTGATCAACCAGGTTAGGATACATGGTTGGACAACACGTTAAAATGTGTATAGCGCCCTTTATAAAGGTAATAAGAAGCTTTATCTTCACAAATCTCTACTCCCCAATGATGGTATAGTCAGAAATATATCTACTTTTAATGGTTGGGATTTTTTTTTATTTTAATAAAATTTGTGATGTATTCATTTGTTCACCTTCTCCATTTAATAATGAGCACACAGATTTACAGTCCATCCTAATTGTGTTTTTCTTACAGCTGATTATACTGCCTAATATAAAGTAAAAAAAAAACTAATGTCTAATATAAATGGACAGTAACCCAGTGTCAGGAAGGAACAACAGGACCAGGTTTTAGTCCTGGGCCCTGCAAACTGGCTACCCAGTTCGCAGTTTTTCAGGCAGTTTACCACAGTCTCCTAGGCGAATGCTGGGACAGTTCTCAATCTCTCCCTCATAAAAAACACATTTCAAAACGAAAATACACATATCATAGAAGAAAACATAAGTTACACAAATTCCAGGCAGATGGTAACACTTAAGGGCACTAGATCTAGGCATAAGAGAAGAGGAAAAGTTCCTATTTTCAGGGAAAGGGGTGGGGCAGGAATTGAATTGAATGAATTATCAAGAGAGATTCTGAATTGTATCAGTGAAAGAATTTTAAAAAAGTTTTTTCTATCACAATTTATAATAATAATTACCTTCATGTATCTCTTATTCCACACCACATTTTTGCAGTGATTTTCAGGATAAACATTAACCCTTCAGTTGAGGATTTATTTCTTATTGTTTAGACTTGGTGTATTTGGTAATAATTTATAGTTTATATCATCAAATAATTTTGATTCATTCAGTAGTGCAAAATCTTCACTGTAGTCAGAGTTTAGTATGGCACCCAATAGAAATGTGAATTATTGGTTGTGATCTGCTGTTTTCTGAAACAAACAATTTTTCTCTTTACAAATAGGACTTCATAGTTATTTAAATGATATTTTGGGAAATAAATACACCAATTTGGTTGGTCCATTGCTTATTTAAGATTTTTTTTGTAGTGAGAAGTTAAATTCTTATGAAAATCTGAGTTTCTCGTTTGACTATCAACAATTTAGCAATTAATGTCTTTTTTTTTTAAAATGATTAATTTCAAATCTTATATGACATAATTGTTTCTGAACCTCTTTTCATGAAAAAGTATTTCATTGTTGGTAATAAGGTGGTTATTATGTGATATACTGATGTGTGCTTCATGAAATTTAATTTGCTTTTATTTTAATTTTAAAATATTCCTATGGCCTGGTTAAGAGTTAATTTTTCCCAATCCTAATGACATCTGGAAGTATTTTGTTAAGTTGTATTTTTTAAATATTTTGTAAATTGCACCATAATTACACTGGATGCGTACTAACACTATTCTTGATTTGTTACTGCTTTAAGAGGGGAATTCTGTAATCTTGTTAGTGGAAGTTTTGTTATAATGGGTTTGATAGTAGACAAAAGGTGATGATAATATAAATAAAAATAAAGTAAGAGAGAGGAATCATCAATTATCACATATTTTGTGGTTACTGCCATTGTATCTCAGCATATCTAATCTTGTTTTCTTGCTATACAAGTATTGTGTCTTTAATAATTTATATGCTAAGTGACCTGTCATAAGTGATCTCTCCATTTCATTATTGTTTTTTATAACTGAAGTTTTTTTTTAAAAAAAATGTATATATGATATAATGAATACACTAGCATATATTTATTGGTACTTAATAACATATATGGCACCTCCTCTGCCTTTGTCAGTGTCAGTGAACCGAGTAAGGTTTTACACATCAGAAGAGGCGTTAAGCATGCTGATCCTACCTCTCCAAAGTTGTTTTCAGATGTCCTGGAGATAGTCTTAGAATGAGGATAAAAAGGAATTGGAATCCATGGCAAAATAATACATCTTTAGATAATGACATTGATTACATCTGTCTTGACCAACTTGTAAATGTGCAAGGGGTAAGACCAGGAATTTTCTGTTGCATCAAGCTGAGATGGCATTCGATGGCTCTCAAATCAAATATGCCCATAAATGTGAAGAAAGTATTTTACAATCAGTGAATTCTTCCTGTGTTATGTTATGGCTGTGAGATCTGGATGCTTAATGAATATATAAAAGTGAAACTTACAAAATCTGAAAAAGATATGGAAAGGGTAATGTCAACTTTCACTGGAAATGACAAGAAGAGATCAATTGACATCAAATCAGTTACACAGACCACAGAGATGGTCAGGTCAGAGTGGCAGTGGATCAGTCATGTTTCTCATTGGAAAGCTGGACAAAAAAGTGTTAGAGTGTGGAGTCAAAGTGATAATCAGAGATTGAGAGTAAAACCACCAGACCAATGGGAAAACTGGATTACTGGAGTTAGCTGGCAAAGAAATTTCCAAGATTATTCTAACTGGAGAACACTGTTGAAGCTCTATATGGACTAAGAGGCTACATCATTCCATGATTGAGTTTCTTGTTGATGATGATATTTAATGCTAAAAGTAATGTAAGACTGTTTAAAAAACTCTTTACTAGTACAGAATGTTATCTAATAAATAAATGTAAAGCATTAGGTGTCCCAGTAATCTATAAAATGATTATAATCTATTAAATGTTTAATATTACAGATTTACATAAAAATTCTCACATTAAGAAAAATAATGAAACAGGAAACAATGTTTGAACAAGCATTGAAAAAGTAAACCCACCAGTTGACAAAGATGAAGGCATGATAGTTTTAGTGAAAAGAGGAACAAAATGAATGCAACAAATAAACAATATTTCAGGTTATGCTTTAATCATATGACAGGCTACAAGAGATACTCTGTCACTTAATGTGGGCACCAGAACTAACATTTACTGTATAAATTTGGTCACTGTAAAAGCTATATGAGTCTATGAAACACAGTGATCAGACACATGCAACTACAGTTATGGCTACTGTATTTATATTATTTTAGTAATTAATACACAATTACTATTTGATTCAGTAACACGTAAAAATTACAATAATAAATATTTTATAACACTGTAGTCAATATTTCTTTGCACAACCATTCACTTAGCTTATAAGTGTGATCCTACTGAGGATATGTGTTATTTAATGACCCTAAAATAAGGTGATTGTTTTAGTCGACTACTGCAAACTACATTAACCACTGATTGAATTAAAATTCATGCAGGGAGAAATTTAAAAGGAGCTTACCAAATATGATGGTATTCACCCATTTAACACATACAGAGAACGAACATGACAAAGCAGATCCTTTCTGACCATGCCAAACTGTGTGGGGAAGGAGGCATCACATTCCACCCACTTGTATGGGTCTGTTTTCAAGCCCTCCTGCACTGTGATATCAGGAGACGCTTTTTTTTAATGGCTTTACATCTTGTCAGTGTGGAAGTTGACAGAGGTGGGATAAAGCTTGGGTCAAGGAATGGGAAGTAATTCAGGAAACCATCCCTGCATTTGCCTGTAATGATTTTGGGAAACCATGGAAAATCAAAATCTAGATTGCTGGACAGGGATTCAATGTCATATACTCCTAAATCCAAGGGCCAAGTGCTACTGCTCACCCATCATGTTTGGTTTCAGGAGGGTGAAAGATGACACCCAGGTTCATCAAAAATTAATTGACGTAACAGAGCACAGTGATTGTTTACACAGAGTGTGTAAGCTTCCTGTAGATATTATTTGTATTAGTATGTTTGTGTAATGTGTGTAATCTTTGAGGTAGATATTGGAGGCTGTTTCCACATTTGCTTAGGTGTCTAAGGAAATGCAACTAAATCTGTAATGACAGCAACAATGGGGCAGGAAGAAATGCGATGAGATGATTTTTGTATTGAAATGAAAGAAGTTGAATCTTTTGATACCAAAATGTAATGAAAATGGCCAGAATTCTGCAAAACAGGTTTGAACCTGTACTCATTCTACCTCCTCACTTCTTATAGACACATTAACATACTCGGTTATGCAAACTTCATTGTAAAACCAGGTTATGGTTACCATCTCCAAATAAACCAGTCATTCAGGAAACTAAAAACAGTGCCAATAAAATACTTTTTGTTCACAAGAAGACATAGTGAATTACAGACAGTTATATAACTTGCTGTGTATGAAATGCTTAAGGAGCTGCAGTTGCTGGTGATAGAGCATCAATAATTCAGAACTATACAAAAGAGTGGTTAATACAGTTGCTCTAGAGATGCTGATCAGCATGAATTTTTTCAAACATTTGCTGCTGCAGACTCTATTTTGTAATTTCCCAAATGTGCTGTTTGGTTTTGGCTATCTTTGGCTCTTTATTGAGCTTAGCATCTGAGGAGATGATTTATTCTAAGTAGCTGAACTGACAGATTTAGAGTTGTGTATATGCCCTTCAAGTCTGTGCTATAGAGTCACTAGGTGAGGTGCAGTGCACACAGTACTGACCCAACGCTTTATACTTGAGGGTCACACACCAATGCCGGCATTTAGTGTGGAGGTGGTGAAGCACACCAGTTTTATATCGGAGTATCCTTATACTAAATAGGTAACCTACTGGGGCTAATAGGTTCCATCTTCCAGGTTTAAAGTCAGAATTTTCCATCTCTTAGTGTGGCTGCCTACCAAGCTAATGATCCAAGTTTTCCCATACAGTTATATTGCTGGATACATGTCACATCATGAGATAACCTCAGAGAAAACAAGGGCAGAAAAGAGAAGATGCTACTACAGATACAATATTGTGGGAGAGGCAATCTGCATTTTTAACCAAACAGTGATGACAGCATTCATTACACGAGGAAAGGAGAGACAAAGTCTTGTGCATTCAGTTTCTCTGGAGATGTGAGATATTTGCAACTCCCAGCTCAGCAAATTTTAATAAATGTAATAAATGTAAACGGCACATTCTAATGAATGTAAAAATTATCACCTTATAACTTTTTTTCACATCAAACTCATAACTCTGATGTCACTGGCTTCAGTATTACTAACTGGAATAATATGAAAAAAATAGAAAGAAATGTAGAAAAGATATTGATTTAACAAAAATTTCAGATAAGAAAAATATCATTGCAGTATGTTTGCTACTAGGGGTTAACATGAAAACATTCTAACAATTATAAATGTAAAAAAATAAATGGATTGATATTAGTACTGGAACAAGGTGTATAAAAATTTAAAAGGGTCAAGACTGTTATGATTGCTATGTAAGATGATGATGGAAACCTTAGATTAATTGCAGGTATGCATAGCTAAAACACCCACAAAGAATAAAAATGTCATTGTCAGTTGAATAGAGGGAAATAAAATTTTCAGAAAATTTTGTATTCATTGCACTGTCACATTTTTTTAATTATTATTATTTTTTTAAATTATAAAAGTTTCAAATCCAGACTAATGTATGAAAGTTGTAATGAAATTTGAATGACTCTATGACCAGATTGCTAAGTAAAAACACAATATTTTGACAGCTACCATATGGCCAGGTGTGATTCCATAAAAATCAACTAATTTTGAATGTAACATAGTTATAAATTTACTTTCTTCTGATAATTTATTTGTAATATTATTAGTTTAAAAATATTTTGTATTGATCCAAGGATCATCTAATATGGGATCAAAGAGGACATATCAATGCAGGAAATAATTCCTGTTGCATTCATCAGTATATTACTTTAAACATTTTCAATGAAAAATCTTTGATGAGACTATTAGATTTTCCAAGTTCTCACCTTCAGTTTATACTTTTGGCTTTATATGCAGCTGTTTATAATTTAACTGATCACTTTTTGATGTTCACTGGAAATACCTGGAAAGCTACAGTTTTGTAGGCTTCTAAATTCTATTTGCTCCTTTGCTTTAAAATACAAACTGAAACACTACAGTATAAAAACAAATGTTTACTTCCCCATTGTTTTCTTCATTGCAAGTTGGCCCTGTCATTATTCTTTCCTTGGCCATTTTCAATTAAAAGTCCTTAAAGGGAAGCTTAAGTGTGTAATTCCTTTTGTCTAGGGGCAAGAATAACACAAAAGTGTATCTTCCAAAAATCATTGCCCAGCTCTTTGCAGCACCTGGTCATAAACTCCACAGCAATCCACTTCAGTTATTGATAGAATAATAATAAAAATTTCTCAGCATCACATCTGTCTTGCTAAGCTTTAGAAACTAGTGACTAATAAGCTCTTTGCTTAGTACAGAAGATAAAACAAAATTATAAAACTATAGCAAGAACAACATTGAAATAGGCAAGTGACTCCTTTATAATAAAAGCAGACAATGTGTAAAGGTTGATAGCCTATAAAATAAAAATGAACAGCTGGACACACCAAATGGGATCAAAAAAAGCAATAAAGATTTATACCGAAGTAGCTAAACATTAGATATTTCACAAATTATATACAGCATCACCAAAACAGATGCAAATTCCCCAACAAATAAAGACCCCCAAAATAATCCTTAAGCTCCTGCTGTACTAAGTTAATTTAATTCTGATAGAGCATATGGTCCAGTGGAAATTTCTTCTAGTATTTACTTTCTCATTTCATGTTTTTTTTCTTTAATCTTAAATACTTTGCTTGCAGTTTCACAACCAATCTAGTTTTGTCCTACACAAATTTTAATTTCAAAATCTTTAAATGTTTGTGATAAAATGTTCACCATTTCCATGGTCATTGTCATTTCTACCCTTCTACATATTACTGGTACTCTTAATTTAAGTAAGGTTACAGAAAGGAACCAGTTTTGACCACATAAGAAAGGAGAATGACATAGATACGTAAAACAAAATACATTTTAACTCTTAAATCAGTGTAACCAATGTGCTTTTTCAGTGAAGGGTATATATATATATATCAAAGCTTTCATAATTGTTATTATCTTTATGTGTTTTTTTGTGTCTATGTTGTTCTGCTCTCATCGGTGGTGAGTGAATGTTCCTTTTTCTCCATTGTTTTAGCAGTGACTCCCTACTGACCTCAACACTCCATCCACAGCATTTGTTGTAAAATATTTATTGTTTATTACTTAATAATTATTGTTCCATTTCATTTCAATGAGACAGGCATTTCATCTATTTCATTGAAAATTTAATTGATGTTGCCCAGTGTGAATTCAGTACAAGCTGTTTTTTGTGTTGCAGTAAGGGCTGGTGTGTCTTGTGCAGAGAAACTGTCGGCTCCGGCTCCTGTCCCAGCGGCCTTGGCTTCTGCTACTGCTGCGGCTCCCGCACCACCACCAGTTCCTGCCCCTGTTCCAGCTGTTGGACCCCCTGCCATCCAACCTACACCTCCAGCCTGCACATTCACAAGGGTCAAGACTGAGCTCCTTCCAGGAAAAGGTACGTAAATGGCCTTTCACTATTTCATATTTTTGTTTGGAGTTATATACTACTATCATATCAATTATTCAGATACAGTTCTATCATCAGAAGACATAGGCTGATATCTGAACTTATTCAACAATGTAGTCTTAAAAAATTATGATATTATTTTTCATCAAATATCTATGTAAAATATTTCCATTCAGTTTGTGGCACAGAAGTGTTCATGAAAATTGTCACAATGCTAATATTGTTTATAGTAAAAGCTACTTTCGACAGATAAAAAATGATACCATCAACTATACTACTTTTTTTAGTTTCTTGACTGTGGCTTGCAAAAGAGCAGCCATTTACACTGATGTATTTGCTAAATTGTCATCAATTATTTTTGGAAAAAAATGTTTGTTTTACATACTTTCTCATGTTTTCTCATTCAATTTTTTAGCCTTTTAACAATGTTAGGAATATAATGTCTGGATACCCTTTAATTTACTTTATAACTACTATTGGTTTCTTTCACTCCAATAACACATTCGATATGATAGTCACCCAATTTACGAAAAATTTACTCTCTACTGCATCTGTACTGTCTTCTTCCTATTTAAGTACCTCACTGTCTCTCTATTTATGAATAATAAGCTGGAGATGTCTCTCCCAGTTTATATGTTCCCAAGCTCCTGCATCTTATTGTTTAAAATGTACCTGACAAATTAACCATATTTTTTTTAAAAAAATAATAATAATTTAACTGCGATGGAGTACATGCTCCAGAGGCTATTTTCTGTGCACACCTATTTTTGCCTTTGTCATGGTTGGACCAACAGTTCCAAATCGAATTTGAACCAAGGGACCTCCTGCTATAGATACATTAGTCTCTCGCTTATCCGACGCAAACGGGCCGCGGGAATGTCGGACTACCTGGAATGTTGGTTAATAGGGAAAGAAGAAACAACAATATCGTAAATGGTTGCAGGTGTCTTATTATTGATAAAGCTGATACAGTACAGTAATTACTTTCATTGTGCAATACAATTAAAAAGCATAAAAAGAGGTTGATATATATTAGTTTGCTTAAAAACGTTTGTAATAGACTTTTGTTTGCCTGCCGAGTGTCTTTTTCTCGCCGCCATGTCACGTATTCTCTGTAGAAATAACACTTCAGTGCTGGAGGTTTCTTCTTGTTTCTCCATGTATTTCAGTGCTGTTTCAAGGGCTTTGAATCTTTCATTGTGTGTTATTTTGGCACCACCTTTATCAACTATGTTTTCTTCCTCTTCTGTTTCCTTTTCACTGTTGTTAACAATGCTGACAATGTCTTCATCAGTTACTTTAGATTTACAGTGTGTGTGTATGTCTTAATAGTCAGATAACATGGAATGTTGGATAAGCGAAGGTTTGTTAATCGAGACTCTACTGTATTTGTAATTAAGTTTGACAGCTTGTCATTCAAAAGTTAATAACTCTTCTGCTGCTCTTCTTTAACATTAAGGAATAATCAGTTGAATGGCCTTTGGATTTCTTGTGCTAACAAATTTTTGAATTTACTGCTGCCATATTCTTTCTTAAATTGTATTATCATTTTTGTTTAATTGGACAGTGCATTTGTATTGTAACTAAGCATACAGTGTTTGAGTACTTGCTAGTAGTTGTGACACCTTCAGCCATGGTGATTAAAATTTATTTCCTGCATTGAAGAAAGCAAGCTGCACCAAATTCTGTTTCCCAATAGTGTTTACTTTTTTCACCTCACATATATATTGTGTTCTTTTTTTTAACTTTCAGTTTACTTGTTACTTCAATTAAATATAATTAATAAATTTTTGTTTTTCTTGAACAACTAATATTTTATAAACGAATGATAATATGACACCTGAATTTATAGAATTGTGGTGAAGAATGTAGAGTTAAAGATCTAAAGATAGCAGCATTGTTGCTCGATGGATAAGGTGCTTACCTTAAAAAATTTAAGGTTCTGTGTTGAGCTTTGGGTGTGGTCAGCAATTTTTACATGCTCTGTTCATGTGAATGCTGTGTGGTTTGTTATTCCACATTAAACTGTTGATCCCAGAGGAAAGGAATTGGCCATCCTACTTCTGACATATGGTAGTGACTTTTTACACTTAGAATCCAACCAAAGTTAGGGTTGTGGATTATGTTAGGTTTTTAGACCAGAAGGTGAAGAATTATTTCTCAATGTTTGGCCTTCACCAATTACAGAAAAAAATTTTCCCTCCCTTTCATTATATATTATTTATTACGCTTACCAAGCAAGAAACAATCACCATATGTGACAGAAACACTTTGCTCTATAACGGAGTGAAGAGAGTGGGCGTAATGTATTTTTAAATGATGGCATGCTCACTATGGCCTACTTTTTCATATTTGGAAAACTTGGTAAATTCCTCAGTATTGTATTGATACGATAGTGCATGTAATGTAGTCAGCTTTTGTTATTTCCAAAATGTAGTTATTTTAATGCTCTCAATCATGACAAAATTCAATTTAAAGATTTGTAGGAACAGAATTTTAGAATATAAAACAGACTGAAGATCTAAAGAGAGAACAGTATGGCATTTTTGAAGGAAATGACAGAAACAATGCACTGAATATTAGTCTTTATTTTTTTTTATAAAATCCCACAATTACAGAAAATATGGACAATTATCAGACTTTAAAATGATGTGCAAATACATTTGGAAAGGAACTAGAACAAAAACATTCACAGATAAATGTTATGCATCAACTTGTAAAAAAACTACAAATAGAATCAAAAGAAATTCAGGATTAGAAAGGCAACAGCACCTGTGTATGTTAAGGAAAATAGTCATACAATGATGAAACCATAATAATTATTGAAACCATAATAATTATTGAAACCAGCAAAATTATCCAGAATTTAATATAAAATATGAATTTTAGCTGCCCAGTGTTGCTGGTGTTTACTCAGAGATTTAATTCCACAATATCTATGTTTCTTAAAGTACATCAAATCTAGAAAGGTGGGTATTACCACTGAATAATCCTCATTTGCTAAAATACAAATAATTCATTTGCGTAGTGGTTTTTAATATGACAGAAATCCTTTAAATTTACTACCACATGGAGAGATGTGTCATCTCATTCAATGGCATGAAGAAAAATTATGCATCATTCAATTTTGCAAAAAAAAAAAACAAAAAAAAAAAAAAAACATGATGTGATGCATATCTGTTCCTTCAATTTTACTTAATTTGATTTAAATTCATAGCTATGTGAATGAAATGCTAGAGGAGGAAGATACGGATGTCACACTGTTGGATAATTATTGCTGTATAAGAAGGTGGCTAAAGATGGGTTGATGAAGAATATTATTAGTGCAGGGGGATGATGGATGGATGCAACCACAAATTTCTATGGCTATGTTAGAAAATTGAGGAGAGACAATTATAGATAAGGATGGAGAGAAAGTTACTGATTATTTGAGAAAGGTGGAGATTTTAAGTAACTGGTTTAGTGAGACCATTAGGGACAATGATTCAGGAATGGCAGCATGTAAGTCAGAGAATGAGCTTATCCATGCAATTAGAAATGAGCAGACCAAAAAATTTGAAAGTCATCCTGAGTATATCATGAAAGCGTTAAGAAAGCTGAAAAACCATAAAGGTGCTGGTGTAGATAATATTGCTACACATGTCTTAAAGATAGAAGGATATGACATTGCATCTTATCTTGAAATGATACTGAGCATGGGAGAGGACTCAGAGTTTTCCATGGTTTCCCCAAATTACTCCAGGGGAATGGCAGGATGCTTCTTTCAAAAGGGCCATGGATGAATTCCTTCCCATTCCTTGTCCCCTGTCCCATTCTGCCTCTAATGAACTTGACATTGACGAGGTGTAAAGCCATAGTTTTTTAAAAAAATTGAAATGTTATTTAAACTGTAAATACTTGCTGCTTACCAGAGGACTGGAAAAGTGTGATAATAGTTGTTATATAAAGGAGGGGTGACAAATATGATAAAAAATTATGGGCCAATGAGTTTGACATCAGTTGTAGGTAAATTAATGGAGAGATTCATATGCAGCAACATCAGAAATATATGTGATGGATGTAAGTGGTTTTCAATTAGACTATGATTTAGACAAGGATATTAATGGGAATTTCTGTTAATAGGATACATGCAAGATATTTTGGATGAAATGGACAAGGGAGGCCAAGTGGATAGTGTAGCACTATATCTTGTAAATCCTTTTCACAAGGTGAGCCATAAAATGGTGCTAAATATGGTAAAAACTATTGGAGTGGATGTAAAAGTGATTACCTTAAAAGGTAGAAAGCAAATAGGAAATGCAGTATCAAATTAATAAATCATCATCATTAAGTGTTCTTCCTTATGGCAGGTTTTCACATTGTTGACCCTCTACCTGTTTTCCACATGGCCAGTCATATGATACATTAATGTGGTAGTATACTGTTAATTCTACTAATATGACAATGTAAAATCTTTGAGCACATTAATGCATAACATGAAATACTGTTACATTACAGTAAAAATAATTACTCATATAACCAAAATAAAAAGAAAATATTTCCTAAATCATAATGCAGCAGTAGTAGTTTGATAGGACAGTGTTAAGATTTCTTAGTGGATAGCTAGATGATCCAAATTTGGGCCAGAATATTTACAAACCCTTAACCTGACCTTTACCTATGACAATATTTGCTTTGCATATTTGAAATACACTATTAATGTGCTCCATAGTTTGGACTCGGGAAAGGAACCTCTCAAACACTAGCATAGTACATCTTATATGGGTAGATCCAATAAACTTTCAGATTCAGATTGCCAAATAGTTGAATTTTAATAAAACATTATAACAGAAACATAATAATAGTGGTCAAACAGAGAAACATTGATTGTGAATGTAGGAAACAACAGCCACACTCCTTTCAGCATCAAATGTTGATCTGGGACTTAGAAAATAGCTTCAAAAAACGTGTGTGTGTGTGTGGGGGGGGGGGGGCTAAATAGAAGTGAAGCTTGTACAACGGAAATACAGGAATACAAAAAAGAGGAGGAATCGAAACATCTGTGCTATAGAAGTATATAGATGAGTTACAAAATAACACGTCCCAGAACTTCAAGTTGTCACGAAACTCTGGCTGTTGTGTCATTTTCTAATCATCCTCGATGGGCATGACTTGCAACAATGGAGTATAATGATCGATAGTATGTCAATGTTTACAGGTTGAATCGGATTACTTGACATTGCGATTGAATAGTATCTTACATGTGTCCATTGGTCTTGGAATCTTGCCGAGCCGGGAGCAGCGAAACTATTGGAAACTGTGCACCTATCTGAAGGCCAGCTTGCAAGTACATCGTGGAACATACCGTAAATCTTCGCTATTCGATAGGTCGCAGTAGGGCTTCTTGTCGAATTATGAATTTTTATGATAATGCCAATATATCTATCTTGATAACCGTGTTTCTGCATAAAAAATTTGACGTCTTGTCGAACGTTGGCAATGTTGTTTTTCGATACCCTCCACTGAAGCATTCGCGTTGTTGCAAGACACACTGTCGGCCATCACGTTCGCGTTTTTCCAGTGACCTTTTGGATGTGAGTAGTGTGTTCTGATGTTAGAGCTTGTCTAGGTTTTGTTTGAAGGTTTCAATGAATGATTTACGTACATATGGTGAAGTTTCTTTCTTCTTGAATTTCTGGACAGTGCTGCAGGTAGATAGGGACTCCCGGTATTACAGGATGCACTCCGTCTGCGTCGAGCAGAATGTGAAGGGCCAGATTGGTTTCTTACCATAAGTGGCTCTTGTAGAACCCATAACGTTGTCCGAGGCGGCGGCCACGAGAGATTTATTGGTGCTTGGGTTAGAATGAGCAAAGAGAAATGCTTGGGACAGGGCGTCCTTGAGCTGAGCTGAAGCCTGTTAAGATTCGGCGGACCAGTCGAATGGCTTTAGAGTTTTTGCGTGGCTGCAGAGCAGCATAATTACGTTGCTGCAGGGTAACGCATAGTGGAGCGAAGTGGGGATAAAACTTCATCATCCACATTATACTTACCTGACACTGGCGTGCTAAAGTTGACGGTTTCTGTCTCTCGGAAGAAACTTGTTAGCAGAGTAAGTATAATTCTGGTACGCCGGAAAAGCATTTGGAAAATTGATGCTTAAGTCGTGGTGGTTAAGATTGTGGAGAACGAAACGAAGATATTTCACGTGGGAGTCTTCATCCGGTGAGTAAAGGAAAAATCTGTGGACGAAGTCAGATAGCTTTGAAGGTCACTGGAATGTCTGAATCGCGATCGTGAGCAGACCGAATAGCATTGATGTTCTCTTTACTAATCGAGATCTAACCCCACCGAAGGGGTAGCGGATATCAGCCCTGAACTATCACGGAATTAAAACTTCGTTAATCTCCATATGAATACCGGCAATCGAATAATTCTTAAATTAGTTGTAGTCGTGCTGTAGCATTAGCTTTTGGATCATCGGTGGATGCCCTGCTGCGGGATATAGTGGGGAAGGCCGTGCTAAGGTTTGACGTTGTTTTAAGGTAACTTACAGTATACCTAAAGGCATTAAAATTAAGGGTTAGTAGTTCAATTATTTTTTTGTTACCTTTGCATTAAGTTTAGTACCTAAAATAACCAATCTTTCAAAAAAGTACCCAATGGCCGACGTGGTCGGGCAAAGTGTCCACTTAGCTTTAAAATCAGAAATGAGTGATTAAAAACGCTCTAAATTTGCAAAGCAGTGTATTTTATTTAAAAACTCATATAACTAGTAAATAATAGATATTATAACGGGCAAAAGGCACTTTAATTGCAATTTTCGCAAAAGAAGGAATAGCTGTTTCGTTCAACTCCATTACAGAGTTCGTGAGGCCAAAAGTAACACATTTGGCACTCGATCCATCATTCTTCTGATCTTGAACTGAAAAACTTTCGTTTGCAGTACAGTCATCAACAAATAACACTGTTTTTGGGTTAGATTTCCTGTAGTTGGTGGTTTTCTATCTAGCATTCGTTTCCTTCTTTTTGTTTGCTTTTGCAGCTTAAAGTACATTTTTATATGAACTTGATGTGAACATTTGCAAAGCACCTTTGTTTCAGCATTTGGATTTGTTTTTTCCTGCTATTGTTGCACGACGGTGTCCTTTGGGCTCGCAAGAAAAAGAAGTTTCTGGTCGTTGAAATACCACCACAGAATAGATAATTTAATTACTTTTGTTTTTTGATTGTTACTAATATGCTCACTTCAGGTTCACAGGATAATAAAGCATTATTTCAAAGCATCGTATAAAGTTAATAATTTGCAAGTAACAAACAGAATCCGTGCGCAGCAGACAGAGGTCACCGCCACCAGCAGGTGGACACTTTGCCCTGTTTGGTTTGGCGCCGTTACAGAAACGTCATTCTATCTTCACAATGTAAAGAAACAATCATGATCAAAAAATCAGGAACTTACAGCAAAAACATCACTTTTGCAAAAGAATTTGGTAAGTCATCTGATTTCTTAGTAATAAATTCATAAACTGACCACTTACCAAACATCAGACTCATCAAAACCCCACAAATATTCTAATAACTTCGAGAGATGATACGCTAACTGGATCGGGCATCTCAAGGTAACTGGACTAGTTATGATTTTTCCCGCGTGGTGGCACCATCCCTTGGCCAGTTTTCCCTTCTCTAATTCCTCCCGTGATGATTTGAGTTTGTCACATGTAAGTCGTTTGGCTTTAACAGTTTGTTCCAGTTTGTTTCTTGACATTGACTTTTATTGGAGGTCGGGAATTATTCAAATAGCTTCTTCACTCTGTTGGTGGAACAGGTTTGAGATTTTGCAAGACTCGAAGGATTATTGGTCATTGACTGACCGGTTGGTGTTTCCACCAACTAAATGTTCGATCCACATTACAACCAGCAGTGTGCAGTAGTTTAGGAAGTCCATTTTGATGCTGGGATACCTAATATCGATAGAGGTCAAAGGCCAAGAGACCTTGCTACACAAGGCGAGGTCAAAATGCAAAATTTTGCTGCCTTATTTCCTAAGCCTCCATTCGTGCTTATTGTCTTGTCAAATATTCAGATATGGTTGAGCTGACTTCCCACGCTATCGATAACAAGAAGAAATTAAAAAAACTAGATGTCACGTAGCTGCTGGCTTCGAATCTGTTGTTGATATAGCACATCTGATTGGGAGTCAGTGGAGATCCGTTCCCGGCTGTGATTCATTCGATTGTGCTTTGGACAAGCAGCTCGACCTGGTGTTTGAACTGTTCAGTTTTGGTGGGTGGCGCTGATGTAATGCGCAGTTCCTCTAAACGATTCTCCTTCTATGCAGTCTGATATAAACATTCCTCAATGACGGATACAAAAGATTTCGTGTGATGCGTTAAGCCAGTAGTTGAAAGAAAATGGTGGGAAGTAGTCTTGAGACATTTGGCTGTGCGCCAGGCGTAACAACTTATTCAGCAGCAGTGAGGGAGCTCTGTATGTTCTATAGGTTTCGCAGTCTTACATGAGTTCAACTTCACAAACGAACTTTCTGACCGAAAGAAAGATTGATTGTATGGATTGAGGTTTAGGAAGTACGGCATAAAATGCTGCCGTTTGACGTCAGATTACGCAACAAGTTCTCTTGGTCATTGACCACCATCGACTTCATGTGTCCTAGCATAGAAATGGACTTCCCCAGCCACTGTAGCCTGCTGGCTCACAGTAGAACAAACGGTTACTTGCTATGAACACCAAGTAGTATCTGATGTCTTCGCGTGCTTTATTGGCCTTATCCAGCAGAAACGCATGGGTCTTGAAAGTGAACAAATCTACATCATGAGAGCACGGATCATGACTGGAGACCATATTACAGAAAAAATCAAGATACCAAAAGTGTTTGGCAGATATGTACATTGTCCCCGGTTCTCTTCATCTTGTATCCTGAAATCATTTTGAGAATGCCTTGGAAGGAGTTGATTAAGGAATCAAGATAAACGGAAAACGATATAACAACATTCGCTATGCGGATGACACCGTGATCTTTGCGGTAAACGTCTCACTTTGCTCTAGAAAAAATTAAGACTCAACATCAATTTTTAAAAAAGTAAGAAAGATCTTGGTCATTAATTGCATGAAGGCTTTCGAAATGTGTCTGTACCAACGAATGTTAAAAATACTTTTGAAAGATCACGTAACAATCGAAGAAGTCCTTCGCTGTGCTGGGGGAAAAAGAGAAAACCAAGTAATAAATACAGGCTTGTGCAGGCTATCGCTGAAGTGAAGGCAATATAGAAAGAAAACGAGGACTTGGACGGCGTGCTTCTCGGTCGTAGAACTTCCCGCAGTGGTTCGACATCCACCAAGTTCCCTCCTTAATAAGATCAGTGGATAACAGGGAGAACTACTCTAAAGAGCCGGCACCAGAAGAAGAAGACTCTGAGAAAATGTGTCTGTCTCGTCTTATTCAGCCTGAGGACTGCATCATGTCCCTGTGGATTACACAGATAGAACCACTGATCCGTTGCTACATGCGAATTTCAGGAGTGCCTCAGACTGATCGAAAACAACATCTCGAGAACAGGTTTCCAAAAAGGGGTGCTCTTAGGTTACCATGTTGACATCTAGGTGTACTAAATGTCGCAGCTGTGTTTGTAGTATGAGTGAAACCTGATGTTCATAATCTAATTATATAAGGTTATGAGTATGTCATTTGCAAATACCCTAACTTCTGATTTAAATCATCATCTCAATCATTCATTAGAATAATGAATATCAACGTTCACAGGACACTACCCAGTGGCACTCCAGTTCTTTTGATACTGCATTTCCTACCCAACTCTTTGCTTTCTAAGAATTCTTCTACTCAGCAAATCACTTTTTCATCCACTGCTATGGTTTTTACCCTATTTACCACCTCTTTTTGGCTCACACTGTTAAACCATCAGTTTTTTCTCCGTTGTCTATTTCATTCGATACATCTTGCAAATAGCATACTAACTGAATTTCACATTAAAATCCTTGCCTAAAGCCATCAGAGGAAAACATTATTTTCTACGCTGATAGTAACAGTAAGTAAAATGAGAAGCTCCATTACAATGGTGAATTACATTTGAACCAATTTCTCCTATGTAGTAAAATAGTTATTTAACAAACTTTGTAAGTGATGCACTTACTTTCAAGTATTATGATTTTTACAGTTCCGATAGCATCTTACGTTAGTTAGTATACTTTTGGAAACTTTTTCTTCGAGAAAATTGCGGATTCTGTGGTTTTTGCATTATATTTCAATGATGGCATGTCGATGCAGTATATTGACAAGCATTTTTGGATTAATGCACAAGATTGAAGAAATTAATGTTATTAAAGAAGCCATATTGAAATAATATCTTACTTGAATTTATTTTTTATTAGAAGCGACGATTGGAAGGATTTCTTGATGCGTAAACCTGAAACCAGATCAAACTGAGTGGTCTGGTGGCACGTGACTGGGAACGGAAGGTCTCGTCTGGAATTTTTACGGGCCTTAAAAACTGACCTTCACCTTTGGCAAAGCTTTGCTTTGTTCATGTGAAGTACGCTAGGCCTCAGCGTGGATCGGATTCTGTATGTCCGATTTAACAGGTAGGATTACTGGAATAGACACGACAAAGACCCATGCACGGCAAGTCTAAACTGACACTCGGCGACCAAACTACACTCCTGGCCAATGTTTCCATACGCATTTACTTTATCAGATCAGGCTACCTTCGACTGTTAGATTAGATTGAATAAAAATAGTAATATCATGTGGGATCTAAACCGAAGATATCTACTTTAATATTATGACTTTCATGAATACATTATCCTTTCCCCCAGTTCTCAAACACTGAATTGTGCTAACTTCTTTATGGGAACAAATCATCTTGACATAATGTAAATGACAAGATTCTTAATATCTGTTTTCCTTTTATTTTGAATGCATTTTTTTTCTGTTCGCAGCTATTAAGTTAATACGCTTATATGTTTTGTTTAGAAAATCCCATTTTGCTTATCTAATTTCCCAAACGAAAGTATATACTGGAAATGTGGTAATACCTGTGCAGATTTTGCCTCCAGTGCATTAATGAGCATGGTTATAGTGTTCTGTAATCATTTAGACGAGTACAAGAATGTTCCCTGATCATGGCCTCAAAGATATAATCCACAAACTCAATAACAGAACAGACATTACCAGAGAAGTAGTGGCATTCAGTTCCCTCCTTAAGGATTTTCCTGCTCCTTGTACGTCGTGTCCTGAAACTTAGACGCTAAAGGGATATTGCAGTAGAAATCTAAAAACCTGTAGATATTTGAAAAACACGTACTCTGATATACCAGTGCAAGAATTTCGCTGGATCAGTAATAATTCAAAACAACGGCAGATTTTCAGCATTTATTCACTACTCTGGCCATGTCAAAACACATAACTGTATTGTTCTTGGATATCTAACTAAATGTGATGACAATTTCTTTGTGTTTTGTTGTTTGATTGACGCTCCCCCGCATTATCTCTCACCAACACGGCTCGGTTTTAATGCTACAATATCACGTAAATATGTAGGCAGTTATTTCTATTTAGTATTTATTGTTTCTTCACCTTTTTCAGAATTAATATTACCACATAACCGTAATTACTACTTAAGTTTTTTACAGATATCCTGTTTAAATTCAGTGATTCGGCAGGTAATTTGTGTGCAACCTTAGTTATTTCTTTCTAAGATACTAATTTTTCACAAATATATATATATTTGTTTCATTGATTTATTTTCAGTGTGTAAAGATGTCTCATTTTACAAAAGAGATGAGAGTTGCTTTTCGAATTGTTACATTTTAAGAGCAACACGCAGAATTTGGAGATTTTTTTTCTTAGAAAAAAGTGTAATATCCTTGGTCGGGCACTGTTAAAACGTTAGTTTTTTTTTTTAAAAAAAAAAAAAAAAGATTGTCCTCTTTGTCTACTAATTTAGATACACAACGATTTTAGAATATCAAAAAGTCGGATTTAGGCTGCAGGCAGGTTCTACCAAAGTAAGTTATTTAGAGGTACTGTTACATCCATTATGTGTTATTCGCATTTCATAATTCACTGGTAGGAATCTACTTCTGTTCGTCCGTCGAATTCATAAAACCCAGTTCTTACAAAAAAATCTATAGAAATACTTTAAAATAAAGCGCAATTGTGATTTTTAGGTAAAATTGTGACGTTGCAGTTTTCTACTTCTTCCTGACAGCGGAAATTTGTGAGGTCTTCAAGCTATTGTGAAGAAAGGTAGCAAATATTTTCCCACGTTTGAACCATTTACATTGGCGCCTTAGATAAATCTATTTATCCGCCCACCTTCTGCGTTCACAAACTGCGGATGGCTTAACGATCGTTAAAGTAAGTAAATATTTACACCGTTCTGTTTACGGAGAGTGGCCTTCAGAGAATAAAATTTTATTGGAGAGGAAATGGAAACTAGACAAGCTGGAATTTATCATTTAGTGCCGACGAGAAAATTCTCGGAGGTAATGCGTGAAATATATAACAAATATTACCTCTGCAATTATTTAATAGCGCACATGCTCCGGTGGCAATGTTCCTGCATCCCCAGCTTCCCATATCATGATTGTTCACCACCCGCCTGCTTTTGCCCTTTACGAATTTCAATTTTAAACTCCTCCAATGTTCTTGGAAAATTGTTCATTATTTTCCTTGTTAATTTATTCCAGTGCCCAACTCCTTTACCTACAAAAGAAAAATTTCCCTCTCCCTTTCGTCTGAAATCAAGTGCCAGCTTATGATCGTGGTACAACTCCTCATCCATGCACGCGGTATGGCTATTATAAGCGTTGTACAGTCCAAACATTTTCTTCTCTCGTCTCCTGTCTTTCAATCAAACACACTCCAGCTCCATTATCAAATCAATTACTTCTTTGCACCCCCTTCTGTATTTGATATCCAAAATGTGGGTCCCATACTTCACTACCATATTCATGAAACGGTATGACCAAAGTTTTGTAACCAAATTGCCTAATTTCCTTGGTACATCCCCTGATTACTCTCTCCAATTGATGAAGAATTTTGAAACCTATCCACACAAAATGCCCAATGTATTACCAAATGTTATGCCAGGAGATCTATAGATTATATCTTCAACAGGCAATTCCTTCCTTACTCGATAAACCAAGAAAACCTTTGCTTCTTTGTGTCACATACCCCAATCGATAGGCGTTCCTATCACAAATGAATTTCAAAAATTAATGACCTCTGAACTGTCTTGCGGCAGTAACAGCTGCTTCTGAAAAACTGAGGAGGCGATTTGAAATATAGGTAATCTGGTATGAAAATGTGTTCAAAAGGAGTTTTGGTTAGGTATTAATGCCGCTTTTATCACAGGAACAAAATTCTTCGTTTTAAGTAAGAAATGCCATAATGCGACACTGGTTTGGTGGTATTTCTTGTTTAAATAGTAACACAATACACAATTATTCCGGATAAAACGGATGGAAATAATAGAGAAGACGCGGGTTGCGAAAGAAAGCCAAAAGAAAACATGTGGCAATCCTGAAAAGATCTGCAATGTCCATGGGCAAAGGGGAAAAAATGTGGAAATCGGAGATTTGAGGTACGAAATAGTAGAACATCTAGTTATTTCATTTTTACACACGCGCAAAGAAAGAGGTATGTCGGAAGTGTTAGGGAGCGTCCATAAAATACGCGGCTCGGTGTTGGGGAGGTGGAGGGGTTGGTTGGAAAGCTACGCTGAGCTACGTGTGTGTGGGGGGGAGGGGGGGGGTCCTAGCCAGGCCGCGTAGCTTTCTATTCATATTATTTGTCACAGTTAAAATGAGGTTCAGAACACACAACAGCATGTAAATATTTATTTCTTTCATTTAATTATTTCCGTATGTAATTTACGGTAGTCTGATAAAAGACTTCTGGAGTCAATCGGGAAAAAAGCTACGTGCTACGTGGGGGAGGGGGGGTTGAGACAAAATCCACGTCGGGCTACGTGTAGTTGGGGGAGGGAGGTTTCAAATGGAGCTACGTGCTTTATGAACACTCCCTTATCCGCTGTTAAACTGACAACAGATGTAGATGGTTATTTCAAAGATATCTCTCGGAAAGCTTCCATAAGTTTTCGATCCTTTGAGACTCTTCTGACCTTGTTAAATGATATAAAGGGAGCTGGGGAGACTTAAATTTATTTTCGAGAGAAGAACAAAAAATCATTCGTTGATATTCCGAAAACTTGTAGCTGAATTTAGTTTCACTGATAACAATCGCGGCAACTTCATGATGGAGATGAACAAGTCATTGAACTATCAGAACGGCTCAAATAAATTTTATTCAGATAAAAGCGAAAAAATCCGATAAACTATTATTTGTTGCGCCAATATTGTCCATGTAGTCTTTTAATATTACGTATCATCATCGGTATTTAACCAGACATAGTCTCAAGAATATTTAGAGTGTTATAAATGTCTAGGGCAGTACTGTATTGGTCGGAACTATATATTGTCTTACACTTTCTCTTGATCCGATATTCTCTGGCATGTCATATCTGTCGGAGTAACTCATGTCTAATTATACAAGATATCTCCGTGATTATAATGCAGTACAAACTTTCAGGGATAATTTGGAAAGACAATGTATTCATTTTAAATAATTAAATCCGGTCTGCAAGCGCTTCAGTCACAAGTTAGAAGCCAAAACCGTTTTTTGCAGTTAGCAGGCGATTTAACTTAAGCGAGTGTACTGGTGGCTCAGTGATTGAGGGGACTGAATAGAGATGGAAAGATCCCGGGTTCGAATCCCTGACACGGCAGAGATTTTCAAAGACCCTTAACCCAACCTTCACCTCTGGCACGTCCTGCTGAGTAAAGTGAAGCACACCGCAACCATTCCCTCTTTTAGCCGAGAGGTTAGGTAAGGAAGAAATGAATTGGCCGTCCTACCTCCGATACCAGGATATCTTCGGAAGGGTCCAGCCAACCTACGGGTTGAGTACCAAGCTTAGCTTGTAACAGAAAGGTAGGCAACCCAACCAACATGCGGAGTAGGAATAGAAACCCCACTAATGCAGTGCTGATTGCGTGAGTTTAAACTTAAGTAATGCAATGAAGACTGGACTGCATCAGTTTAAATTGTGTTTCTTGGTTACATTCTCCACTTGTTTTTAGAACATATCCCATTTTCATTAACGTATGTGAGTGGGATCCAACTCAGTTTACACGTCAACACATCAGTCCGATGTTCCCTGAAAAGTAGATACGAAGAGGAGGTCCTGTTTCACGACCAGCTTCTTGTGGGTTAATGTGAAAAGTTTTGTATACAAGACACCTATAAAGACTGAAAAGATCTGAAAGAATTCTCTTTGCCTGTGACATCCGAACTGGGGGACGCTAATCTCAATTGTTGTACATTTATTCGCAGCGTGTGAAAGAAACTGGCTTATAACCTGCTACTGAGCCCTTTCCAGATCAGGGTTTCTCATCTCGAATACATTTGCTCCTTGTTTTGTCATCGCGGAAACGCCGTGTAGAAGAAATGTAGAATTAACTAAGCATTAAACTGCTCAGTTGTGAAATTATTCTCAGCTGAAGTGTTAACAGACGCTCAACTGTGTGTCAGGAACAGATTAGCCCAATCCTCACAAAACACTAATTGATAACCTAATCTCAGCGTGTTTGATACAATATTTTTAATAATACGTTACTAGAGTCCGTACTACGCATCGAATAAATGCAGAAGTTGTTAGGCGTTTTGAAGCATTTTGTAAATGGTATTTCCCTTGAAAATGGTTACGACGAAGTAATTATTATAACCAAGCGTAGTGAGTTAGCGGGAACTTAGACGCTGGTTCCATTCCCAATCAGATTTCCGTGGTTTCGCGAAATCGCTCAAGTCGAACGCCGGGTTACTTATTGAAAACGCCATGGCAAAAAATCTATCCTTTTCTTGCACACAGCCTCTTTCCAAATGTAATGACATCGGCGACCGGTAAATCAGAAATTATTAGCTTCGACAGCCCGTTTAAGTACTAACGGAAAATGGCCTTGCATTCGGGAGGACACCAGTTCGAATCCGCGTCCGGGCATCCATGTTGTTTCCCCAAATCACTCCAGGCAAATGCCGGGATGCTCCCTTCAAAAGTCCATGGCCGAATTTCTTCCCGTTCATTTGGAGTTCGGATTTCCGATACTGCGTGATAGTTTATCGACACTAAATACACTGCACTACCCGAATGAATTCATAACGATGGTAGGAAGTTGATTTTATTGCGTGTGTGTTATTTTAATTTTGTTCATTTACGAAAGTGAAAAGAAAGTAATTATTTTACTGCCTGGAACTACATCAGCAGGGACCGTGTCTGGTGGGTGAGCGGTAACGCTGGGGACTGGCTTTCGGGACCATGCGGGTTTAAATCACAGTCCGGAAATCAAAATTTCGGTTTTCCATAGTTTCGTAAAATCACTCTAGGGGAGTGCTGGAATGGTTCATTCAAAAGGCTATTGCCAAATTACTTGCCATTCCTTGAACCCAAACCCTGTCTAATCAGGTCTATATCGATGAGCCGATAAAATGCAAGGGGTGGGGGGGGAGGGTTGTGGAATTATTGATGAGGATAATGCAGCGCACTATGAGGGAATATCGGCAGCAACTGGAAGTTCAACAACATTTGTATCAACTAAAGCATGAAAGAAGAACAATTACGCGACAATGCACGTTCACTCTGAAGAGCGTTGTGACTGATTTTCTGCAATTGTACAAGAGGTGAGTGTCAACTCACTGGCAGTACATTGCAGACATGAGTCCACCAGACTTCCAGAAATTAAAGTAGTCCATCCGTGGGCAGCGTATTCCCATCCTGGAAAAGCGTTCTTCATGATTTTACGGCGCATCCGAGATCTGTACAAAACTGATTATCAAATCAAGGGGGTAGGTACAGTTATCAGGTTTCAAAAAAATGTTTTTTTTTTCTTTTGATTCACAAAAATAGGTTTTACTTTTGACTTCATCTTGTTGAAAAATTTATTTAAATATCTTTGACAGTGTGGGAGTTATGCGTGATTAAGCGAAGTCCTGCACGATTGACAGCCACTTAAATCTTACTGCACTTGAAGGTAGACCAAATCTTTAACCTTAAATATCTCAAAAGAGCAATTCATCAAATGGTTTTAAAGATAACTTTTTCCATATGCATAGATCTTTTTCAAATTTGCAGGACATGTTCTACATACTAATTACTACAGTCCTTACCATTATTGTTTATGCAGATTTTCCCAAATGAAAAATATGCCTTTATGTTTAAGCAAAAAAAGCAAAAATTTTAATTGCTTGAATTTTTTTTATTAGTAACAAATCTAGAGTTAAATATTTTATATTATTGGTTCAACTTATTGCCTTAATATTAGTTTACAATATTAAAAAAAAATTTCTGAAAAAATTCAAATACTATGCCTTCTGTCATTAAAACCCTTCACAACATCATCACATTTTTTACTGTCAATTTGGATGGTACATTAACCCATTGTTAAACAATATTTTTATTTTAAAAATCAATTTTTATATCTAGCTATAACAGTTTTATGGAGCTATGAAATTTGAACCCTCAAATTTAAATAGATTTGGAGAAAATGACATTTCAATTTTTTCAAATATTTGTAGGTGTTAGGTATACCTACCCCCCTTGAATACGATAGGAATTGTTTATTAAGAATGAAGTGGACTATACAGAGTACTGTATAGAGCTATTACGTAAAATAAAATTTATATGTGAGTAAAAAAGTTGGCTTGCATTATTTATAAAATAACCCTCGTAAAAATATACTCGTTACCAAAAAAAAAGAAAAGAAAAAAAGAAAGACTTCTAGTTGTATCCGCTGCAAGATAATCGGAGTTGCTATACACGATGGGTTCTATTACCCAAAAAAAAAAGGTTTAAAATGTAGGAACAAAAGTACACTTTCTTCGTGATAAACTGCATGTGTTTAGCACACCGTACTGCTCCTGACGTGTAGACTATCGGAGTTACGATAGACGACGGTGTCAAATGTCGATCGAACCTGACGGACTGTTCCAATTACTGTTCAAGTCCTCCGATATCCGACAACATTGCTATCCCAAATAATCTCAGTTATGTTCATTGGGAGACAAGTGTGGAGACTGCACGCGTGTTTGAAGAGAAATTCACCCTTAATGGGAAAATCATTATCTTGAGAATAACGCTGTCCGAGAAAAAGCACAGTATCTGCTCGGTTTTGTGATTTCCCCGTATGGTTCCCCACACTAAAACACTATACAATGATGTCTCAATTTGTCACGCTGCCTTGGGTCCTCCTATTATGGCAATGAACAAGACAAAATCTACATTACTGCTATACCCTGTTCACGACCGACTGACGGCTCAAGGTCATATTCCCCTTGCCCCGCTCCTAATCTCACAACTCCCTCCCTTTCTGACTCTCCGAGCAGGCCACTGTGTCCACGCAGCCGACTGACAAATGCCAGCGGGCACTATTTCGCCTTCACATTTGAGATTAAAGGCAATGGAGTGGGAATACAGTAGAGTTACTTGAGACGCCCATAATTCAAGAGGCGTCCCCAGTGCACAGCTGTTTATGCCAATGGCTCATGATGCTGCTATTACCATAAACCAGTTGCGCTACGAATCAGCTTAAGATAACGCGTAACTCTCCAAGGATATATGGAGATTTCGTTTGATTTGTGAGTGAAAATCGAGCATTGAAGCGATTCTCTCTTCTGGAAGTGAGAACTGTCAACTCCCGTTCTCGATACACCCATGTCGGCGAATGTACGGTGTACGTGGTTGCCCATTCGGCGAAACAGCCAGAAAACGTCAACTTCAGTATAAAATATATACATAAAAGAATCGACCAGACCTCCGTGGAAAGATGTCTCGAATGTTCGGTTGCGACACAATACGCTCTTACTGACATTCGATGAGAACACTGTAAATAATAAGATCTTTTCACACGACACGTGCTGGTGTAATTTCTTTAAATGGCATTGGCTTGCTTACTCTGGCTTTGCTTTGCTGCGGCCTCAGGTATGGGTTGTGTAGCCTGTGCTAACCCGCGAGTGTAAGGCGATACAACAGGACTAGCTTCTAGCCTTGGACCCCGCGTACTGGCTGTCCTGATAGCAGTTTTCCCGAAATCACCTAAGCAAATACTTGGACGGTCCCAATCTCCGCATCGTAAACTACAAATTTCACAAACAGAAAATAAACGTATCATATAGAACACAAGTTGTACGTTTCGCAGACAGATGGCAACACAGACATTACACCCTTAGGATGAACGCCCTAGACCTAAGAAAACTGATTCAAACTATGATGGGGCAATTAGAGAATTCTTAAAGACTTGACAAAATTAATATATACACTTGTAGTATCAATATATACGTTGTAAACCGGGCTGACTAGCTGTAAAGCCCGATATCCATTTTTAAAAAAATACTAGTTGTGCCCGGCATGCATTGCATTGCACGTTTTTCTTCCTTAAGTGGATACGCATATATAGATACATTAATATTTACAAAATAAATGAAAGACATTGATGTTTATGTATTAAAATTGAAAAAGTTTATTCTAGTTCTTTGGGATTCACAATATTTTTGATCTTTCGTCTTCTGCAAAAACAGAGTACTCAGCATTGTTGGTGGGTGGATATGAATGTTCTGATGTTTTATCCCTTTTAATCGGATTTTAGTAAACATTTTCTGACTCAAAAAAATTTTATTTTTTAAAAAAAATCGGAGAAGTTGCTTGTGGAAGTCTTAAGAGGGGTGAAAGGAAAGACGGGTGCAGTTAGTAATCTAAATACATACATTATTTATCATTTTTTTTACATCACATGTGCGCAAAGTTCCTTTTGAATAGTTCCAAGTGTAACATTTGCTTAAGAGAGAGTGGTGAGTTTTTGTAAACCAAAAGTAGACAGTATTTTTCTCTGTTTTAAAGTATGCAAAGTTACATCGAAATCGGATGCGAACTGTGGGTTTGTATAAAGAAAATTAGCAAAAATTAAGGGGGGTAAAGGGAGAGAATCGTTGGGTTATTGCAAACCAAATGTTGACAGTGTTTTTCTCTATGTTTTAAAGTAAAAAAAAAAAAGTCAACTACCAAAAAGTTAGTTGACTACTGCCGAAGGGGGCATACTAAGCCTTTGATCATATACAACTGTTAAAAATTCCTTCTTCCACCGGAATTTGAACCCCAGATCAGAACAAGAAACTGTTCAAAGCAAGAGCGTTTACCACTGAGCTACCAGACCACTCTGTTTTAAGCATAGTGTGCTATGTACTACCAAAATCTGATAAAAACTGTGGATCTGCATGAAAAAGCGTTGGAAACAATTAATTGGGTGCTAGAGGAGGAGAGGGGTTAGGATTTTGTAGACCAAACTTAGACAGAATTATTCTATTTGTTTTAATGTATACATACGCAGAGTTCGATCAATAAAAACAGTGTGCTAGTTTGAATAATATTGCCATAAATTAAGAGGGTGGTGTAAAGGAGTAGAGGGGTGGGATTTTGCAAACCAAATGTAGACGGTACTTTTCTGTTTGTTTTAAAGCGAAAAACTAAAAAAAAAAAAAAACTAAGTGCACAGCCCAAAGTTTGGTTGAATCCTACCGAGGGAATTGTACTGAGCCTTGTGTCAGAGGCAGGACGGCCAGTTGCTTTCCTCTGGTACCTACAGTTAAACGTGAATCCTAACCACGGACCTGAGAATCTCATGTGATAAAAATTCATGCAAATTTCAACTTGGGAACGTATTCTGAAAATTTTGAAAGTAAGTGCCTTTACCACTGTGCTACCAGACCACTGTTTTATTAAATATCTGTGCTATTTAAAATCAAAATTGTATAAAAATGGTGTATTTGTTCAACGAACGGTTGCGAAAATTAAGTGGTGGAGGTAAAAGAGAAGAAGGGTTAGGTTTTTCAAAGCAAATGCTGTTTAATGTATGCTTGTGGAAAGTTCCGTCGATATCGGATAAAAGACTTTGGTTTATGTAAATAAAATTGCCAAAAATGAGGGGGAGAGGAATAAAGGGGTTGGATTATCACAAACCAAATAGGCAGTATTTTTCTCTTAGTTTTAAAGTAAAATGCTAACTTAGTCCACAATCCGAAGGTTGATTGAATCTTCCTGAAGGAGATGTACTAAGCTTTGGGTCAGAAGCAGGATGGCTAGTTCCTTTCCTCTGGGACCTACGGTTTGAGGTGGAACGTCCCGGCGTAGCTCAAATGATCAAATACACTATTAAAAATTCTTACTTTTACTGGGATTTGAACCCGTGACCGGAGACAGAATTGTCCGGAAGCAAGAGCTTTAACCACTGAGCTACTAGATCGCCTTGTTTTATGGAATACGAGTGATAAGTACTATCAAAATCGGATAGAAATTGTGGGTTTGTATGAAGAACGTTGGAAAAAATTAAGGGGTTGTTGTAAAGGTCGAAATGGGTGGATTTTGCAAAACAAATGTTGAAGGTATTTTTCTGTTTGTTTCAAAGTACATGTGTGGAAAATTCATCGAAATCGGTCAAGAACTGTGATTTTATACAAAGATCATTTGAAAAAAATTGAGAGGTTTGTAGGGGAAGAGGGAGTGGGTTTTCTGGATATTTTTTCGTCTCCAACCTTCTCAGGTATGCATGCAATAACTCACAAAAGTTTCATCGCAATCGGATGGTTGGTAGGAACGCATAGATGTATACACAAACAAACATTCATTTTTATATATTAGAAGATTAGATGGCTAGATCGCTTATGTCGGTTCTGTGTGACAACGTTATAGGTGCACTGTTTCCTTTTTCAGTAAATATATGGCGCCAAGCTTCACACATTATTTTATGTTTTGGACAACGTGATCAATGAAGCTTTGGGTATTATATTTTAAAGACGTCTAGGGGGAAGTGGAATGTGAATAAAGGGAATAAAGAGCCAAATAAGTCATGTTTACATACCCATTAAGATTTTTTTTTTCAAAAAGCCTTGCTCACTTAGGTATGCATTTGTTCCATGGAAGTCAAACACGAACCATATCTTCACCTTGATACAAGAAACATAGGAAACCGAAGAAACAGAAAGTTCCTACTGCGTTGTAAATTACAGCTTCTTGAACTGAGCTAGGAAAATGCGAGAAACTGTTAGTGCTGCTATAGAAAGCAATGTTAAGGGTACGAGAACACATTCAGAATAGTAAAGCTAAATGCGATATTCCTAACAGCAATGTAGAAATTACCATTATTATTTTTTAATTTTGTAAATGGCACTCGGCTAACACACAATGTATTTCATATGAAGTATTTGTTAATGCGTTTTCAGTTATTTATCGGATTGTTGAATGGTACGACAACGTATGACACACACAACACAACTAATTCTAGACGCCTATGCCCTCTGAACAGGCGACCCTTGGCAAGTGAAACTAGCACTCTAGTCCCTACGTTGCCGAGACCGGGGTAGGAATTAAAAGTGCAACACCTAGACGGAATTGTGATAAATGAATGAAATTTGGCTTCACGTATCCCCATATGAAAGGTATTAAATGATTAAAAATTGAAAGTTTTACATGACTAGTACGAGAATTACGGGGCTATTTATAATGCAAAATTGCTATGAATTTTAGCGTATAAGTGGTAAATAGTGTGATACAATATGGTACTTTTTTGTCCACACGTTATTGTTGACCAAGTATGCCAAGGCGAAGAGTGACTAACATCTACACCCAAATGTCTAACTGTGAGAGAGGTCGAAGAGTTGGTGTGTTTAAAGGGGTGCGAAGGATTGGCCTTAGTGAAATATAAGTATACAGACTTGTTACACAGTGGTTGAAGACTCTAGTACTCGTAGAGCAGACACAGGTCCATACAGAAGGACAACAGCACGTGAAGACCACCAAACTGTGTGGGTGGCTGTTGCTGGCAGACGGGTGACTACAGGCCAGATCCAAGCAGTGGTTACAGAGAGAGTCGCCCCCTGGACTATTGTAAACCGATTGCTTGAAGCTGGGTTACGCTCTCTGACCACCACGAAATGTGTTTCATTAACCTGATTTCATTGCCAGCATCGTCTAACCTAGTTTAATGCAAAACGCAAATGTACACGTGGCATACTTTTGTGATTAGAGATGAGTCTCGATTCTGTCTGTAGCAAAGTGATAATCGACAACATGTACGCAGGCGTAGTGGAGAAACGGCATACCCTGCTATAGTTTGAGAACGTCACACAGGTGCAGCCACTGGTGTCATGGTTTAGGGACAATGACAGCCCACCACTATGTGGACGGGGTGCTGCACCCTATTGTGATGCCCTTCATGTCCACCATCCAAATCGCATCTTACAACAGGATAATGCCCATCCTCATACTGTGTCCATTACAACAGAAGCGTTGCAAGGTGTTACGGTTACAATTTTGACCACACGGTCCCATGATTTGTCCCCAGTAGAGCATGTCTGGTCTGCCAGGAGCAGACACATTAGATCACATGGTCACCCAGCACAAACTGTGCAACAACTGACAGCACAAGACGTGCAGGCGCAGCGAAACATACCGCAAGAAGACATCCGAACACTTATTGATTCAATGCTGACAAGGATCCACGAATTCATAGTTGCTCAAGGTTGGCGCACTTCTTAATGCCAACTGTATCATAAGCTAATAAAGTTAGCCTGATCATTTCAAATTGTTTTCAATTCTTCTGAGTATGACCCTGGATATGTCTTCAAAGCTTCCTAAAATTCCGCCATTCTTGTCTGGGTGTTGCACTTTTAATTTCCGCCAGTATATTTCTTGCACTGTGGCCGAAGAGAAGAAAATGAGCTTAGCGATTATGCTGTTAAGGACAAGCTCTGTTAGTGTTCCGAAAGCTTCATATGCGATAACGTCACTTGCAGTAACTGTGTAGTTACACATTTGAAAACCAGTGTAGTCTCGTAGTAACAGTTTGTACACAGGATGCATTTAAAACCGACGAGATGACAGAAGCACTTTCGACTGTACGTTGTGTGTGTAAACGTACCCTCACGTTAATTAATTCAAGTGCGATCTAGCTCGTGAACATTACTACTCTCAGAAGAGAGTGAAACGCTTATCGAAATCTGACAGACGTAACTACACTCCTGGAAATTGAAATAAGAACACATTGACGCCGGTGTGTAAGACCCACCATACTTGCTCCGGACACTACGAGAGGGCTGTACAAGCAATGATCAAACGCACGGCACAGCGGACACACCAGGAACAGCAGTGTTGGCCGTCGAAGGGCGCTAGCTGCGCAGCGGTTGGGCACCGCCGCAGTCAGTGTCAGCCAGTTTGCCGTGGCATACGGAGCTCCATCTCAGTCTTTAACACTGGTAGCATGCCGCGACAGCGTGTACATGAACCGTATGTGCAGTTGACGGACTTTGAGCGAGGGCGTATAGTGGGCATGCGGGAGGCCGGGTGGACGTACCGCCGAATTGCTCATCATGTGGGGCGCGAGGTCTCCACAGTACATCGATGTTGTCGCCAGTGGTCGGCGGAAGGTGCACGTGCCCGTCGACCTGGGTCCGGACAGCAGCGACGCACGGACGCACGCCAAGACCGTCGCATCCTACGCAGTGCCGTAGGGGACCGCACCGCCAATTCCCGGCAAATTAGGGACACTGTTGCTCCTGGGGTATCAGAGAGGACCATTCGCAACCGTCTCCATGAAGCTGAGCTACGGTCCCGCGCACCGTTAGGTCGTCTTCCGCTCACGCCCCAACATCGTGCAGCCCGCCTCCAGTGGTGTCGCGACAGGCGTGTATGGAGGGACGAATGGAGACGTGTCGTCTTCAGTGATGAGAGTCGCTTCTGCCTTGGTGCCAATGATGGTCGTATGCGTGTTTGGCGCCGTGCAGGTGAGCGCCACAATCAGGACTGCATACGACCGAGGCACACAGCGCCAACACCCGGCATCATGGTGTGGGGAGCGATCTCCTACACTGGCCGTACACCTCTGGTGATCGTCGAGGGGACACTGAACAGTGCACGGTACATTCAAACCGTCATCGAACCCATCGTTCTACCATTCCTAGACCGGCAAGGGAACATGCTGTTCCAACAGTACAGTGCACGTCCACATGTATCCCGTGCCACCCAACGTGCTCTCGAAGTCAACTACCCTGGCCAGCGAGATCTCCGGATCTGTCCCCCATTGAGCATGTTTGGGACTGGATGAAACGTCATCTCACGCGGTCTGCACGTCCAGCACGAACGCTGGTCCAGCTGAGGCGCCAGGTGGAAATGGCTTGGCATGCCGTTCCACAGGACTACATCCAGCACCTCTACGATCGTCTCCATGGGAGAATTGCAGCCTGCATTGCTGCGAAAGGAGGATATACACGGTACTAGTGCCGACATTGTGCATGCTCTGTTGCCTGTGTCTATGTGCTTATGGTTCTGTCTGTGTGATCATGTGTTGTATCTGACCCCAGGAATGTGTATATAAAGTTTCCCATTCCTGGGACAATGAATTCACGGTGTTCTTATTTCAATTTCCAGGAGTGTATAAAAAAAATTGAACTTTTATTGGACACGTGTTATTCAGTTAAAAGCACCTACAAAATTATGAAGCATTTAAGTTTTCTTGGTTTCAAACTAACGCAAATGCAGACTTTTGTCTCTAATTACCTTTCAAGAAATTTCACAATTACTTGGTATAGCAGGATACTCGTGACATCCTGCAGGAACAGCTTTCACCTTGAGACACGTTATAAACCCATTGTGACAGCTCGCAAATGCGTATATCCTGACTGGCGTAACCGACTCACACTGACAAAATTCCAATACAACGCCACAAACTATTTTTATATCGAATGGATGACGTAAAACATCCAAGAGACTGATGTTAAGGTTCATTACCTCATTATTAATAGTGTAAGTAGGAGCACTGGTGTTTCCCCTTTTTCTTAACCTGCACGTATAACTGATAAATTAACTATTCACTGATGAAATTGACATATTCCGTCACAAAGTGAAGGTAAATGCAGATTAAAACATCTGAGGAATCTATATTTCCTTACCAAAGACATTGAACCATAACTGAGGTACTATTGACTTAAATTCTGGAGACTTCGTTTATTCCAAAGGACTGGAAACTTGCTATAGTAGTATCAGTTCATGAGGGAGGGGGTAACAAGTATGGTTACGACCCATTAGTTTGTCTTCAGTGGTGGACAGATTGATGGAGTGTTGTATAGCCAGATAAATAGGAAATCTGTGAGGAAAAGAAGTGGTTTGTAAGTGAACAGCATGGATTTAGAAGAGGTTTAGAAGCAGGTTACATAAAAAATATCTCAGATGAAATGGACAAGTGAGGCCAAGTAGATAGTGTGGCATTGGATCTTTCTGAGGGATTTGACAGAGTTTGCCATAGAATAGCTGTGAATAAGGTTAAAAGCTTTGCGACAAACAAAGATGTATCTTGCTGGGTTGGGGAATGCTTAATAGAAGGAAGAAAAGTGTCAAAGTGGTTAATGAAGTATCAAGGGAAATGGAAGCAAGAACAGGTGTGCCATAGGACATTGGGACCAATACTGTTCGTTATTTCAATTACTGATTATGTTGTAGATCTACAGAAAGAACTTAGGTTGTATGCATATTATATATTACTTTATAATAAGATTACATCCAGAATGGTTTGTGACCAAATGCAATGGGATCTAGGCAGGATATCTAATTGGATGAACAGTCATTGAATAAAGATAAATTCCAGGAAGAGTAGACTTATTAGGTATACAGATAGGAAAATAAAGATTTTGTACGATTATTCAGTAGAAGGTGAACTGGTTTTGAAGGAATAAAATTAATAATTACCTGGGACTATCTTTTGACACTAGGCTAAACTGGTCAGGGAACATTGGGGGCTTGTTATCGCGAAAGAGCTCAGAGTATTGCATCTGTTGCAGAGAATAATGAGAGGACGTACGAGGAAAATAAAAGAGATGGGAAACAAAACTATGGTCAGGCCCGTGCTAGAGTATTATGGGGCAATATAAGATGCACATTACGGGAATGAGATAATGGGGATGAAGGGGATGCAAAGGAGGGCAACTAGATTTGTCTGTGGAAATTATCAAACAATCCACTCAGTAACAGAAATGATAAAGACTTGGGTTGGTACTCATTGCAGGGTAGAAAGTGGGTGAAGAGAATTGTGGGCATATACAAGGTATATACTGGCGATGAGACATTGATAAATATTGGTAGAAGATTTAGGAACAACTTGTGGAAGGGAAGAGAGGATAGTGATAATAAATTAGCAAATGATTTTAGGCATGAAAGCGTAGGAAAATTTTCATATTTAAGTAGAGGATTGAGGGACTGGAAAAAATTAATCAAGGATGCAATGAAAAATACATCTCAGACTATGAAGGATTATTACATGTGCTAGGAAATTGCCTCATTAGTATGATTTATATCGCATCTATTATTAATAATAATCTTTTACTATAGAATTTTTTTCAGAACACCAAAATCCAATAGGGAAAAGAAATATTTATCCTCTAATCATCAATAACATCGTACCTAGTCACAGCTCGCAGTGCCATTAGCCGAGTTACATATTTTTTGTAGTCATTTAACCCTGTCCTCAACATAACATAGAAGCTAAACCATATGAAACACACTATTGCCATGTTGATTTGGCATACCGCTTCAAATTCGATTTTACTGTGTGTAAGCATAAATTGTTTTGGCGACATTTCCGGTTTCAGCTATATCCTTTCCGTGGATCAGCACCAAAGGCAACAAACTATACTCAGCATCAGCATCTTCCAATCGGCAAATAAAGTACATATTTGCATTTCTTGCTAACTCCATGGATTGCACGCTCCTGTGGCAATTTCCTTACACACCAATTTTTCTCATTTTATTGTATCCGCCTAATTTCGTCCTTACAAATTTTAATTTAATTTCAAATTCTTTCAGCTGTTTTGGTAAATTATTTATCACTTTCGTTAATAATTTATTTCAATCCTTGACTACAAAAGAAAATATTCCCACACTCTTATACCTGAAATCGAGTCCCAGCTTGTGGTCCTTCCACGCTCTACCCTTAATTCTTCCACCAATATCTTTCCAAACATCATCACCAATTTACGCCTTTTTACATTCCAGACAGATTATTTTTGAATTCATATATCTCCGTCGTGGTTTTCGCGCCCTTCGTGTTCTATGCAATTCGATAAGGCAGTGATTCATTACATATTACCAGGTTATAATTAACTGCATACATTCTAAAACTTTCCTTCAACCCCTGATTTATCTTTGAAACTATACCACCTTAAAAAACCGTCAGATGATTGTACGCTGTAGACTCTAGCTGTGTACGTTCTGTGCGAGCAGTATTTTCAGTCGTCCCTAATTCCTGGTTATAATCGACTACATGACAGGTGTCGAAAGTTCATTTCTCGAAACGAGCAAGACTTGAAGATGTTGCCGTTACTGATGCTGACGAAACGAATTTTTTACGTCAAGCAGCAGCCACGTACTGCATTCCTGCATCACGCGAGGAAGAGAGGAAATGCAAATAGTTGGCGGCTGAGCAAGCTCCTCTTCACGGTGCGAAAGTAACTTGGAGGCTGGGCGATTTCCGCCAGTTGTAGCGAGCGCTTGGGGCTCCTTGTGGGTTGAGCAAGCCGCTGCCGGCTCCACATCCGTGCCAAATATTCAGCGACGTCTCGTAACTTGTTAAGTGGAGACATGTTATTCAGATTCCCAAACACAGTGATTAACGAGGAAAAGGAGCGATCAGAGTTCAGAAAAAGATAAATTATTTCGTCTCTGATAACACTTTTCCTCTTACCAAAAAAAAATATGATTCACTTTGAGTTAAGCATCATTTAGTTATTCTTTACAATCTCTTTCTTATAAGTACGCGTAGAGTCGCTTGGCATCATTATAAAATATATAGATACACTCGTGCGCTTAAATCGAAAGAAATTTACTTTCAGCTACTGGAAAAATCAGGGTTGAGAAATTGTTGGATTCGATTCGACGTTAGAATTTCTCCCAGTACAGAGAATCGGTGATTTGATGGTTGTATTAGATTCCGTTCACTATTCAGCTTTACTTTACGGAAGTATTCCACAACGAGTATTTATCAAGTCTTTGATAGCAATATTTAACATTTGCTTAGTATAAATTCTCAGTATCTTGGCTAGAACGCTGTGGAAGAACGAAAAACCTTTATTGACTTACATTACGCGTCATTATTAGGACTACTTGAACTCTGTTATAGTTTAAATTATAAGAATTAAAACTGCTTGATACAGCTTTTGAATTATTCAAAAAATCTTCTGTATAAGTAATTTTTTGAGATATTGTAACACACAGACCATATAATAGAGACACGCATTGTTTTAACCATTTACACTTGTAATGAACCAACGCGAAACCATTCTTTTTTTTTTATCTCAATAGCATCTAGAAGTTATTGACAGAAGTTAATTCATTCCTCTGGTATATTTCGTGTTTTTTGTTTCAACCTCTTTATATGAGTAAGCAAGCAGCGTCCGATAATTTCTTCTGCAGCCAGTCAGCTGAACTAACCATCCCTGGTGCTGCCCACCACTGGTTTTTGCACTTACTGACTGGTACTTAATACATGGTTTCTTCAACGATGACGAAGTTGCTGTATTTATATGGTATCGAAAAAGTATTCCCCAAGTTTTGGCTGAAATAAAACATTTTTATTGCCTTTTTTTTTAATCCTGATGGAGAGGCGAGGGAGGGTAATTATATTAGTTTCCTCATGTCAAATCTGGGGAAATTTAGACAGAGTTACTATCTGTCAGTGATCATAATAAACTTCCTTTCCCGTGTTTTATATCATTCTATTTACATAATGCAGATCATTCTATTATCAAGCTAGATCGTAGGTTCCAAATATTTTTTGTATTACCACCCCCTTTTCCAAAATAAAATTACTCACTGCCCCCCTTTTCATAAAAAAAACACTCCGATTCACCTTCTTGTAACAAATATTGTAACTCATTAATGCTCCAACGTTTTTGGGTCGTAACCCACTTTCTAGTACAGTGACTTGGTGGCACACCTTTTAGATGAAGTGTACAGTATCATATACAGAAAAGCAAGGCCAAAGTTCTAAAATTACTTTATTAAAATATACTAACAATATTGGTTTATTGTTCACAGTTTGATTCACAGATACATACTATGATAAGCTCGGTGTAATTTTTCTATATTTGGTACCATATTTGTTATCAGCAATCTTAAATCGCCGCTTTCTACTATTAACAATCTTCTTTCCTTAGCAAATAAGTTTCTGAGTACGCTAAACCCTCTCTTTGCTACATATGATTATGGGAATGCAATTAAAAACGTTTTTAATGCAGCCTTTAAAGTATGACATAATACTGGAAAGCAGGGGTGGTGGTTGTTCCTCAATGTCCCCTTAATTTGCCTTGGACCAGAAACGTCCCCTTTGGGAACCACTGGTCTAGATAAAAACCGAAGACGTCAGAAATCCCGGATCTGAATGACCGTTACGTCATTCAGCCAAAACAATCACTGCATGACGCAGTGTGAATTGAGCCTTTTGTGTAATTCGGATGTCCAGTGCGAGCCGTGACTCCCCCTAACCAGAGAAAAGCAGCTTTAAACTCTCTGATGAATTCACAGTACTGTTATGAATTGTGACCGCTCCAGCTTGTAGCTTTGGTTTGTAGGCGTAACCAGTGCTGCATATGCTGGAAACTACTGAGCGTAATTTTTGGGTTAGTTTTTTTTTGCTATCATCAGACTTTCGACTGGTTTGATGCAATCCTCCATCCCTTCCTATCTTGCACTAACCTTTTTATCTCAACATACCCCTTACAACCCACGTCCTCATTTATATGCTTAATATATTATAATCTCTGTCTTCCTCTGCAGATCTTACCTTCAACTGTTCCCTCCACTAACAAGTTAATCAATCCTGAATGACTCAAAATGTGACCTACACTTCTTTCTTTCTGTAAGAGACTTCCACAAACTTCTTTTCTCGCTCATCATTTCCGAAACTAGTTCGTTTCGTACTTTATCCGTTCACTTAATTTTCAGCATCCTTCTATAGCACCACATTTCAAATGCTTCAATTTTCCTTCTTTCTGGTATTCGTTAAGTCCATGCTTTGCTGCCATGCTCCACACATAGGGTTTTAAGAAGTTCTTTCCTGGATCAATATTTGAAACTAAAAGATTTCTATGTTTCATGAAGGCTCTTTTAGCTAGTGCTATTCTGCTTTTAACATCGTTCCTACCTCAGCCATCGGTTACAATTTTACTTCCTAAGTAGCTAAATTCACTATCGCATCCGACCCTATTTTTATATTTAATCTACTAATGTTGGTATCATTTCTGCTACATTTAATCACTTTTGTCTTTCTTAGGTTTACATTTAGGTCAAAATCTTCCTTCAGTATTTTGTTCATGATATTCAGTAATTTCTCAATATCCTCAACCCGTTCTGCTAACAAGACAATGTCATCAGCAAATCGTAGCACATTGACTATTTTCTCCTTGAAAACTTGTGACACATTCGAATCTTCTTTCATTTCCTTTATTGCTTCTACGTACAAGTTGAATATTATTGGGGATAGACTACAACCTTGTCTCACACCATTTTGAACTGTTGCGTGTCTCTCATGTTGTTATAGCTACTTGATTGTTATAAAGTATTGGTGAGGCGGAAACGGAGGCAGACGCTGGGATGGGCGCAACAGTTGTCCGTCGGAGCTGTATTTGTGGCGGCGGCCTTGGGCCGGTTGCCAGGCACCGAGTTCGACGCCCGCGGCAAGGTCGCGCGCACGCGCGCTGTGCCCGCTGCACTACACCACACTGTGCAGCCGCCGCGCCGACACTATTGATCTGCCAGTCTGCGCACCCTTCATTAGTATGCGGCGAAAGTGAAACTCCACTGGACATCATTTCGCTAGTGACAGCGTGGCGACTGCGGGGGAAGTGATGGGATACTGGATGTCAAATCGTATAATGGACCATATGAAAATAGCTCTAGGGTCTGCAAGTGTTTAAATTCCAGCGAACATTGAGGACCACTGCTCGTAGAACTGCCTCTGAATGTGGAGAGATGGGACAAGTACCAATACCAGTCACGTTATGTAGACGAATCCACTCTTAAAAATATACTAAAAAATAAAACCACGATAAATATTATCCGCAGACCACTTGCATCACTCTCTACTTTTACTTGTAATAAAACACTTTTTTTAAAAAATTGACGTAAAACATTAACGATAAAATATATCTCATGCAGCCGCCCCGTTAGCTCAGTCGGTTGCGACACCGTGATGGTGTCTGGGCTTAGCTGGTTCCGGTCTTGCTTGTAGGAGAGGTGACGGTGCACAATTCCTTATCACCAGCACCTCTCCACAGGGCGTGTGGGGTGAGGGCATATGGTGATTCGTCGGTACCAGGGGTGGATCCAGGGGGCTCAAGCCCCCCCTAAAAGTATCTAGGTCCACCTCCGACATTGCAATTTCGGAGACCTTTTTTTTAAAACTCTACGTATTTGAGGCCCGAGGAGACTATAAAGGCTACCATTTGCCTGTCTCAACCCCCCCCCCCCCCACACACACACAAACCAAAATCCACTCAAGCCAACCCCCCCCCCAACCAAAGTCCGCTCAAGCCCCTCACAAACCAAAATCCTGGATTCGCCCCTGGTCGGTACGATGGGGATGTTGAGCCTGACGGACCTCTGGTGTCGTTTGGAAGAGTAGGCCTGAATGGGCTGGCACCAGGTTTTTCCCCCCTCTCCTTTCTTTCATCTCTCATCTCCAACATTCTTCAATGAACATGCACGCTATCGCAGTCGTCAACGCTTACACTTGAAAACACCCCAGTTCTTCTTACCAGACATTGCAATAGAGGGGCACATTCCCCCATGGTAAATGCCTAAGCTTGAACACGGGCAAAGCGTTCAAAGAAGATTTCTGGTGCAGATATATAAATATCAAGAAGATACAGCGTATTAAGTACACAGATACCGACGCTGGCAGTGTATGGGCATATTATAGTAAATAAAAACACTTGAGAGATAGTACATGTTCAGTTAAAAAAAATGATGTAGACTTGAAGAATTAATGTACACTAGTAGAGTCAATAATAAAACGTTGTAAAACTGGCTAAAAGGCAATAAAAGCCGAAAGATATATTTTAATTTTTTTTATCAAAGTACGCAGATAAGGAAGGAAAATTGCACATTATTATAGGAGAAGGAGCTACTGGTTGAAAGCAATACATTGTGCTGTTTATTATTTCTTTTCTCAAGTTATTAATCTCAAATGAACAGGTGGAAAGACAGGTAACGGGTAAAGAGATTGACAGAATCAGGGTCAAGATATCGAACATTTGGCAGGATGGCTATTCGAATGTTGCATAACTGTATGTAAGATTTTATTTTGATTTCTTTTTATTTTATTTTATTTCTTCTGGATTTACGCCTCGTCAACATTTAGGTCATTAGAAGCTGGAGAGAATTGGGGACAGGGAATGGGAAGGAATTCAGCCATCATCGTTCATATGTAAGAAGTCATTCTGTTTAATAGACGGGGGCGTCAGTAATTGTAAAAGTTAGTCAGTGAAAGTGGTAAGGGGGGACACCTTATTGGGCATCGTTTTAAGAAGCAGAGCTTCATGTGTGAAGTGAGATGTGCGTAATAATGTTCTTCCTGCACGTGCAACCTTCCACTGGGACTCCCGGCACTAGGGAGGAAGTGACGTAGTGACGTGTTGAGCTTGACACTGTGGGTATTCGTCACTACCTGAGACTGTTCCAGGCGTCGGTGAAAAATGTCACTCCACCGACTGGAAACCCCCCCCCCCCGAAATTTTTTAGTTCATTTATTACTGTTTGTCTTTTTTGCTCTGCATACATGTTCTTGACTCCCTATCGAAAAATTAACAGCCCAACTTCAAAGTATTATACCCTAGTTTAGGATTCACTGTAACAAGCAAACATATTCATTCTAAAATTGGCAATTGCTTGGTCACTTTTGTATTGTAATTACGTGGAAAATCTAACTCGCTGTCCCGAATTGGTTACTTCCTTAATTTGCAAAACTAATTAGCTACCATTGCTCAACACGATTGGAAACATCCATTCCGCAACTAATATTCATTATCATTTCTTCATATGGAAGCAGAAAAAGTCCAACTATAACTGGCTTCATACTTAAAAAATTTCGTACTTATGCTTTTTATCAGCCATCGGTCTCAATAAATTCTACTTTGATGGTAATTGTTGCTCCCAGATTCTTTGCAATCGCCAAAAACCAGCAAAAAATTTAATCTGAGTCCAAAGTTTTGAAACAGAAGATTCCCACACGGCTACAAAAACGGCTGAGACCTACACAGCTATGCATCTTGCGTCTCTGGAATTGTAGAAATGCCGACTTATATTTCAGTCGTTTTGCTGGCTGTTTTTACCTCGTGACATTCTTTGCTTCGAACAGTTATCAGAAACGAGCTAAAACGTGTCGTTAACTTCCCACTCGTCGCAATAACAGTCTGCCTTCTTTTCACTAGGTTTCTCTCTCAGGTTATTCCTATCTACGTGCTTACTTACTAGTATTGGCGGAATTTACTGTCTTCATGCAACGCGTTCATCAAATATGCAATGAAACTTGGAACTTTAAATTTTAATTGAGGACAAGCATCGGCAAAATGTCGAACATTGCTCTACGAGTACAAAATTTTCCTTTCGCTATTTCATTTCTTAAGTCACTACGTTTTCTTTGCTGATAACAAGCTAATATTGTTTCTTAATTACTGTGTAAACATTAGTTTTCATAATTTTTCTGTTATTCAAAACATATCAGTCACTCAAGCGCTAGTTGTACATCTTCTATGTCCACTATTTTTCTGCTCTCTGAAATTCACAATTATGTTTGTTCTTCTTTAATCTTACATTCTAGTCCTTGACTGTATGCGGAAATATTCCATGCAATCTGCCCATATTTCTGTAGATTTTTAAATTTTTCAGTGAATATGATCTCTGTGCTTGATGATTTTTGGCTTCCCGCACATTTGATTCCCAAAGGATTTTTTTTTTTTTTACTTTGGAAATAACACTTTTTCGTTATTGCACCTTAAACAATATTCCGTGCTTTAGAGTCACCATAGTTCAATTGCTGACATCAGTTTTCTTCACGTAACATTTTATTTTTTATAACTTTCCAGCATACACTTACTTTTGAAAATCAGGATGCCCGAGTCATAATTCACTTCGGTTAGACGAAACCTGATTTTATTTTAGAGTAAGTTTTAGTTGTTTTTCTCCTTCCTGGGAGGCACTCGTTGTTTTATAGCAGCACTGCCTTCCAGATACGCATTTGCCTTAGTTGCAATTTCCTGCACATACGTCACACCCACCTTCTGCATGGAGTGCGTATTCCTGCGGCAAAAATCGATCAGTTCCAGATGTTTTCGCTTTTCTCCTGGTTTCAATTGTGTAGCAGAGTCTGCACGGGACAGGTATCACAATGTAAACTCCTCGATCTGGACGCCACTGTTTAGGATATTCCGAACGTTTACTTCGCAGATTGAGTAACGTTTTCCAACGGGGAAACGGTAAGTTTAGACTGCTTACGCAACTGGCCTGGCGCCTACATAGGCCGTGACGCAACCAGCCATAGCCCAGTGCAGGACGGCGCATCCCCAGGGGCAACAGACGCCAAAGTTAGCAATAAATCTAATATTATTGTTAAACCCTTTTCTGTCCTACAAAACAGTTTTGCCGGCCACCTTCTGAAAATTCAGTTTAACAGCGCTACAATTTCCATTTTTAAACTTGGTTGGTTGTTCTCTCTGTCCTTTGTTGATCGTAATAATGTTTTACGTTGTTGATATGAATTATTTTTCTGCGGTTATTTGATAAGCTAAACAATTATTGCATTTAAAAAACAGCGAGGTAACTTTGTTGAAAGATCGTTTATTTTTTCGGACGTGTTTCGCTCTTCTCGAATTACAATCAGCTGTTGGAATTTTACTGAATAGCTATCAACAGTTTTGAAAATGTTTTGAGTGGATGGTTTATGCTTATCAATTTTTTACATAGCTTTTATATTGTACTTACTTACGCATTTATTTTTACTTCTTTATTTCAGTTTTGATAAAAATTAATGAAAGAATACTAGGGAAAGTTAAATTAACTTATTCAAGACCTTCATCTCTTTATTTTTCACATTAAAACAATTCAAAAGAAGAAATATAAAATATAAGTATCAAGCTCAACATTTTTGCTTTTGGCTTTACGTCAAGATCGTTAGAGACTGGAAAGAACTGGTGGCAGGGAGTGGGAAAGAATTCGGCCATGGCCTTTTGAAGAAACCACTCCGGAATTCATCTGGAGTTTTTTTTTGAAATACCATGGAATAACAAAATCAGGATTACCGGACCGAAAACCGAACCCACGTCCTCCTGAATGCAAAGCCAGGGCGTTACCGCTCACCCTCCACGCTCTATACAAAGCTGAATATCCTTTGCTACTAAATACTGCTATGAACGCAGTAAGAGTCAACAGTGGATACAGTGCTAACTATTCGATCCATCTGTTCCAGAAATAAATTAAAAAGGTTTTTTCGTGGCTTTGCGCCTTGTTGACGTCAGGGTAATTAAAGCCTGAAAAGGATTGTGGACGAGAATAAGTTCGATCATGCCATTCTGGAGGCGCCATCCCTGAACTAACCCGGATTGATTTCGGGAAATCATGGAAAACCGAAATCAGTATGACTGGATCGGGGCTCGAAGCTGCGCTTAGCTACAGATGTTAAAATACAACACATTCACCAGGACGCCACATGTGAGACTGTCTAGCAAGGGAGCATGCACGGAAAAGACGTGAGGATGACTCGGCCGCTAACGGTCGAACAGTAATAGATAACAGCAACACTCAGAAAAGGCAGGGGGCAGAAGTTAATACAGTGGTCAAATATAAAGTGAAGACCTTAACTATTAACCACATGTATTTGCAGATACAGTACGACCCAACACCATCATATCGACTCTTCATTTCCAGTGGAGGATTATAGGACGAATTGATTTCAGACAGATACAGAAACTAGTATCTAATGTGATGATCATCACGTACAGACTTATTTATATAATATTCGAACTATTCGAAAATGTAAGCCAACGCTTTATCCTAAATCCTTGATTGAACTTCGAACGTAGACCAGTGTTTGGACAATCGCTGTAGACTGATTTCAGGTAGTCCTTCCGTTCTCCAGTCCTCTAGTACCTACTTTCCAAGTATGTGTCTCACGTAGTCATTATCCTCTAGCAGACCTCTTTGCGTCGCCAGTGCTCTTAGCTAACAGATGTGACCCATCATCCTTCTCCTTTGCTTCTGCTTGTGCATTTTTTTCCATAAGTCGAACTTGGAGGGGGAGGGGTATCGCTCTGGCCTCCCATTTTGGAGGACGCGGGTTTGAATCTCTGTTTGGCCATCCAGATTTCGGTTTTCCATGATTTCCCCTAATCAATCCAGTCGAATTCCGGTATGGTTCCTTTAAAAATTCCTTCCTGTTCTTTGATACCAGTCCTTTTCGCCTCTAATTACCTCGGTGTTGACTGGGTGTAAAGCCATAAGGGGAAAAGTACAAAATTTATAGAAAGCAACTATACGTTCAGAACAGAAGTTTTCGAGAAACTTTACAAATGCAGATTTTACTAATCGTAACAGGGAAAACATCAGCAGGCAACAGAATATTAGAAGTAGTTTGATTAATTTTAGTAAGTAGCTGATGAACAGTAAGAAATTGTGGAGTAATAGCATTAAAATATAGTACACAGATGAGAAGAAACCTTGAGCTGATATGATAGTATAGGTCCCCCGGAAATGTGAAGAATTATTAATAAGTGCAAGGAAAGATAGGGAAAATAACCCTTCACTTACCGCAGATGAAGGCAGGAGGGCCTGGATGAACCCGGGGACACTAATACACTTTAAAATACGTCGGTGAATAACTTTAATCATGTATGAAGCGAGACATTTGGCAATGGGAAAGATGTATACACATGATTAAGTTTTTTACCAAAATACTGTAAAGTGTGGTCGTGTTTTTTGTGTTCGTCCTGGCCCTCCTGCATTTATCTGTGGTAAGTAATTGGTTATTTTCCCTATCCTTCTTGTTTTTACTCTCAATACTATCGAAGTATTAATAAGGAAACAGGTATTGGTTCCTCCGAAAGAAACAATGGAGACAGCAATCTAAGTCCATGAAAACAAGTGCTTCAAAGTATCGAATTGAAGACACAGCGACGCATGTAGGAACCAGTCGGACTTAAAAGTACTACATCTATGAATAAAATATGAGTCGAACTGCGGCGCAGGTTAACATGGCGCCGAAATGCAAACAAGTGTTAATGAACTAATACGGACCAGCGAAAAGGTGAAATGGCATCGAACCCGACGCACAAAGCACTTCCTGCATTAAACATTAAGGAGCTCACACTACAGTACTGCACCGAAATAGAAACTGTTAAATCACGCACGACCTCCTTAAGAACGTCTGAGTGACATTACGAATCAGTAATATAATCAAGATCTTAACCAATGTTGGTATTTTTAGAAGTAAACTGAACCAAATAAATTTTTTACCATGCTAAAATAAGAAAGAGATTGTGTGAATGAAAATGGGAGTCCAAACCTTGTCATAAACCGTGATTAAAATTTGTAATTTCATTTTTCACTGTCAGTTACTCAGCTTTTACAATCACGATGTTCATAAGTTAGTTTCATCATGAGACTCGATATTATTCTTTACTTACAGTCTTGATATACGTGTTACAGTTGTAACTGGTCACCGGTTTATAACATGTGTCCGGTACAATATTACGTACTCCGTCATATTTTATACAGATTTCATTTTCAAGTCTTTAGCTGTAAATGAAGTATTTCGAACTGAATCCGATTATCTAACATCATTCTTATCTCGTTAGAATCGAAAAGTTTCTTTGCAGGATAACCGAGCAATCTGATGATTTACATTAAACAGTGTGTTATTGGTTAGCTATGTATTTACAAAAAAATATATTAAACTAGCATTTGCTTGCTGCTTCTATCGCACAACGCTAGGTCTGTGGACGAATGCATGTATGATAGATATTTTTTTAAATTTAGAATAGCAATTATTAACACAGAGGAAGAAAAAAATGTTATGTAAGAAATTTCCTTTTTCATAGCTTTTCCGTCGCAAGAGGCGGACAAATATTAATGTAAGAAAATTACCGGAGCATATTTTAAGTCGAATCCGAAACTTTTAAAAAAAGTGAAAATTCCTTCAAGTGAGTCAGTCCACGAACATTATCTCCAAGTGAAAATAGATACGCAAATTAACATAAATTCTTCGGTCTCACATTTCATAATTTCGTAGTGTTCACAATTCGCAGAAGTAAAAACAAATCACAAACTTTTTTAATGTCCAAAACAAGGAACAGTGGCACAAAACAACGCTTTCCGGTATGGTTTTATCAGTTTTTAAGATCATTTGAGCATTTATCTTGGATGTAGTGTGCAATCTCTGGTCGGGATTGTATTAAGAATCTTTAGTGTGTATCTGTTTATATTAGGAACGTATAATTTCTTGTTTCAGTGCCTGTTCACGTAGAATCGTAAATCATACCAGATAATCTAAACTAGACCATTGTTGCAAACTTTGAAAACCAAATCAAATTTGGTTCAGTATTTTTTGCATGATACCATTTCAAACTAACAGACAAACAATGCCCTCTATATATTTGTCAATGTAGGGAAAAGATGTGTTAGTGGCATCTGAGATGAACTGTTCTCTTACTGCAGCTGACATCTGTCGTGGAGGAATGTAGTAAACGGGTTCATGGGGACCATATAGAAACATCAGTGCTGCTATGTGCTTCAGGAACCACTGTCGAGGAGGGTCTGCATAACCTGAAGGTTTCTTTAATAAAGAAGCATCTGATGCATAGCTGTGCATCTGTCCAATCGCTTTGACGTCTTAGATGGGCAGCTGTCAGCGTGTGAGTTATTGGCATCCTGCATAGCAAGTATCTGAAAGGAATTCCTGTAGTTGGAGATTCTATTATTGATTCCCTAGCAAAGAAAAGACTAAATTGGGCTGTAGAAATGCTATGTGCATACCGATAGTATTTGTTCGTGATATGGAGCAAGCCAGGTTCCACGTGTCACCTTGCTCACTAGATAACGCTGTGAATAATTACAAGCAGAATCTTCGGTAAAATGGACTACAGTCTTCTGTTTATGGGTCATCTTCAGTGAATGATCTGGATACTTCGACTCGTCTACAACAAAAACTTAATTACCATAGTATTTAACCTCTATTAAATTAATGAATTCTGCTTTAAAAACAAATTTAGATTTTACAGTAAGAATTAATTCTTTCTTCATTGTGATCTTTGATTAATTTTATAGTCCTAGCTGTACTACATTGCACTGAAAGATTTGCCTATATACATGTACTAGCCGATACCCGCGACTTCGTACGCGTGGACTTAGATTTTCACTGCCGGAATTGAATATAGAAAGCTGTTAGTAACTTAGTATTGGTCCCAAACAACACCGAGTCGGCATAATATGACACGAAAACCGTCATTAAATCATTCTAACGTCAAACCTGTCTCATAAAGAGAATCAGTTTCCAACATACTTACAACCAGAAAAACAAACGAAGGGGCGGGGATGTGGGTGGGTGGGGGGTGCTCAGCTAAGAACAGATTTATTTCAGCTTGGTCTTTTCATCTTCAGGATGAGCACACCCATAAATTTGTGATATCTACAGTTTAATATGGAATCTGAGAAACTGACCCTCCAGACATGGCTCATACGATCAAAAACGATTCTTAAAAATATTTGCCTTCATAGGGATTTGAATCGGGAAATATGTTCAAAACATTAGTAATCAAGAGCGTTAACTACTGAGCTACCCGCCCGCTATAATGTAAGCTACTACAGAGTCCTACACATCATAAGCGTCGGTTTATGCTCGTTTCAGTAATTTTTCTAAATTACATGACAATATGTGCTATTAATACAGAAAAAGTATCCTATGTCATCCTAATGCCAAATCGCATCTCCTTGTCAAATTTCATCACGATCAGATTAGCCGTTTAGCCCAAGAAATTTAACAGACAGATAGAGAGGCAGAGTTACTTTGGCATTTATAATATTAGTATAGAATATATGTATGTATATTAAAAGAAGAGCAAGATATACAATTGCTCTTTGGATATGGGTTTTGCTTGGTCGATTCGATCAATTAAGTCTGATTTGAAATAGAAATTTATATATTAAAGTAGTAATTATTGTTACTTCATTATGAATTTTGATAATATTATTATAGGCTTCTTTTAGTTTCTGAATATGTTGACAGAATGTGGGTCAGTTATTACATTTGGTTAGGTTGGCGTTGATTTACTAAAACATATACAGACTTATTAAATAATTTGAGTGAAGAGTGAACCTTCAATGTTTCTACTAAATACAAAACTACAAAAAAGAAAGCAGTAATTTCATTACAGTTTAATTAAAAACAAAAACTAATTTCTACTTAACATGTAAATTTATGTGTTATCCATATTTTTAGTACTGCAATTTGTTAACAAAGGCGCTAAGAGTGTTTGTTTGAAAATTTGGTAATGCTGAGAATGCTGTGGATACGTAAATATAATCTTTTATTTTTAACTCCGCAATCTGTAAACAGAATTATTGTCTACTTGCAAATTACCAGAAGCTAAGTTCAAACAGTTTTAAAAAAAATTAGGTTAGGAACTGGTTTATATTTCCCGCTCCGGAACTATTAGTTTATCAAGTGCATCCATTTCCGCACTTTCAAACAGAACATATCATTGAATATGTCAAACTTTCTTGCTTTGATCTCTGAAAAGCAGTGTATGCGATTTCTATGAGAAGCAAAGGGTAAAGATGATGGTACCGGCTATGAAGTAGGAAACTCTTTGGTGCACGGCAAATTTCGTTTTGTGGTATGGAAACTATCCTATGTTACTATTCAGAATATATGCCAACACCGAGCGTGGGGGGTGAGTGGTTAACGCTCTGGTGTCGCATTTGGGAGGACGGCGGTTAGAATCCCCGTCCGGGCATCCAGATTTGGGTTTCGCCAAATCACTCCAGGCGAATGCCGGGATGCTTCCTTCAAAAGGCCATGGACGAATTCCTTCCCGTTCCTTGTCCCCAGTCCTTTCCCACCATTAATGACCTCGACGTCGACGAGGCGTAAAGTCATATGTGTGTGTATATATATATATATATATATATATATATACCGTACCAAATTTCGTTTAAATCTGTTGAGCAATTAGGGCATGATTGAGCAAAATAATCCCAACATCCATCCATCCAAACATTTACATTTATAATATTACTAAGATTTTCTTTTGTGGCCTTACACCTTGATGTCGTCGAGGTCATCAGAGGCGGGAGAGGACTGCGGGCAAGGAACGGGAAGGAATTCGTCAATGGCCTTTTGAAGGTATTATCCCGATATTCGCCTGGAGCGATTTTGGAAAACAATGGGAAACCGAAATCTGGATGTTCGGACGGGGATTCGAACCCGCGTCTTCTCGAAAGCGAAAACGCTCACCCACAACGCTAAATGTGTCTTTAGGGATTGGAATGCACAGAATAGAACAGAGGTTCATTTTGGTACAAAGAACCTCAGGTAACCTCACTTTTCTATGAATAGCACATAATAGAGTCAGCGGGAAAACACTAGTGATGAGAACCTGATTTTTTAAATTGTGTTTGTGTAATGGAGAAGCAATGGAATATATTTCTCTCACATGCCTAACGATGACTACACGACATATTGTCACATAAGCGGCACTTCAGTTTTCTTAATCTGCAGCAGTACGTGTTTACTTAAGCTAAGGTAACAATAGTCAGTAGTGCACGAAACTCGTTGCATAGTTTACCCCAGTTGCTTGAGACCTAAATTTTTTGTTCGTAGAAAGAAATAGTTTTGCTGTTAAAATAATCAAGACATGAGAGGGATGCTGCTAAGACAACAGAACACAGGACGCAGTCTCAGAATCTACAGAGCTGATTTCCGATAGCCAAACAAATTAAATATGATGTACCAACGCGAATATGAAGTCTGGTCCTCTAGTACGCAACTAATTAACTGTTTCTCTCCATTGTTCTTTCATGTTTGGTTTCTTGATTATGGTTACCATGAAACTGAAAGAGATCGGAGACAGTAATACAAAAAATAGTCTAGGTTCTGTCCGTGCTCGCATTATCGCATTATCCTGTGTGTTGATGTTTACCTCTTCTCAAAGACGATCAATACTTATGAGAATATTTGTGTTGCTATCTGTCTAAAGCTCTTTAGAAATGTGCTTTATGTTATGGTTTTCGTGTAACATGTTGTTTATGAGTGGGGACCATCGCTGCAATCGCCTGTCTACGTAAAACAGTGTAGAAAATAACGCAACGGTGCATAGAGAATTCAAGCCAGGTCCATTGTACCTCCACGTGTTCAAAATCGTGACGACTTAACAACAAACCTCTAGATTGGCTTCTGCTGTGGTTGAACACGTGTCTTTTATCGATATAAAGAACTAAAAGGTACGAAAGAAAGAAAATATTATTGTCGAAGAGAATTATTCTCTTACCCACCAAGTAGAGAGAAGAATAAAAGACTCTGTTTACAGATGAAGTCACGTCTTAAGCGCAGTGATGCAAATCAAACGAGGTAAAAAGTTCTTTCCGACATTATTTGAAGGATCAGTTGAAACTATTTTCTTTCAGAATAACATATGAAAATACGTCAAGCTGAAATCTTTAGTAGTTTTCAGTGATTCGGGTGCTTTGCAAAGTGGGAATAGAACCCGAAAGTCTAGCAAAGCAATAGACGGATAATTTCCGCTACGGCAGAGAAAGTGTTGTGTAGATTGCTGATCAGTAAATTGGTTAATAACAAAATAATGTAAAAGAGAGAATTTAATTAACTAGCAACATAGCCGAGCTGAATAAAATGTGCGGCTATCTACGCACTGGGTCGCCTTTTTAAATTCACTCTCAGGCAAGAATTTTGTGTTTTGGAGACATACACTAACCTGTTCTAGTTTGTGCAGCTTTCAAAGGCTTATCGTTAAATGTTATCAGATGAACACTCCTTTACGAGATACCCACCAAAGATCATGTTAAAGTATAAATAAACACTCCACCCTTTAGATTCTGTTAATATTGTTTTCTTGCTGTGTAACTTTGGTTATTCATTCCTTCAGTTTTCTGAAATATAGTCCGTTAACATACGCGGAAAACGTTAATCAAACCACTACGTCGAAGGTTAACTCTTTGATAAGCGTAACGAAATTATGGAGTTTAATTTAATATATTTTTCAGAGATAGCTATAAGAAAAATAAAAGGTAAACAGGTTACTACGCACAACAAGAACTGCACGGGCGAAGCAGCGGGAAAATGCTTAGTACAATAATAATACAAGAACATTGCATCCATTTTAAGATCCTATAGCCAAGGGACCACAGTTTAACGTGGAATCGAGAACACGGAAGCGTTCTAGCAAACTTCACACTACACAGCAAGCTGTGCCAGAGGTGAAGGTCGGGTTAAAGTCACCGCTGAGACAAAGATTTGAGCCGGGGACCTTGCAGTTAACACTCAGACGCCTTACCCACTGAGCCTCCAGATCACACTCTAAGACACCCGCGAATCTTCATGTTTTGAATTATCCTGTTCGCGACATGATGTCCTCGTTTGACAGATTTCTTTGGGACGCATCAACTTTGATAATAATGTGTTCGTAAGATATTTCATACAAAACTATTCCGACTTCATCAGTTTTCGCTATGTATGTACAAGCAAGTTATACACCAGTCTCTTCTTATTTTTTACTAGTTAATAACTGGGTTGCAATTTTGTAAATTTATCAGTAAAACTTAACGAATCGTGGTGAGATAAAAGAGATTCAATCCAGCATAAGATGTAATTCCTCTCTGCGAGTTTTTTCGGAGAAAATGTTTCGGAAATTAATTATATATTTTTCGTGAAATATTATATCATTTCAACCTCTAGTCTCTGATCTAGGATTTTTATAACCTTGATATCAGTTAATTTCAAATTTTTAAGTAACATTGTAAATTTGAAAATCATAATGAATATTTTGAAGTGGCCGGAACGAATACAGTTCTCCAGCCAGCTAGACACAGGGAAATGTTAATGAAGTCGCGAAAGTTGTTGAGCTTAACAGTGTTGCTCTTGAATATTAATTCGTTGAATACGTCTGAGATACTAATGGAGCTAAGTTTTTCATTTAACACCCATTTAGAGCTGGAGAAGATAGCGGCATATTGGTATTTTCAGCCTGTCTTGAAAAATCAAAATTCAAAGTTGGTATTGAGCAAATGACCTCACTGACGGTCAGTTCAGAAACGCGGGATCTACCGACACATCCCAAGTTCACAGTATCTAAAACTTGATCGGTTTGATTTAGAACTTATTTGCTAACATTTCTTTCAATACTTTTCTTTTTTTTACACACAGAAAATTATTGAATTAGTTAGTAAAACAGCAGCCAGCATCTCGGAGACACTGATACCGTGAGAGTGTTCGCGATTGAGGCTAACCTCAATTGAGGACGGCAGTTTGCGCAAGCAACGACCCCAATCCCGAGCGACCTTGAGCACACCTGTCACTACAAGGAATCGCCCTACTATCACTAAGATGTGAGAGTGGACTTGACCTGCCTGGGTTCATATTAAGGTTTACCGAAATCATATGCCTAGTACCGGGATCACTGTAAGATTTCATCTTTCAACGATTTCCGGGGGAAAGTACTCCCAAAAATCCTCGCGGAAATCCAAAGAAGAAATGATCGTATGTATTAAAAAATCTGAGAGGTGGTGTAGGCGCCGTTGATACCTTAAAAGACAACGGGTCAGAAATAAGTGCAAAATTAAAAAATAATCACTTTGGCCGAGATAGATGAGGCACCACGTAGGTATCTGGCGATCAATGAGGAGTTACTTGGTTCGAGCCCCCGTGGTGGAATTTTCGTCATTTGGGATTTGGTCAGTAGGGTGATACTGGAGGATTCGTAATCACCAGATTGTGCATCAAAGTACTGGGTTACATCCAGCCTCTGCCCGGTGCATACGGCATACATACGAAATTGCTGATGGCGATTCATTCATCGGAATAAGACAGCCCTATGGATTATTTCGGAAGAATAGGTCTTAATGGGCTTACACGGGGTTTCAGTCTATTCGTTTTTTCATTTCTCACACACATCATATACCGTTGCTGTCAGTCTCACATACCAACACACAGGCAAGGGAAACCACCCTGTTCATCTTCCCAAGAGAGTTACCCTGGAGTAACCGCCCAAGCCCTTAATGGGGTATGGCATCATAAGAAAAAGAACATTTTGAAATTCCCAGGTGAAAATAAATTATATACTCTTAGGGAGAACCACTCTTGGAAACAAATTTTCTTCATTTCCTCAGGACATGACGATACTTCTAAGACGTAAAATTATAGGTTCATGCCAAAAAAATTAATTCTCAGAACGCAACAAGTATATATTTTTTTTTTTACTTATTGCTTTACGCCTCATCGACGGCTAAGGTCATTAGAGGCGGGATGGAACTGGGGGACAAGGAACGGGAAGGAATTCGGCCATGGCCTTTTGAAGGAAGCATCCCGGCACGCAACAAGTATAATACCAATCACTTCTAAACGAGAATACAGAATATCATAGCTTACGTGTGGATGGAATCTTGGTTTAATAATCCCGTGATCTGAATATAACGTAGGTGTAGAAGACATGTAATGGAGGTATTACGTCCAGGAGCGCAAAGGAAATACATCTTTTATTGATTCTTACAAATGACGTTGGGAACAGTTTGAAAAATACTAGATGTTTCACCGGTGATTCTTATTATACACATGGAAGTTAAAAATTGAAAGCGTTTTCAATTCGGAGCAAAAAGAGCAACTGAAATTCAACTTCATGAAGTAGGATTAAGGACTTGAGAATTAAGAGGATATCTGGCTGGGTAGTTATATAAGGAATGAAAATAAACACACCAAGCGTGGTGGGTGAGTGGTTAACGCTCTGGCCTCGCATTCGGGAGGACGCGGGTTCGAATCCCCGTTTGGGCATCCAGATTTGGGTTTTCCATGGTTTCCAAAAATCACTCCAGGCGAATGCCGGGATGCTTCCATCAAAAGGTGAATTTCTTCCCGTTCCTTGTCCCCAGTACTATTCGCCTCTAATAACCTCGGCGTAGATAAGGCGTAGAACTATCAGCAAAATAATAAAAAAATGAGAAAAAGAGAGAAATGCCAAGAAGAATCACACGGATAAAAAACCAAGAATTGCTGTAATTATAGAGTATGAAAGGAATTGTTTGTTGAAGATCATAACTGTAAATATCTTGGCATAACGTTTGATAGTAAACTCAAGTGGACAGGACACATTGAACAGGTTGTAAGAACAGGTTTCAAAATCCTTCATTTATTGGAGACGGCGATGAGGGAATGTACCAAGGAAGTGAAGTAATTTGGTTACAAAACCGTGGTGGAGTGCTGTGGGTCCCACATTATGGGTATGGGATTCAGAGATTGGAGGGTTTCACAGGAGAGCAGGTAGATTTGTTTGCGGAAATTACTGCAGAATGCAATCAGTTGCTTATATGATAAAGGAACTGGTTAGGGATACATTGGAAGACGGGTGAAGATAATGGTTGGATTGTCAAGGCTTACAACCGCCATGGCGCGTGGATGACCATAATAATAAGCTCGCACTTCAATTCAAGGGAAAGGGAGGGGAAAAATTTTCTTTTGTATGTCAGGGACTGGAATAAATTACCAAGGGAAATAAGGGAGAGTTAGCCAAAAACACTGAAGGAGTTTAGAGTTGGAATTCATAAAGGGCCGTGGTAGGCTTATAGTGTCATGGTGAGGTGATATAGGCGTTGCCACCTGAACGTGTGTGCTCCATTGCAATTGAACTTGAAATAAATTAAAAAAATTTAAACTGTAACTTCAGTAATTTTTTTTTGGATGGGAAGCAGTATTAACTGGTGTCATAAACTCCATAGTAGAAAAGATAAAAATGGTACTTGTATTGTATCAGTATGTCACACCAATTCCTCAAAGTAGTGAGCGAAAGAAAGGCTGCTACAACTCATTTGTATTACAGCCTCCACATATACATTACATCCTATGTATTCGTGTATCTGCGTCACATACTCTTTCTCCACTGCTCTTCGCTCTACCAACACATTAACCAATCACGTACTTCCCAGGAAGTGCCCAGCCAACTTAGCTCATCTTTTATAATGTTTTTCCATAAATAATATTAAACCCCTTTTTTCAGTCATCGCCAAAGCATATCCGTTTGTGAGTCGTCATTCTCTAAACCTACTTTCAAAAGCTTCTAATCATCTTGTTCCTGAATTTTTTTCATTTTTCAAGCTTCACTTCCATTTGGTACTTCGAATTTTAGAAAAAATTTTCGTTTTAAATAAAAGTTTTTCTTTCTGTTGCTTATCTCCCTGTATTGAGTCTGTTATGATTTTTGTATCATATCTGCGCTACTCTCATTGCTCTAATTTGATACGAAGTCAATCAGTATTCTTAATATACTTCATAACGTTTGTCTTGCTCTTGTTTAGGTTTAGCACAAATTCCTATTACAGTATATTCTTCTGTACTTATATACTTCTATAACTTCTCCGTATAAACACCCTTTATAATTTAACTAATGGTACAGAGCGTGATTGATGAGCGGTAACGCTTTTTTTTTCGTATTCGGGAGGACGCGGGTTCGAATCAAGATTTCGGTTTTCCACGGTTTCCCGAAACCACTCCAGGCAAATTCTTTGATGGTTACTTTAAAAGGTCATGCCCTAATTTCTTACCGTCCTTTCCCAATTGTAATGACAGCGATGAGGCATAAATCTATAATAATAATAAAAATGTTCGTCTCCTAGAATGTTTATTACGCTTTTTAATATTTCATTGAACTTCCTGACTGCTACTTCCGCACTGATGTTAGGCATTTATAGTGCTGGGATAAATCATTTCTCTGTTCTTCTTGCATTTTATTTTTATTTAATATTTAAAATATTGGTACTGCAATCCTTCTTCTTCATATTGCATCCTTTTTTGCGTTAAATTACAATTTCAATATTTCCAAAATCTCTGTGTGTTTCTTTCATTTTTTCTAATGTTTCTTTATCTGTTTTGATTATTTTCTAGTTCGTTAGTGTGTTGTATGCTAAGTATTCAGTATTTCCCATACTGTAAATCTTGAGTGATTTTACACCTAACCTCATTTATCCCATTAATACCTTATTTTTGTTTCCTTTGGGCTTTACAACTTGTCGATGTCGAGGTTATTAGAGGCAGGAGAGGATTAAGGCAAGGAAGGGAAAGGGATTCGTTAGAGCCTGGTTGCGGGAACTGTATGAATCTATTGAAGGAGGGTATACAGGATGAAGGAAACGAATATATTCCCGATTTTATTTTAACGGATGAATTTTAATGTCGGGAGACTCTGAGAGGATAGTTTGGCTCTGCCCTCGAATTTTATAACTACTGATAAGAACTGGACAAGCTTGGAGCGGCTCCTAAGGCGAACTTAGCTTCATGTGAAACTACAGTAGCATCGGGGAGCAAACTTCTCGGGAGTAAAGTTGCACTGACGTCAATATACTTTAGTCCTGAGGTCTTGAAATAGAATATTGTATCTAACTTCAGCTTGTAAGACCTGTAATGAGATCACAATTTCCCTTAAAAGCTTAATAACTGCAAAATACCATATGGATTCCGTGAACTGCTTAACGCTGAAATAGCTGTAAAATAACACCGCGTTTTACGTCCTAAACGTCGAGAAGGGTCAAAAGAGACCACAAAGTACCTACCTTATGAAATAAATCATATTATCACTCCCACACTTCGTGATAAGCAAGATTTACTATTTCGTCTGGTGGCGCTGACGTTTACGGACATGAAACTAAAAATGATTCGAACAACATAATCGGAAACATATTAAATGCTATTAGAAGAATTATTTCCTTCTAAGAGCTTCTACTCACAAGATTAATTGAAATGTTTGTAAAAAATGCGAGTGGTCTGCAAATTCTATGAACGCATTTCGGTCGTCTCACTTCAGTGGAACTTCCAGTTGCAATACGTTCCTGCCTCACAGACATCTCGTGTTTTAAAATACTGTACCCAAATAAATAAGCTCTGCAGGAAGGCATTAGGCCTTAAAACCAAAGCTGCAAATTTGACCATGTCAATGATGAGTAAATTTCATCAAAGGTAGCCGACCCCAAAATGTTGGGAAATGGTGGGTGAACAGGAAGAAAACTGCCTTTTTCAAGCTGCTATTAAAAGAAATTTTTTGAGATTTTTATTTTAGCCTAGTTGACTTATGAAATTTATTGCACTATCCTGATCGTTTACACCAAAATAAATAACCTAAAGTTTCTTAATCAGTTTGTTTATTAGCATCAAATCTTTTTCCACCATCAATTGATGTGGTGAAAATATTTTCGTTTAATGTAGCGCAATCATAGTCCTCACTTTTTCAGCACATCTGTTCTGCGTCAGTTTTTTTTTTCCTCGTATCTTCTCTGTTTGTATCCAGAAAAAGAAATATCATTTTAACGAGGCTGAAGGGCAAGGTTATCTCTGCGGTTCCTGAAGTGTATTTTGTTAGCTGCTGTTATTATGTTACATGTTAAATCATCTGCGAATTAATTTTTAGAATGTGAAGTATTTCAATTAACCGATTTTGTTCCACTCGATATTAATGACGTTTTAACCAAAAGATAAATTGCAGCTTGATTTAATTGGACCCATCTTCACTCCATTAAGGGTTTGCACGAACTACTAACTATACGGAAATCCTCTCCTCTCACTGTTCATATTTAGTGTACAAAAAAAAATAAAATTATTGTTAAAAAAACCTAAAATATACTCTTCTGTAACAATGTGAACTAAAAGTTTTAAAATATTCATTAAATATAAAAATTTTGTTCAACAACTCTTGGATGTCCCAAAATTCAGTATAACTTTTTTTAATAAGCTTAAAATGAGAAAAAAGGCACTGATTAAAAAATCAACTTTAATGTAAGAAAAGCGTGAGGTTCTCGATATCAGTAATCTTAAATTATATAGCGCTAGCTGTTCCTTTAAGGTAAGTAGAGAACACCCCACGCTTTTTTTATGTTAAAGTTAATTTTTTAATCAGTGCCTACTTTTCTTATTTTAAACTTATTTTTAAAGAAAACTCATACTGAATTTTGGGACATCCAAGAGCTGTTGAACAAAATTTTTATATTTGGATATTGTGGGCTATTTCCTCAATTGCGATAGGATCAATTTTTATGAATAATTGTAGCGCCAATGCAATTGAAATTGTTGTTTTATTTTCCGAACGCGTTTCGCTTTATTTGCGAAGCATCTTCAGAGGTTCTGTATTTTTCTTTGGTCACATATGCTTATAATTGTACAGCCTATTAGCATCGGTTATGATTGTAACTGCAGTATATATTACACATATTGGTTGCATTTTAGCGATTATTTGCGTAACACTGTAATACATTGAGATCTGATAATCAGCGATGTACAGTAACTAACGTAAGACATCAGATCTCAATGTATTACAGTGCTACGCAAATAATCGCTAAAATGCAACCAATATGTGTAATACATATTGCAGTTACAATCATAACCGATGCTAATAGGCTGTACAATTATAAGCATATGTGACCAAAGAAAAATACAGAACCGCTGAAGATGCTTCGCAAATGAAGCGAAACGCGTTCGGAAAATAAAACAACAATTTCAATTGCATTGGCGTTACAATTATTCATAATTTTTTTTATATTTAATGATTACTTTTAACCTTTTAGTTCACGTTGCTACAGAAGCGTGTATTTTAGGCGTTTTTTTACTGTAATTTTATTTTTAACTTTTTAGTTCACATTGCTACTAAATAGTTTATTTTGGTTTATTAAAATTATAATTTTATTTTTGTTCAAATTTCCAAACAATTCGGACATCTGTGGCCAAAATTTCAAACAATTTGGACATCTGAAATTTGGTTAAAATTCAATTGAAAAATGCCATCACAATCGACCATTTTTGTAATGTTACTGTCAAGATAATAATAATAATAATAGGGACATTGCTATGAAATTATGGTATGGTCTTTGGTTCTTAATACGTGATCAAGTCCGGAGGTGGATTGAAATCCAAATGCAAAATTCCGTTACATTCAACAACTTTTCTATTGTTACTGCCAAAGTAATGAGAATATCAGGACATGGCAATGAAATTGTTGTATTGCACCGGTTCTTAACACGTGTGCAAAATTTCAAGCAATTCAGACGTCAGGAAGTTGGTAAACATTGAAATGAAATATTCCTTTGTGCTCAACAATTTTTCTGTTATTACTGTAGTAGTAATGAGAACATCAGGACATAGCTATGATATTATTGCGTTGCCATTGGTTCTCAATGCTTGTGCAAAATTTTAAAACAATTCAGATATATGGAATTATTCGGCTGCAAAATTCCATCACATTCCACATTTTTTTTTATTGTTACTGTATTGAGAATAGCTGGACGTTACTACGAAATCATTTTATTGTTATCTGTTCTTAATAAGTGTTCAAAATTCGAACATCTGTAAATCGGTTAAAAATCAATTGCAAAATTCCATCATACTCAACCATTTCTCTATTGTTAATGTCAAAGTAATGAGAAAAGCCGGACGTTGCTATGAAATAATTCTCAATACATGTTGAAAATTTCAAACAATTCGAACATCTTGAGGTGGGTGAAAATTTAACTGAAAGATTCCGTTACTGTTCTATTGTTACTGTCAGAGTAATGAAAATATCAGGATATTGCTATGAAATTATTGTCACCAGTTCTTATAAAAATTGCGAAATTTCAAACAATTCGAACATCAGGAAGTCGGTGAAAATTTAAACAAAAGATTCCATTTCTTTAACAATTTTTTACTGTTATTGCCAAAGTAATGAGAATATCAGACCGTAGCTATGAAATTGTTGTATTTTCATCGGTTCTCAATACATTTGCAAAAATTCAAACAATTCGGACAACAGAGTGCGTGAAAATTGAATTGAGAGATTACGTTATTTTTCTATTGTTACTATCAAAGTAATGAGTATATCAGGAAATAGCTATAAAATTATTGTATTTTCAACGGTTCTCAATACATGTTCATTCGAAAGGACGCCGGTTCGAATCCCCGTCCGGGCATCCAAATTTGGGTTTTCCATGGTTTCCCCAAATCATTCCAGCCGAATGCCGGGATGCTTCCTTCAAAAGGGCCACGGCCTAATTATTTCCCGTTCCTTGTCTCCAGTTCCATACCGCCTCTAATGACCTCGACGTCGACGAGGCGGAAAGCCATAAGCAAAAAAATAAATTACATGTGCAAAATTTCAAACAATTCAGGCATCTGGAAGTTGGTGAAATTCGAATTGGAAAATTCGATTACATTCATATATACATAGATACATACACACATACAGGTCAAGCTAATATAAAGCGTGTAAAAGCAGTCAACCTGGCGCAAGCAACGTATGGGCTACCACGCTGGGCTCTGATTGTAAAGCTCACCGTTTTGAGTTCGGCCTCGGGCATGGGTGGATTTAATAAATGTTGTGTTCGTCTTGCATTGTTCTCACTATAGTGTCCCAAATGAGCCCAATCAATTATTTAGTACAAAATAAACTGGAGCTGGCAAATTTTTTTTTTTAAATCATACCACCTGATTATGGTTTTATACGGTTTTTCCGCATTCATGTTGCCGAATGTCAGGAACGTCCCCAGTTGCCAGCTCATAAATTTCGCAAACAGAATAAACACTTAAAACACAGAACACAGACAGCACAGTCAATGCGCCAAAACAGAGGTCCTGGCCCCCGCGGTTCCCTGCAGTGCCCAATCTCCGCCTCATAAAATACACATTTTATAATTAAAAAAACTCGTGCGCGTGTCAGAGTGTACACGCGCAAGAAGTACGAGTAATTCTTCTGTGTATTTTATTATGTTTTGATTTTTCTTCTGCACTATAGTGGACTATACTGCATTTTTACAGTAGATACGAACTTTGTCCAAGTTATTCTCGTAATAAAATAATAATAATAATAAATTAAAAAGATAAAGCACATTTAGTTAAATTACGGAGTATTGCATATTACCTTATTCTGTATTTTGTGTTTAGAGCTTTAATATCGGAGAATATCTTTGTGAAAATAATATAATAACCCTTCTTACAATCAATTTTTGTTAAATACTAGCTTCTCTAAGCCTGTCAAAAATAAAGGATTGAACGCAGATTTCTGGCTCATAATTTGAACGATTTTTTAAAGTTAAAATAACACAATTCCTTCTGTTGTAATGACGAATGCTAATATTTTGCATGAAAATGAAAACTTTCATCGCACGTGCATTAATACATTCACTGAATTGCGATATAAACGGAATTCAATGTTTCTTTTCTCAGCGATCACAGAATATAATGAAACTGTTTACATCGGACGAATATAAATAAGGGCCGTCCACAAATTACGTGAACTCAAAAATAGATGGTGGGGGGCAGCAAAATCTCACCAAATCACATTTAATGGGAGTAGGGGTCGTTAAAAATCTCACGTCAGCTTGTTATTTCAGATTGAAAAAAAAAAAAACACACGCTCTTCAAAATTACAAGGTCAATCACACTTTGGGGGAGGCGAGGTGTCCCACCAGATCTCACCAAGGAGCGAGGGGCCTAGATAAAAAATAATAATAATAATAATCACGTAATTAATGGACAGAAAATAAACTTACTGATGTATCAGTGTAATAATGGCAACTTGTCCGGACGTAAATATACCTACTGACGTCAACACGTGATTTTAAGTGCGCGTTGAAAGCAACTTAAGCTTAAACATTTTAAATGTTCAGCGCATGCGCACGTAATGGGTAACTCGTAACGTTTAATGCTTATATCGCGCCCAGAAACGTTTCACTTTAAAAATACACTTGTCGCACAGAATTCAAGTTATTCCTTTCTCAGACAGATGGCAAATCAAACACTACGCCCTTACGATAAACGTTCCAGATCTACGAAATACTGTTGTGAGGATGTGGGGTTCTCCTCTCCCCCTCACACTAGCTAGTTGTGCAAACAGGTAGCTGGTGTCTATGTAGTGTAATGAGAGACACACCTACTTTCCTTCCCCAGCAGTGACAGACCGGACGGTAAACTTGAGTTGACGCAACTAGCATGTGGTAAAAGCGGAACAGCAAGGATCTCTCTCTTCCCCGGACAGTGAGTGAAAAAACAAGTTTCTCCGTTTGCCTGCCAATCGTGTGTTATTCTGTTTTTAAGCGAAAAACGTGAACGTGACTGAAGCAGTAATCAGGATGGAAAAGATTCGCAATAACGTCGTTTCCTTCTACCCAATTCCAATGCGGTGACGTATTAACGCTCTCAGTTACAGAGACAAGTTGATTGGAAGGCTGGGCGCTGTAACGAAATGACTAGCGCGCTGGCTTCGTGTAATGAAGGTCGGCGGTTCGAGGCCAGCCTCGTACCTGCGTGGTTTTAATTACGTATTGTGTTTGTCTTGTGATGTCTGTATACAGAAACATTACTTACTTACATAGCAGAATTATAAATATATATGTGAAACTGGTCAGAGTTTCAATTCCACATACCCACAAGTCATTATTACATCTATGCAAAAAATGACATGAATGATTTTCACGTAAAACAAGTAGGGACAATGAGATATATTGTATATATTGTATAGTCAGTTTTTATATGACTAGAAAACACTTTAACCCAAACTTCTACTTCCGTTTTCGCACTGTGAACTGCATGTTCTATGAAACCGTATAAAACAACATAACAGCCTCTCCAGTTTCTAAAACTGTTTTCCAGATGTTAACACTGAAATCTACGAAAGGCAGAACTATCCTCGTAATAGAGATATAATCGCTGGCCTAAGCAAACAATTCGTGAGCGCTTCAAGGTGGGACCCCGCAGTCTGCATTTCGGAAATTCTAATTGAAATTTTCAACCGGTTTGTCATTTAGGTGAATGCTGCGATGATCGTCGATTTACGTCAGAAAAGTACACAACAGGAAATAACACGACATTCATTTGTCCTGAATTTACGCAGTTTTCTGACAAGTGCTTGCACGAATAGGTCATATTGATATTACCTGTTGACCAAATCCACCGTCGATTTATTCTACTCTCATGAAATATGATTATATGTGACTAGACCCTATCAGATAGCGCAAAGCCTTGAATCTTATCATGGCTTGTAATTAAGAATTTGTCCAGTGTATCCACTGTGCACTTACAACCAGGGATTGTCAATCGGACGAGATTAAGTGTTGTCATCTCTCTTCGATTCGTGTAACTGCGTATTTTTGTTTGTGAAATGTATGGTTTATGAATAGGAGATAGGGGACGTCCCAGCATTTGTCTAGGTGATTCCGGGAAACAGCTTAAAAACCTCTAGCAGGACGGCCGGTAAGCGGGACTAGGACTCGAACTTGGTCCGTTGTACTCCTGCCTCCCGTCCCCCCCTTCCCCCCCCTCCCCGATCCAGTATTGTGGCGCCTCAACCTGCGTAGCCACACTGGCAGGTATCATTACATGTTATAATATACAACTCTTAAAAAGGACAAGAACGGAATACTCTCGACATTAGATTGATACATAAAAACGTCTTTATTTACTATCCTGTATGTAACACTACTTTTTTTTGTAAAAGATATCTGTTAGTACTGATAACAGATTACAAAAACTAGACACCCAAAGCAGGATAGAATGGGGACTGACGTCTAAATTGGAAAAAAAATCTGAATGGGAAGGCTCAATATTGACCAGAATATCCTGCATAAGTTTTCAGTGTGTTTTTTACAGTTTGCAAGACATGTGTTACTGGCACTTTTTCGTTATTCCATAGTTTACTCAGGTAAATTAATTTTGTACACTATCTCTTCCTTACTAACTATTTTATTTTATTTTAATAGTGTTTGTTTGCAAATAAACAATCAGCTGAAACATTCTGAACAAAAAAATTAGTAACTGAAGGTAAAAGTATGAATTTTTTAGTGAATTTTCAGGATTGTTGTTCATGAATATTAAAAAATTAAAAAACTTGCCAGTCGTTCTGTTAGATGTAAAAAAAAAAATCATTTAGAAGGCTTAGAAAATTGTAAATATTTACACCGAAAATAGACAAAAAAATAATTAACTGATAGGTATAAAGCTATGTTTCTAGGAAAATTCTATTTTTACTGTGATGACACGTCACCCCTAATTTCCTTTAATTGCAAATAAATAATAAATACCTGAAAAATACAAACAATTTATATCTCCAAAACCATAAAAAATCGCTGACTATACGTGTGGATATTCTGGCAGGTACTGATACACTATAATCAGTCTTTTTATTTTGGAGGTCAATTCCTGGGGCATCCCGTATTATCTATTAGCCCCCCTCGCAATGTATAAACATTTCGTAATCTTTTTTCCATCAGATTAAGAACAACAGTTAACTTGTCCTTAACTGTCACTCGAATTGCACAGCGCGTAATTTTTAGTTTACTTAATAGGGGAAAATAAAGAATTCTGCGGATTGATTAAAAATTCAGTGGCGTTATTTCGGCAAGGTGCGATTAATAATAACTACCAGTATATAACTTTGGTTGCAGGTCAATTGAATTCTTGACTGCGACTCATTGGTCGAATTTTGAATAACTGTGAAGCAATTACAAAGGAGATAGCGTATGAAACTTTCGTCTTTACCGATTTTGAATACTGTTGTGACGTCAGCAAGGGATTGTTTACTGGTATCAACAAAGTAAAAAATAAAGCCACTAGTTTTATAATCGCTAGCTATAGCCCTTACCGACATGATAGCGAAGTCTGTATGTAACTGTCGGGAAGTTAGGTGACATAGTTTCGGCTAATTTGTTAGGAAACGCGCGAGCAGAACGAAACAATCAGAATACTAAACAGTTGTTGCTTGATAAATGGCTACAGGACCGAGTGACATTTAACAACAACAAGAAAGTGCATAGAGGGGAAATTAATTTTGAAGTAATCTCACTTTGCTTCCTACAATTTTGTAAACTGCAGTGTTTAGCTGTAGATGTAGAAGGTTGAAGTGATATGTGATGTACCATTTTGTGGTGGTTCAGGTTTGCCAATGATTTGCAACAACCAACCACTGTGACATGTAATAATTTTGAACGCAAAAAAAATATCATCAACTTGTCCAAACAGTGGTAGAAAACATAACTTTTAATATTGGGTTGTATCTACGTTTTTTGTTCCAAATTAGACGATTTGGAACATGCGGATGTAAAATATCAAGAGCTGTGGCAAGTTCTTATTGCTATAAAGCTGCGGTTTCTATCGTTACTTAAGTCATCGAATTTGTAACATTTATGTTCGTATAATAATAGCTTGATTTATAATTTTTCAGTTCAACTTACTTGCTGAATTAAAGTTTGTGTCTGCATAGAGTGCTAGATTGAAATCTGCAGTTTCATATTTCGGTTAACTATTAAAACAGATATTACCAAATAATTAGAAAGATATGTGAGATGAATTCATATTTCAGTTGTTTAATGGAAATCAAACTAGAGAAATCTGTAGTTTCCTTAATCTCAATGCTACTTCCACATTTAGTTGATACGCTCTACTTTTACATTCTGCTCGGAGGATACAAAAAAGTTATAATGTAATGAAAATGGTTGTAATTGCTGGACAGGTATAAAGCAGTGTGACATATAAGTTACGAATTTCCTTGAAACTTATTTCATGGTGGACAATGAGGCAAGTGGAACGACGGGTGAAAAGTTACAGTGGATTCGGAGGGATCGGATAAAAATAACGGTCTTCCCTTAGTAAGCTCTGTTTTCAACGATTTTTTAGCGTCACTATAATTGAAAGGCGAGATTTTTCCTCAGTACAGGCCGTAGAAGATCCCTTTCTCGTTCCAAGAAAACACATGACCCAGTGCCAATGTGCGATAATGCCCTAAAACCATTCACACCAAAAGATACCAGTAAGTATCAATATCTAATTTAAGGTTGGAATATCAAATGATTGTATTTGCGCTGTAAAAACAAGACCAACAACTTTGTACAGAATGTCAAGGTTACAAGCTGTCAGTGATTAGGTAATTTCGTAATTTATGGAAGTGTGGAACGTAGACGAATAAATTTTCGAGAATATTTGAGTGATTATTTTGTAAGAAGTGTTCTTATTGACAGTGGTAGCAGAATGGTGATTGTGCCCCCTGAAGTTGGTAGTAGTTTTGCAAGGCAGGTCTGGTAGACGCGTTGTCAGTACCTTGCCAAGCGTTACCCGCGCCACCAGTTTCCCAATCCGGCAACTCTGCAGAAACAAGTAGGCGAAGCCAAGCAACACCAACAATTTTTGACAGTTCGGGAACTGGGGAGACTCGTGGGACTGTTTTCACTGTTTTCAGGGCGAGAAGAACCCAGTTGAAATGTAAACTTCGAATTAAAGATGAACATAGATGGTATTACAGCAAACGTGGTGAAATCGTATGACCGTACTTTGAAAATCTACAACAAAAGTGCAGAGGAAGTGGCCTACATAATGCTATTGCTTACAACATTACTATATGAGACTTACCCCACAGAGTTGTTTTGAAACAAATTAAACAAGCCAGCAGTCTTTGACTTAGGACACTAAAATTATTACTAATTTGACAAACCCGTTTTGGTGGAACAATGTGGAAAATATTCGAAGCAAATCTCCTGCAGAGTTTTTGGCCATTGAGATTCTGATTACTCCTGATAAGGAAAATAGTTTTAAAACTTTTCGGCTAATACCACACATAACTATGCTCTCGGAAAACTGAGAAACACTGAATTTTAAGAAAAACTCGTGATTATTACAGTAATAAAATAAATATTGTTTTTTTAAAGCTTTCTGAAAATTTGTGTGAACTCTCTTGGTGAGCGGTAAAGCTCAGGCCTCGCTTTCTGGAGAAGGCGGGTTCAAAACCCAGTTTGGCCATCCAGATTTCGATTTTCCTTCATTTCGCGATATCACTCCAAGCGAATACCGGGATGGTTCCTTCCCATTCCTCGTCCCCAATCCTCTGCAGCCTACCGAATTTGAGGGGTGAGCGGTAACACTCCAACCTCGCATTTGGGAAGATGCGGCTTCGAATCCCCTGTCCGGTCATCCCGATTTGGGTTTTCCATGGTTTCCCCAAATCACTCCAGGAAAATGCCAGAATGGTTCTTTCAAAAGGCCGTGGCCGAATTCCTTCCCGTTTCTCACCCCCCCCCCAATCTTTTCCCACCTCTAATGACCTCGGCGTCGACGAGGTGTAAAGCTATAAGCTAAAAAAACCTCTCCAGCCTATAATTAACTCAATGTCGGTGAGTTGTATAACCCAAAGCAAAATTTATAAGAAAGTTGCTACTTTACGCATTCCTAAAAATATTTCGTAAGATCGTTTGAATGGAACGCACAACTACTGAATATAGCGAATTGAAGTTTATAGATACGTATGTAATACATCTTTTAGTTAATAAAGCGAAACTTCAGATAATTTCTTTTCTTCTTTTTAACTACTAGATACTGTTTAGACTTCTTCAGCACCTTTTCTCAACATTTATGGTCGGATTCCTTTGATGAGTTTGTATGGTCAGGTTTGGATCTTTGCTCTTACGGGGCTGCATGGCTTTGCTGACGCCAAGCACTTTATACCTACTGCCAGGTAAAGAAGGAAGTTAAGTGTTGCCAACTGCGAAATATGTAGCTATGATTTGTGTGTGATAAGTGTATTTTTGTTTGTGCGATGTGTTGTTTATGAGGTGGAGTTGGGAATCGTCCCAGAATTCTCCTTGATAGCTGTGGAAAACCGCAGTAGACAGTGTTTAGATTTATTGTTATTAAACCCTTCATGAATTTGTATTCTGATAAAAGCTAGTCACTGTACAGTAGTTTTTAAAAAAGAAGAATTTGCGTTTGTACCCTCGATTTACGTTTTTTATCTCCTGTTATCATATTTATTTATACACTATTTATCACTTCCACATCGTCCACCATCTAAGATCTGCTGTCTTGATTTAATCCTCTTTACTACCAAAATGAACTTGTGTGTGGCCAATACTTTTATGCAATCTGAAAGTAAACGTTGCAATTTTACAATCAATTGTACGTGTTGGTTTTAGTTTCTGTTTTGGTAAAGACTTTGTTACAAACTTTCGTAAGTTTAGAGTTCAAATCTTGGTTCAGCCATCTAAATTTAAGTCTTATCTCACTTCTTAAAATCACATGAGGTGAATATTGGTATTGTTTCTTAATGCAGGCCATTTCAGGTTTTTCCAGATCAAACGATGTTGATGTCTACAAACCACCATAAATCGAGATGTAAGGTTTCGTAGTCCAGCATTAAACCACATTAAGATGTAGTACTGTGCCAAATTTCTAATCTGCATCCGAAGCAATTAAGAATTTGTAGCAGTATGGTTGTTTTTTCGACAGTTCCTCATATCCATGCATGCTGGATCCCAGTTTCCGCAACTTAGTTATGTACTTTACAAACAGAGGAAATCGTTAAACACTCTTGCCAAGTATAGGAGATTCATAATATCATCATCAAACTAACTCCAAATTTTGTGCCGTTTAAACTAAACTGCAAATTTCGTTCAAAATCTGGATGACCGGACGTGGATATGAGCCTGCGTGCTCCGGAATGCGAAGCCACAGCGTCACAGCTCACACACCACGCTCGGTTCCTTATAGGGCTTATTGTTCATTGGAAGTACTTCAACGGATACTTGAATGTGATCAGCAACCCATCTTTGACTCTTGTTTGGGAGCTAGATGAAAATATTTCCAAAGTTAGCATTTCGACAAAATTCATGAGCAAAATGTAGCTATTATTCATGACGAGTTTTGTTTGTTAGTTTCTGCAACCTGAGATGTGGAAAGTAAGGCAAAGCTAATAGTGTAAAAGAACAATGGATTTGATGCTGAAATGATTTTATATGTAGATAGCAGGGGGGACTCGTAAACTATCAGGAAGTATTACGCATCTTCATATTGTAAGGAAATGACAGATTTTTACATGCGAATAAAATGAGCTTCTTTGTTAATTTAACATCCACAAATGTTCGATCATAATTAAATAGTATTACTGTTAATTTCAGATGTTTATGATGAATATCATCTTGTTGCAAGACAAAACTCGTCATGAATAATAGCCATGTTTTGCTCATGAATGTCGTCCAGACGCTACCAGTGGAAATGTGTACATCAAACTTCAAAACCGATTTCCAGGTAATCTAGAAGCTCATTTCTTAACCCACAGTAGAGCGACTTTAATGTTGTCTATCTTTGTGGAAGTTTTGACTTCTGTGTTTCTTACAAACGTACGCTATTCAACGCTTTGTCAAAGTTGAAGTTACATTTTGCTTTCTGCAAACGTTATTCAAAAAACTATTTAGTTTTCTATAAGTACTGAAAAATCGCTAGTGAAATGGTTACTGGTATCCTCTATCGTCATTATCAATATTCTGTTTCCCGAGGTGTAGCCAGTGACACTGAACATAAAATCAGTATTCTATAATGATGACAATGACGTCAGCCCTGAGTATTACTAATAAATCGACATAGAAATACCGACCGTGGTGGGTAACCAGCAGCGCTCAGGCCGTGCATTTGGGAGGACGCAGGTTCCAATCTCCGTCGGGGCATTCAGACTTGGGTTTTCCATGGTTTCCCCAAATCACTCCAGGCGAAAGCCGAGATACTTCCTTCAAAAAAGCCTCGCAGAATGCCTTCCCGATCCTTGCCCCAGTCCTTTCCCGCCTCTAATGACCTCGATGTCGACGAGGCGTAAAGTCAAAAGAAAAATCAGTTGGAAGCCATTGGGGACTGCCAACAGAAGAGGAAAATTAAAACAATGAATATTATACACGCAACACGTCATACAGATGTACTAAATAATAATAATTCCGTGTGATCTGGTAACATTGTTTCTGTTGGCTGCGCCACCTTCACGTAACTCGGTAATGCTACCAGGTACAGGTGAGCTACAGTTTAACGTGGAATCAGAACCACGTAAGCGTTCTGGCGAACTCCACATTACACACGAGCTATGCCTGAGGTGATGGTCGGGTTAGGTGTCTATGAAAATCCCCGCCGAGAAAAAGATTCGAACCGGGGACCATACGTTCCCCAGTGAAACACCTTAACTACTCAGACACCAGGCCGCTACAGATATACTGTTAACATTAGCATGTCGCTGACGCGAACTCATATGTTTTTACCCATCAAAAAATCACCCAACACGCGTACTATAGTTTTCACTTAAAAAAAAAAACAACAACAACAACAACAACAACACTTAGTTCACAACCCGAAGGATGGTAGAATCTTCCCGGAGGAGATGTACCAGGCTATTGTGTCAGAGGCAGGAAGGCCAATTCCTTTCCTCAGGGAACTACAATTTAACGTGGGATCAGAACCACGGAACGTCCCGGAGTAGCTCATTTATTCAAATACATCTCCTAAAAATTCCTGCTCACCACGGGATTTGAACCCGTGACCGGAGAGAGAAACTTTCGGAAGCCAGCGGCTTAACCGCTGAGCTACCAGGCCGCCTTGTTGTGATGTATACGTGTGCTAAGTACTATCAAAATCGGATAAAAACTGTGTATTTATGTGAACAACGTTGACAGAAATTAAGGTGAGGGGAGAAAGAAGTAGAGGTTTTAGGTTTTTGTAAATCAATCGTAAACAGCATTTTTCCATTTGTTATCGGATGAAAACTGTTTGTTTATAAGCGTAGCACGTCATAGATAAAGTTACAGATATATGGCATGTTGGTGACGCGAACTCATAAGATTTTCGTCCATCGCGCATATGATACGAGCAACACGTCACAGCATGTCGGTGACCGGAAGTCAGGAACTCATAGATTTACCCCCGTCAAAACATAGCCTAACGCACCTATAGAAGTTTTCACTTGAAAGCGTTCTGGCACACTTCACATTACAGAACAATCTGTTCCTGAGAAGATGATCGAATACGGGGCCTTTTGATCTTCAGTCAGACGCCTTAACCACTGAATCACTAAATTGTTATTGGCAGTGAAAATCGTCAGAATCGATTGGAAAACGACGGAAGAACACCTCGTGCACCAGGGGAAATCCTCCAACGTGCGTCCATGCAGCACCACAACGAAAACTTCCGGTGTTACCAGTCTCTTTCTCAGTACTCTTCAAACCTGACGGAAGTGACGGTACCTTCTGAAGAATTAAAGGACAGGAATTCAGGGCAAGTCCATCCTGTGCTCAAGGAAAAACTATTACGCCAACGGGGTGTTACGTATTTCAAATATCTCACCAACAGTAGTGTCTCTACAGAGAATTTGTAACGTGCAATGGAATCGCTAAAAATAGCATGGAAGCTTACGTTCCTAAATTTGTTATTTACGCAATGTAGACGCAGTATCGAAGTTTTAGAATTTCCTGTTCAGCTTATGGGCATTGGAACGTTCACAAGAAGAGAATAAACTAAGGTTAACAGGAAGTAATGTCTCTTCCCGTATGTGCAGTAACATTCAGATCTCAGCAACTGTAAGACTTTGTTTACATTCGTGGTGTCAGCTCTGTTGTGTGTGAGGCAGTCATAAATGTTTACATTTCGTCCATGGCAGTAGACCTTGCGAAAATAGTACCTATTCTTATCTCAATACAGCCGTATCCGTGTATGTTTATTTTTCTGGTCGATCTTATTTCTGTTGCCAGAAGGCGAAAGTTATACAGTATTTTCTGATGTGTAACAAAGTCAACTGTAGCAATACCCTAACAATATATGAGAACAGATGTTAGGACCAAACAGCAGTACTATAAACTAGTCCCCAACTTCTCGTAAGGTCCTTAGACCCGGTAAATCTCAAGCAACGATCGCCGTGGGAGGTATAGATTTCTCCACAGCAATCACCGTAACTGCTACAACCCCTGTGAGATTAACTCGATACAGTTTAAATCGTCTCAACCCCTAGGGTAACACTTTAACCACACTTTAGATATATCGTCAGTAGCATTACCTACCATTATAATGTCACCAATTCAAAAGTTACTGACCGAGCGTGGAGGGTGAACGGTTAACGTTCTAGCCTCGCATTCAGAAGGACACGGGTTCAGATATCCGTCCGAGGCATCCAGATTCGGTTTTCCATGATTTCCGCAAACCACTCTAGGCGAATGCCGGGATGCTTCCTTCAAAATGTCAATGCCGAATTCCTTCCCGTCCCTTGCCCCCAGTAGTTTCTCGCCTCTAATGACCTCGACGTCGACGAGGCGTAAAATTTAAGCACAATAAAAGTTACTGGTTTTACTGTCATGGATTATTGAGCAGACTAGGATCAATGGCAGAACTGATTCTTCGTGTATGATAGAATCATAATAACGAACACGTGATAGGAAATTTATCGATATTTCCAAGTCGCACACCTGCTGTTTTCTCTTCATGCAGCTAGACGGGAGATAAGTTTTCTGGCACAGGAAAATTTCAAAAATTTAATTTAAAAAAAGGAATTGTAGTGTTATCTGAAATTATCGCATGCATTGTACCAATAAAAAAATGTATGTGAGTTCAAGACCACACAAAAGTGAAACTTCTTTAACAAATGAAACGGAGTTGCTCCACGTCTGTCTGATGTCATAAAGAACGGAGTTACTTGCACACATTTTCTGAATGTTCCAAATTCTCCCTCGTAGATTACTGAAAATGGGAGTTTCTCAGTATGATCATCGAACAGAAAAGTTTGGGGAAACTGTTTTAGCCTGGCGCGATTCGTAAAAAAAATTTATCGGTCTCTAGCTGCGTCTGTTATTGGGAAGCGTGGCAATATTCAATCGCTATTTCTTAGCATCGTGACAGCCCGTCTTCGTCAATAGTATCGTTGTAAATGACATGAAGTGGCATATTTCCTAAATTTTGTAACCTGGTTGAATTATTCTTCTTTTAATAATCAGACCTCGCAAATAACCATATTGGTGATGTTTTCCCGTTTGATATTTACATTAATACAATTTATTAAATTTTGTAACCTGGTATTTATCTTTCTTTTTAATAATCAGCGCCTGCAAATAAATATATTTGTGATGTTTTCCTATTTGATACGTACTGAGCATGGTGGCCTCGCATTCAGCAGGACAGGGTTCCCATCCTCGTCCGGCCACCCAGAGTTCCGTATTCCATAGTTCCCCGAGATCACTCCAGGTGAATGCCAGTTTTTTCCAACAAAAGAGATGGCCGAATTGTTTTCCGTCCCTTGCCAGCAGTCGTTCCCCACCTCTAATGTCCTCGATGTCAACAGTGCGTAAAAACATAAGAAAAAAATTAATACAATTGGCATCTTAAATATTTCTTGGCTCTTGACTGACAGTTATATTCACAGTGAACGGAGGCAAATTTGTCGGTATCATCGGATACTTAAATCACTTGTTTTTCCCGAGAGTCACGTTACAAGTAGAGAATATTAATATATATATATATAATTTTGCTTATATTTGGAAGTATCTCGTTCAAATTTTCTTCATGTTGGTGAGAGATAAATGAAGGGGTAGGGAAAAACCAGGTACTGACCCATTCCGGCCTTCTCTTCCGAAAGACACCTGCGGCTGCCATGCTTAACGTCCCCGTCCGACAGTGTTTCATACCCTCACTCCACGCACTGTGGAGAGGTTTGCGGTGTACAGTCTGGTGGTTAGGACATGTGCACCACCACCTCCGCTACCCTGCCAGCTATGTTCTGATAGTAAAAATTTTTTCCACCATCAGGACTGGAACAAGCTAACCCCTTGTCAGAGCTGTACACCATGCCGCAATCAACTGAGCCAACGTGGTGGCATTATATGATCCACATGATTCAAGTGCATGCGTCACTAAATAGCTCCGCACTACTTCCTGTCATGCATTTCCGTTAATACTAAAGTAAATCACTCCCGATCTAACATTCCTAAAGAAATTCCAATTTATAAAAAGTCAACACAGTTATAGATGCGATCGGTACGAAGGAAGGGGGAAAAGTCACGATTCTAATTCTGCAGTTTGTTTCTTAGAAATCGCTGTGTGTGAATAGAATTAATGCTCGTTTCCATACAGTGGAGGGCTGGTAGCTCAGTGGTCAAGGCTTTGCTTTAAAAAAAAGTGTGTGCTCCCGTCCCGCGTTTAAATCCAGGAATTTTTAATTGTGTTTGATCATATGAGATACACCAGGAAGTTACGTGACTCGGATTCCACTTTAAACTGTAGGTCCCAGAGGAAAGGAACTTACCGTCCTACCTCTGACACAATGGTTAAGTACGCCTCGTACGAGAGGATCCAACCAACCTTTGGGATTGTAGACTAAGTTTCTTTTTACAGTACGGTTTGTTTTTGTCAGCCTTTCTTGTCTAGCGTAAACTGGATTTAACTGCTAGGAAGCCTTTTTCATACGAATACAACGTACATGTGTAAGTGACTAATGCATGCAAGCACTGTTGGATTATTCCGCACAACTATCAGAGATTACAGGCAGAGAAGAAATTTATTATTCCTGCATAATTGGCTTATATGATTTCTCCACGTTCTTTAGCGTTTCGCTAAGTGTACATACAACTAAATCTACAACCATACTAACCAACAGCCTTTTATTTTAAAAGGGAGCACTATTCCAGCGTATTTCGCATGCAGAACGTAAGTTTAGTTTTATAAGTTCCAGCTGACACCTGCATTATAATGTCTGACCTCTCGATTCAGGAACAGATATCTACCATCAGACTGTTCGATACAGTTCTCCAGAAATACTGTTTACATCCACTGTACGAATGGCTGGATAGGCAGATACTTTGTCAAGAAATGTCGCATGAGGTGCCTAAAATTCTTTAAAAAATATCCAGTTCGAATGAAAAAGTCAAGACTGCAAATTATAATCAAAATTGGACTATGGAAGCTGCAAGCAAAAACTTTTTTATTTCTTTTCAGTCATCTGTCTCTTGACTGGTTTGATGCAATCCTCCATCCCTTCCTGTCTTGCGCTAACCTCTTCAACATACCCCTTACAACCAACGTTCTCAATTATCTGCTTCATATATTCTAATCTCTGGCTTCCTCTACAATTCCTACCTTCGATGTTCCCTCCACTAATAAATTAAGCAATCCTGCATGTCTCGGAACATGACCCACCATAATGTATTTTCTTTGTGTAAGACACTTCTACAAATTTCTTTCCTCGCCCATAATATCCAAAACGCGTTCAATTCGTACTTTATCTGTCCATTTAATTTTCAGATAAAGTACAAACTATCGTCGAATAACTAAATTTGTTCTAAGAAAACACAGAAGCACCATTGACAATTTGCATAATATTAAAATATTAAAAGATAAAAACAGCAGTTTTGAATGTATGGAACACATTAAAGGATACTTTTTAACAATACAAGCGTAGTTACAAATAGGTAAATGGTGACAATGATAGATTTGAATGTGGGATGTGCTGGTCATAATAATAATAAAAATAATAATAAACTTATTTCTGTAAATTGTGTATATATATAGTTTGAAGATAATGTCTATCGACAACTTGCTTTTAGACCACTTGTAGATAATATGTCTGTATGGCCTACGGGGAAAGACATTGAATAACCGGGCAGTTCGGCGAACACTTAACCATAAGTCCACCGCATCGCCGTGACCTCTTTTCAGTTACAGAAGTTGGCACACACGTGACTAGTTTCTGTAGAAGTGATGTCACTTCGTCTGAAACCACAGTTAATATCTTATCCTGAGCTGATTGTAGGAGGTTCATCTGGAAGCATAATTTGTAGGCCACCTATAGTTTTATCTGAGGAAATAGATTATAAACAATGACGCCTTCACCGAAGGAAATGGCGCAGCGAATACTTTATCGGATAAGATTTCAGATACAGATCTGGCAATACACATTTCGTTGTTTTTTGTAGTTTTCCTGAATCGACGGATGAATGTTACTACCAACTACTTCAGCTATGTAGAATTAGCCACTCTCTGTCTTTAACTGAAGAATACCCCACAAAGTAACCAATGCTAACTATAACTTTCAGGAAGCAATACTGGAGGCAGACATTATTTGCGAGTGTAAAAATAAATGTGTAGTGTGTAAGACAATACATACACTTCTCTTTCCACTAAAATAATTTAGTAAATGTGACTGGGATTGTCGGCCCGGGGAACCTGATGGGGTGTTCAACTGCTTTGAGTGACAGAGTTTCAATTGGTCGCACAACCCGCCTCTCTCATGGCCTCTTAATTTAAGCCGATGAAGGAGATCAAAATTTTTGCTGTGAATCGGAATCACGGGCGCATTATAGCGTACACAAAGAAAAATGTAACAGAGGTTTAGGACAGGATAAATGCCTTTAAAATCCCAGTGTAAACCAAGATTTGAACCGACAACCTTCCAAACCGCGACCAGACACTTACTAGTCCTGAAGAGAGTTTGAATCAAAAGTGTAGGTTTTACTAAAAATCGCCACAATACAGTGAACCGGTTGCAGCACAGCAACAAACTGAAAACGAAAACATTGCGTTTAAAACAAAAGTGTATGTAATGATTACTTTCCACTTCACTGCATATACAGGGTGGGGCATTTAATATGTTTTCTGGAAATATTTCGGAAAGAAAGCATTTTAACAAACAATAACCTATATAAAAAATAATCGTACAGTAGGGGGCTACAATTATGTGATATTGGTTTTTTCACAGGTGGCGCTGTTGTCGTTACAACAAGGTCAACTTAATTCTTTTAAATGGAAACCCCTAATTTTTTTTGAAGATTCCGATTCCTCATGAAAAAATAAAAATAGTTTGCTTAACTCACTTTTCTGTTAGCCTCACAGATGGCGCTGTAATCGCGAAAAATGAATATTCGCGTTTTTTGTGTATAATTTTAATTATTGTTTAAATAATTACATGTAATTTTCATTCTGTAAACATGGAAGGTAATTTTAAAGGATAGTGACGAAATTGATTTTTTAAATGCTTTTTCTTACTTATTTGCAGCCATGTCTACAGCAGGTGCTCAAAAAGGTGACCATTTACTTCCAGACATTTTCTGACACACTTCGAGCTGTTCAGGCATCATTTCTGCAAAGGGTCAGAAAATGTCTGGAGGTAAATGGTCACCTTTTTGAGCATCTGCTGTAGACATGGCTGCAAATAAATAAGAAAAAGCATTTAAAAAATCAATTTCGTCATTATCCTTTAAAATTACCTTCTATGTTTACAGAATGAAAATTACATGTAATTATTTAAACAATAATTAAAATTATACACAAAAAACGCGAATATTAATTTTTCGCGATTACAGCGCCATCTGTGAGGCTAACAGAAAAGTGAGTTAAGCAAACTATTTTTATTTTTTCATGAGGAATAGGAATCTTCAAAAAAAATAGGGGTTCCCATTTAAAAGAATTAAGTTGACCTTGTTGTAACGACAACAGCGCCACCTGTGAAAAAACCAATATCACATAATTGTAGCCCCCTACTGTACGATTATTTTTTATATAGGTTATTGTTTGTTAAAATGCTTTCTTTCCGAAATATTTCCAGAAAACATATTAAATGCCCCACCCTGTATATTAATCTGTAAGTTGCCGCATCCGTCGGTTCCATTTGTCCAAGCTTCACGCAAAGATTATCGAATCGATTGGGATAGGGTTTTGACAGTTTGGAAGCTTAGACTCTAATTTTAAAAAATGCTATATGTCTTAATCACTCTACGTGAACGTTGGACGGAGCAATTAGTGATAATCTGTTTGCAAACTGAACAGATATGCGCCAAATATTACGCTACATCAAAGATGAACATTCCTTTCATACACTGAACACACAGCGCTAAAGACTACACTAAATCAAATATAAACACTTCACTCTTTCGAGTGTGTTACTGTTATTGTTGACTACGTAATATGGCACTCGAGAAGGAAAATTTAAATTATTAAAAATTAAGTTCATGCCGGCACCACTTCAAGAAAATGGAAATGGTAGTATAGACTAACTGGTATAACTTAGTGCGTTTTAAATCTGATCTGTGCTACACAGATTATGTTTATCATACGGATTTTATGCAATTTTCGTATTATGGCTTCCATATCTCCATTACGAGCATTTTATGCAGCATCCGTAACCCTGACCGTATATTTTTATTGCCTCATCCACAATCTTCTAGGTATCTGCTGTCGCCGAGCCCTGTTTTTGCCTCAAAATATGTGTTTCGTACACAGAAAATTCACTCCTCTAAAAGGAAATTGCTTATGTCGACTTCTAGGCCTACCTCTGATTCTTAATGTAGCAATGCAATAACCCTGGCAAACATAAAATATTAAATTTTACAACATTTACAAAATTCTATCAAAATTTCTTTTGGGAAAATTCACACTTTCCTTTTATTTGTGCCATTGCGTAAGTATTTTGAAGGAGATATCTGGGGGTGGCCACACCTTGGTTTTCTGTGGTTTCTTACCATACGTTACCATCTGTCTGTGAATTGTATAGGTAATGTTTTGTATGATAAGTGTTAATTTGTTTGCATACGGTGTCGTTTTTTAGTGAGGCTGAATTTGTGTATCGAACCAGCATTTATTTAGCAAATTGTGAAAAAAAACACCTGAAAGTGGTAACTAGGAATTCTGATAGAATAAGTCCGGTGTTTGAAACTGGACCCGTTCTACCTCACCGAATCACATGGCGTCTCTTTAACCTATAGCCCGTTCAGTTAACAGATACGGCTCACGGTCAGTCTGTTCTATCCCCACTCCGCTGCTCTTACCCCTACATCCGCACTCCTCTACATGGACATAGTGGTCAGATCGGGGAGGTAGAAATGGGAGGGGGTGGTGAGTGGGAACATGACCTTAGGCCGCCATTTTAAAGTGAACAGGGTATAGCGAGTATTCCCTTTTCATCATAAATGGTTAATAGAGTCTGTATAAAGTCCACAGAATAGCCGTCCGATTCGCAAGAGACTTATATAGCGGGAGGTAAAGCGTAATTGCGATGTTGAAGGGTTTGGGTTGGGAAGATCTGAAGCACTGTAAGCATTGCGTTCGTCAGAAGCTAATTGGAAAGCTTATGATAGATGTATTTCGGGATGAAATCAAACACATTTTACTATCAGCGACATTCATATTCAGGAAGGAATGAGAAAATAAGAGAAATCTGGGCCAGAAGCGATTCTTTTCTTTATTAATTTTTTTTTTCCATGAGGGAATGGAATACGAAGGACTCATCGAAACTTAGAATCTGACAGGAGTAGGTCTTGACAAAGTGTACCTGGTCCTGATTTTCCATGGTTTTCCTGGATCACTCTAGGTGAATTCCGGGATGGTTCCATAAGAAAACCCCTGGGCGCCTCCTGTCACATTCCATATATCCTTTGCTATGCGTATGCGTGTAAAAATTAGCTAAGGTGCAATGCACCCTCCACCGCCCACTTTGAGGTGAATTACAGAGTAATAGCAGTTTATATTCTGTTTTCGAGGAATAATTAATACACGTTCTCTTCGATGAAGGTGGAGCTTCTGACAAAGAACATATTGCTACATTTTCTAACGACCAATAACTGATTTTTTGAGAATTGGTTCTTGAATCAATAATGTACACTGAAATAATTTGAATCCGCGTCAATCGATAATTCACAGAGCTTCAGTAAGTTAATACAGGGCGAGCATAATCCGATCAAAAAATTGAAAAATCGTTAGCATTGTTTCTCCTCATCAAGCGATTGTTTTCGTTAGATGGTCGCTTGCTAAGCAGTCAATTGTAATGATCTTGGTTCTATATGCGTAGCTGACGAGAAGTTTTGCCAGACTTGCAGCATCTACCGCTCTTTATGACAGAATGGGTGGCGCATGATATACAGAAATGATGACAATTCATGTCAGACATTTGTAACACACTTTCGTTAAAAGTGGACGACTGGGACAAATCTGTTGGTATTTCCTCCGCTTGCTCTGTAAACTTGTCTGCTGCTACCAAGTCACAATTCCTTGCTGTCTTTGTTGTCGTCAGAAATGTTATGTAGAAGAGTGAAGCAATAAGAAATTTCGTCTCTTAATAAACACGGATACTAAACTAAACTAAATACTTTATTTCTCATGATATTCCAATTGGTCATGAGTAGGGCTCGGATCTATATGACAAAAAAAATAAATAAATATGGATGCAAATATGACATTAAAAATTGGTAAATATAACCTAAAAATGACAAAATATAACCAAAAATTTAAATTTACTATACACCAAAACATGCTCAATTATACATTATTTATTTTATCTATTAGTGTTGCTTTCTTGTAGACAGCGTCATTTGCTTCCGTGCACTCACTGCGGTATTGGGAAGTTAATTTTTTTCGAAAATTATTTTAACGTTTCTGTTAAATAAAATAGATTACTAGATTTTTACTTTTAAAAATGGGAATTTAAAAAAAAATTGTGGTGGATTAGTGTATGTACCATTGTTTATTCTTGTTTGATGCCAGCATTGCAGTATATCACCATACGCATTTTCAAATTCTCGAAGAGAAATTTTCTCCTGTTGTCACTTAAAATTGTTTTGTACTGTAAAAAGCTTCGTTCGACATAACATGATGTCACTGGAGCGTACTTAAACAGAGTCAGGTCACTGGAATTTGTAAGTCGTCTTCAGTCAAAAAAGATTCACCAAAATGTAAAATTTACAAATTGTTTTATATCCAATATTTCCACTCAACACTTTATCAAGTATTTTCTTTAGCGAACTAGCCACACTGCCCCCAGTTTGACCTATCTCGGTTCCCACACTTTTAACGACTGCTGCATTGTCGAGATTAAAAGGCGGGCGGAACATTAAGCTTTAGGGAGTGACAATAATGGATAACTTCAGTTCTTGACTGGCGAAATCTGACCAATTCGGTGAAAATTAGATTTGTTTATTCCTCCAATGTATAATAGGAGTACATTTCTTTGAATAATTATCTCAATTTCTTCTTATCTATAATTTGTAATGAATTCCAGTTACTATTAAAAAATTTCAAGATTTTTCCTCAAAATATGATCATATGACGATAAATATCATCATTATATGACCAAAACTAGGAAAATGGACTGAATATGCATTTATATCATATATAAAATACATATAGTTAGAAACATTCAATCAGAGTTTAATTCAGAATTACAGCTCAAAAGAAGTCAGGAAAAAAATATGAGTTGTCATATAGATCCGACCCTAGTTATGACGTCAATGATAACTGATATAACTGCAATTATTTCTTTAAAAAAAAAATGATTTCGCCAACTGCTTGTGAACAACGTGTAATAAATGGCTTCAATCTCATATATGGAATGTTATTTTTATTATTCTCTAATGTTAATCAATGTGAATCAGACATGAGAATATGTAGATATTCTACATTTCATAGCATTCCGGGACTGTCAAGAATAAAGCCTGAAAGAGGACTGTCGTATTTTGCTTTTCGTGTACGAGTATACAGTAAATGTCGCATTGAAGACCTCTGCAAATCCCATTTAAAGATCTTCAGAATTACGTCATAACATTTCTCGTTCCGCTTTCTGTAATCATATTTCTGCATCACTATACGAAATATAATGAAAGGCTTACGTCTGCAGTTGGTAGCTGAACAAAACATGGGCTGGGAACAAAAATTAGGACCATTGAGTATGAAAGTCAGGTTGAGAAGGAATATCTCCGCTGAGAGAAAGAAAGTTGTTGCAGAGAAACTTTCTGGGTCGGAAGTCCTTCATCCTCGCAACAGATTTCCTTCTGCTTTGCTGTTTACGTTTTCCCATTACTTGCCAAGTTTGACAACCTACTTCAATGACTCACTCATTGAATAATAACTTAAATTTTTTGTTTACCCAGGGTTAGGAGGAAAACAAACTAACATTCGTATTACGAGGAAGAAAGGATGCTTGTTTGAAGATACAGCCGTTTTGATCAGAAAAACGGCAAAACTAACAAAGAGATCGGCCCAATGCCTTGTACACACCGAGTAACGCTTCATCGTAATGCAAAACATTTTTGTCAGGCAGAGAACACCTTCATATGAACACAAACAAGGCAAAGATTTAATAATGAATTGTTTAAGAATTTAGCTTATAGATTAGAATGCATGCAATATAGAAATACTTTCTTTATCACTATATTGGAAAACGTGTGTAAAGTAGTTAGCAAGTAATAGAAATCAATAATAGTCTTTTCCTATTATTAATTTTTTTAATTTGTGCTTTTCGGGTCGTCTACAGCGAAATAATTTATAGCGGAGAAAGGATTTTTGGCATGGAATTAAAGAATCCGGCAATGGCCTTCATTCCGGCATTGTCGGGAACGATTTCGGGAAACCGTAAAAACCCGAAATCTATACGGCTGGATCGAGAATCGAATCTGTCCCTTCCAAAATACACTCCCGAACATTATTGCTATCCCAGAAGACTCTATTAATCCACTGACCCACATTAACATTAGCTCTATACAAACTAAAGGGCAATTTAATTTTCATAAGTAAATCAAATTAATGTAATTGAATAATTAGGTTCTGACAACTACAAGCCACAACAGAAAGTTTCAGTATTTTCTATCACTCAGGGGAAAAATGAAATGGCTGAAACGGTATGGAATCAAGGCAGTAAAAGGAATTTTCTTGGTTAGGGCTCTATACATCGTCGACGTCATTAGAGGCAGGAAAGGACTGGGACACAGAACGGGAAGAAATTCGGTCATGCCCTTTTAAAGGAACCATCTCGCCTAAGGTTATTTCGGGAAACTATGGAAAACCGAAATCGGGATAGCTGGACGGGGATTCGAACCCGATACCACCCGAATGTGAGACCGTACACCCACCAAGGTCGGTCAGTAAAGGGAGATTATCAAGTGGATCCTTTTCATCTTCTATTATTTATGGTTTCAAGTAAATTACTTCTAGGTCAGTATCAAATAATTAGTATACAGAAACTTTGTTTGTCTCCCATGAAATTATTGGTCGCAGAGTGAGGAACTAATAAAAAGAAATATGCAGAGAAAAATCCAGATGTAAAGGTCAGTTCGGCACGGCTGTAAAGGGGATGGAACATGTATAATTGTTCTTCACCCTAAGGTTGTCGGTAAATGTGGTATGGATACACTTAACTCTAACGTTTGTGGGATCCAGTGAGGGTTTAGTCTGATACTCCTGCAAAATAGGAGTCAGGCTGATATTATGTCACCGAAAATCTACATCGGACTGTGCGGCCGGTGTTCAATTCCTGTAAAAACCGAGAAATTATATTCCAAACTGAACTTTAGGAACGACACCGAAGCCCAGTAAATGCCACTAGAAAGATAACACGGAGCTCTATCTCCTCCACAAATCATCTTAGGAGCTCTAAAGTAAGATAGCTTGCCTTTTTCATCTCCTTTTTTATTTACCTTATTATCTCTTACTAAGCGTAAAGCTTCTTTATTCCTTGTGCCTAGTTTATTGTAAATTAGTTGTAACTGCGGTGAATGGGTGTTAAGTGTTGCATATCAAGTGTGAACTCAATTAAGCTAAACACTGAAACTCTTAGTAGCCGAAACTTGTGGTCTGTTGTTGTAGAAGACGTCAAAGGAACTGACTTCCCACGCTAAGCACATTACTAAGCTTTAGTGCGGGCGAATTGCAGGTACTGTGTCTGAAACATATATCATCCTGGCGTTTAATGAATTGTTGGTGGAAGAAATAAATGTTTATAACTGAATGAACTATTACCGACAAAAACAAGATATTTAGATACATACATAACTGAGCATCTGATATAAAGTGTATCATGAATTTGTGCTGAAACAAATTTTCGTTTATGGTAAATCTTTTCCTTTAGATAAGAATTCTGACAGTGTAGCCTAAAAATAGCTTAAACCAACAAACAAATATCATAGGGCCTTCATTTAATATTATGCTCCAAAATGGTTTTTAAAAAATTGAAAAGAGTCCAATAGACTATATACAATTTTCTTGTTGTAATACGTCTATGATTCCCTGTAAACAATAATATTTTAACAGTTTAAGCATAAATAAAATTTTCCCAGCCGAATATTGGAACCGTCAGTGCCTAATATATTGTGATATGCCTGCCAGGGGCAATGAAGGATAAAAAAAAATTGAGTAAAATATACCATGAAAATTGTTAAACCATGCACAAAATGCCTCTTACAAAATAAGGAACTAGACTTGATACAATACTACGAATTGCGTATAAATAAAATTTTCAACACGCTGTCTGGGAATATGTGAAGATTTACACAGTAAAATTAATTAATAATGTTCTGATACACTCTGAATTTTAAAAAAGTTCAGGCTTCAAAACTATTGGCTTAATGAAGTTTATGTTTTGTATCCTTCACCCAAAGAACATTTTTATGAGGATAACAAAAATAATCATTTTATTTTGGAGAATTGTTTGCTGCTAGGATGTATTATGTTTCTTTAATTTTTTTATATGAACTATACATCTTTGAGTACATACTAAGGCGACGAATTTCATAGCAATAAGTAGACTAGAAGCGTAAGTTTATCAATAATGACACAGTAAAGATAACAACGAAAGTTGGATGTCATTTATTTAAGATTTATATATTGTAGAACCTTATACATTTCAGCTGCGCATTGCCAAATGATCAACCATATAGCTGAAAAATTCGTTTCAAAATTCCTGTCTTTATCTCAAAAAACAGTTAAACAGGTCAGAGTAAAGTTGAAAAGTGTTTTGGTGTGTTGATAGCTGCCTCTACTGTTGTTGTCCTTGGCCTGCAGGAAGTCTACGCCGGACACCATTCACTTCATCTGCCTTCCAGCCCGCCTCCACGTGGAGGAAGTTTTCCCGCCGAATATTACTGAGGGAGGTGAATTCACGGGGGAGAAAATAGTAATTTTATAGATTTAATGTTCGTGGAAATTATGGCTATTAAAATGGGCAAATTGTCTTCGTTAATTTATTACTAAGGAACTAGGATGAAATCAGTTATAGTAAGGAATAATTGTCGCATTTATCCAAATCATCTCGTATATATATATATATATCTGTAAAAAGTTATGGCAAGTTAGAAATGCGAGACGAGAATCTATGACCTCCACAATGCAACTTGAACGACTTTAGCGTTGCACCACCTTGTTCAGTATCGAGAGAAGTTTCGACTTTAGTCGAATAAAGGAAGTTTGCACAATGTTTCTGGGGAGCATCTGTAGTGGGAAGCAGTGCAGAGAACATGAAACCGTAGCTAGTGAGCCCTCATCCGGCCTGGAGATTGCTGTGGTGTCTGCTGACGCACGAGATGTAGTGGGGTCACTGCTTCCACGATGAGAACATACTGGAATGTGATAACAACGCTACATTTCAATTCTTTGCATTTTTGACGCGAATAGTATGAACGTCTTTCACCTTGTCTTGTTGGCGTTCATTTTAGCGAAAACGACCTTTACAAAATTAGTGTACATCTAAAATTTTTATAACTCGTAAGTCTTCTGACCTGATCTGAAAATTTAGAGGAATTTGTAGAGGAAGGATGCTTGCTTCTAACTTCTCCCCGCTACTTCCGGTTGCTACTGACATCATCGCGCATCACGCATCAAGTTCTAAATTTACGACTTCAGTACGCGCCAAACGTTCATCCTGAGAGATTTACTGATTCTATGACGTTGTTTTGGCGAGTTCTAACAATTGAAACTGGAAGATAGACATAGTAGCTACATTATAATACAAAACTGGATTCTCCTCTAGAAAGTTTGAAAAAAATGGAATCAGAAAATTTCTCGACGTGGGAAGGACACTAATGACCACGTTGTCGACGTGCCCTGAAGTTAAAGATTTTTTTTCCTTTTCTTTCATCAGTCTCTCGATCCTCAACCCCTTCCTATCTTGCGCCAACCTCTTCATCTCAAACCCGTTACAACCTACATCTTCAATTGTCTGCTTCAATTATTCTAATCTCTGTCTTCCTCTACAGTTCTTACCTTTGACTGTTGCCTCCAGGAACAAATTAATTCATCGCGTATGTCTTAAAATGTGATCCACCATCCGGTCTGTTCTTTCTGTAAGACTCTTCCACAAGCTTCTTTCCTCACCCATCATTTCCAAAACGCGTTCAAGTAACAACAACAACATTGACGTGGGAAACGATTAATGCCTATGTCGCCCGCAAATGAGAACAAAACTACGAAAATTTGTGTCAGTTGCAGAGCGAATATTAACAATAACTAAGAAAAAAATTGAAGCTGGAAAATAACAGGGATATTGAACAAAATTCAGATGGTGCTGGCAATGACCAGCCTTCAATATCAAGTTCAGTTTATCAAAATGAAACAAAATCCATGACAAATACAGGGCGTTGTTAACTCTATTCGTTCGAAAAAAAAAAAAAGAATGTCGTGAAAAAATTTTGAAAGGAAAAAGTTCAAAACTTGGTGGCCTGGTGAATGAGAGTCTTACGGCAAACGAGGAGCTAACTAAAACAAATGTATTACTCTCAATACAGTAAGTCGTGTATGCTTCAAATATTTACTCATTAAAAAAAATTCAAATAATGTATTAGTTTCGCTAATAGTATCCCCTACAGCCCAGCCCTGCATTTTTTTATCAGTACTGAAAATACTTAGGGTTCCTTTGTGTAACGGATACCACACCTCAGCTTAGGTAAATCAAATTTTATTATTGTTACTGATTGTGTCAAAACTGATGTCTCGATAAAAAATACGTGGCACACCCATTCACATTTTGTGTGCACTTTTACTTAAATTCTTTCTCTGTTTTAGGTTCAGCATCTCACGAAGTTATTACTTATAACAGGATTTAATTTCTTTACATACCTTCACACTCCGTTTTGTTTCAGGAGTGATCCTCACTTCCATCCCCCAGACAGCACCTAATTCTTTCGTCAGTCGTGCCCTGACATGTATTTCAACGCTCTCTTCGTACTCCTCCTTTCTTTAAACTCAGCTCCTTTAAGATATCATTGCCAAATGCATTTTACTATAATTTTCACAGACAAATCTAACTGCCTTCTATGCACCTTTTCCTGCTTCTCTATTTGATACCCATAATATTGTTCTCACTATCTCAGCATACCGAGAGCGGTGGATGAGGCGTAACACTCTGGCCTGCATTCGGAAGGATGTAGATTCGAATCGCCGTCTGGCCATCCACATTTGGGCTTTCCATGGCTCCCCGAAATAATGCCGGGATGGTTCCTTCAAAAAGCCATGGCCGAATTTCTTCCAGTTCTCTGCCCCCAGTCCTTTCCCGCCTATAATCTCCCCAATGTCAAAAAAGCGTAAACACACAAGGAAATAAAAATTTCACCATACTCGAGAACTGACGTGAACAAGTGTTTGTTGTTCATTTCCTTCACTTTCCTGGTATATTATAAATAATAATTCCGTGTGATCGTAACGACCTCGTGAAAGGGGTTCTGCTGGCTGCGCATTCCACCCCTGTCGCAGCCGGCTTAACCTAACCCGGTAGTTCTCCCCGGTACAGGGGACCTACAGTTTAACGTGGAAATCGAACCACGGAAACGTCCTGGCGCCCTTCACATTACACAGCAAGCTGTGCCAGAGGTGAAGGTCGAGTTAAGGGACTATTAAAATCCCCGCTGAGACAAGGATTCGATCCCCAGTGCAGTTTCAAATCCCAAGCCAGATTTCTGTTATCTATCGTTTCCCGAAATTACTCCAACCTGGGATGGTTTCTTCAAATGCCGCGCTCAAACCGCTTCCTGTTCCTCGTTGCAACTCCTCTTCCGCCACTAATGACCTAAAATTTCTCATCGTGTACTTAATACGTTGACTCTTTCCTTGAGTTGTCTTACAGTTCAAAAAGATGATGCACGGTCCTGGTTACCGTATTTTCAGCACTCTATTAAATACTCTCAGAGAAAAATACAGGTGCACAGCACTGTGAAGGATATTCAGGATGGTATGAAACTTGGGTGAAGGAATAGGTTACAGTGAAATTATTTAAATTTATGAATGTTTCTTTACTGAACCATGCCTTTAACTGTAATTTTATTTCTCAGTTCTGCGACCGAACTTGGTGGGTGAGTGGCAACGCTCTGGTCTCGCATTCGAGAGTACGTGGTTTGAATTTCCGTCTGGCCATCTAGATTTCGGTTTTCCATGGTATTCCCGAAATCGTTCCAGGCGAATGCCTCCAAATTTCCATTTTGAAATCTATTCCCGTTCCTTGTTCCCAGTCCTTTCCCGCCTCGAGGTCAACGAGGCGTAGTCTTAACAAAAATTCTTCAGCGTGGTGTCCTAAGATGGTCTGTCCCATGTTGCTTCATTAAGGCTTCTCGAGTATTTCCTGCATATTTCTAGTTACTCTTGGGAGCTGATCAAGAGCTTTATTAAAAGCAGAACATTGTCTATAACTTCAAAAATGGCTTTCGATATAGTAGCATTAGATTGGCGTCCGTTATCCTGTTAAAAAGTGGTGGAAGTATCTTGTAAACGAATTAAATTCCCTGTACTGAACATTTCAGGAAATTGTCCAGCACCATGAGAGCATATCCTCTCTAAGTTATGGAGTCCCCGCTATTGCCAAGTATCCTTCACGAACTGATTTTCCTGATTATTCTTGTCGAAGCAAAAATAAGTTTCCCCACTGAGCACCATTCTGACATTAAGTCGTTGTGGCTTCATGACTCCTTGGCACTACTCTGTCTGCATTTGTGTCATCAGTGATATGCTGTCAATGGAATTCTGTTTTTAGCTGTGTGAAGGTTCATTGTTCGATCGTCCTGGCGTGTAGGAAAATATGAGATGATTTACAAGGGGTGTCATTTCTCGCTGCACGTCAAGAACTATTGATAACACTGAAGATGCCTACTCTGGGTCTACAACACAACTTGCATTCTGCACCGTGGTATGAGAACATCAGCACGAGAAATGTGCTGATCCAACCAGCTCCGTGGAGCTTCACGAAGCAGACAGTCTACCTGTTCAAACTGCTTGCCGATATTTCTTTAAAGAAGACACCACAGCCAGTTCATTAGCGATAGTGACAACCCTGCTACTCTTGTCGAATAAACCACTCTCTGAATCTTTTTTTTTGTCACTTTAAACGATTTTAATTTTTACTATACATACAACAGTTCACCATGCAAACGCGTATATCAAATCGGTGTGCTATTATCAAGTAAACTGAATTTTTTCCCTTCAGAATATCGTTAATGATGGATTAGTTTTGAACCCGGCATTGTGGCTGGTCACGTTAATGCACCCAGCGTGGTGGGTGAGCGGTAACGCTCTGTCCTCGCGTTCTCGAGGATGCGGATTTGAATCTTCGTCCGGGCATCCAGCTTTGCGTTTTCCATCGTTTCCCAAAATCACTCCAGGCGAATGTCGTTATGGTTACTTTAAAAGGCCACGGCCGAATTTCTTCCCGTTCTTTAACCCTAGTTGTTTCCTCCATAAAAGCGGCGAGTGAGCCACGGGATCTTGGTACCCGCGTACCGGCCGTCATGATTGCAGTTTTTTGGTGGTTTTCCGCAATTACTTACGGGAATGCTGGAACGGTCCACAATTTCCGACTCATAAACAAAAATCCAATATCATAGAGAACCTAAGTTACACTCATCGCAGATACTTAACCTCCGCTCCCCCTCCCCCCCATAATTGCTCCAGGAACTAACAATCTCTGGTTCTAACTACCCAGTATAAACTCTGGACAGATTCTTAGTTACCAGCCATAGAACAGAGGCCTTTCTTGGGCCTATAGGGTCCGTTCGCAAATAATAATAATAATAATTCGTGTTGTGTACATCACTACAAAAATACTGTACCATTCAGCATGGTATTGAAATTTAAGTAGTAGTCGTGTTTGCTAAAGGTTGCAATAAGTGTAGTGTAGTGAAATACTTTTTCCACCAACCTATTTGAGTCGGAAGGACAGGAAAGAAAAAATTAGAGAAATAAGGTGCCGCACTGACTCTTATATGAATTCTTTTTTCCCTCGTACCATTAGGGATTGGAATGCACAACAAAGAGATTATATTTGGTGCTGAGCACCCTCTGCCACCCACAATTTTGTGAATAGCAGAGTATATATGTAGATGCAGAAGTGCATTTATGCATCAATATAAAAGTATATATCCTATTAAAGTACTCTTAAGTATATGTTTGTAACGTTTCTTTTTCATTATTGCTCACGCTGCTGTTATAGAAATCCGTTTGCCAGTATGGTTTTACGAGACATGAAACTATAAAAATATATTTTATACTGTCATTGAAAATTTTTTGGTTGCTATACTTCTTTTCTCTCTACTATCCTTTCTGAATAAAGTGGAAAGAGGAATTTTCAAGTGCGCCCAGGAGATTCCTTATCGAGTGACTGTTACAGTGACCAACTTCAGTGTTGAATATTATCTGTGGCTTATGCTACACCAGTTTCACGTTTCCTGTAAGAAATACCATTAAGACTACTTCACTGTAAGTATCACTTCATCATTCTGTTACCGCAATAGAAGGAAACTACTTAGATAATAAGTTATTTTATTTAAATCCTTGAGGAAATATAAAGTGTCATACATTTAGTGAAAACTGTCTCTAGTAGCGTGAAACATATTGTGTAGATTATGTATACAGATGACTCTCTAACCAGCCATGTTGGTGTTGTAATTACTAAGAAATGTTTTTGGCGCATGGTACTACATCAAATAAGTACCCAATTATAATCGTTAACTACGTTATCGAACGACATATCTGCCAAGAACTAAATGTATCCCCTTTCATAGGATCAATTCTGTGTATATTATTTTTCTTTTTAAACAAAAATAACGCTTATTATGATTTATGGAGCTTAAAAAACAGGAGACAACTAAAAAAAAAAATTATTAAATTGTTGTTTGTGAACCGCGTTCAGACAGCCGGGTGCTGCGCGGGCGCGCTGATTGGTCTTGTGTAGTGGGACAGAGTGACGTCAATTGAGTCACAGACGCCACGCGAGAACAAGTGTATTCAAACATGTTCGATCTCTCGCCAGAAAGAATGCCTCTGAATTTCCACCTAACCATTAGCTTTTCTCATCCTAACTCTCTTGTATTTACTGTTAGTGTTTTAATTTGGGCTGTAGCTTCTAGTCTGGCTGCGACTGTAGTGTTTTCTTTTACAGTTACGATGAAACAGAAAATATAACTTCATGTTTATGTACAAAGACAGTAGGTCTGATTTATATATGAACGTAAAAGAGTAATATTATTGTGAACAATAACTTGATTTCTGAGCATATGAATTGCGTGTTTTGTTGTTATGGCTTTGTGACTCGTCGACGTCAAAGTCGTCAGAGGCAAGAAAGGATAAGGGGCAGGGAGCAGGTCCATGGCCTTTTGAAGAAACCATTCCGGCATTTGCGTGGAGTGATCAGGGAATCCATGGAAAACCCAAATCTAGACGGCCGAGTAATCCCATCCTCCTGAATGAATGGTCTGAAATAAATACTGTTGTAATGTGAGGGTGTAAGTTTATATGCTGCTGATCGAGAAAAAAAAAATCTAGCAATCGTATTGCTGATTTATCTTTTTCGATGATTCTAGACGGCACCGTCTTTACAATGTTTTCAGTCATCACGTTACCTGAAATACACGCATTTAACGGAGAGAATATAGTGAAAACTTTATTGCGAATTTACACGATTAACAGTTTTTCCTTCTTCATGAATGCATTGTTGACCAGTAAAAATGTAGATATAATTTACTGGGTCTGTAAACAAAGCAATCGAATTTTACATCGACGACCCGTCGCTGCAATGCAAAATGATGCTTATCTGCGGAAAGCACTGAAAAACAAGCTGATTTGACGAACAATAAGCGGCTAATTTTGTACCACACTTACGAATGTGATATTGATCCCAATATTTACGTGTTTTATTTCCTGACATCCAATATACTAAAGTTATTATAGGATGGTACTTCTATTCAGAGATTCCGCACTACCGAAAATTGTTTATAACAATAGCTGACAAAAGATTGGAGCAAGATTGGAAGATTTTATGATTTTTTCAATGTAACTATGCCGTTCTGTAGTTAGGAGAAGCTGCTGTAATTATAGTTTGATCATATTTTGGGGACATTGAAGGAACATTAACAGGAGGAAAAGCAAAATGACATTTTCTGCATCGTACTGCAATTTAAAGCAGACGTAGTCACTGCGATCAAATGATGCGAAGTCAATATGAAACTATATAAAATAATACTGCATAAAATAATGTTAATATTACGAAAAATCGAATGTTCAGTGACTGTTCTAAGACACTCGTAGTAATATCTTATGGCAATCATTAACAAGTGAGTTATACCAAAAACATAGTCTGCTGTAATGTACTTTTCATGTTTTCTTTTTCGCTCTAAAATATGAGCTCCATTTCACAGACAGGTCTGATACCAAAAACAGGAATGAAAAACTGGACCTCTGCATTTTCAAGGTCGCTAACAGCCTCGTTTTAGAAGTTACAGTCCTGTGTTTTACCACTTCAAAACAAAAGCTACTTGTCATAAACTGAATTTGGAACCAGATCTTTAAATTTCGGAATCAAAATGTGCTATTGTTGAAAAACCACAATCGTAATATATACCGTACTAGTTTAATAGAAACGACTTGTTTATGTTACGACATGTAGTGTTTTTATACCACTCTAGAGATGTTTTTCTGTCTCATCTTAAATTAATGGCGAGGAACGCAGGGCTTTAAACGATCTATAAACCAAACAGAGAAAAACTTCTGTTTTCTTCTCGAAAAAGCATCGCTCATTGCGATCTTGCTCTTCATACGAGGCTCCATCCATGTCCGCTTAAGCTAGTGATATTTTCAAATCTGACATTCACATCAGCTTCGCTGCTAGGCCCAGCAATTATAATTTAAACTGGTCGCTCCTCAAAGATAGCGAAGCCAATTGTTAACAGGCGTTGTTCAGAACTCTCTGAATTAATCGCGAGACACTGTGAAAGACATCATATAGTCTTATCGGTTGGATGAAAGAAATCTGAGTGGGATAAGTTAGGATGGGGAATATCTCATTTCGACCTGTTAGAAGATTATCTAAAAGAATCTTAAAATATACAACTAACTTAGTCCACAAACCGAAGGTTGGTTGGATCCTCCCGAAGGAGGCATAATAAGATATAGTGTGAGAGATAGTATGGCCTGTTCCTTTCCTCTGGCATGTGGAATCTGAACCATGGAACGTCCTGGCTTAGCTCATATGATCAAAGTTCTGTCCCCACCGGGTTCTGAACCCGGGATCAGACCTCTAACGTTTGAAAGCAAGTGCCTTAATGTCCACTGAGCTACCAGACAGTGCTCAGAAAAGTAAATTATAACGAATGTTAAAAAACTCCTTGACGAAAGGGAAATAATATTGTAAAATTCTCAGAATAATCAAACATATATGGAATATCACGAACAAAGAAGGAAACACCTTCAAAGATAAATGATGATGCAGTATTTACCTTTTTAAATACAGTTATTTCCGTCTAAAATGCATTTTTAAGTGCAACCAGTGCGAAACTTCCTTTCACGGCCTCTGGCCAAAGATAATGGCATTAGAAGGTGTTTAGAAATATCGTAACTATCGGGTGTTTTACCCCTCTGGAGTAACTTTGGCTCAAATCAGTAAAAACTTCTAAGTTTCTACCTGTACGATTGAATGAGAGTAACTGTCGCCACATTTTTTCTGGGCCTTTCGATAACTCATTCTCTTTTCTTTTTTTTTTTCTTTTTTTCCGAGATTTCTATTATAATCTTCCTTTGCATATTTTGTGTTATATCTTTTCCTTTTTACCAATAAGACTAAAAAAGCACAAATAAACTGAATGAATTGCCATCAGAAGTGTTTAACCAATTCCATAAAATCATTAGCCACTAAATCATGGAGTTTTAGCCAGTGAAATAGCATTTAAGTTATTAGCATATCTCATGATTGGATTTTGCGTCTTCGCCAATTACGGAAAAAATATTATAGTAAATTCAGAGAACTTTTATTTACTGTCAGATGTATATGAACGGCTTGAACTGACGCAATCACTGGATTGTGTTTCAGTTTTAAAGAGACAGTAAAATCATTACAAGTTGGTTTAAAAAAAAAATATTTCGTGCCGTTTTCTGACAGCTGCATGCTTTTGTAGCGCTATAATGACTGTCTTTTTTGGGACACTTGTCCTTTCTCTTGCCTTCCAGGCCACACGTGGAACGATTTGGACCGTGTCTTCTAACAACAAACGGAAGTCTTTCCGCGCACCGTCTTATTTTACACATAAATTTGTCGTCCGTTAACGCTGTGACATAGAAAAGTAATTTTGAGAAATGCGATCCAGTCTGCAGCAGTTAATTAAAAATCAATTATACAGGTTTATCACGAACTATATTTTATAAACTTTTTTCATATAGTTAGAATTTTTACTCACAACATATCACAAATTTATACGCATTGGCACTCTCGCATCTTTGGTAATTATATATATATATATATATATATATATATAAGTTTTCTGAAACACTCTCGGTGTTTTATCAGTAAACTTTCAGGATTAAATATAACTTAATCGATTTTTAGTTGCACATACCAAATGGCTCAAGACCTTTAACCTTGCTCAGGTGCTTTATGCTTTTTATTTGTGCCAACATTCTCGTCCAAAGAGAAACATATCTCGTCCTGTTTTCACTGCTTTTGTCGTCAGTGTTAAGATGTTTTCTGAATGCTGATTGAACGTTTAAAACAACTACACTGCGAACAAAGAAAACAAAAACTCGTGACTGCGTTTATGACGACTAAATCATTTATTTCTGTTTCACGGAAGATTCCTGGTACACGATTTAAAAATAACCGAAGTGAGTCTCAGAGATCAAGGAACGCAGAAGAAATGATAGATGTGAAACATGCATCGCATTTGTTCATCTTCTGCTTTGGTTTCTTTTGTTGTTTGGAATGTACTATCCGTTCCCTATCTTTCTGATCTAGTCCTAATGTTTCTTTCGTCGTTGCACAAAATTATTCTGATGAATCTAAATAAACTAGAGTTTCTGTTAGCAGATGGAGATTCGAGCACCATTTTGTTTCAAACACGGGAACATATTGCCATATATATATAACAGAAAATTTAGAAAAAAAATCCATAATAGAGGGGGGAGAGATTTTTAACCGTAGACAATTTTTCCTCCACGAGTCGAGTGTTATACAGTCGGTTTTGGTCGCACGTATTTTTATTTTATTTCAGGTAATTGATATCGGAATTTTCTTTCTCACTTCTCTAAGAATATTTAAAAAATTACTGGTGGAAAACAAATGTAGATACCCCAAATGAAACACGTTTAATTTCTTTCTTTAAAAAGAATGAGCATTCGAGCTTGGCGAGCGCTGCTTTGTAATGGCTATACGCCGAACAAAGGAAAATACAATACTTCAGTAAATATCTCAAGACTGAGGTCCAATATGAGTCTGCGACCCTTGTTACGCGAATCCAACGTTATAGACGCAATCTTACAAGGTCCGTCAAAACTTATGTTTTTAATTTTATAAGTTGTGGACTGGTATTTGCGACAGGAAGCCATTTGGTGAAACATTTTGTTATAATTTTCCCGAGAATAGTTCAAAGACATAATTAACTCATTTTTGATGGCTGGTATAAGTATTTTTAGTTTTAATGTTGGATGAATCATCAAACTCCAAATGTGTTCTTTTGTTTAAAAAATTAGTGCTCCAAGATCTCAAGAAATGGTTTCAGTATCTCGTGAGCATTTTTCCTTATCACTAGCTGCATAGGACGAACATTACCCTGCTACAAAGTGTCTGTCATTGTGTTTATCATCAAAATACGGTGGTTGGTTATCGCTGATAAACCGACAGACTCCTATTGTTCCTTTCACAAGTTCAAAAGCTGCTGGAAAGTCAGAAATGATATCTACACAGTTTATTACATCTGATATCAGCAAAGTACAGTTTGAAGTTTTGTGCCATGCCTGGTCTCTCAGACGTGGTTACTATCGATAGTGTTACTCCTCCATAGAAATTACAGTCTTTCTTGCTTCGGGCTTTACACTTCGTCAACGTTGAGATCTTTAGAGGCAGGAGAGGATTGGATGGGGCAAGGAACGGGAAGGAATTCATCGTTGGCCTTTTGTCGGGACCATGCTGAATTCGGCTGATTTGGTGAAATCATGAAAAACTGAAATCGAGATGGCCATATGTGTATTTGAACCCGCGTCTTACCCAATACCAGGCGCGTTATCGCTAATCCACACATCTGTAGGCAAGTCCCCTAGGAAATTAAACAGGGGTTGCTTTCCCATTTGCCTTCCCTGGTACTGTATGAGTGAATAACTGCTTTAAGAGTAGTTTCTTGTTCGTTTTGCGAATGAGAAATGAAAGAAGGGAAAAACCCGATGTCGATCAAATGAGACATGCACCGGAAAATAGCATGGCGGCCGGTAAAATCTGGACCCCAATCCAACGAAGGAATCTCCATCATCAGTGTCGTATACCCACACTGTGAAAAGCCTTCAGATCTAACCTTGGTCTTTGGTAAATAATCTCGTTACTATGAATTGCGCACCACCATCTCTCCTGTCCTGTAAAAATTACTTGCACCACCGGAGCTCGAAACAGCTAACCCAGTGTCGAGGGCCAGACACCCACACCGTCACAGTGACTTGATTACGACGTACTGAGCCAGTGTTGACGGAGGATCAGCAAAGAAAACAAAACTTTGTCCTTTCTTCCTCAGTTGTGACGTTCATTGCATCACCGGAGACGAAGCAGATGTGTCCCCATTCCAACTGGCGGATACCTACAGAAGCTTTTTAGGTGTTTGCTGATAGCAACAACGCGTTTAGTGGAACCAGAACGACACTGGTGTTAGATAGGACATGTACACTACATACGTACCCACACCGTTGTCACATTATCATCCCACAATGCCGACTCGTTGAGATGGTCTAATCGTAGCAGTTACAGGCTTACTGTTTGTTGGTTGGTTTTGTCACATGAAGAAAACTAGTAACACTGAGCGGTCTAGTGGCTCAGTGGTTAACGCCCCTGACTGGAGATCGAAAGGTCTCTGGTTCGAATCCCGGTCTCCACTGATATTTTCAAACGCCCTTAACCATACCCTCACCCCTGGTACAGTTTGCTGTTTAACGTGAAGTACGCCAAAACGCGTCCACGTTAAGTTGTAGGCCCCCTATACCAGGTAGGATTACCGGGTTAGGTTAGTAAGCCAAGGCAAGAGGAGCATTGTGCGGCGAATCGAAAACTCTTGTCACCTGGGGGGTCGAACAATTATTCGCTGTCTCCCGGCCTACAATGCTTTACGATGAGTGCACTTTCTATGTTGCTGTCTAATTTCCATCACAGCAAAACCTTTTTCTTTGAACAGGGTAGTTAACCTTTTTGTGCGATTTTTTTCCTCATTCTTTTCATCTCATCACGCGTAAGATCAGGGAATTAAATGGAATTTGTGGTGACTCATAACGTAGCATACAGTATGTACTTTCGACGTTGAGCCTGGAGGTTAGGGAGGAGACGGGTTCGATGCTCCAGATTCCGGGTTTCTATGGTTTCAGGAAACTACTTGAAGCGAATATCTGGTTGGTTCCTTCAAAAGACCATTGCCGAATTACTTCAAGTTCCTTGTCCCCAATCGTCTCCCGGCACTAATGACCTTGACGTCGACAAGTCAATAGTTACCTCCTCCACCAAAAAAAAAAAAAAAACTTTTATATTTCGGTTAATTTTCCCCCAAATGATTCCTCTATTTGCTGTGTAATGATTCAACTCAAAATAATTTCAGCTAAATTCTATAAATGAGTTATATTTTGAGTAATTTGCGGTTACGTCGCTGATGGGAACTCCATTATGAAGGCGCTTAACGCCCTCAGACAAACTCTGGATAAGTCTTCTGAATAACTGAGGAATGTCTGCTATCTTAGAAATTAAAATTAAACGTCACTTCTTCCCACACGCCCTGACGAATTTTGTTATTAAGAAAATAGCCGTGTACAAGATAATGCAGGCCGTATGAGGCAAGTAATTAAGGGTGCGCCGTTGCAGGGTGGCTGGAGCGCGAAGTAGGGTGAAAGTGCGCCGTCTCGTTTCCATGACGACGGTCGCTGTCTGCGTCCCGACATCAAATGCCAAGGCCTGCCACTGATCCCGGCGACGCGCTACCGCCGGCGGACAACATCTGCTGCATTCACACTCCAAAATCAGAGATTACAGAGTACGGACAGAGTGGTTAACTATTCCTATCTTAAAAATTAAGGGTTAATTGAAAACTCAGTAAATAATTAAAAAAGCATAAACTGTGCTCTTGCGAAACAATTACGTGTTTCCTATTATTATTTTGTGAGAGTTCAGTTAAACGGAATAGCATTGTTATAGTCGCTTCTAAATAGCAACTAGCATGCCATTTTCTTATAAAGCATCAGCGGCCATAACTTACTACTGTTCTGATGAACGTATTCAGTCCAACCATCGGCTATCTTTTCTTTCTTTTTCCTTACGTCTAGGTAGTAGAGGCGGAAAGGATCGGGGGCAAGAAACGGGAAGGAATTCGGCCATGACCTTTTGAAGGAAATATCCGGCGTCCGCTTCGAGTGATTTTGGGAAACCATGGAAAACCCAATTCTGGATAGTAGGACGGGGATTCTAAACCGCGTCCTCTCGAATGCGAGGCCTAAGCGTTACCTCTCAACCACCACGCTTGGTAATGACAGATGTGTATGTCTGTTCCCGTAAATGATGATTATAAAATTTCCGTTATCTCAGACATCTTCAGTGCTAAAAGCTGAATGATGGTGATACAAAGGAATTCTAGTGTTCTTTCTTCTTTTTCTGTATATTTGAACTCCGTGTTTTAGATGAGAGTTTCTTTAACATAGATGTCACCTTATGGGTGGTTCATTTTCTTGGTAAGGCTTTTCAGCTCACAAAACTACCCATCAACTTCTTTTACCGAATCACATCAATAATTATCAACAATTGCTAATATTCTGAAGCTATGGGAGTGCACAGGAACCAAAATCTTGAGAATTGTTCGGGAATACGAATCATCTATGATACGAGTCCAAGAATTTTCTCATGACATCACTTCGGTTGGTGAGAATAGATCTCAGCAGTCAAACGATAATTTTCCGTACCAGTAATCGTTGAACATTGCAACTGAATGAAGTCTAAAGGATTTAGATTCGAATCATGGCATGGTGAGTGAACGATAACGCTCTGGCCTCTCAATCGGGAGGACTTGGGTTCGAATCTCCGTCCGGCCATCCCGATTTCAGTTCACTTTTCGAGGGTCGCCGATTTGAGTTCAAACTAGGGCTCAGGTGGTTTTCCTTAAATGTTTGTCTTAGATAGCCCCATACTTTAAAACTAACAAAACTTATGGAATAACACACAACCCACAATGTCGATAATATTAATTAAAAATAAAAGTCATAGGAGCTGACTGTATAGCTAAGTCACTTAGTAAAAAATTAAAAAGATCTACCAGTGCGGCCAGATTTCGAATGCGCAACCGTGATTTATTTATTTGATGGTAACTCAACCCACATAACTTGGACTGGAATAAATATCGTAACTCTTTTATGTGTTTTAATACTCGTTGGCAGTTTCGTCGCTTAAATTCATTATGCATTTTAAGACAGCGTAATTGAAATTCTCATTTGTGTATGAATAGTGTTTTATCGGTTGTTCCTCTTTTTCGCATGTACTCTGGTGGAGCACGAGAGACAGACTCGGATTTCTCATATCCGGAGCATTTACACTATCTGATCTGAGTGACAAGTTGTCTACTTTGTCCCAGGACTCTATCCTCCTCGCGTGCAGCCACACTGGCGGGTTTTATCATTTTATTTTAATTATATGTATTTTTCTGCTGGAAATCCCTAGATTTCCGATTTCAAAAAACTTATAACCATCTCAGGATAGCTATCCGGTTGTGCAAGTCGAGCGTGATAGCTCCTAATTCCGTTTGTCACTTTGATGGATTCAAGTAAAAAACTCCTCTACTTGTATTCAGAGTTACTTTGACTGTCAGAGAAGTTCATGCCCTCAATACAGCGTGTAGTCTGTGATGACACACAATTTATTTGCTATTAAGAAAATTTGTTTTATAATCATACAACGGAAATCGAAGAGAGAGACAACATGTGTCCAGAACTCAGAAATATCTACAAAATAGTAGACACTATTGACTGAAAAAGATGATGAGAAATTTTATGCTAAAAATTGATCCTGGTTGTGGTACGTTACATGACTGAACAGCTTGAAGTAAAGAATACCCAACCACTTTTACGGCCTTGCCTATTGCCTACGAAATGTTAGAGAGCTTAATTATTGAGATGTGCAGTGTAAACGCTGCCATTGCTTTGTATTCATTTTGATTGCGGGTGATGCCGAAGGATTTGCAGACAGCTGTTGCCTAATGTGTTGAGGTGTGACTGCGGTGGTGCGCATGGCACATATTGAAGAGAAAGCGACCTGTGGTCAGCATGTCAAGGCGATCTCCACTTCCTTCCACATCGACCCACATTGGCGACACCCAAACATCTCGAGACACATGAGACATTTCTGCACGAGAGGCATAAATCTTTCCTCTAACCCAGTACCGACTCGCTCTTCTGGTTTTGGGAGTACAAACCGTCTTCATATTTGTTCTTCCTACTGTCCACAAATTTTTCACAATACACCAGAGGGTCTTGTGTTTCTGTTAAATGAATTTATTCATTATAATTAACATATTTCCTAAGTGGTTTCTTCCTCTGTCATCAGTCTCTATTGATGCGATTTTATATCTCTTCCTTCCTCTCATCAGATGATCTCTTCATCACAATGTACCCATTACAGCCTACGTCATTACTGCTACGTAGAATCTAATCTTTGTTTTCTTCAACGGTTTCTTCCTTTCACCGTTCACTCTAACAAATTATCCGATCCCGCATGTCTGACCACTATTCTGACTCTTCTTTCTGTGTGACTTCCACAATCATTTTTCTTCATTTCAAAAGCACGTTCATTTCTAACTTGATCTGTCCAGTTAATTTTCAACAACCTTTTCTAGCACCATACTTTAAATACTTCAATTTTTCTTCCTTCTCGTATTCCTAAAGTGCATCCTTCACTTCCATAAAGCCCTATGTTCCAGACATATCAGTATTAGAAAGGTTTTTTCTCAAACTTTAATGTTTGAAACTATTTCTCTTCTTGAAGAAAGTTTTTTTGTCTAATACTATTCTTCTTATGACATGGTTCTTGTATCAGTTACCATTTGTAATTTTACATCCTAAATAACACCTTACTTTACGACGTCTGTTGCATCTGATACTATTTCTGTATCCAATTTACTGTTGATTCTATCATTTTTGCCATAATTCATATCTCCAACTTGTTTTGGTTTATATTTTCCCAGTTAATTCTAACGAAATTTTAAAGTAATTTAAAATAATGTTTGAGTTATAGGATAGGCACTGGAATTTAATTTTTTTTTAACTGCTTTACGTCTCTCAACAGCGAGGTCTTTAGAGACGGGAAAGGATGGGGGGCAAGGATGGGTGCAAGGAATGGGAAGGAATTTGGCCATGGCCTTTTGAAGGAAGCATCCCGGCATTTGCCTGGAGTGATTTGGGAAACCATGGAAAACCCAAATCTGGATGCCCGGACGGGGATTCGAACCGCCGTCCTCCTGAATGCGAGGCGAGAACGCTAACCGTTACACCGCCACGCTCGGTCTGGAATTTAAATTATAAGTTGAATTTAACGCCAAAAACAAACAACACTCGATGTTCTTAGCACTAACTGATTCAAGAGAACAATGTAAGATTCTATTTGAGTGACTCAGTAGCCAGCATATTATCTGAAAAATATTACTGAAATGCGGTTGAAATGTTTTCCACAGTAAAACAACGCATCTATACTATTACATACCTGTATGTCTGTTTCTTTCAGCACCACGGAAAAGGCGCTGAATATATATTGATCAGGTTTTGGCAGTTCGGAAGCTTAGAATCTAATGTATGTCCTGCTACGCTGTGTCACATGGCACTGGAACAGGAAATTAAAATCTTTTTTTTTACCTGTAATAATACATAACGTGGAAAACTAATACTCAGGGTTTCCGAAATTTGAAGGCTTAGGTTCTGGCCTAGAATTTGAGATGTAGATCATTAAGTGACCTAAACTTGGGACGGAACAGAAAATTAATACCTTATCAAAACAGTAACAAAGAAGTGTGTAGCTATCCTAATGCCATCTGCCAGTTATTTCTATAACATAGATGCCCGTAGTGTAAGGAGCCGACCAATTAATTAGATTAATAACATATTTATCGATTTTCAAAGGAGATTTATTGTGATGCGAATTGTTAAGCACAAATTTGTAATTGAACACAGCAGCATTTGTAATGATAGTAACGAGAAACTAATTAAAAACACTACTTACGCTGTAGATTCGTCTCATTTTTCGTGCCAATTATTAATAAAATAACTAAGGCAATTTATGAGCTTCTTTGGTCCACGTGGATGAATTCATCGTCAAATACCAGTTGTTATTAAATTTCTTGCAAAAGAAAACGCGAAAACATTACAAAATTTGTGAAACACTTAAGTACATTCTAATGTGGCCAGTCTTCAGCATCTATAAAAGAAATAAAGCTTTAAAAGATTCCCTAGAAAGTGTCGATAATGATCAACTACCTGGTTGGCCGAGAACTTGTCCAACGAAAAGAAATTATTTTCCTCAAGGAATACACACACTAGCGGAAAAATGGTGCCATTACATTAATATAAAAACGGCTACAATAAAAAATAACTATGCAAGTTGCTGGTTCTACGTTTCTTTTTAAACAATCTCAACTTAAATTAGAACCTGGCTCATCTGTTTCTCACTAAACCATATTCCGTACAGTATCAGTTTTTAATGTTTGGCGTGGTGTCGGTTTCTATTCATCACAGACACTATTGCATATATTTTATAGTATTGGTCCCCCAAATGATAGTCGGTTATAGGGATTTCCTGGAATCAGCACGTGTAATGTGATCTGAAAATTGTGGTTCATGTGCTGAAGTTGAAATACTTGGTCGCTCAAAAACGAACGCAGGTATTCTGCTTTCTTTTCGAGAGACAATGACTAACCAGAATAGTCATCGAGACTGTCTTTCATGCCTTATATATGTAATATGCTACAGTTTTCAATATCTACAATGCCTGACAAAAATGTGAAGTGCCCAGAAGACGAGGAGGAAACGAAATTAAACTTCACGGGTTGTGAGAGTATGTGAGGTTATTTCAGTGGTTATAAAATCAAGTCAAATTTACAGAGAATTTTTCAGTATGAGACCATTTATCAATAAGACGTTCCACACCCTCTGGCCTGGATTCATTCATGAGGTAAGCTGGCCCACAGCTGTTAATCGAATTCAGTAAAAGTGCACAGAAATGAAGAACGGTAGCAAGTAGTATTGTAACACATTTCTCGCTTTCAACGCGTAATATTTGGGGAACCAGGTCATTAAGGTACGTGCTATATGATTTGATTTCAATTTATTCATGAAGCGGTATTCATGTGACCAATTTCCACTGTTGTCATTTTGCATCAAGCAGACGAACTGTGTATTTTCATCAACTCTTAAATCTTCTGATATTTATTTTTAGGTTATTATTTTACTTAAGTTATTCTATATTCCATCGAATAGCCACTGCAAACATCCCTGCGACCCCCATCCTCCCCAGTCCAATTTTTAAATGGAAACAAATGTCAGAACTGGGGTGAATGCAGTTCAGTATGTAAATTAGCATGACTGTAACGTAACGAACAGCCAATAACACCAGTATTCTGTTATAATTTAATGCAAGGATGGTATTGGGGAGAGTTATTACTCATTTCTTCCAATGATTTTTAACGGTTTCAAAGCGAAATCAGTTGCGTATAATTTAAGGCTAATGTTGTTTGGAATCAATCAAACACCAGTTCATCAACTCTGATAATGGAACATGGAGTTTTGGTCGTCGGTAAATGCAGAAATCAAACCAGTGCACAGATGTAATTACTGAACGTCCTAGAAGCTGCATAACACTTCAACTTGTAAGCGTATTTGCTTTTTTTTTATTTTATTTAACCCTCTCTTAATTTCGTACTGTTTCGTAGGTACCTGGTTGAGAATATACGTAGCTTCAATCCTCTTCTTAAATGGGGTAGTATTTGCCACACTTCATCTAATTCGAAGGGAATTTAGCTAGAGAAATGAAAAGGCAAAATCACTTTCAAACAAAACACACAACTTATGATTGACTAGATAGTTTATTACCGATTACAACTGATAATACTTCCGTTTTTTTCATTCTTTTATTAACAAAAACATTTGTCAGTTCACAATTTTACATCGCTTACTTCTTTCACACAATTATTGTACATTAAACGTTTTACAATGATTCACAGTTTACTGCTAGCGAATAGAGCGATATAGGCCCTACTTCTTTTTACTTTCTTCGCCATATATTCTTCTTGACAACCACCAACAAACAAAGATACTCTCTTTCGCCAACATTCATGGTCAGAGATGCTACAACATTCTCTTAAATACATACACTGTCTGCTTTATACTTCTGCCATATTAGAATTAAAAAGGAAATTGAATTAAGAAAAGAAAAAAAATATATACACATGTACACATATGTATAAAAACTCAATAAAATTCAAGCCACATACGAGGCTTAGAAAAATAGCGGTCATTTGTTCTAAAACATAAATTCTTCAGAAAAAGTTTTCTTTGACGTTTTAGTTTGCTACAAAGTTACTTCATTTTTCCACCACAAAGCAATTTTTGTAACTTTGCACTAACTACACAGTTCTCCTCCTCGGAACTGAAACCGTTGGCAAGGGCAGTCTTGAGTTCCACCAAGCCACTGTTTCAAATACAAGAGGAGTCACTGGGCGCAACTTCGGGAGTGGAGGGTGGGTGGTCAGACAGTTCACAGCCACAATCTTGAATCTTCTCCTACGTTGGGAAGACCCGCGTTGTCGTGGAGGAGGACTATTCAAGGCGACAGTCTCAGTTTGGTGAACGTTTCAAAGTAGACGTCAGCTGTAATCGTTGTCCCACAGTCAATGAAGTCAATCAAAAGATATGCCCTTTCGTTCCAGAAACCAGTAGCCATCCTCTTTCGACTCCAGTAAGGAGATTGCTCGATTTTTTTTTTTTTCGGTTTTGGTGAAGATGTAGGCATTGACTGTCGTTTTGATTCTGCGTTGATGTAGTATATCCACATCTCGTCGTCTGTAACAATATGGAGAAACAAGCCATCACTGTAGCACGATAGCGGTGCATAAATATTCGTCCTCTTTACATTCTTTGCGCTTTGTGGTAGCTGGTAGGCATTTTCGGGACGGGAGTTCTTAATCTAGGGCATAGTTTTGAGCTAAATCTCTTACTCCCTGCAGCTTTATAGTAGTTCTTAGTTTCTACCAAAAGCACTGGTCTGTACATCTGAACTAAAGTATTCAACACCAAACCTTGAATACCCATAATCTTCACTGATCCTCTTTAAGCTTATTTATTTTACTAGATTTCTACCAAAAATATTTCTGCACTTACGATTTCTATACTCTGTAACTAAGTAGAATATTATCTGTAGATAACAAGGTGAGATTAGCATTTCTAAATTGATGCTCGCCGCAAATCCGAATTAAAAGTGCACCTAAATCCGGAATGAACTGGATGAATGCACCTAGTATACTATTCAAAATGTATTCTTATAGTTTATATGCCCCTGCTCCATTATTTTCATGCATATTTCGAAGCTATAATCATCCATCATCTTACGGATTTTCTTTTTTTTTTGCAAAATACAAAAATCAGTTAAGCTCACTCGTTGACTTCAGCATGCTATCAACTATTTTACTATATTTATTTTTAGATATTGTTTTACTGACAGCATCGCTTCAAATGTAACGAGTTTTTTTTTTTTAGAATTTTATTTGATCAACACAAAGATTAAAGCATTTATCTCGTGCCTCTCCTTCTTTCATTATGATGCATAAAGTTGTTACTGGTTAACAGGAGCAAGCGTTTTCAAATGGAGACTTACGATATTGAGTGGGAAGGAAGTTTTGTGGTTACTGGGATCTGCTTTACCAGTTCGTATCTCTTAACAGGCATCTGCGATGGAAAATGTTAACGAATTTGTTGGAAGTTTGTATTTACAGAAGTTAATGTCAGATCCAAGCGCATATCTTCTAATCGTTCCTCTTCTGCACCCTCATCCCTGTGCTTGTTTGTATAAATACTAAGTCCTCAACCCAATGGTTGGATAGAACGTGTAATAGAAAGCGTACAGTGCCACTGTATCAGAGCTATGATTACCAGTTTCTTTCCTCCAGGAGGCCCGAAGTTTAACGTGGAATCCGTATCACGCAGTCTTCTTCTATACTTCATATGCAGAAAGGAAGCTTTTCCATAGGATTAGGTCAGGTAAAAAGTCTATGAAATGTCCGCTAGAGGAATTTAAATCCAATCAGACGCAAGACACTGAACTATCATATTTCTCGTTCCTTTTTTCAGCCCGTTCAGTTAACACAGGTGGCTCAAGGTCACTCTGCTCCATCCCCACTCCGCTGTCCTTACCACTATATACGATGTGGGAATAGTTCCCGCTGACAAATTTGTCACTAGCTTGAATGGACACAGCGGTCTACTCGAAAGGGTAGGTAACTGAGTTGGAGGGGGGGTGAAGAGCGGTCCAAGGAGAACATGACATTGAGCCGCCAGTTGAGTGTGACCAAGGCGTATATGCGTATAACTAAAGATCAGTGAGTCACTATAAAGCCACCAAACAGCTTTTCAGTAGTAAGACAAACTCTCGGCAATGTAGAGCGTTATAGTTTCTTAAAATTTGTATCCAGATATTTCCATAACAAAATCAATCTAGGTATAGTTATGAGTCTCCTACACACTTTGGTCCGGAGTTTGCTTGTATTTTGTTACATTTGCAATAGATTTATATACTAAAATGTACTCTTGGCTGAATTTCGCAACATCAACTCGGGACTATTTCCGTTAACTTTCAACTGGATCTGGAAACCGATAAGGTATAACTAAAACGAACCTGAAACCTGACATTCTTCAACATGAAAATACGTCATCTTTTTGAAACTCCAATGCCATGAGCGAACTGATTGTGAGATTGTAGTACAGAACCAGTACAAATAAAGCTATAGTTCTTGAAATTTTTAACAACGTTAAATTGGTGAACTTAAAACGATATGACAACTGTGCTTTCAAATAGTTGCGGTTTTAAAGAAAAGAATTTGGCAGCAATAACCTATCCTCAACCTTTGTTACCTAAATTTTTATGAAACTTAACACTCATTTACCTTGCTTATAAAAACCTTAATGTCGAACTGCAAGTAAAAATTTTTCATAAAAAGTATTAAGCTAAAAAATCAAAATATGCACTATTTTTATATTTTCTCCGTACAAACAGAAAATAGCAGTACACGTAGAAATTATAACTCGAAATCATGAACCTCCACAAAACAGAGTGTCTGTGACGGATTTGAAAAGGTTAAACGTAGTAACAGTATTATACTGTTTGGATCACTGGACCCTAGTAGTTTTTTTTAAATTTGTTCCATAGTCGTGATGCCTATGAATTATGCATCTTCTGCGCTTCGTACATATAGTTTGCATCTGCTGCAGTGTCTACTGAGGCTCCGAAAAATGTGTGATGAATTTGAACGTCCAACGTCCATTTCTCCCGTCTTTTTTTAGTAACAACGCCCACGATTTAATCACAAAATAGCGAGACGGGAGAAAGAAATACCAATCCAGGATACCGTGTGAGAGGCAAGACAAGTAATTGTTACACGTAGTACCGAAAAACCTATATGTCTATAGATGTCTCGACTCCTGATGAAGACGACGGAGCTAGTCGTCGAAATATCGTGTTTTCAAAACACTATCAGGCGGTACACCCGTGAAGACTTCATTTCAAACCTATATTTGTTTGTGGAGAATGATAACTGCCAAATGTTCATGAAATTACATACTTCATGGTTTGCCACCAGCATCACGATTTATGGTTAAGGATAAAACTTCTTATATCACATTCAATGTATATTATTATATAATACGAAATAAAATTCCTGCAGTCAGAGCGAACTAATTATCTTTTTACAAGCTAGTTACAAATTATTCCAAGATGAGATACAATAGGCCAAATGCAGATGATCTAGCCACTGCTTGCATTTCTTTTTGCTGTGGATTTAATTGTAGATATAGTAAATTGATTGCCATCTTGGAAACCTATCTCACTTTTATTCATGTTTCACTTTGAAGCTGTGTGGCCGTGAACTTCTATTTAGCGCGGGATGACCGCCAAAGTTCAAGTCCAAAACTCGTCTCGCCAAGGACATATTGTCCTCCTCCAAAACTTCCAACGCTTTCAATCCACATGTATCGACCTTGCCTGTTAAATGTCGTTATACAGTGGTTTATAAATGTCTTTCTCTGATAAGCTTGATTTTAGATTTTTTTTTTCCTCGCAATTTTTTCTTACATTTCTTTTCTTTGTTTCAGGTGAGTGAAAGATTTTACGAGCAGAGGTAAGATAAACAAAATACAGTATGTTTATACATGTTTACTTATTTCCAATGAGAGTTCTAATTTTCAGAGGCTATTAAATGGTTTTCTAGTTAAATTTTTATTTATATTTTGATATTTTTTACGTCTCCAACTTGTTTTTTACTGCTCAGAATCTATCATATTGTGCAAGAGCCTCTGTAATTATTACATTAAGTGTCTTACAAATTTTGAGTCAATCATTAAAAAGTTTTAAACACTACATTTTTATTTATTGAAGACGGATAGAACTTATATATATAAAAATGTATTCTTAGTCAACTTATGAAATACGTTTATTTTTCCACGATTTGTCCCTCACATTTGTGACACCTGCGCAGACCTATATCCTGGAGGTAGTAGACATTACGCAACTCCACAATAATCATTATTATTTTTTGTTGTTGATATATTTGTCTCGGAACAACTGTTTCAGTGGACATTAGATATTTCTCAAAGAATATAATTATTTTAATTTTATTAGTCAGTTGTCTGACAAATAAGTGAGTTTCGTAATTTACATCCAAAATTCAATATAAGCAAAACTATCAGAGTACAAATCAGATTATTATTTTTGATACGGACATTTTTTCATGATTTCTTTTAACATTTGTTATAAAACGATAAACAGTAGGCAACAATATAACACGTATACATAACGAATAGTTGTATAATCTTTTATTAAGACCCTTCGAGGATCATTCAACTGTAAATTTAAATTGAATTGTGTTTATTGAGAGCTATCAGTAATCATATAATGGTAAAAAGCTGAATACCGTATGAATATGATAATCCAAAAGGCAAACAAAGAAAAAAATGTATATGGGAGTTGAATGCAGAATTATATATCCAAATCAACGAGAAATAAGTATCAAAAAGATATTATTTGAAACATCTGACTATGTAAGAAATTATTATTTTAAAAAATCTACAAATTTTTCAAATTTTGTTTATACTCAAATGAGTTTCGCCGCTCCTCTAAATATCGTAAGGGTCGAAATTTTACTGAAAGATATATGTATTGCATGTTTGTGTGGAATTGTTTTGAGCATATACATTTGTTGATAGGTTTTGAATTCTAGTCACTTTCTTAGTTAATGTTGGGAAGCGTATTTTTTCTTTGATCAAGCATCATCATCATTAGATGTTTCCGCTTTTGCGGGTCATCCTGCTCATCCTTTTCCAAGTCTGGCGGTCTTTCCAAAGTTTTTCCTGCATCACTTTTCTCCAAACGACTCCCTTAGCCTCTAAATCTTTCTTCACTTGATCCATCCATCTTGCCCGAGGTCTTCCAACTGGTCTCCTTCTCTTCCCGCTGTTCAGCAGTGCTACTTTCGACATCCTCTCCTCCTCCATCCTCATAACATGTCCCAACCACTGCAATATTTTTCTGCTTAACATCTCTTCTAATGCTTCCACTTGTAGTTTCTCCCTGATGTTTTCATTTCTAATTTTGTCTTTCCTCGTGACATTATCTATCCCTCTCAGAAACCTCATCTCTGCCGCTTCAGCTCTGTTGCATCTCTGTGTCCCTGGACTTCAGTTACATCTAATACTACATTAAATAGGGCAGGTGACAACACACTTCCTTGTCTTACTCCTCTTTCCGTGTGAAACCATTCTGAATGTTTACTGTCTATGAACGCGCAGTTCTCACATTTCTCATAGATGTTCTTTATTAATTCCACAATCCCTTCATCTATTCCTTTTTTAAACGTAGTCATATGCTTTCCCTCAGTACTTTGTCATAGGCCTTTCTTATGTCAATGAAAGCTATTACTGTGTCTTTGCCAAATTCCCACCTTTTCTCTATGATTTGCCAGAGTATGAAAATTGCGTCCACTGTAGATCTTCCGTGCCTTAAACCAAACTGCTCCTCTCTAGCCTTTGCTTGATTTTATTTAGAATAATTTTTTCATATATTTTCACGCCATGGCTCAGCAATGTAATACCCCTGTAGTTCTCGCATTTCGTTTTACTCCCTTTTTAATGAATAGGCACTATGAATCCCTTCCTCCAATCCTCTGATATTTTCCTTTCTTTCCAAACTCTCCGTATGACACTATACAACCATTGCATTCCCATTGTTCCTACTGCTTTTACCATTTCTACTGTCAGTTCATCTAGTCCTGGCGATTTCCCATTTGTCATCAAGCATACGACATTTATTGTTCACCACAAGTTTCTTTATCCCATTTGTCAAAATGATCGGAGGCATTATAGAAAATACTGGTTCGCATTCTTGTTGTTCAGTTGTTTTTTCCTTGAAACACCTTGCTTCGCTTGATCATGTGCTGCTAGCTCTAATTATTTGGATAGGTGAGTTTGTAAAACATTATATGTAACGTTGAGATTACTATGCTTAGTAAAAGCAAAGTTGATGAGCTAACATACCTCAAAATGTAATATAAAAGCCATATACAGATGTTTTTTTAGTATTTCAGTAAACCATTTAATATAAAAATGCACAAAACTGTAAACATTTTTAAGTGAAATTTCGTCACAGATAACATTTAGACGAGAGTCGAAACTCGTCCGGGAATAAATACAATTTGAATAACATTTCAGCTACTGTTTCTTTAGTTAATAATTTATTAGTTTAGCAAGCAACTACAGTAAATGATGACGATAATACTGAAATACAGAAAAACAGCCAAGAAGAAAATTAAGTAACCTATCAACGAATAACAATGAGATGAAATAAGACTGACCCGTCCGGGCATCCAGATTTGGGTTTTCCATGGTTTCCCAAATCACTCAAGGCAAATGCCGGGATGCTTCCTTCAAAAGGCCATAGCCGAATTCCTCCCCATTCCTCCCCCCCCCCCCCCATCCTTTCCCGTCTCTAAAGACCTCGATGTTAGAGAGACGTTAAGCAGATAAAAAAAATGACTGATTAGGCCTGCAACATTCGTTATCGCGATGGTACATCAAGTTTGATACAAATCTGTTTAAAATTCAGTAGGTTAAAACATTCGTGTAGAGAAAATGAAACATATCTGATCACTGAAATATCATCATGTTAAGCGTAAGTTTCCGGAGAGTTTTATGTATAACTGGTATCAGTATTAACAGTGAGGTGTTAAAAATATTACTATTTGTTTTAAGCTTTTTTACTGTTTGCGGTGTACGTTAACGCAAATTCTCTCCAACACCTCTTTTGGTAGTTTATTCCAGTTCCTGAAACCATTTCCTACAAATTTGTAAACAATACCATTAGTTAGGAACCCAAATAACCAGCAATAAGTAGGAAGAAGGAAAAACAATCAAAAGATTAAAGCTATTTAAAAAAAGTTTTATATGGCGCAAAAAAAAATATAACTGTCGAAATCAAAGTTAGAATTTATAGATCTACGCTGCACTAGCCAGGGCTGTCACAATAAAAACTAAAGAACTATTGAAAAAGTGTGAAATGAAAGTATTACAACCCTGAATGGTAGGATGCGGAATAAAAATATGATCTGTATAAAAATAAAATGCAAAAAATAAGCAGACTGGTAAAAGGAATAAGTAAATATTAGAATGAACACATTGATAGCAATGATGAAGAAAGAATGGCTATAAAAGTAAAAGACAGTATACCTGTCATTGGAAAAAGAGAAATGGAAACTCCATTGAAATCCTGGAAAGAATGTTTCGCAATAACTACAGAAGATGATTAAAAGAGAGGCAAAAAGAAATAGATCGTTATCTGCTAAGAAAAAGAAGAAGAATACTTCTCAATTACGTCATAATAGTTTATGGTGATGGTCAACTCTTCCCTCCAACAGTCTCCTCTTAATTCTTTTCCCAATATCCATGTAGGCCTCATCGCCAGTGTATGCCTTATACACACACACCTCTTCAAATTACTTTCAATCCAGCTCCTTTATCGCACTACAGTGATTGTGTTTTCGATCTAAAATTTATTTTCTCCACAAATAACCAATATAAATAAGTTAATGTTACGGATCACTCAGCAAATTAGGTCTGTGAAATATTAAATTCAAAATTCGTGTGTTTACAGAAGATTCTTCGTGTCAGTTACGATACATCGAATTTGAGTGAGAATATTCAGCAAACAAGTAAAGATATTTCCAATTCTCTGTAGCAGATTAAAAGTATAGTGTTAACTGAAGTAACTTCCACTTCATTGGCGTGATTTTTTTTTCACTTCTTGTTTGAGCCCTCCGAGTAGCTAGTCACACATCGTTGTATCCCACTCCTTCGACAAACAGAAAAGTCACAAATTGGAATTTCGGAAACCTTATACAAAATTTAAGAAATTAATAAAAGCAAAAACTTACTATTTAAATATTTAGTATTCTGTTTGTACTTATTTACGTGATTTGACCTACATAGTAATTTAGAGAATCGGTTAGGGTAAAAATTAAACATATTCGTTCTACTTTGCACCGCAGCTATCAAATGACTGACGTTAATATCCCTACAACTTTCGAGAGCTGGTTGTTCAGAAACATTTCCCTTTCATCCTTTATGTTACATTAATTTCTGTAGAGTTTCATTTACGCTCAATACAAAAATCGTAATAGTTGGTGAAGTGAAAATTAAGAAAAGTGCTATAGACAAAACAGTTTCGTCTCTAGTCTCTGGTTACTGTGCTTGTATTCTTTTTTTTTTATTTCTCGTGGCTTTAAAATTAATTTGTAACGTCCACACAGACATACAGCTGAAACAATTGAAACTAAAAATGTCCAGATTCACGAAACGGTTATTAGTTGTATGTATGCGCTCACAAAAGAAAATCCACTACTTAAAATAGATATTCTCGACTTTGTGATGTTATAACTACCATATGAATTTCCAGTCTATTTGAAATATATTCCTTCTGTCTCATCTGATAAAATTTATATGGATGAACTTAAGTTCTACAGTAAATCTATTAATTTTGTTAGTGTTTTAACAATTCTGTCCTTTAAACATGATTAACACTTGCTCTCCCTGCAGAGTAATATTTTGAGTTCAATTAATTCATAAAGGTTCTACAAAACATGATTGTGACCAATATCACTTCTTCCATTCTTAACGATATCTAGAACATTGTTCCTAAATTAAACTACTTACTTCTTCTTTCCAATTTACAACAATAAATTTGAATCCCACTGAAACTTCGTAGTATAGAAATATACACATTAAAAGAACCCAGCAGTGTGGCTGCGTACGTTAAGGCGGATGGGGTAGGTACTAAAATGATCAGATTCGAGCCCTGGATCCCGCAAACACACAGGAGAATGCTCGGACGGTTCCTGATTTCCACCTCATAATCTCTATCCCATTCAATTAAAACAGGTGGCTCAAGGTCAATCTGCTCTATCCCCACTCCGCGGCCCTTACCCCTACATGCGAAGGGGAAATTGGCCATCCAGCTATATCGACACAGCGGTATGCTCGAGGTTGTAGGAAGGGAGGGGATTGTGGGGTGAGGAGCGGGGCCAGGGGAACATGACCTTGAATCGCCAGTTCGGAGTGAACAGGGAATATACATTCCATAAACAAATAATACACTTATCATGCAAAAAACAAAATACATGCTTTGCAGACAGATGTAAATACAAACATTCCACCCTTAGGATAAACTCTCCAGATCTAACAAAACTGGTTCTAAATATGGTGGGGCTGCACCCCCCCCCCAATCACTTTTTTTTCTCTCACTCTCTCTAGAGTCACGGGTAGTTGGTGTCTACATGGTACACAGTAGATATATCCTTCCAGTCAATTATTTAATTCTTAAACATGTCACATAAAATCAGTGTACTATGACCAAACGTTGGTTGGATGGGTACAGCTGGCATTGTTAGCCGCGAGATCCCTCGGGATTGTTCGGCCACCGCGTGACAGAGTTTAGATTTTCCGTGCACTCCGCCTCTGTCATGGCTGGTACCCCTTAAGATCTTTCTTAACACAAGTTATCCCACTGTTAAACTTTTTCTTTTGTTATATCTTTGTTTAATTTTTCTCCTTTCTTAATTGACCAGGCTACTTGTCGTGTATCCCTTGAAGGTTTGGGAGCCCCCTCCTCTGAACCCATCTGGGCTGACGTGGCTGACTTTTGCCTCTATACCCCCCCCCCCCCCTCCCGGTTGTGGCATGTAGCTTTTTGACCCTAGTGATTCCAGAAGAAATTTTATACTGTTTTCTCTTGTCAGACCATCTTAAATTACATACTGAGATAATTAAATGACGCTGTTGTGTGTACTCCACCTTATTTTAAGTGTGACAAATAAAATGAATGAAAAGCTACGTGGCTTGGTTCCAAAACCCTCTCCCCCGCCCCACCCTCCCCCACGTAGCGAAGCGTAGCTTTCCCTCTCCCCTCAGACCGAGTCACGTAGTTTATGGACACTCCCTTTATAGTGGCTGTACCAACAGGTTAACGTGGAATCCGAGCCACGGAACGTCCTGACTCATATGATCAAGCAGAGTTCCTGGCCTCACCGGGATTTGAAATCACGTCTGTGAGCTGCCAGAATTGTTTTCTTCTATTCAAAGTTTAATAGGAAACAGGCAGCCAACATCATTTCCAACAGATAACGTCGTTCTTACGCTCATAACGAGTGAAACTAGACAAAGCAAGGTCAACTCTGACGCCTAAGGCCTTAATTCTAGATTTTTGATAATTTACTCAACCATTCTGTTTGCTTGTTATCGACCCAATCTTACGTTTAGTATTTGCTTGATTAAAATAATATGATTATAGGTGATAGATGCAAGAAAGGCCAGTCTATAAGGCGCGAGTTTCCCATTTGAAATTTCTTGGCTTGAAATCCTGGGCAGCCCATCTCTTTTTCAGTCTGTAAGGTATTTTTTAATACGAAGTCGCAGGTACTAATTAATCAAATGCCAAGAATTTTTTTTAATAGGTACTTTTAAGTGATTCTCGACCTGCTCTGATTTCATTTACTAATATTTGTAATGACGAAGATTTCTGAACATGATAAATAGTTGACCAAGTTTTATTTTCAACAGTCTGATCTCAAGTTTTAGTAATAATCACATTTGAGCATTTGTAAGTCATATTAAAATACTTTCCTTACATTTATTTGCTATTAGCTCTGATCAATTTTTTTTTTATCAATAAACGAGAACTCCTTTTGGTAGAACGCATTTATGTGAAATGGTAGCCCGTAACATTATTTAATTCACAACAACACTAGATTCTAGTACACTAAAGAAAGAAGAACTGCCAATTGAACTTCGGCCATTGCCTAAAATCATTTTTCAATCATAGTATTATTTATTCCGCGAATAGGGAAACGAAAAAAACAAAAAAAACATGGATATGGCGTACTTGGTCGGGAGACCAAGTGACCTTCAAGTGCAGTTTTCTGTCACAGCTACCGAGCGGGTCGGTGTAACGGTTAGCGTTCTCGCCTCGCATTCGGGAGGACGGCGGTTCGAATCCCCGTCCGGGCATCCAGATTTGGGTTTTCCATGGTTTCCCCAAATCACTCCAGGCAAATGCCGGGATGCTTCCTTCAAAAGGCCATGGCCGAATTCCTTCCCATTCCTTGCCCCCATCCTTGCCCCCCATCCTTTCCCGTCTCTAAAGACCTCGATGTTAAAAAGAGACGTAAAGCAGTTACAAAAAAAAAAAAAAAAAAAAAAACTGTCACAGCTGGACCAACAGTATAGCGCTAAATCGAAACCACGGCGGGTGCTGTTGTTTCTCGTATGAACAAGGCAAAGCCTGAATGTACGGGGATTTGAATCCGGGACCTTAATTTTTTAAAGGAAACTCCTTAACCACTCAGCTATCAGACGGCTCAATACGATAACGAAATTCTGTTGACAGAAGATCGAATTTCTTATGATGTCTATAAACATCCGCGGAGATAACTTTTTTACCTTTATTTTATAATTTTCTTATTAGTGGAGAGTTGTATAGTGGCTATACATGGCTAGTTTTCTAACTGATCCTTTCATTTATTAATATACGAAAATATAATTATATCTTCAACCATATTCTGCAATTTGTAACACAAACTTAAGGCATGGGTGTTCACTTATTTCCCTTCCGTTTCAATTTCTTACTGCATGTGAAAGATAGAAGTACGTCTGCTTACGTGTGTAGTATCTTACTTTTATGATTTTATTACTATGTTAGTGATTCAAATATAACCAAGTGTAGTAATATTTTTTACATTTCTTAATAATGCTGTCCAGGTTTTCTTCGTCTACGCCGCGTCATAAATTATAGGTCAAACGTATATTGTACAGCTTCTACTGAAAAACTCTTGAGCTTATCGTTGAGCGCAATCAGATTCTTCTCCTATTACTGTTAGATTTGTGTCACACATCCACGGTGGCCTGGAAAAAGTTGCTTAATCTGCCTCAATCGTTCGTTGATTGCAGTTGTTCTGCCTGTAAAACGCAACGTACTGTTCGTTTCCACAACACTCAAGTAAGCTGCTCGTTTCCCTTCGCATGGTCCCGGACCATGACGCTAGAAATTTAACTGTGTTCGCGCGCTTCGGTTGAACGTCCCTAACGATGTAATCGTAGACTGCTGATTTTATATTTGCTTGTAAAAATATCGCTGTTTAATCGGTTTTTAATTAAGGTGAAACAATTCGTTACGATCTTTCTCAGCGTCCGTCGTCTCTCCCAAGTTTCTTGAGATGGACGTTTTCGGAGCTCGCATAATTAGAAATTAGATTTTGATTTTCCTTGGCACGTGGGCTCCGCTCCCAACTCTAGCCCCACCGTCTTCCGGTGAACCAAGGCTACATTCCTGGACAGAGTCAATGTCTGCAGCCAGGGTCGCCTGCCTGCACTTGCAGTAACTCCGTTTCCTGCCAGTCTCCGCTCCAGCTAAATTTTCTTCTTCTTTCCACTTGATTATATTGCTTGTGCGCTTACATCCGATGCTAGTCTTGTCTTCATGAGCAAACCACGCCAAGAAAATGTCGATTACTCTTCCCTCCTCTTCACCGTGATGCGAAACGTTGATTTGCAGAATTTAAGTTGCATTAAAGAAGGCTACCTGAATAGCCTTTGATCAGGCTGCTTTTTACGAATAAACCGCAGTGGCTTGGGATATTTCCACTACCGCACATAACGTAGGTGTACAGAGTCGAAGCATAAATGCTGTGACTGTTTGGAAGCAATAGTAATCGAAAACATTAACCGACAATCGTTGTTCTGTATTGTTTGCAGCTTACATAATTTGTAAGAAACTCGATGCAATCATAAAAGCCCAGAAGCGTAGAGTACTGAATTTGTAACGGTATCACAATACATTATGCCGGATATGTTTCTTCTGTAGCGGAAGCTTTATCTCATATTTCACTGTGAGAACTACTTTTATTGTAAAAAGATAAAGAGATGATGCACATAATCAGTCGATAGTCTGATAGGTATCACCGTTAATAAAAATAAGTGACTGTGCATATCATCGCATGGTGGCATAAGAGCTCAAAAAGTAATACCATGTGCACTTATATTTGATTCTTTTTTTTCAATTTCTTTTTTTTCAGCTTTTCCGAGAGCACGATAAGAGATATTATCTGCTGAAGTAATTTACTGTGTAGATATTTGGTATTGTTGCGAATTCAAGGTAGATTTTATAAGCTAAAATGCATTTTAATTACATTTTTTACAAATCTGTTTTTTCCTAGCACAAAGCCTTAGTCTTTCCTGACAATTTCACGGGTCTGATGATAAAACATGCATCACCAAATCTGGAGAATAACGGTGGGAAATTGGTAATGAAAAACGAGAATTATACAACTTGTAAAACTAACTTAGTCCTCAACCCGAAAGTTGGATGGATCCTCCCGAAAGAGGCATACTAAGCCATTGTGTCAGAGGTAGGACGGCCAGTTCCTTTCCTCTGGGACCTACAGTGAAAAGTTGTATCTGAACCACGGATCAAAACTTGTATGTAGCAGAAATAAATGTAGGAGAAGGCCTTATGCATGTTAGTAAGTCTTCCTTAGATCCGTAATAAAATTAAAACAGAATAAAAACACACTGTAAATATCATAAATATGCTGATCAATGATGCTGCTTTAGTAAAGCTGCGGGGCGAGTTAAAAAAATAAAAGAATGAAAACAGTTTGATGTGACATATTTTTATAGAAAAAAATTATTATTGATTCTGCGAAATGGTTTTTAACATCCATTTAGTAAGAGATATTGCAATATTGCTAACATTAATAATTAAGTTATGTTGGTTGCCTCTCAGCAGTGACTGTTTTATGGCTGTACGCCTCATCAACATCGAGGTCATTAGAGGCGGGACAAGGAGCGGGAAGCAATTCGGCCATGGTCTTTTGTAGGTAGCATCCCGGCATTCGCCTGGAGTGATTTGGGGAAACCATGGAAAAACAAAGTGTGGATGCCCGTACGGGGATTCGAACCGGCGTCCTCCCAAATGCAATAACTTTACAGTTTAGAACTGCCATGTTATGTTTATTTATTTCCTTTCCTTGCAGCTACCACACTATACGTAGACACCAGATACCAGTGTACACAGGTTTTTTTTTGTGAAATGTGTTGTTTATGAGGGGGAAATAGGGGACCGCTCCAGGATTCGCCTAGGTGTATGCGGTAAACCACCTAAAACCGCATTCACGAAGCCACTATGCCGGGATCACAGCTCGAACCTGGACCCTAGCATAACGCGAAAATTTCACTTATACTGTTTGAGGCGAACGGTTCAGCCCCTCCATTGTTAATTAATTACAGTCCTTGACTCCCTTATCCATAAATAAAAATTTCTCTTCTACATTATGACTTCAGTAAAAATCTAATTTATAAAAATGGTCCTTCACATATAATACTTCTCCGTCCTTCCATGTCTCAGTCACCAAATACGTCATATACAATATACGCACTCAGCATTCAGCCACCTCTTTCTAACAATGATTCCAACTGAACTCCTTTATCATATCAGTTACTGACTGTGTTTTTGCGATAATTTCCACAAACAAGCCTAGCTTCCCTCTTTCTCCTTTATTTGATACCCATAATGTGGATGCCAGACTATCCTACGATTGTCTATCAAAAATCTGACAATATTTTGTATCCCATTTCCTTCGTACATCACCCTTTCAGAAAATGCAGTTCCTTGAAGCCTCTTTCTAATTTAAGTAAGTTTGTCATCAAACTAGTAGTTGCCCTCAATTCGATCGCATCGTATGTTTAAGTACATATCGCCTTCTTAAACCTAAATGATCAAGAAAATTATGACCCAGGGTTCCTATAAATCACTGAACGCAACTTCTTCTTGCACAAATAATACGATGCCGCCAGTTCGCAGAAATCACAGTAAACATTACGACTGCAAGAAGTAGCTTACATTTAAATTGATACTAATTTTTGGACACTTTTATTTTAATTCCTCAGCTTTTCGACGTAAGAGCAAAATAAAACATATCTTATTCTACTCATGGAAGCACGGACTGTATATTTATCAAATTGCCATCAAAATCTGACCAATAGTTATTGCCTATATCGTGTTAGGAAAAAAATTATCTTAAATTTATTTGCTTTTCAATGTCACATCAAAAGTAAACATGCCCTATTTTACCCGCGGGACCACGGGTTGTACAGTCGGGGACAGAATTCGAGAGATCCCTCGCCTTTCGATTATGCTTCGTTCTAGACACGAATACCGCATGGGACAGCATAACTGGTAGGTGGTACACTAAATTCATGATAAAATAGACCTCTCATACCCAGCACTTTACCCAAGACTAAAAAAATAAGCCCGCGCAGCAAGAAACTCGCAGACGCTCAGAGGGAAAGTTCGGAGTTCTGCAGTAAAAATAATAACTAATATCACCATTTTAGTCATAATAATTATTTAAATAACCAAATTGATTAATTATAGAGAGATGGTAACACTTTTTTCGTAATTTTGATAACCGTTACGTATTTTTTTTTCCTTCGAATAAACAGTTAACAATTCGCTAGCAAACGCAATTATATGGCGAATACAGAAAAGAATCGCTAAATTACGCACGGAAAATCAATAAGAGAGTTTGAATGGACTTAGTTATACTGTCTAACGCTGCAGCGTTATAGAACTGTGCGTGTGACAAATACACACAAAGGTTAAGGGTAAGTAGAAAGAGCATTCACGAAAGAACTCTAATGGTAAACTAAGTCACGAAATATAAATAAAAAATTAAATGGTGCGGAATATTAACACCTTAATTTTGTTTTCATCATACCATTATTTAGAAGGTAAGCTAAACTTGAACGCAGTAGCAACAGTTTTAGTAGTAATAATAATCATTAAGAACAGTAGATAAATAAAAAAATCCGTCTGCAATGTGAATTAGCAGTTCCACATTTTAAATCTGGAAGATGGAAGTAGTAAAACTATCATCTCTCTCTTTGTTTCTAACTAACACTGATACTTCTATAAAATTTTCTGTCAAGCTTTATTTCCTGCCGTCCAAGCCCGATGGGTTATAGATAAAACTGTTGCCTGGCATTCGGGAGAACGCGAAATCAAACCCCGTCGGGGATCCAGTTTCAGTATTCCATGATTTTCGTAAATCTCTCCAGCTGAACTCCAGAAAAGTTCCTTCAAAAAGCGGTGGCTGAAATTCTTACCCGATCCTAGTTTCCAATACTATCAGGATTCATATCACATTGCCGCCGAAGATATGACGAAGAAAAAAAGAAAAATAATAATAACGTGGTAGGTATGTGGTATCCGGCTTTCGGGAGGTTGTGCGTTCGAATACCCATCTAGCCATCCAGGTAAACGTTTTAGATGGTTTCCCCAAATCACTCCAGGCGAATGCCGGGATTGTTCCTTCAAAAGGCCATGGACGAATTCCACCCCATTACTTGTCCCCAGTCCTTTCCTGCCTCTAATGACCTCGATTAGATGTAAAGCTAGAAGCAAAACATAATTGCTCAAATAAAAATAATTACATCTCTGTGGTGTGTTTTAGACCTTTTCCTTGTTGGATTTATCTTATTCAACGGCCGAACATGGTAGCGAAGGGACTAGAGTGCTATTTCCACATGTGGAGAGTCTCTAGTTCGTTGTTGTTTTAGGGCTGGTCGACGTGGAAATCATTATAGAGAGAAAAGGACTTGGGGCATGTTTCGGGAAGGAATTCAGCCTTGGCCATACCAGAGAATCATCCCAACACTCACGGAGTGATTTCGATTAATCATGCAATACCGAAATACGGATGGATACACGAAGATTTCAACCCCTGTCCTTCCGGATGGGATGGCTTGGGCGTTACAGGGACTCTCGGTCACTGGTGCGATTCCGATCAGAGGCATGGGTGTTAAAGTAGGTATTGTGGTATGTCTTGTATCGTCTTTCAATTGTATGAGCAAAAAGCATTTGGAAATACATCAGTACACAGGATAAACACACAAAACGGTTTAGCTGGATGAATGGCTATCGGGAGGAATGCCATTAAAAATTTAAAGACATTTTTATTGAACCAAAAGGCAATTGACCTCCTTCAAAAATATCTCGCTGGTCCACCTCATCTCACAGAAAAATATTCCTTGTTTGGTGCCAACTAGTAACATGGCTGAGTTCTAAACACGTATTAGGATAAAAAATTTGGAAAGTAGGCGTACTATAGTGAAGCTCTTTAGTGCACACGGGAGGGGTATTTAATTTCAGTTGAGTGTATAAGATTTAATCTCTTTAACATCATGCGTGGTTATTTCGTAAGAAGAAGATCTTCCTGCTTGCTCAGTTCAGACGCAAGGAGGAAGTAACCGTCCGACAAACGTTTCGAGGAAGTGTTTATTTACCAGTGGCTCTGAGGAAGTGAAGAACACTTGTTCAGTAGAATTAGCTCTAGTAAAATTTGTGAATATGACCATCCGTACACGAAATATGCCCATTTTCGAATTACGAGCACCTACAAATACAGTGACAGTCATTTGCCGAAAGTAACAGAAACAACTTCATATAACATATTAAAGTTACTTCATCATAATTAGAAGACCGATGAAAATGTTGAAAAATAACATTGAACTAATATGTATAGGTTATTAAAAATTTCTGAAAATTACTTCTCGAGGATTTTAACTTCAGCATACCCTCATTGCGTCTTGTAATGTTCTACTTGCACTATTTGATTACAAAATTAATTAATCAATATTCCGTGATAATGGAGCTATTTAAAAGATGAAGAAGAAAAAAAAAGAAAAAAACTGGAAGTGCACGTGTGCACGTTATTGAAAATTGACATGCCTCCATCTGCTGATGTAAATATTTTATGACCTTCCGTGCCTTTGACCATTTAACCTGCTGACTATTGTGTCAGCCTTTGTTGAGGTAATGTGGAACTCTATTGTGAAGTCAACACAAGACGAACACTACACTTATTCAAAAGCAACCATATGCGCAGAAGAACTCGAATCAGTGACCTTTATTATTATTAATAAATTTCTCTCGGGCTTCCAGCCGTGTTAAGATGTTACATTTTTGGGACGTTTCGAAGGCGTCCAACTCTGCCTTCATTCTCAACCAAATATCAATCATTAAGGCAGAGTTGGACGCCTTCGAAACGTCCCAAAAATGTAACATCTTAACACGGCTGGAAGCCCGAGAGAAATTTATTAATATACAACCCCGTGAAAGATTACGATCTTACTTTATTATTATTACTCCACGATTCACTAAAAGTGTGTGGTGGAGGGTGTATTGCTCCTATCCGAAAGGGTAATGGTTTGGAAGGGATATACGGGATATGGCAGGAGGCCTTTACAATGCGATGACAGTGTTCTAGCTCCTACACTGCTAGCGCCAGCTTAAGTATCTCGGTCGGGACTCTTGCGAAGGAATTTGTGAATGTGTCTGCGGTCGTGGTTTGCCAACACGGAAGACAATTCCGTAGGCCCACAGAACAAGGAAATTATCAGACATTTCAGGCATGAGATTTTCCTCATCCTCGTTCAACTAACTTGCTTATATTTCTACCTGAGGCTCACACAGATAACAGACGAAAGAATTATACAGGTTTAGAACCGTATATCCTCGAGGAACTTTCTGAACTTTTTTAAATTTGTTTCCAGCTTGACATCTCGACTTTGAGGTCATGGGAGACGGGAATATGGACATTTTGGTGAACTATACCGACGTTCGCTTACAGTGATTTGGAAAAACTGTAGAAAATCTAAATCTGGATGGCCAGAAGCGGATTTGAACCCGCATCCTCTCGAATGGCAGGCCAGAACATTATCGCTCGTCCACTACGCTCAGATTTTTTAATTGACCGTAACATATAGATATATAGGAACAATAATTATAGACTGACTCGGCCATGAATCATTTTAATATATCTATTTTTGCAGCGTAGTAGTAGACGAAAAAATATTAGATCAACTAAAGATGCCAGATCTTAATCACATCGTTTCTCATGAACCCGGAAACAACCATAATACACCCTTTTTTTAATCACATATGTAACGTTTCAATTAGTTTTTCGAAGATAACATCATTTTACTTTTACATATCCAGCGTATTCCAGTTTGAAAAGCAATCATCCTTTTCCTTCAGAATGCAGGCATAAGAATTTTAAAAGATCCTGGCATTAATCTGCAAAGGTTTTGAGAAAACATGGAAAAAAACGAAATTTGATAGCCGACAGGAATTTGAACCGGCGCAATAATACTTCTCACCATGGCATTTTCTACAAGCAAGAATGTTCTTGGAAAAAGACTGCTGTCGGCGTCCAACTCTGCCTTAATGATTGATATTTGGTTGAGAATGAAGGCAGAGTTGGACGCCTTCGAAACGTCCCCAAAAATGTAACATCTTAACACGGCTGGAAGCCCGAGAGAAATTTATTAATAATAATAAAGGTCACTGATTCGAGTTCTTCTGCGCATATGGTTGCTTTTGAATAAGTGTAGTGTTCGTCTTGTGTTGACTTCACAATAGAGTTCCACATTACCTCAACAAAGGCTGACACAATAGTCAGCAGGTTAAATGGTCAAAGGCACGGAAGGTCATAAAATATTTACATCAGCAGATGGAGGCATGTCAATTTTCAATAACGTGCACACGTGCACTTCCAGTTTTTTTCTTTTTTTTTCTTCTTCATCTTTTAAATAGCTCCATTATCACGGAATATTGATTAATTAATTTTGTAATCAAATAGTGCAAGTAGAACATTACAAGACGCAATGAGGGTATGCTGAAGTTAAAATCCTCGAGAAGTAATTTTCAGAAATTTTTAATAACCTATACATATTAGTTCAATGTTATTTTTCAACATTTTCATCGGTCTTCTAATTATGATGAAGTAACTTTAATATGTTATATGAAGTTGTTTCTGTTACTTTCGGCAAATGACTGTCACTGTATTTGTAGGTGCTCGTAATTCGAAAATGGGCATATTTCGTGTACGGATGGTCATATTCACAAATTTTACTAGAGCTAATTCTACTGAACAAGTGTTCTTCACTTCCTCAGAGCCACTGGTAAATAAACACTTCCTCGAAACGTTTGTCGGACGGTTACTTCCTCCTTGCGTCTGAACTGAGCAAGCAGGAAGATCTTCTTCTTACGAAATAACCACGCATGATGTTAAAGAGATTAAATCTTATACACTCAACTGAAATTAAATACCCCTCCCGTGTGCACTAAAGAGCTTCACTATAGTACGCCTACTTTCCAAATTTTTTATCCTAATACGTGTTTAGAACTCAGCCATGTTACTAGTTGGCACCAAACAAGGAATATTTTTCTGTGAGATGAGGTGGACCAGCGAGATAGTTTTGAAGGAGGTCAATTGCCTTTTGGTTCAATAAAAATGTCTTTAAATTTTTAATGGCATTCCTCCCGATAGCCATTCATCCAGCTAAACCGTGTTTATCCTGTGTACTGATGTATTTCCAAATGCTTTTTGCTCATACAATTGAAAGACGATACAAGACATACCACAATACCTACTTTAACACCCATGCCTCTGATCGGAATCGCACCAGTGACCGAGAGTCCCTGTAACGCCCAAGCCATCCCATCCAGAAGGACAGGGGTTGAAATCTTCGTGTATCCATCCGTATTTCGGTATTGCATGATTAATCGAAATCACTCCGTGAGTGTTGGGATGATTCTCTGGTATGGCCAAGGCTGAATTCCTTCCCGAAACATGCCCCAAGTCCTTTTCTCTCTATAATGATTTCCACGTCGACCAGCCCTAAAACAACAACGAACTAGAGACTCTCCACATGTGGAAATAGCACTCTAGTCCCTTCGCTACCATGTTCGGCCGTTGAATAAGATAAATCCAACAAGGAAAAGGTCTAAAACACACCACAGAGATGTAATTATTTTTATTTGAGCAATTATGTTTTGCTTCTAGCTTTACATCTAATCGAGGTCATTAGAGGCAGGAAAGGACTGGGGACAAGTAATGGGGTGGAATTCGTCCATGGCCTTTTGAAGGAACAATCCCGGCATTCGCCTGGAGTGATTTGGGGAAACCATCTAAAACGTTTACCTGGATGGCTAGATGGGTATTCGAACGCACAACCTCCCGAAAGCCGGATACCACATACCTACCACGTTATTATTATTTTTCTTTTTTTCTTCGTCATATCTTCGGCGGCAATGTGATATGAATCCTGATAGTATTGGAAACTAGGATCGGGTAAGAATTTCAGCCACCGCTTTTTGAAGGAACTTTTCTGGAGTTCAGCTGGAGAGATTTACGAAAATCATGGAATACTGAAACTGGATCCCCGACGGGGTTTGATTTCGCGTTCTCCCGAATGCCAGGCAACAGTTTTATCTATAACCCATCGGGCTTGGACGGCAGGAAATAAAGCTTGACAGAAAATTTTATAGAAGTATCAGTGTTAGTTAGAAACAAAGAGAGAGATGATAGTTTTACTACTTCCATCTTCCAGATTTAAAATGTGGAACTGCTAATTCACATTGCAGACGGATTTTTTTATTTATTGTTCTTAATGATTATTATTACTACTAAAACTGTTGCTACTGCGTTCAAGTTTAGCTTACCTTCTAAATAATGGTATGATGAAAACAAAATTAAGGTGTTAATATTCCGCACCATTTAATTTTTTATTTATATTTCGTGACTTAGTTTACCATTAGAGTTCTTTCGTGAATGCTCTTTCTACTTACCCTTAACCTTTGTGTGTATTTGTCACACGCACAGTTCTATAACGCTGCAGCGTTAGACAGTATAACTAAGTCCATTCAAACTCTCTTATTGATTTTCCGTGCGTAATTTAGCGATTCTTTTCTGTATTCGCCATATAATTGCGTTTGCTAGCGAATTGTTAACTGTTTATTCGAAGGAAAAAAAAATACGTAACGGTTATCAAAATTACGAAAAAAGTGTTACCATCTCTCTATAATTAATCAATTTGGTTATTTAAATAATTATTATGACTAAAATGGTGATATTAGTTATTATTTTTACTGCAGAACTCCGAACTTTCCCTCTGAGCGTCTGCGAGTTTCTTGCTGCGCGGGCTTATTTTTTTAGTCTTGGGTAAAGTGCTGGGTATGAGAGGTCTATTTTATCATGAATTTAGTGTACCACCTACCAGTTATGCTGTCCCATGCGGTATTCGTGTCTAGAACGAAGCATAATCGAAAGGCGAGGGATCTCTCGAATTCTGTCCCCGACTGTACATTAATTGAAGCCCCATCAAAATCCGGCCAATAGATATTGCTTATATGCCGTCAAATAAGGGAAAAAAATCTAAAAATTATTAGCTTTTCAATGCCACATCAAAAGTAAACACTAAACATGCCCTATTTTACCCGCGGGACCATGGGTTGAATTAAACAAAACCCCCATCAAAATCCGACCAGTCGTTTTTGCTCGAATCGCGTTCATCATGACTATAAGACAGGCAAGGCAGACTGACACAATTTTTTTAAAAAAGTTCATTCCTTCTCTGTGGATTATTAATAGTACTCCCAAATCCCTTTTTTTTTTATAGATATCTCAAATGTATAGACTTTTTCCTAGTTTCAGTTTTGTTATAAACACAGTTGATATAGAAATTATCATTCTGTGCCTTCAAAAAGCAATTCCCTTTCAACTGCATAATCATTACTTTTCGTTTCCTATGACACCATTATTAATTTTTTTCCATATATTCTATTAATCCACGTTACAACTTAACAGTAAATCATTAATTCCAAAATGTTACTGCCGTCTTTCCGTATCTGATTAAACTGCATCTGATTCCACCCAATCAACCTGTACTTTAGGGAACAGGTTTGGCGTAGGACCAAGTACTGTCCCACGAGCCTTCTTACCGTGATAATCTGACAGGAATCTGGTGTAATCGAGCTTTTCAGGCTCAAACATACAGAATAAACGTTAATACAAAGTTTATGCGGCTTGCAGAGAAATGGGAACACATTTATGCCTTCCCATAGATCACTTGCCTTCAAAAGACGTCAAATTCCCGTCTAGAATAAGAAAATTTTTACACTTTTCCGATATTGTTTTCCTTCGGGCGATAGGTTTATGTTGTCGTAATGACCTGGTGACAGGGATTTTATTCGCTGCGCAATCCGCTCCTATGGTAGCCACTTCAACCCAACCGTGTATAGGGGACCTACAATATAACGTGGAATCCGAACCACGGAGGTGTTATGCCATACTTCACACTACACAGTAAGCTATGCCAGAGGTGAAAGTTGGATTAAGGGCTTATCAAAATTCCCACTGAGACAATGATTCGAACCGGAGACCTTTCGTGCTTCAGTCAGACGCCTTAACCGCTGAGCCAATCTTCTGGCGGTTATCTGTGCCTTATGAGATTTGTAATTTATTTTACATAATATTTGCTTGTGTTTTTAATGCTTAGAAATATTTAACTGAAGCCAAATATGTTTATAGTTTTATTAGGAGTGCCACCTGTATACTGTATAATGACCTAGACACATTTGTGAAGAAAAAATGTGCGGTAATGCTATATCGTAATCACAGATAACACACCGCTTTACAGTAATCTAAATGCGAGCATGAGTAATCTTATTTAACCACCCTGAATGCAAAACAATGAAAGATGGAATTATGTTAAACTCTCTATTTGAAAGTGTTATCTGACCCTCATGTTTTTTGCTCAAAATAGGCTTTACTAGTAAAAGAGAATTTTTTAAATTTAAATGGTATTCCGATTTCATATTTGATGCACCTTGTTGCTAAAGAACATCTACACATTTAGACGTATAAGTTCAGAATATAATAATTTGCAATGCAAAATCAACATTACAATGTCAGATAGAAGTGCGGCTTGTCTGATGTCCTTCCTGTTTATAAGTCTCGTCTCTAATGACTTCAGTTTTTAAAAGTTATAAAAACAATTGATACACAGAGAGACTTTGCACATTCATCATGTGAAAGTAAATTGCTCTATACGTGAATTACTCCAGGATAAGTTTTACCTCCCCTTGTCATAATCGATAAGTGTTGTATGAAAAATTATATACAGTTTCCGTCAGAACTATTTGGTAATAATTTCGATCACTGATAATTCATTGATGAGATACAAAACGCCTCCGAGGATAAACATAGCATCAATAGCAATTGCATTAGCATAATTTTAATATTTTTTTTTTTATCAAACAAATACTTAAAAACAACTTACAGCAACGAATTATTCTTTTATGAAAGATTTCTTTAAAACAAAATATTCCACATAGTTTCAGAACAAAACAATCAGGAAATGGCACTCGCCTGGAGTGATTTGGAGAAACCATGTAAAACCGAAATCTGGGTCTCAGAACGTGGATTCGAACCTGCGCCCTCCCTTCCACGTCTACGTCTGATCTCTCCATTTTCAGAAACATCTTCAGTCTATTATACGTATTTATCTTTCACATCACTTCTGTCTCAGCGTCAGCGTTCGTTCTGCTATGTTGCTATCCAAATAGTTTCCAAGTTTACTGGATATGGAATGTAAATAACGATGTATTGTATTTCCAGCAGATCATGTTATCATTATCTTGTTGGAACTGTACGGAAACATTGCTCTGCGCTGAACTATGTATTTGTTTATTAGATAAATACGTATGAAATGCTGAATATTCTCCTGAAAATAGACTAAAATAGGTACAGAGAGAAATAAACTTCAGAAAGGGTTCCCTTTGTTGGCGTAGTAATGATTATACTAGTTGATTAACTGTAATTAGGAAACATGACCCACAACATCCGGATGTCTTATAATTGTTTTTGGACTCATGCCAATCTGTTTCGCAGTAAAAACCAAAAGTTTAAATACGGTACATTGGTTTTCATCGACACATATTTATTAATATTATAAATGTGAAAGTAACTGTCTTTTTGTGTGTTGGTAACGTCCAAACCCATCTTCAGAAAATTTGGCAAGGAAATACAATGTATCATCAGGAATGACGTAAGATTCTTTTTTTCGGTGCAGATAACCTGTTTTGTGATGAAATTTTGAAAAATAACAGGTGACAGACAGACTGATAGCGTGTGTAAAATTATATCCGTCGTTCTCTGTTTGAGTAGGACATGTTCATAAATTGTATACACAGACACAACTTATTATGTAGTGTAGATGTGGATCTGTGCTACTGTGTTGATTATGAATACATACACTGAAAGTAGCACGGGGACTTTTAGAAAAGACGTGTTTTTCATGGGCACGAGTTTACAACTCTCAAAAGTTATATATTTTAGCAAAGGACAGCAAAACCAAAAACCTTTATACAAAACTGTATTGACTAAAGATGTTCCCCTAAAGTGACATAATTTTAAACCGCAAAGAGAAATTTTCTGTAATAACTGTTGTTGGTGGTCAGTTTACCTCCCCCTTAGTTCCTTCCTATATGTTTCAAATTGGTTCTCGTCATGAGAACCTCATTGGTCGTGGAATAGTATGGTGATGGCGTCCCCGTCATATCATTCCAGCTCCGTACTTTTTTGGACAAGTTTTACGTAACTTATATCTTTCTATATATGTTTCCAGTAATAAAATTCTATGTCCACACGTACGAAGTCGCGGGTAACAATTTGTTAACTAATAAACACATGTCATTATAAAGAAAGATACGTAACCAGAATCTCTGCTAGCAGATTTATTTATAGCCGAATGTGTGTCACAGTAACATTTTAGAGACATACGAACAATTAACTTTAAAAACAAAAACGATATCAAAAGTAAATTCTGTACTGCGTTTGTTAGGCTTATTGTGCTTGTACAAACAACTTTATGGATCTAGTTGCCAAGTAATAATATCCGTGATTGCAGTATTCATGTTTTTAATTCGCTCGTATTTGCTCCCATTGTGTTAAAACTGATACAACTGGAACGGAAATGGTCCACTGAGAAGTGATGAGTGGAGAAAACTGCATAGGATCGAATCCGCGCAGGCAGACAATGCGTTCTCCCGGAAGCCTGTCAAGGGCATTGGAGCGCTGACCTATCAAGGTGAACAACAAGCAGAGGCGCGGAAATATTCCTTATCTGGACCCTTGTGCACAGCAGAACTATATAAGCGTCATTCATTCACGACAGTTGAATCTCTTCAACTGCCCGCACAGAGCGTGGAATCCTCTGCTGGAACTCAGTTTGGAACGCGAAACGTGCCCTTCTAGTTTTAGTGAGACGCAGTAAGCTCGCGGTTAAAGACGAAATGTTTAGCAAGCAACAGCGGAACTGCTTAAAATCAGTGTGGAGTCATTAAATACCGGCAGGAAAAATCATAGCACATCTTTGTCAGCTTCTAGCAGACAGTCTATTTCTTCCTTAACTTAACATATTCAGAGGAATAAAGAAGTGGTAATATAGGAAGGAAAACTTGTAAATAAGATATTAGCAGTCGATAAATGTTAAAGTGGATTATTAATAAGAATATAAGTGGCTAGGTGGAGGAACTCTTAAGAGATGGAAAGGAAAGACCCAAAGTAACAAAAGAAGTATTTGGACCGTTGCTGTTAATTTTTCAGTTGTCCATTTTCATTCAGAGGTTAGGTTGTTTGTAGATGACATTTTTTTTTGGCCTTATTCTATTGACTGTTTTGAAGCAATCCTCCATCTTTTCCTATCTTGCGCCAACCTCTTCATCCCAGCATACCCCTTACAAGCTACGTCCTCAGTTACCTGCTTCGTGTATTCTAATCTCCGTCTTCCTCTACAGTTCTTATCATTTACTGTTCCTTCCACTAGCAAATTAAGTAACCCCGCATGTCTCTTTTGACTCTTCTTTCTGTAAGACTCTTCCACAAACTTCTATCCTCGCCCATCATTTTCCTTTGTTACTTTATCCATCCACTTAATTTTCAACATCCTTTTATAGCACACTTCAAATGCTTCAATTTTTCAATTAATTGCTGAAATCTACGCAATTTATTACGCAAGATGATTAAAAAATCCCGTGAATGAAGATGAAGTAGAGGAATCAATCAATCAAAAATAAAAATAAATAAATAAAAAATAAACTGGGGTGCAAAATCAATTTTGTCTCATACCATTACACAGAGAAATGCGATTTATGCTAATACTATGTAAGTAACTCTAAGTAAAAACGTAAACTACGAGACTGTGTAGTCGTAATCAAAACAACTCTTCATTTTTTTTTTATTTTTTTTCAATCGCTGAAATTAGCATTACGACGGAATTCTGGATCCGTGGCTGTGTAGTAAGGTTATATGTTGCTGTATGGCTCAAAAAAAGGGCCTAAAATCTCGCCAATAATTTTCGGCGCCATACATTCGTTAAATTCTGTTTATAGCTTCCTGCAAAGGCTATTCTGAATCAAGACATGAATTGGCCTAAGATCCCTCCATAAATTTGTATATAAATAACTTATTTCCAAGTCTAACAACAACGATTTGCAAATCGAGTCAGTTCTTGAAGACGTGTGGCTAGTTAGACGTACGTATTGGAGGGTGAAGTGGTTATGAACGTGAGGCTTAGACTGAAATACGCTTGCATCACCCACACGGCCGTGTTGATATTATACTCCTTGACCCTCCTTGACCTACAGCAAACGTACTGGCGTTTATTACAAGTAGGATGATGCATGATAACGTAACAGCTTGTGCACAAACACTTGCCGAGAAACTAACAACGGCATTTTTAGCTGAAGTCACTGTTTTTGTATCTCATTCATATCTGCAGGAGCGGCTTGGTAGAGTAGAAGTTTAAGGCGTCTGATGGAAGATCGAAAGGTCTCCGGTTGGAATCCCTGTCTCTGCGGTCATTTTCATAGGCTCATAACACGCCCTTCATGTCTGGCACAGCTTTCTAAAGTACGCCAGAGCGTAGTATAAAACTTTATGCTCTTAGCAATCGTCATGTTTGTCAAATTCCACCTACTTTTTTGCGAGTTTATTGCTGCTTCAAAGATGTTGTTACTGCGAACGTTTCGGCTCCCAATTTCGGGCTCTCCTCAGGGCTATTTCTTGCTGATTTATCCCTTCTGACAGCTGGTTACACCACATCGTCGTTCGCCTGCACAATCCGCCGAGTGTAACGACGAGGTTATGTAAACAGCTGTCAGAAGGGATAAATCAGCCCGAAATAACCCTAAGAAAGGCCCCAGGTTTAATTTCGAAACATTGGTGGAGTTTTACGCCAGAAACCTTCGGTTGTTGGAATTTCAGGTTAACCTATATGTCCCCTCTACCTGTTAGAATTACCGGGTTAAGTTAGGTAAGAAAGAAAGGAACTGACCACCCTCACTCCAATATCAGGCTAACTATACCTTCTTGGGGAAGGTCCGACCAACTTTCCGGCTTAATACCAAGCCTAGCTTTTTTAAAAAATCTACAGGTCTCTTAGGAAAACGATTCAAATTTACCGAGCTCGGTGGATGTCATTCGGGAGGATGCGTGTTCGAATCCCCATCCTGCCATACAGCTTTTGGTTTTCCATGGTTTCCCGAAATCACTCCAGGCAAAGGTCGGGTTGATTCCTTGAAATTACCATGGCCGAATTCCTTCCGTTCCTTGTCTCCCATCCATCTTTGCTCTAACGAATTGGTCTAACCGCAAAGCCCGAAACAAAAAATGATTCAAAATTCCGTGCTGATTGCGCCAAATCAGAATCACTAGTCTTAAGTATGATGCAGTAAATTTTGCTAATGATTGTGCAGGGTGGTGGTGTCCGGAATCGCCTTCTCACAAAATGGTGATACGCGTTTTTTCTTCAAATCAAGAAACGGGGCATGTATTAATGAATTCACTTTGCTTATTATCACGTTGCGCCATTTTGTTACTAATCTCAACATTTCAGCATCAGCTAAGGTTATCTTCAGAGGAGGGCATGTTGAATCTATTGGGACTCTTTGATAAGAGTCAACAGCAGCATTTTGACAATCCGCGAAGCAACAAGCATGAAAGTACTTAGAATAGAATGTGTAATTAACGCAGGTCGAGGATTTTTTTTGCCCGTGGTAGAAGTATAATAAACTACCGCGTCTTTTGATTCTTGTTGTCTGTGTTGGAGGAACCTTTCTGGTTCATGTTACTCATAAATTTGCAAAAATTGCAGCGTGATTGAATCAGTTAACTGTAGTCTTATTCCACGGAAAGCATTTTCAGCAATGTTATAGAAACAATAATAAAGCGATAAAACAATTCTGTGCTCTAAATTAGAATATGACTGCATGTGTTAAGCGACTGGATTGCAGTAAGACTCCTCCCGGGGTTCGTCCTGTTGCAATACGTTTAGTGATACCAGCGGGCGGTTATCACGTAGCCAGCTCCTTGAGCAAGTGCCAAGTGAAAGCCATCCTGACTTCACAACGCACCAAACAAAATCACTATTACATCGTTAGGTACCGACGTGTATAAACACATGTCCATACAGTTCGACAACAATGTATAATGGAAACAGTAAATTTCCGTACACTAGCAGGCAAAACATACACGTAACTTTGGTCATATCGCTGTTAGGTGTGTGCGTATTACAACAGGGAGAATTGACGAAAGAAATTTATTCCGATTACGCTTTGTTATAGGATGTTATAATCCATAAGGAAGTGCTACATATACCATAAAACAGTTCATGTGGCGGAAATCTAATTTCGATCAGATTTACTGGAAAGAATTTGATGTGCCCTTTTTATCTGGAATGTAACCAAACAGTTCCTTCTCTGGTTTTATTTTATTTAATTGCAATAGAACGCACGCTCCGATAACTGGTGACAATTTCCCTACTTACCCATTTTTCCCTTTTTATTATGGTTCCTGCGTCTTGCAATTAAACAAAAATCTTTCTATGGCGTACATATTTCATCTTTATTTAAGACATCTTCAGTGCCATAAGTAACATAAATAGTATTTACTGAATTTGTATTTTGAAAATAATAATAATAATAATAATAATAAAATAGGATATGTGTTCTTTACAAGCTTCATGTTTCACTGTATTTTCTTCGTATGCACTCGTACAAGGACGATTCATAGTGATCCTACACACCACACGTATCTGTAATTAACATGAATTTTTCACTTTTGCTAGTTACTTTCAAACTATTTGGGTACAACTTTTTCTGTTTAGAGATTTACCAATTGCCAAGAGAAAAAAAATGGGTGTTGGTTTCTATTTTCAATAAGATACAATAAAGTATACGAAACGAGAGAAATAAGATGTTTAAATAAGTTTTCCCTTGTGAAACAGGAATACGAGCTGGAAAGAACAGACCGTAATGTGACATTTTTTCATCAAAAGAGCAGAGAAATAAATATGCATGTTTTTTCGTGCAAAATTTAATTTTTATTATTTTATTCACTTTGCAGTTTATTTTTATGTGCGAGTTGAGGGTTGTAGTGTTAAGTTTGGACTTCCTATGTATGTTATGTTCTTAAAATAATCTGTAGTCTACCGATAAAATGATTTAAAGAATTAAACTCGTGCTGGTGCCTTCAGAATTCCTTTCATTACAGGAATTCCAGAAAATTACAGTACATGAGTACAATGTAATTCTTTTCTAAGAAATTAAATTATAAATGTGCCTACAAATTGCATCTGGATTCTTGAAATCTTCTAGGTTTTACATAAATTTGTTTATCTCCTCTCGAATTAAATGTTATTTTTCCGCTTACTCAGTATTTACTTCAGTGAAATTTGTTTGTTCGTTACTAACTGTTGAGGTATACATCTGTAATATGGAATGGCGAAAATGACTATGATTTAAGACGTGGACTATGAAGGAAGTGATGCAACAAGGACGCGAACAAGGTCTGAAGTTTTACGACTCGCTAATCTGAAGGAAATACTGCCGACTTGTTTTTGAAAATAAGTGTTGCCACTGTAACCACAATGCTCTACAGTGATCAGTTGTTGTGTAACAGCGTTTTAATGGGAGGGAAATGTGCCTGCTGCAGATGCATGCCCAGACTTCGATTCGCCACGATCTGACGTAGAAATTGACAAAATTCAGCGACAAAATCTGCCCTTTTATGGGACCGATTAATTAATATTTGTAAGTTGCATATAACTTTTTCTCTCTCCCACAACGCATATTTCTTGTCATACGGGATTTGTACTATGTGATACTTCGGTTGTTTCTTACATTTTAGGACCAAGAACATTGAAGCAGCAACGCGCTATTCTTGTAACAGACGGTGAAACTGCAACTGTCCTGAATCATCTGAAAACCACATTTAAACCATTGTCCCGCTGCCAGCACATCACATATTCTGGTTTGTACACTGAACATTCTTTTTTATTGGTGAAGGGAAGAGGGGAGAATTCAGTCAGATAAACTCCCGTCACTCGTAACGTATCTTACGAATCAGGAGCAATGGAATGGCAAAGATAAAGTGTGTGCAATACCCTGTGTACAGACCTAGGCGATTATCTTTGAGGTAGTTACCCTTCTATAGCAACTTCTCGTGGAAATGTAACTGGGGTGATTACGAGCTGATTTCTCTCGTTTGAAAGTATTCGTAAGTATGTCATGAAAAGAATTTTGTTTAGTTGTAGGACGGAAGGTCAATAACAGAAACAGTTCTCGTAAATGGTACCATACGTCAGGATCACAGTGGTATTGTATGTGCTAAGATTAATGTGTTCTTGGTGTTGTGGGTGTGAGAAACACTGGGCAGGCCAATTCAAGCCAACGACACCCAGTAAGCTGCAAAGACGGACGAATCACCAGCAACAGTGTCGGTAAGCCCAACTGCGGAGAGGCATGGTATTTAACCCACACTCTAATGCTTAGTAATCGTTCACTCGTGAAACACACATCTCCATCGTGCTAGTCATATTCCTTCCACCAACGTGGCTCGAACCAACACTTGTCAGGCGCCAGACACCGTCTCGAAGTCTCAACGACCTCGACCAACGGAGCGGGTTAATGGAATGGTAATTAAGGAAGGACCATAATCTACGTGGCTTAGTCTAGTGGGGTTCGGTTAAAAGCTACGATGGGCTACGTGGGGGGAAGGGGTTCGTGCCAAGCCGTTCATATTATTTGTTACAGATGGAATAAGGCACAGAACACACAACAGCATGTGAATATTTAATTATCTTCGTATGTAATTTACTATGGTCTGTCAAGAAAAAAATGTCTTCTGTAATCAATAGGGAAAAAAGCTACGTGCCACGCAGGGGGTGTAGGTGGGGGTGTAGAAGCAAAAAACCGAGCGTGGTGGGTGAACGGTTAACGTTCTGGCCTCGCATTCGGGAGGACGCTGGTTCGAATCCCCGTCCGGGCATCCAGATTTGGGTTTTCCATGGTTTCCCCAAATCACTCCAGGCGAATGCCCGGTTGCTTCCTTCAAAAAGGCCATGGCCGAATTCCTTCCCGTTCCTTGTCCCCAGTCCCATCCCGCCTCTAATGATCTTAGCCGTCGACGAGGCGTAAAGCCGTAATTAAAAAAAAAAAGTAGAAGCAAAAGACATATCAAGCTAAATGATGGAGGGGGGGTTCACAGGAGGCGAAAATGGGGCTACGTAGTTTATGAACTTTCCCTTACAAAAGAATTATCTCCTTTTTTATATACAGCTAAAACCCTAATTGCTGATTTCACCACTATGTACAAAAATCTGGCAGAAATACTATGATCCTCTGTACCTCTAATTTGAGAATTTTACTCCTTAAATTTCGCGATCTTCCTGTTTACAGATATGTTTCATATCGTTAACTATGTCTGCGCTCGTATTTTCAGTTATATTTTTTACTGCTTCCTACGATTGCTGGTGAATCGCTGTTATGTCCTTACATCCCTACTGAAAGCTGGAAGCTAAACATAACATTTGATGTTGCTGTACAGCGCGCTTCATCGTTTGCCTTGGTGACAGCCGTGTAGTTGGGTTGGGATGATCTGGAATATCGTAGACGTTGCTGTCGTCAAAAGCTAATTGAAAAGTTTATGACAGACCTATTTCAGGATGACAGCAAACAATTTTACTACCAGCAACATTCACAACTACGAATGATAGAAAAAATAAGGGCCAGAACCGATACTTTTCCGTACTCATTTTTTTCTACGAGCGATTAGGGAATGGAATAGAAAGGATTTATATAACGGGAAAACTTAGAATCCAATAGAAGTAGGTCTCGAGAAATCGCTTCTGCCTTCCTGATCTGGATTTTCCGTTGTTTTCCTAGATCTCTTCCAGGCGAAAGCCGGGATGGTTCCTCAAAATACACCACGGTCATATCCCGTATATCCCTTCCGATGCATAAACGATTACACATTAGGATAGGTGCAACGCACCGATCACCACCCACTTTTAGTAAATCGCGGAGTAATAGTTCCACTTTTAACCGGAATGTTTGTGAGTGTCCTTAAACCACGTAGCTCCATTTTGGCCTCCTGTGAGTTCCCCCACGTAGCCCGAAGTGTCTTTTGTCTCTACCCTCCCCCCCCTCCCCTACCGCGCAACTTTTTCCCCAATTAATTCCAGAAGACATTTTGTACTGTTTTCTCTTGTCAGACTAATACGGAGATAGTTAAATGACGGAAATAAATATTTACATGCTGTTGTGTGTTCTGAACCTCATTTAACTGTAACAAACAATATGAATAAAAGCTACGTGGCCTGGCTCGGAACCCCCCTCATCCCCCCCCCACGTAGTCCAGCGTAGCTTTCCAGCCACCCCCTCTCTCCCCAGAGCCACGTAGTTTATGGACGCTCCCTGTCCTGTGTTAAGCATTAGCTGGCTAATCCCTTCCCGGTCGCTGTTTAAAACCAATGACATTTTCATAAATGTAACAGCAAAGAGCGCATTTTGTACCAGCTCGTTTCTATATCCGTCAATTTTCTCTAACAAGAGACCCGTTGAAAGAATGGAGGTTTTCCCGATGTATCAGCTATATAAACGTTAACGGACCCTGCCACCGTGCGAGCGCGTCAATTCGACGCACTCTCTAGATGGGAGACCCGAGAACGTTTTATACAAAAGAGCCATTGTGTTTCATCTCAGATCGATCCGAACGATGTATTGAATTTTTGAGAACTTACCAGCCGGGAAGATCGTAGGCTTTGTGGTCGAAATGGCCTGGTGACAGGATTTCTATTGGCTGCGCATTCCGCCCCTATCTAATCGGCCTTAAACTAACCCAGTAATTCTACCGGGGATAGGGGGTCTACAGCTTAACGTTGAAACCGAACTACGGAAGCGTTCTGTCATTGTAGAGCGGTCTGACTGCTCAGGGAGAGAACAATTGCGTTTGGATTTAACGCTGCGGCGTTATGTAAAAGACCTTTTACACAATGATGCGGTGTCACCAGAACAGACAAGAGACCAGATCTCGTATGTTGTTCGAGGTTAGTTGCATGTAACTAAGGTTTCATTCATTAAATTAATTAATTCAAAATCTTTTCACTTTCGGTAACGCCTGTATCATATTGTGGAGACAATTTATATTGCCCTGTAGAGTACATTCACTATTTAACTTGACAGTTGCGTACGCATTCTTACTTATTTTACTTTTGAGTTGTTGCGATCAGGGGCGCCGGCTCTGTGGGTGCTCGGGGGCTCCAGCACCCACGAGAAGTAACTAGTGGGTGCGGAGCACCCATGAACATAGATATCGAAACTAATCTTCAATCGACTTTGAGCGATAACTTTATTACCGACTCACAAGCCGCGTGATAGAGCGAGACGTCTCAACGAGCTTGCACGACTGGCTGTCATACCCAAGGAGAATACCTAACACCAACTAGTAAGTGGTAAGTATGATCTGTGACGAGCACGTTAAGCCCTCCGTCGCGCCACTCCCGTTCTTTGCTGCTGCGGCTCGCGGCTCTGTCAGTCAGCCTATAGTAAATAAAGCGCGTGCATAGAGATCGCGACGCGCGTGTTGTTATTGTGTTTATTTCAGAAAATTCGTTGCTTAGATTGATAAATTCGTCGTTAGAGATCGTGAGATGCCCAAATCTGAACCTTACACTAGCAGCTCTTCTCAACTTAGTACAGCTTGAAAAGACCGAAAATAAAATGTTATTTCTGCAAATTCATGAGAAAAGGAGTAGTTTTCACAGTGGTAGACAATTTTTCCTTGCCTGTTTTATATTGGAGATTGTAACACATCTTAGAATTTCGCATAACGAAATTAGTTTCGAAGATAGCGAGTTCAATTGAAGTATATGGTACCACCATTTTAAAGCCATTTTTACAGTTAATTTTGATAATAATTCCAAGTTATATGTCCTAAATAAGCATTAATTCAAGTATGAACAGTAAATTCAAGAGTTAGTTTCATTTAAACAGCTGTTGAGAAATTTAGGCCTAACCTCAGATTTGAGTAGGTAATATTTGACTTTCATATCACTTCGCTAAATCAGTATATTTCTTTAGTTCAAAAGATGTTTAGGTAAATAAGTAGCCAGAAGATGATAAAGTTTGTTGTTAGAAAATCTTACTTAGAGAATAAATATGTTTAAAAGTGATTTGCCGGTAAAGAATTTTGTCACGTAATTTTCCACTCTAAAATCGAAGTATTCAGTCATCAGAAAACAGTTAAGAAGTCAATTGATAGATAGAAAGTAGCGTAATTTTGGTTGTAACAACTTATTAAAATTTTGGAAAGTTTCATGGGTTTTAAAGATCGTTTTTTTAAATATGATTTGGTATAGCAAGACATGTGCTTCATGAAAAAGTTAAATATTTCAGTCTTATTCGGGAATTCATGAAAAGAAATCATGTTCAGAGTAAATTTTATTTAAATATCAAGATTTTTCAGCAAATTTTATTTCAAAATATTAAATAATTGTAATGAAGTGAAATAGGTTTTGGCGCCAGAAACGCTCGAAATCGGACCGCATTCGGGAGGAATAATATTTCAGGGAATATACTTAGAGATTACAAATTTTTACAGCAACCGTTTTTCAATATGGAAATTTGTTTGAAGCTATTTTCAAGTCGATATTTTGAATAATTTAAGTAGTCAAATTTTGTTTTTGAACTTTATACCACTTTCAAAATTATTCGATATCAGATGATAGAAGAGCAATAGGAGAATAGAATGAAATTGGTTTCAGCTTGATAGGAGTAATATTTCGAAAGTTATGTCAATCACATCTAAATAACTCTTTTCTGGCGAAACTATTAAAATTACAAAACATTTTATAATAATTTAATTTGACGTTTGTAATAATATCTTGCAAGTACCAAAATTTCAGAGAGATAGGATTATTTTTGTTGTCAATGTCAAATTGTATGGCGAAATATCGTCAGAAACTTATCAGTTTTCTGATGCGATTCGTAGGAACTACCGGAAAGCTTGGTTCCCAGGGGTAGATAGCATAAATACCCCCTCCAGAACCTTGCCTCTCCCCAGTCGCCAACAGCAGTCTAGTCTTGCAGTACCAGCTTTGGGCTCGTGGCGCGGCAGATTACAAACTTGCGCGGAAATGGTTATCTTGTGAAATCATGGGTGAAAGTAACTTCAAATACCTCATGTATCTAAGTAGCTGTGGGGGCGTGAGGTTGGTCTAGCTCAAATGGTTGGTCGGATCTGCAAGATGTTCCTCTGTAAACTTGTCTGATCACCTGTGCAGTTTTCTGAGTTTTGAGAATATAGTTATCAAATAATAATGGACTAGTGAACATCATTTGAAATTACACCTTTCCGTACCTTTGGGTTTAAATAAGCTATGTGGCGACCAGGTCATTATATTTAAGTCAGAGCCTGTAGCATCCTAGGCTACGCACGGTTGTAGCTGAGACAAGGTGTTTACCTAATCCCCAAGGTAGAACTTTGTTCCTCACAAGATATAGATACAGAGTTTCGACCAATCTGTAAAGAAATCATGTATAGTGACATTCCTGCGCCGAAAAAAATCGAGACTTGATGAGCCCACTAAATTATTCGCTCAAAGTAGCTTTTTTCATCAAGCAATAAAGCTTTAGCAATGTTTAAAAAAGTATTTAAATTCTGGCCTTCACTGTTTTTGTTTATTGCATAAGGCTAGATAAGAATGTGGCGCGAATGAACACTGCATGTTATCAAAAAATAAACTCGAAAACACGAAAACAGCTAGTACCGCCCTCTTAAAATTTATTTCAACTCTTCGTTTTTTAATGAACCGAGGTTTAGCTATAACGAACCACGGAGGATGAACATTTAAATTACATTCGATTCTTGAAGCCGCGATAACAGGATGTTTCGAATTAAAAGTCGTGGTTCCAGCGCAGCAGATATAGATGGTTGTCACACTAACAAACTGTGTACAATTTTGATTGACGAAGTACTGCATAGCATAATCAAACCAGTACAAAATGCTGTCTATTACTCAATTGTGGTTGATGAAACTAGTGTTATTTCAAATAGTGAACAAGTCACTTTCTGCTTTCGCTTAAAATACATGAAACTTATTTATTTGTCATATGGCTGAGCAATTAATGTAATACAGATAAATATATACAATGACAAGAACGTTGGTAGCTTTCACAAAGCGATGTACAGTTGTTGCAGCCATACTATGAAGGAAGTTGCGGCACTGAAAACATAATGAAATAGTCCATCGTACTTTCAGAGAGTGCTGTGCTCCACTCTCTGGGAAGGAGCTCCACAATCACAGATAGAAAAATCCTGAAGTTTCCACTTATAAGAGTATGGAGTTGCATTTGTTGTGGCCTGTTCTTAGGTGATTTATTTTGACTCACTGGTCTCTCTTCATATGGAAGCCCGGAAATCCAGTTGTAGAATCTTCAATATCTTTATGTTTCACAGGTGCAGAGTTCCAGCTTTGCCGCCACACATGAAACTATTAACGGTTTCTATGAAACTGTCTCCACAACATCCGAAAATTTGTTTGAAATATTCAATGACTTACCAAGAAGATACGACATAAATATCAAGATGTGTAGGGGACTATGTACAGATGGCGCTGCTAATGTTAGTGGAGTGCATACTGGCCTTCAACCGTGGGTTAAAGCAGTCGAAGCAAGGGCAATTCATGTGCATTGAATCGCTCATTAGTTACTCCTGATTGTTCAAGACTCAAAGGAAAAAGTGCTTGCAATAAGAGATTTTTTAGTGTTAGTAAGAAAGCTTATTACCTTTGTACATGGTTCAGCAATACGCCAAGCCTGTTTTCAATCAATATAGGCAGTTGACGATGCTGGAAACAATTCTCCGCAGCATGTTTGCCCAACAATCTGGTGTTGTATATCTTCCTTCAAAACTATTCTAAACGGTTATAGTATCCTTTAAGTTATTTTAACGACAGAAAAAGTCGTAAGGTAATTTCCTTGTGAAAGCAAAATGGTTTTTAAAAAGTCTTCAGTCTTTTCCATCTTCTTTTACTACAAAATTTCTGATAGAAATTCTCTATCTTGTCGAAGCTCTGAATACAACTCTATGGGAAATTTCTTTGCAGCTGCTAAAAACTGTCAATAATATTAATACTGTAAAGCACATTATACCATCACAAAGAACTGACGAAAAATTTCAACTGACTGTGAACTTACCTCTTATCTTGGAATTGGAAGAACCTAAAACTCCAAAAGTAAGAAGGATTTCTCAAAAGATAGACAATTCATCAAGTAAACTTCACCAATTTACCTCGTCATTTGACTTTCATGTAAAAATATGTTTTGAAGTGTTAGATAAAGTCGTAGGTTGTATTAACAACCGCATTACTGAAAATGATATGTCACATTTGAGTAACATGGAACATCAATATTTCCTATTGAGCAAGCAGCAGTTATGTGAAACAGTTCTACGTAGATAACTTTGTTGTGGATCGTTTTATTCTTCATCGCAAAATGCTTTAAATATTACACCAGTAAAAAATGGCAATCTCAAAAATGTGGAAAACATTGTTTCATTTATAATTTGTCGTTTGTACCATGATAGGTATCCGTTCTTCATTGTTGAAACTAGCATTTTTTACCATTATTTTTTTCCTTCTCCTTTGTATCTCTGTACTAATTGCTAGCGGACATAAAACAGATGTAACTGGGGATACAAAATCATTAGTTGAATATTAACTGTGATTGTAAACTTGAAAATCTGAAAGCGGACCCATTTTATTGGCGAGGAACAGAATTTATAAAACGCAAAATCTCGTTGTGCTAAGCTGCCTTATCTTGAAATATACTGGAGGGATTTGAATACGATTATACATAAGACAAGCTGATACCCGTGACTTCCTTCATTTCTTAAAAAAGTTTTGAAGGTTTTTTTGGTCCGAAACCTTAAATATTTCCAGGATGAAAGATAGCTTAAGTTACTTCCTGCAAAATCAACATCTGCCAATGAAAACCCTATCAAAATCTGTTCACCACTTTGCAAATTCTTTAAAACAACTGAGTCATCAAATGAGGAAGAGCACCCATGAGGTTTTCCGAAAGCCAGCGCCACTGGTTGCGATGTAGTTTATCAGGCATAGATTGGGGACCGTCCCAACATTCACTCAGGACGGCTGGTACGGCGGGCTGCTACAAGGTTACATCATTGGATGGCACTAATATTTTCCTAGATTGCATATTTGATGTTGAGATTGTTAACTAATACTATACGGTTTTGAGATCTCTTTTTTCAGACTGAATCTGTTTTTTTGTTTGGAACTATAATTGGATTTAAATCATTCATGCCAAATCCTCATAGGAGTAGCTTTATGTTATGGCCACCATTTTCTATTGAAATTAATGTAACTAAGTTCTTTATGATGCTGAGGAATTATATATGCCGAAACAGATCAAAAGTGTTCAGTAAATTATGGACCCAGATACAGCGGCATAAATTTTGTTAAATTTAAACCCAATTATTATTTAATAAATACGTCAATGAAACTGTTGTAAAATTTTATTCATTGTATAACGCGTTTCGCCTCTGGTCGAGGTATCTCCAACGTTCACTATTTTTATTTATATTTCCGACGAGAGGCGAAACGCGTAGGAAAGTAAAAAAAATCCAACAACAGTTGCATTAGACAATTTAATAATTAGTAATTTATTATTTTAACAATCAACTGCAGAAGAAATGACCTACATTAATTACATACTAAAAGCAATTGTTCTCTATCTCTACCATTAATTTTGTGTCTAAAAATAAATATAACTTTATTCCATCATCCTTTAAATTTATGTGTCATTATGATAAACAATAATTGGCATCACCATGAATGAGAAAATTATCTCACCTTCTCCGTACAAACAGTACATCTTACCGCATGCTCCTAGTAAATGCATTACAAGAAGAGCACATAATTCAGCTAGCCTCTAGTTCATTGCAAATAGTTGTATTCGGATAGCCCTTTCCTTTACTTTGAGCGATTTGGTTCTTAATAACTCAATGAACATATATTCAGATGACACGCCAAAGAACATTGTTTCACAACCAGAAGAGCATATACAAATGTGTAACCGAGCGTGGTGGATGAGCATTCGGGAGGACGGTGGTTCGAATCCACGTCCGGGCATTCAGATTTGGGTTTTCCACGGTTTTCCCAAATCACTCTAAGCAAATACCCGGATGCTTCCCTAAAAATGCCATAGCCGAATTCCTTGCCGTTCCTTGTCTCGAGTCCAGTCCCGCCTCTAATTACCTTGATGTCAACGACGCGTAAAGCCATAAGTAAAAAAAATGGTTAGTGTATCAAAAATGAAGAGCCGCAACATACGTTCCTGCTCCTTATTTATGATCAATAATTTTGTAAAATAAATTCTAAATAAAGTGTAGGTGTGAGTTTATCCCACTGTTATGTTTTTATTTTTTATTTTTTTTAAGTGTTTTTTCGATATTAGTAGAGGTAACATGATGCGTGATGTTCATTGTCTGAAGACGATTTCAACGTTTTGGTCGAATGGATGTATGAGTAACGTGTTCCTGTGTTGTGTTGGCCCCACCAGCGACATCTGCTCCCAGTGGGGGTCGCTTTTTGTAGCTACGCGCAAATAACACGTGTCAACATCACTCCCATCTTATTTCCCTAATCTTAACTCTTGTCTTTACTGCCGCACTTGCACTATTTCCTGCGTGCCGGTGATAGATGCTGAGAAGTACCAAATCTAACAATTCTGTTGCATTAAATAGAGGACTTTATTTGGCTGACATATTTTTTTCTTCTACGAACCTTAGTTCTCATTTGTGCGCTTCATTTACTTTAATCTTTCTTTCCTCTACAATTCTTTCCATTAACAAATTAACCAAACCCGCATGTCTTTAAATTCCACTTACTTTTTTCCCCACCGATCGCTTTCAAAATATTTTTATTTCGTTCTTTATATTTCGACTTATTTTTTAACATCCTTCTACAGCTTCACATTTTAATGCTTCAATTTGTCTACCTCCTGGTATTTCTAAGTCCAATTTTCACATCCAGATAGTTTTGTGCACCATACATACAGTTTTAGAAAATTCTCAGTCCTATCCCGATGTTTTAAACTAAAACGCAAATCCCGTTCTGTTATAATTCTTTCCTTCAGTCAAAACAGATTCGGTAATTCCTAAACTATATCGGTGTTTAAAGTAGTTCATCAGAATAATGATACACGATAATAAGAGAAGACAGTGCCTCGCCAATGTGGCGCCACCACACTTGATCAGGGGGTGTAATGGCACCAGAATCGAATCATCATCGCCGCGATCCGCCTCATTTACTACACAATAAACAAACAAAAATACACTTATCGCACACAAAATATTGTTACACGTTTCGCAGACAGATGGCACCATAATAGTGTAAATGCTCCAGATCTACAAATCAGGTTCTATCACGGGTAGGACACATGTTGCCCTACTCTCATACTTACGCACCGGACGCTTTTGAACAGGTACTGGTGTCTCGTGGTTCGCCGACACGAAAGAAATAAAAAGAGGGTAGTAATACAACGTTCATCGATGAAACTATTTGAAAAATTAATTGAAACGAGCTAGAAACAATTTCTGTGTTTATTAAAATTGAAAATGTCACTTGGGTAACAGAAGTTAATATTTTTACTGAGATACTTCCTAAATGTCATCGTCCAGTTTCGTCTAGCACGTTACAGACAAGGCACAGCGGGGCTCGGGTTCAAACCACCGTACAGGCCGTCATGACTACAATTTTTTTTATCATCTCAGTGTATTCTGTGACGGTTCCAAATTTCTGCTTTAATAAATGTACAGTTGACAAACAACACATATCACACACTGCATAGGTACCAGCATTCACAGACAGATGGCGACACTTGCGCATTCCTTACGGTGGTTTCCCACGGCCCGTGGTTTTGTAGGCCGCGCCAAGCAGCCCAATTGTACGGATCAGCACGCGTCACAGGCTAGCCCTGACCACCTCACAGTCACCTCCGTACCACGTTGCCTGGTGTCGTTTCAGCTACCCGGCCGTTTGATGTTAACCGACTGGGCGACGGATAGAGGCGCGTCATCCCTTCCAGTGGAGGCGGGTTATTTCCCATGGACCGCTGTTCCTAGCTAGACCGTCGCGGCCGCCAAATGCATAGGTCGTGGGAAGTCACCTTTAGCAGCCAGAGACAGACAAGCCATCTTGTGAACAAAGTTTCCTCATTCTCGTTACAGGCACTTCAGAAAGACACCAGCTACCTGTTTGTTCAAGCAGCTAGTGGTAATCAATAGGAAGGGAGGGGGACAAAGCCTCGTCATAGTTAGAACCACATTTGTCAACTTTCGAGCGTTTATCTTAAGGGTGGAATGTTTGTGTTGCCATCCGTCTGTGAAACTTGTAACTAATGTTCTGTATGATACTTTTATTATTGTTTGTGGAATCTGTAGTTTATAAGGCGAAGATTGGTGTCCGTTCCAGCATTCGTCTTAGGTGATTGCGCGAAACAGCCTAAAAACCGCAATCAGGGCGGCCGGAACGCGGGGTCCAAGATTCGAACCCTGTTCCCGTTGCCTCGCAGAAACTATGTCAAAACTACCCAACCAATTTTCGAGATGGGCCACAGTTTCTATTCGAAGTTAGCCTGCGGGCCACATAATACTTGCCTATAGTTACAATAGATATTTAAATATAACAAAGATAGAAGTAACACAGTTTAATTACAATAAAAAAAGAAAAAAACTACCAATAAAATATTTGCAGATGCTTTTTTTAATTGTAGTAAAAAAGAAAGAAAGAAAAACAAAGACATCAGTGAGACCTTTCCAGAAGTTTTTGAGCTAGCATATCGTTGTTGCTGGCGGGCAAATTCGTGGTCCCCGAGCCTGGGTTGGGCAGTTCTATGTCGTAGAAGCAAGCCTTGCATAATAAGAAGTTAGAAATACAACTCGAAATCAGTATACGCAGTTCCTCCAGGATTTCACAATCTACGGCCTGTGAGATGTGAGTTAATTCGAAGCAAATTTCAACTCAGTCGGTATTTTAAGCTGTGGGTGCTCTTTTTTTTTAGCTATGGTATTGTAATGTTGTTGGCCGTTGTGTTATTTCTATCAAACGACCATTACATTTTTTTGTTTATGGCTTTGCGCCTCGTCGATGTTGAAGTCGAGATGATTAGAGGCAAGACGGGAGGAGGCCATAGCCTTCTGAAAACCCATACCGGCATGGCTGGAGTGATTTGGGGAAACCACGGAAAATCCAAATCTGGATTGCTGGACGGAGCTACGTCCTCCAGAATGCGAGGCCAGGGCGCTACAGCACACCCAACACTCGCGGTGACCATATGATGTGCGTTGTAATATAGTAGCTACATTTTTCCTTCTCAGATGTTCAGACTGCAGATGCAATAAGGCGTGGAGCTGTCTCTAAGAAAAAAAAAATCTCATTTTTTCCACTTGATCGGACTGACAGTTTTAATTTCCTGTATCGTTCGAGATGGATGGACTGCTCGTCGGGATACCTATTTTACAGTCTAAAAGGAGGACAGCGTGTTTTCAGGTTAAGTGTTATAGTAGTACGTATGGGAGTGTCTGGTGGTATATGCAATCTGATACTCTGCAATTAACGCTTGTACTTTTTATATAGTATGTGATTTACCGCATTCTGACAGCTCTGTACAAACCACTTTTTCATAGAAATTACTGACGGCAATAAAACACAATGCGACACATGCGATTTTAAACACCGTTATCTTTTTGTCGTTAGTTATCGAAAGAAACTAAAGCACTGTCAATACTGTGTATGGAATTACTGAGCAGTTATGTAGATGGAGAACGATGAAATAAAGGAGTGTGAAAATATGTGGTGAATGACCGTCCCCGGGTTCTGTTATCACTGAGGGCTGGAAATTTTACACATTTCTCAATTTCACGTCTGTCCGTAGTTGGGATTCGACGTTAAATTGTCCTGCTTCTGATCAGTCAACCTTTGGTTTGTGTACAAAGGTAAATTCTATACTATTGGTTATCTACATCGACGGTTTCCGTGTATAGGAGTTTGTTGCTTAATAAAGTGATGTCTAAAATAAACCTGTGTCGATTTACGAACAATGTGATAATCGTCGCCATCATCATCGGTGCTCTGCCCTAAGACAGATTTACACATGGTTGCTCTCCTTGCAGAGAGTCTTACCATGCACTAATAGGAAATTTTAATGTGGTAGTATCCCGTTACTTTAGACTTATATTGGAAAGATGTTGCGTTGTTATCTGTCTGCAAAACGTTTAACTTTGTTTTGTATGTGAAACGTGTAGTTTAGGAAGCGGAGATTGGGAACCGTCCCAGACATTGTCTTGATGATTGCGGATATCTTAACGTTGTCATCCGACGGACGAATCTCCTTCAACAATGCCTAATGCCCTTACTCCATATCCACTGCGGAGAAGTTTGGGATTTAAGTCAGGACTTAAATACACAATCCGTGAACAGCAATTGTGCACCAACAGCTTTCCCACCCTGCCAGCCAAGTCGTGATGATGATAACTTCTCCCCCCACCAGCACTCCGGACACTACTCGGTGCAACAGCCAAGTGAGCCAACGGGGTGGCTGATAATCGTCTAAAATACAATTTTGGATGGCTTACCGTAGTCATATAGGGGAATCGAGGAACATACACAGAAACGTACACCGTCCACAGATACTTGGTGACACTGAACCCTTTCTCTTCCCTCCCCCTTTTACCCATGATACGATCCAAAACCTAGAACCTTTTTTTTTTTTTTTTTGCTTGTGGCTTACGCCTCGTCGACGTCGAGGTCATTAAAGGCGAGAAAGGACTGCGGGAATCGAATAGGAAGGAATTCGGCAGTGGTCTTTTTGAAGGAACCATTCCGGCATTTGCCTGGAATGATTTGGGGAAACTATGGAAAACCAGAATCTGGATTGCCGGAGAGTCATTCGAACCCGCGTCCACTCGAATGCGAGGCCAGAGCGTTACCTCTCACCCACCACACCCGATGATTAAGAACCGGCCACAGAATCTGTGACAGGACAATTAGTAACAGAAGTTGCATCAAAACGCGGGGCTGAGTCCTTGATAAAGCGAGAAAACACTACAGTGATGATTATTTATTGAATGGTAATGTACCTTCTCCTTCTCGCAACAATCAGAATCTATCGTTCTCTCCCATATTACCTACTGTCGCTCATAAACTCTTGTCATATGCAGCAGAGTCCATTAAAAATCGTGTTCTTACATTTGAAATACTTTGATGTATTATAATTATAATACTACATCATTGAAAATTATCTATCGAACTGATGTCTTCTAGTACAGTAACAGAGAATTACAAAAGGACGGAATTCTGCATCGCTAACCTGAGTGCGTACTAGGTTTCTAGAGCAACGTCAATCAACTTGCGCAATCTATGTCAACCTATTCCAGTCTATGTTTCTGCCGTGCTCTGCTGTATTGCGTAGTGCATCGTCACTATCCCACATGTCACAGTCATGTTTCAAACTAGGCTAAAAACTGTGATCTTTTCAGCAGTCATTCCCCACGTTATTTGAAGGCGAGTTAAGTGCATCTTATAAAACCTGTTAGTGGAATGTAAGTAGTAATAGTCGGGAAGTCGGCATTGATTTCAACGCTGGTGGGGGAAGGTTTGCACCTGATATTCGGTTCGATCCTTGTTACATGGATCCTGATGCTTGTTTTACTTTGTTTGGTGGAGGGGACGGTGGTTTTAGTTTTGATACCAAGATTTAATTGTATAAAGGCCGTTGTTGATATTCTTCTCATTCCTTGTTTCCAAGCCTATCCCTTCTGAAATAACCTTCAAAATATGTCTTCTACAGGCATTTCACTATCCGCCTCTAAACAACCCACATAGAGCTTGAAGTATGTGGGAACTTGACAAGACTATAAAGCTACATGCGCCATATTACAACTCAAAGTCTTGCGATCACTGGAATATTTTCAAGAAAAATAAATATATATATACCAAGCGTGGTGGTGAGCGGAGAGTCTCTGGCTTCGCGGATACGACGAATCCCCGTCCGGCCATTCAGATTTGGTATTTCTATGGTTTCCCTAAACCACTCCAGGCAAATTCCGGGATGGTTCCTTCAAAAAGCCATGAGCGAACTTTTTTCCCGTTCCTTGACTCCAGTCCTATCCCGCTTCTAATGACTTCGCCGTCGACGTGGTGTAAAGCCATATTAGTTATATTCTTTATCAAGAAATACAGGTCACATAACTCCATATTTGGACGACAATTTGAAATTTTTATTATTTGTTGTTATTGGTAACATTTACCTGGTTTCGCTACATTCTGACTTTCCGTATAGCTGCGTCTATTTTATTTTTTATTTTTTTTAGGAGGGGGGGCTGGGTTTTAGTTTCGAATATCTTTATTCCCATAGCTCTTTCTTTTGTTTTATACGGTTATACCTTATTTGTTGGTTGTTTAAACGATCCCGTTTTTACTCCAGTTTTAGCTTGGTTTACAGCGTGGGATGTATTTATAAGATGTACACGTATAGTGTAATAGTTTAGATATAACTTTTGTAACTAGGAGATAGCTGTTACAGACAGATAAGCATCTACACTTTCTCTTAGTTGCGGGGTAGAAAAGGTTGTGCCAGTGTAAAGTGTTTTTTATGCTTTTTTCGTGAAAGATTCAATTTGCTGAGTTAGTGTGAAGCAGCGGTGAGTCAGATATAACAGCTGAAGATATTTTTCTCGAAACGGTTATTTGACTGCATCTTACGACATATCTCTTTTGTGCATTGTCTATTCGGAAGGAAATAAAAAATAATGCAGTAGATTAGATTGATCCAGGATGAATTGCAGAATATATAGAAGTTTCTTTCGTATTAGGGCTTTATATTTTGTCAACGATGTGGTATTTACAGTCGAGAAAGGCTTGTTGCAAGAAAATATGCTATGAAATTAATGAAGAACCATCCCATTATTGCCCTGCAGTGATTTCGGGAAAACGTGTAAAACCAAAATCTTGACATTCACGATATTTTATGCCTCCTCACAAATATCAGACCCGAACGTTACTGCTCTCCAACAGTGATAGGTATAGAAAGAGACTCAATAATTACTTTATGATTTATGATGAAAATTTTGTTGGAAGAAGGAGATGATGTCGAGTTCAATCATTAAATGAAGCTTTCCTGTCTCTTCGAAGGATTTTCAAAATCTTCATATGTGTTAGAGCTGTCTTTAATGGTTCCATAATATATTGGTACAACTTAATAAAGACAGTAAAGCACCTTATAAATGTATTCCATTCTGTATGAGTCATCACTAATATTCTTGTTCGTTCCCCGCATATAAGGACGACACTAAAATTTCGTCCGTCAGAACCCAGCGTCGGATTGTCTAGATTACGAGATCTCAATATTGAATACGAATCTGAGAAATTTATTTTACAATACGGTTATGAATTTCCCCTTTCCTTATGGATGGACTGTAAATATTTAGAAACCTTCAGAAGTGGACGTCAATTTTTCAAACCAACTCACCTCCAGATACCACAGCCAAATCTCACCGATTTATAACTTGGATTGATTTGATTACATTTTCGTGTTTGGCACAATATAATAAAAGAGTTGTCATGAGCGACAATAAACACGTACTTCAGTCACCATTCGTATGTTGTACCTTGACAAATTCACCAGCTCAGTATTAAACTTGAGGTAATCTTGGCAAATATTAATGGTAGCGCACGCTTCTCTAATCTCTGAAGTACCCACCCAACTGTAAGTTTCTTCTTATTAATACCATCTCTAACACTAACTGCGCTAAAATATACTCACATGGAATGTAAAAGCAGTGACAATGGTGAAAAATTTCGGTACTCCAATCTCCAGTTATGTTTTACGTGGTTTTCATAATTCCCTCTAGCTGAATAATATGTGATTTTTTTTTTTATATTCCTCTGTTTAGTTCCTACAATAATGAAACTATCTATTAAAGGTACATTCGGCAAAGAAATATAAATAATTTTCGAATTTTAATGTTAGCTAATTTCAACGATTTATAATAATACTTTGAGTCTATAAACACTTTCTATTAATGTTACCAATACTGGAATATTCTTCAAAAGAATGAGAAATATTCACTTTCCGTGTTGTGGTCGAGTTTATAGTTCAGAATTTTCTTCAGTACCAGGCAAGGAATGGATGGTGCAGGTTGAATAACCAACTTTTTCGATTAAGGATCCTAGTACGTACTATAAAATCATCACCGTAGACAAAAATTCACTACCAAAAGTTAATAATTATTTTATTCTTCACTGATTTCGGCTCAAGAAGCGCAAAATAATAAGCTAACAACAGCAACTTATTCCTTAGCACAAGTGTGTGCAATTCTGGAAAATTAAGTTTCACGTGACCCTATATGGTCTTGTTAGATTTCCGTGATATGTTGACCGCGATGTGATTAATCATTGTAAAATGCGGATTCCACTGGAACCGATTTCGCCCGAGTATATGGTCTGCCGAATACCACCGACATGTGAACGCATTGTCACGCGTCTACCACACACGGCCTACTCGGACTAATCCCATGGAAATGGGATTAGCCGAACGCATGCTAAGCATCTGGTGCTCTCCTAATAAACAAATCTTAATTTTTATCTTGCATTTTATTTTGATTATATTTTCAAACATTGTGGTGGTAGACTGCTGCTGTGAATATTTCAATAAAAATATTTGCGAAAAGGACAACTATTGTAAGTGCTTCTACTGAGTTACAATAATATTTCTTTTTCTCGTGATGCCATTTCCAATTCCGGCGTAAGGTACTCTCCTGAGAAGATGAAATAGGATATTTTTCCCATTGCCTTCCCCAGTGTGTGTACGTTTAGGTGACTCTGATAGTGTGCGTATTCAGTATAGCGTATTGTGTTCTATGGAATAAGAGATGAAGAAGGGAGAGGGTAAAAGTCAGCCCTAATCTTCCGAAAGACACCTAGGCTTAACATCCCCATACAATGGAAGAATCATTCAATAAGCAATTTATAATTTATTTGTAGTAACCAAAATTGAATAGTAAATTGTACACACAGTTTAAAACAATGTAACTGATGATGGAAATAACATATAGGCCTACAGTATTATATTTTTTATCAGTGCACTTCTGTACATTTTAAGTCTGACTGTTTGGAACCGAGTCAGGTGATAAGCGATATCGTTCCCGCCTGGAATTTGGGAGGACGGGGGTGTAAATCCCCATCCGGCCATCCTGGCTACGGTTATCCATGGTTTTCCGTAGTTACTTGAGGCGAATTCCAGGATGGTTCCTTTAAAAGAACATAACCAAATCCTTTCCCGTTGCGTCCCCTAAGATCAGGTTGGCTGAACACTGTCCCAGCAGCCCACCTTCTAGGCTTTACCTGGGAAGAACAAAACATTTTTAAAAAAATCATTGTTTGAGAAAGTACTGTATTTTGATTAACTGTAAGTGAATTAGCTTGTTTGTTACATTTCCTTCTTTGTATCTTACAAATCGGACGAGCTGGTCGACCGTAATAACGTGAAATTTCTCCAGTTAAGTTTCAAACTATTAAACTCCTTAAAAATCGTTTGAATAGCTTTTAAGTTATGCCAGATTATAGTTGAAAAATTTTGAAATTCAGAATTGCCGGTGTGAGGTTGTTAGACATAGCTCAGAATTTGAGTTAGATTTTGGGCTGCGAAAACCCTGTCAGAATCAGTTCTGTAGTTGAGACGTGACGTCAGACAGACAGACAAAACGCCGTTACAATTTTATAAGTATACATAACTGCTCAAGGACCTTTTTTTATGAATATCCCAAAGTGGTTTCCTTCTGTAAGCATCCTATATCGATGGAATAGCGATAATAATGGTCCTGAGGCCTTGCGACCTGGTTACGTAAACCGTACTTGCTTGCCTTGAGCAAGTCCGCAAAGTACATGTAGGTTGCAATTGGCAAATCGTTTGTTTTGATTACCTCTTGCGAATATCGTAACTGGGTCAACCAACCATCACTGCTGCTTCCGCGCTTCCAACAAGGAATGCACTTGGGTCGTTGAACGGATATTACAAACATTTCTTCACCATGGGGAATGGCGCAATTTTCACACATCAGCTGTCCGTAATTGGTGCAAACGCCGCCGACGCTGTTCCTGTTACCAGAGCGCATAAAAAGCTTAACGATGACGACATTTGCCCCACATGTTTTTCGTGAAAGTATGACACACACTTAAATAATATCCCGTAGGAATAAAAAAAAAACTAGATGATACAGAACCTATCATAAAAACTGGATGCTAATAAGTGACCCATCTTCTGGGTTTACGCCTTGTCAACTTCGAGGTCACTAGAAATAGGAAAGGACTGTGAGCAAGGAACGGGAAGGAATTCATGCATGAACTTTTGAAGGAAACATACAGGCATTCGCCCGGAGTAGTTTGGGGGAAACAATGGAAATCCATATCTGGATTGCCGGACGAGGATTCGAAACGACGTCCTCCCGAATGCGAGGCCAGAGCGTTATCACTTACCCACCTCGATTGGTGTAAATGAAAATAAGTTATCATATTGTTAAATTCATTATTGACAAGAAAAAGTAAAATAAACAATTGTTTTATGCAGGTAGCTACGAAAATGAAAGAAAGTACTGTAATGTGAAGTCTGCAAAATAAATCAGTCTGCCAAATAAACAGAAAAAAATGTATTTACAAATTGAAGTGTTTCTTCTGACGAACAATTGCGCGAAAACGTTTTAGTGGTTATAAGAAATTCACCATTGGAGGAATGTATGACATAATTTTCGAAGTAATGAATAAAAAGGTTAAACCGGTAGTATTATTCGCTAAAAATAACGAAAAATTCCAATTGTAAAAATTTGTGTTGCCGTAACTATTTCCTTGTCATGTTTGAAATTTTTCTACTCTCTAATTCCGTAAGACTGTCTCTTAGGTCTGGTCGTGTTATAAGCAGTATTTAAATGTCTTTTTTTTTAAAATAAAAAACTGAATGTGGTGATACTGAATCACATGGGGTATAGAATAAGTAGTTTATGAAATATTGAAAAATTATATTTTTATTTCTGTTCTGGTGATTTTTCGTTTTCAGTCCATAAGGCTCTGTTCTAGGACCCCATTTATTTTTATTATACATCAGTGATCTTCCTGGAAACTTATCTGTCGGGGCTAAGAGCGTTTTATTTGCTGACGACACTAACCTGACTATTAAAAAAAAAAGTAATCTGGAATTAAATGCAAATAAAGTACTGTATGAAGTAGGAAATTATGGCAAATTCATTAAAATTAAATTTTGATAAAACATATTAGGTTTAATACAAAAAAATTATGCACAGCGACATTTACATATAAATCGTAAAGAGTATAAAATTCCTTGGCGTTCAATTAGATAAGAAACTTAATTGGCAAGAACGTATCACATAACTGTCGAAGAAGTTAAGTAGTGCCACCTTTGCAATAAGAACACTTTCTCTTACAGCAGATCTGGAATTAACGAAACAGGTTTTCTCCTCTGATTTTCATTCAGTCATTTGGTATGGCATAATTTTGGGGGAAGCACTTTGCACAGAAAAAAGTTCTCATATCACAAAAAGAACTATTAGGATTCTGCGTAGGGTAAAACAAAAAACAACTTGCAGACAACCATTTAAAAACTTAATATTCTCACATTTACTTCTCGGTATATATATGTTCTATGTGCCTTGGTGTAGAACATTTTAACTTTTTTCATCAAATTTACAGTTACAAAATTTCAATACAAATAACAAAAACACAAACGTGTACAAAACGCAAACGTCTTTGTGAATGATACAAAGAGTAGTTAGTTAATGATGGACTCATCTGTTTAACAAAGTATAAAACAGTTTTTAGATAATAAAGTAAAAATTTAAATAAAAACCGAGAAATTAACTTATTGGTAACTCCTACTGCATCCAAGAATTTATACAAAAGAACTAATTGTATCTAATATGCTTTTTGAAAATTCAGTTATGCGTTTTAATGATTAATTTTTGTTTGTTTGTTTGTAACATATAACACTTTCTCACCATGATTATTATCGATCTTATATATATATATATATATATATATATATATATTTCGCATCCCAGATGTCCTTCCTCAGCTGGGATCTATGGAACAAGAGTAATAAACAAATTATCTCTAAAGGTCGAGAACTTACCGAGCCTGGGAAAGGAAAGGGGGCAGCAGTAACATTCACTCCTGTTTTCCGGGTAGACGCTGGTTCTAGCCCCGGTCCCTTGGTTTCACAGAATGAATCTTGGCGAATACCGGGATCGTTTCTTCATAAAGAGCATTTCCTGTTTTCTTCCCATTCCTTGTCTACAGTCCTCTCCCGGTTCTAATGGACGTAATTTTAAAAAAACTCAAAAACTAAAAAGTAGGAGTTCACTAACGTGATGACGAAAGGATAGCTGATATTCTGATCTAGCCTACTAGCCAATGACAATCACTCGCGTGTTTACGTTTACGGCGCATGGAGCTGTTGGCTTGGTATGCGTACCAACCGGTGATTACATGGTTTCGCATAATTACGTAGGCGGACGCTGGGACGGTCCACAATTTCCGTCTCGAAAACCACACATCCAACAAACAGACTAACACGAAAGGGGTATACACTGTTGACAGCCTTACATTTGTCCTACTAATATTAGCTTCTGTGACTAGCTGGTTGATGTTGAAAATTGTCACTTAATCATCATCATCATCTTTGATTTCCCAATCCAACGGACCGGGTGTGGTAATTAATCTACTAACTTAACACCACTTCTCTTCTAGTATCATCTCCCACTCTATTCATCCAACCATCTTGCGTTTTGCTTCTTGGTCATTATCTACTAATCAGCTGTTAAAAATTAACCATGTTTAGTTTAGTTTGCCCCACTATTATTATTGGTTATCCTAGGTTCTATTAAAATGCCATAGGATTCTTTCCGAATTCCTGGATTCAATAGGAATTATTCATTTCTGGTTTTGTCTTCTTGGTAGCCGACCTGAGGAATTTAATTTCAGTCGCTTGAATGCGGCTGTTGTCGGCTCTAGTCAGAGTGGCAGCTTCTATTCCATATTCTAGGATGGGGTGCAGTTAACTTTTATATAAACTCAGTTTTGCTGCTTGTGGAGGGAGAGCTTTATTATTTGGGAAGCAGAACTGTAGAATTTTGTAAAAACACGAAAGTAGTTCCGAGATACAGGCGATCTAATCGTTAGCAAGAAGAAGAGTAGGTTGGAAGTGAATCGCAATTTATCAAAACAGCACCATTGCTGAAAGTATGTAAATCTTTTGTACCGTTTCAAAAAAAAAGAATAGGCATATAAGTTTACACGACGACAAATCAGTGATAAAATTGCTCCAGATTTCTAAGACGAGTGTCTTTAACTGTTAAAACATGTGATATGTGGGAGATTGACACGATAATTTAAAACCCATAAAGAGGAATTTAATTCCGAAATTAGATGTCATATAAATCCAAACCAACGGAGAAGATAAGGATATACAGTGGAAGAAATGTCCTATAGAATGTATGACGTTATTTAAGGTTTTAATGCTAGGTAATTAGATTCGGAGAGACAGTTACGGAATCTATTTGACAATACTAGAATTCAAAACCGAGACCTCCACAATCCAGATTCAACATTATATTACCGCTGAGGATATAAAGAATGCTCAACAAAATGTCTTCGCTTATTCTTGTTAGTCATATTAATCGGTTTTCAGACCATAATAATTTCGTGTAGACTTAATGACCTGCTGACATAGTTTCTTACCAGATGCGCAACCCTCCCTTGTCTTAGCTGCCATACATAGCCCAATAATCCTACCTGGTAAAACGAACTTATAGCTTAACGTGGAATTCAAACCATAAAGCGCCCCAGCATTTTTAACATTAACAAACTAAAGCTTTGTCAGACGGAAAGTTCAGTTATAAAACCCATAAATTTCCGGCCGAGACCGGGATTCGAACCGCGGTCAAGACGTATCTTGACATAACTGATTTTTTTTTTTTTACGCTGGAAGCAGATTCGAGCGGCAATGTTTATATTCAACACTGATCATTTCTAGGTGGTAGTTTCTTAGGTTATATAAAAAAAAAAAAATCAGATCAATAGACGCTAGAAGTGCACGTTTATGAACGTTTTATAACTAGGAATTTATTAAAGGAATAGTTACTCCAAATCCTTATTTCAACTTGTCTCCGAATACTGTTGGTTTCCTTGTGAAATGTGTTCTAAGAATGAAGTAAGGTTGTGTCGATATTTGTTGTCATTTTTGTTACCATCTGTTTCGAGAGAATGGGATCAGGCGTTTCTGGAGTTACGGTTGCAACTCAAAGGGTTTATTTTAGTCGGTTTTTCTGATTTGCGTTATGAACGTGCAGAATAATTCTCAAGAATAGCCTCCCTACTCACAAATAGATATCTCATAGAAAGATCCGATTATCTGAGTTACATAAAAGAACAAAGGAGGAGTGGAGTCAACAGTCGACAGATTTAGTTGTCTGTTATACAGACGGGCATTATGTCGCTACAAAGGGAGAAACCTTCCATAATCTAAATTTTACATCAGGAATTCCACAGGTAAGATTATAAAATTGTTTTCGTAATATTTTTAAAGTTGTTTAGCAATAATTAGAGATTACTAGTGGTGCAAAAAAATGTTTAGTTTATTCGTAACCTCTGACGAGTCCTTCATGCTATGTAAACGAGTGTGCAATAAGGAAAATGAATTTGAACTCGGGGACGTGTCATGTAATGCGCAAAGTCAATAAGGAAATGTTTACGACGTGCGACTATTAAGCAAATGAGCAAATACAATAATTAGTGAAATATATAACAAATATAATTGCCTCGTTGCCTCAGTTGGTTGCAGCACCGTGATGGGTTACCTCGTACGAGTCCTGGTAGTAGAAGATATTTTCATCATCAGGCCGAGCGTCGTATTTGAGCGGTTAACGCTCTGGCCTCGCAATTACCGTCCTGGCATCCATATTGGGTGGTACATGGTTTCCAGGTGAATGCCGGGATGCTTCCTTCAAAATGCCATGGGCGAATTCCCTCCCGTTCCTTTCCCCCCCCTCCCCCATCCGTAAATTTGGTGCAAAGCATAAGTGTAACTGTACCTTCTTCGTTGGCGCAGGCCATTGAGATTCCATGAGAAGTTCACTGGTTAGGGTTTTATTGGTGGAAGGTACTTTCATTGGCTAGCAGAATTAAAGTAGGGTGCTGAACGATTCCTAATCATCAGATTGTGCACCAAAGACCTCGTTTTAATCCCCAACCACACCGTAGTGCGATGGATTGACGGTATACGTCACTGTTGATGGGAATTTGTTCACAGAATGGGAACGCTAAGCCTGGCGACTGCTGAGTCCTTATTCTTTTATTTCTTCACAACACAAAAAATACACAACACTGAACATACACATATCAGTGATCCATATAAAACAACAAACACTTAACTACACTTCTATCCCCATTGAAAGGCAAGGGGAAAATACTACAGTTTAAATTTCGGAAGAAGTATTGTCAGCCTAACGATTAACGAGGGGGGAGGGGGGGGGCAGGAAATCGGAAAGGTGTTCAAGATTTTGACTCCCTTTTTTGCAGGGCTCTACGCCGTGTCAACGTCGAGGTCATTAGAGGCGAGAAAGGACTGGTGGCAAGGAACTGGAAGGATTTTGGTCATGGCCTTTTGAATAAACTATCTCGGAATTCGCCTGGGTGATTTCGGGAAACTATGGAAAACCTAAATCGGGATTGCCGGCAGAGATTCGAACCCGTGTCTTCCATAATGCGATGGATTGCGTTGTGAAATCCACTGTGCAATTAATACGGCAATTCATGAGCAAAATACAATCATCATTCAAAGGCTGTAACATTACTGTGAGGCCTTTATTCCAGTACCTCTGCACAGCGTGACACCCATGTTAGAAAAGAAATATTAAAAATAACGGATAGATTAAAATAGGAAAGTTGTAAAGAAAAATGTACGTTCTTCTTGTAACCGGCTATTACACGTATTAGAAAATTAAAAACTTCCACAACGAAAGCACCAAAACTTTTGACATCACCCACAAGTAGATTGAACTATAGCTAGTAATTACTTCTGATTATAATTACAACATAAATGTTAATAAAACAAAAAGTACCTGATATACATTGTAATTATTGCCGGTATTGTGCCAATTTTTTTGTTATCGGTCTGGCAAATGTATTGAGGTCACACGGTTATCTGTGACAACACCAAACAGGCTCCAAGGTCGTTTCAACAGATGGGAAGACTATTTTCTCGAGTATTTTCTTCAGTTGTGACAATCGCCTGTTTTTTCCCACCTGGCGTTTGATCGTTTTAAATTAGTCTTTATTTACATCTTTTTTTAGAAAAAGAGTTACCGAGATAACTCCACTAGTGGCATAAAGAACAAATGATATTTTGGAGAAATGAATTACGAAATACCATTAATGACAGATTATCTTCCCTTTCGCCTTGGTGAGATGAACTGTCTAGAATCAACCTTGATATTTACCTGTCCTTTAGAAATTAAAAACGTATCGTTCGCGATTTGGTTATGAATGTGTGTTGTTTTCTAATTTAAATAGCACGACTATTTACATAGCACCCACTCGTTGGCTTCTAGCGTTCAGCACATTGATAAAAAATGTGACATGTTTAGTAAATTGTCAGCAATACGAAGTCTGACAACTGGCACCAACCAATATTCTGGTTGATGACATAATTGAATAATGTCTTTGCATTCATTTTTTTTTTACTTATTGCTTTACGCCTCGTCGACGTGAGGGCCATTAGAGGCGGGAAAGGAATGAGGTGATGGACTTTTGAAGGAACCATCCGGGCATTCGCCGAGAGTGATTTGGAGAACCCAAATCGCAATGGCCGGACGGGGATTAGAACACGCGTCCTCCCGACTGCGAAGCCAGAACGTTATCGCTGCCCCACGTCGCTTGGTGTGGGGAGAATGGAAGTACTCTCTACACTGTGCTGGAGTCACTTTGTGAACTCCTAATAGTGTGGTGGCTCAATGGTAAAATGTTTGTCTACATATAGGAAGGACGCCGATTCGAATTCTAGTTTTATGTCGATTTTTCAGAGACCCATAAACCATCATTTATCTTTGGTAAAGATACATCTGTGCTTGTGAAGTAACAAAACACCGCAATAGATTGGATTCCACGTGGAATTGTAAAGTTTTGTTCTATTTTTTTTATCTGCACTGTAGAATTTTTCTGGTGACCACGACAAAAGCTGATAATACTGCATATTATTAATTTACAACTATGTCATCAAAGCCCTCGAAATTATTGCAATTATCTGAAAATCCGTGTACTGCCATCAAATTTTTTAACCGGACCGGGGATGGAAGTCACGACCTTCAAAATTCAAGTTCGGCTTGGCAGATATTACACCAACCGGCTCGGTTAAATCGATTACTGTACTTCAATCTCCAATGACAATGATCATCCGTTTTACAGGCAGTGGAAACCATCGCGTGTCTTTAAATCGATTCCCGTTGAGGTCTAACTTCATGTTCCTTCTCACTAATAACCCGGAAAATATTAGGCTCATCGAAAAGAGGTAATGATTTTCACCATTTACATCCCTGACTCTGAACCACTTGTATTATTTACTGAAAAGAGATCCAGACAGTTTATGGCTGATACAGCTGGTTTTGTTACATGGATTGTATCTTTTATAAAGGGGCCTTAATTTCATACTGAAAAAGGTTTTCTGTGCTTTTATTACTAAAGATAGCTCAATATCTATACTATATAATAAAACTATGAAAGTTGTGTCTGTACAAGAAACTTATTGCAAAAAAAGTAACTGCAACGTACACACTGATGACAGAAATGGCAAAACCATAAAATTTGGAATTTTTGTCTGACTGTTTGCGTATCAGGAAAAACCTCACCTCTCTAATTATATCGACAAGGCATAAAACAATAAGTAAAAAAAGAAGGAATACCTAACTGACGGATTTTAACGAAAATGCACATGGTGATAAATTATGTTGTCAGTTAACATACAGGATATTTTTACTCCGGTTAGTGCCATATTTTGTCCGTGATACCGAGGCCAAATCCGTAAATTTTTTAATTTTTATATGTGTGTGCATGTATCAACAAAAAACCAACCATTTCAACGAAATTGTGCACAGTTACGCCAAGAAATGGTATATTATTTGAGTTGCTCCGTAATAGAAGATATCCATTTAGTTTTGTCTGGCGTAAGCATTCTCCCAGGCAAAACGTTTACCGCGATTAGCTGTGCGTATGCGGTAACAATGTGTTTGAAGTGTACAAAGTATAACTGGTCGAATTTGAGATTCAATTAGGGATTTCATATAATAGTTTATATTATTTATAAATATATAAAATTCTGTTTCTACATATGCCAGGCAGCACCACTTCAAATATTGTTTGCAGTGAAGCTATGTGAATAGTATTGAAAATTAAAAGCTTGTGTGGTCGTAATGACGAGGTGAGAGGGTTTCTATTGGCTGCGCCTTCCACCTCTATCGTAGCTGCCTTAAAGCAATCCGGTAATCCTATTGGGTACAGGGAACCTACAGTTTAACGTGGAATCTGAACCACGGAAGCGTTCTGGCGTACTTCACATTACACAACAATCTGTGGCAAAAGTGAAGGTCTAGTTAAGAGCCTCTGAAAATTCCAGTCGAGACTGGGATTCGAACTGGAGACCCTTCCATCTCCAATCGGACGCCTTAACCACTGAGCCAACAGGCCATCCTCCAGTACACAACACCTATAAAATTTTCCGAATTAGTGGTAATTTCAGGAGTTGGTAGAAACAAATGATACGAACAAAAGTTTTTTTAAACATTCGCATACAACCTAATCGTATGAGAGATCGAGGAAGAAGGAGGAAAAACATGGTTACTCCTCTGCTCTCTTCTACTCAGCCAACATTTCTTTGATAGTTTATCTGTGAACTAAGAGTACGAATCTGAAATTACGCGTGGACGAAGTCGCAGCCACGTCTAATTTACCATCATCAACAGTTTCCAGCCACTCTCCGTCACCATCTTGGTCCAGTCCTTACTTGTTTCCTCCACCCTTCTCAGCCATTCATTCCTTAATCATCCTCTGGATCGTTTACCATGAATCTTCATTTCGTAGATTGTTCTTGGGATTTTCTGATCCTCCATTCTCTTTGATCTTCTTCTGTGTCGTTTACCATGAATCATCATTTCTCATATTGTACTTGGGATTCTCTGCCCCTCACTCTCTTTGATCTTCGTCTGGGTCATTTACCATGAATCTTCATTGTGTAGATTGTTCTTGGAATTCTCTGATCGTCCATTCTCTTTACATGTCCATACCATCTTAGTCTGGCCTTCTCTGTCGTTTCCTGTAGGGGTTCCTCTTTCACTGTGAGTCTAATCGTTTCATTCCTTATTCCATCCATTCTCGCAACACCAATTCTGCCCCTTAGAAATTTAATTTCGTTTTATTGCATCCTGATAATGTCCCGCTGGTTTGTTATACACCAAAAATCGTCGGCTGTGTAATGTTAATACGTAATAAACTTTATGAGATACTTGAGAAGAATGGAAAGAATAAATTCAGGCTTATGGTAAAAAAAAGTATTTTGTTATGATGCAAACATCATAGTTCTTTCCAAATTCTGGTGTAATGTTACAATACTGAATCAGCTGACCACAATTACTTCAGGTCCTAAAAGAACATAACATCTTATACACATCCATTCTAGTTCCCTGCGAAAAGAACTACTTACATTCGCTACCGGTTTGGTTTGCTGGACCTCTTAAGTGGTCATTTTCCGGGTTCCTGCAGGGCCTTCCGTAGCATTCCCTGAGCCCAACAGGTTCCCTACTGTAGTTCACCCTACAGGCCATCCCCTACTTCCTGACGTGGAGGAGGGGCTGGATCTACAGGGGAACAAGAATGCCAACGAAAATGTGCAGCTTGAGATGTGGATGAGATCTCTTAGACGACCAGTAGACAGATGAATCAAGAGAGTGCGTGAAAGTGTTCCATACCAAGGGTGATCATAACAGCATTCGTTCATGAAATAAAAAATAACCATACGGATACGCATTATGAAATGTTCAAACAACTTTCTGCATTTTGAGTGTATATGTGCACCACAATTGCTACAATCGTAACACAAATTAGTTTGGCTCGTCTTGTGATTCTGCTATCCCCACTATATTTTTCTGTATCTGTCACACCGAATGTTTGTCCGGTCCCTCAAAAACGCATACTTCACAAACAGAATTACTCTTCTACAACCCTTACAGATGGGAAGAGTTATTTCCCTCCCTTAGCGTGGATCCTTTTTTTAACGATATTTGTTATCGGAAGGAAGTTAAACTAAATAATAATAATAATAATAAAAGCAATCACGTTTTGAGAAATTTATATGAAACAAGAAAAGAGCAATCTCGGAATAGATGTTGTGCTCTTTAAACGCCTAGATTTGTACAGTGTGTACTGTGAGAAATATCCATATCGTAACTTTCTTGGCAAAGCCATTTCACTTAACTAGGTTCTAATTGAAAATATAAATTTTCAGTAAATTTCGTACAAAAAATGTTCAATAACTAGATTCCAATGTTTCTCCTAAGTCATTTTTCGAGAGAAAGTAAGATATAAACTACTTACTGAACTGACTTGATATTTTTGTGATGAATAGGCGTCGAGATAATAATTATGGACAGAGCTAGAATCAAATTTTAATACTCGATTCAATGGCGGAATAGGTTAAAGTGGTTAATATGTTGGAGGCATTAGTTCCCTTTTATTATTTGGTAAAATTACACTAGCTACATAAGTTTTTTGTTTATGGCTTTACGCCTCGTCGACGTCGAGGTCATTACAGGGGGCAAAGGACTGTGGGCAAGGAACGGGAAGGAATTCGACCATGACTTTTTGAAGGAAGCATCCCGGCATTCTCCTGGATGGATGGGAAAACCATGGAAAACCCAAACAGTTAAATTTAAGAAACTTCTTGCATGAGGAACCAAGTGTCGCTTAAAGCAAACGTTTTGAACAATTTTAGTTTTTTTTTTCATTTCACTCCTTCCTCTCAGATACAACTTATTAAAACTTACATCGATAGTAACACCAAGCCCGCTAGGTGAGAGGTGACTATTGGACCTGGCATTTGAGAGGACACGGGTTCGAATCCCCTTCCGTTCGTACTGATTTGGTTTTACCGTGGTTTCTCGAAATCACTCCAGATGAATGCCGGGATTCTTCCTTCAAAGAGAAATGGCTGAATTCCTTCTCGCTCCTTGCCTCACATATTCCGGCTCTAATGGCGTCGACTGCTACAAACCAAAAAGTCAGAAGAAAAAAAAATTGCAGTAAAAATTGTCTTGATTTTGCAGGAATGATATTAAAAGAATTATGTTCCTTTCATTGGTTTCTTGAAAATCAAGTCACTAAGTTAAAGGGTTGTGTTCAGCAGAAAAACAGATGTAACCCAAGCACTAACTAAATTTCTTAACTGCTCTTGTCTGAAAAAAAGCATACCCTGGCAAACTAAAGATACCTGTGCAAAACAGAACTAAAAACTTCTTAAGCAATATTTAAAAAATCTTTAGCCGAGAATGGAGTCTGAGAACTTTCTTTAGCTTTTTACATACAAACGGTAAACTATAAACACAGAAGAAATATTTTCCGATACTTTACGTTTAGACTTTGTAATGTACTTTTTATAAGTTTTGACTCCAAAATCAGTCTGTAAATCATCATTATTTGGATACAATGATACGCTTCAATACTTACTGCTTTCGTTTTCGTATCGTTATAAGATTCATTTCAACAACTCTACCGTGTCGTCATCTATGATTCTAAAACTGTATTCAATATGTGTATTATTTATTACATGGATTGATTGTTTGCAACGTCTTGAAACGTTCTAGACACAGTAAATTCATCACAATGTGACTGATCTGACTGTAGAACCTGCAGTACTACATTTTATTTATAGTTTGATAAAAATAAAGGAAAACTCGCCGAGTGTATTTGTTCAGATTCTCAAGGAAAACACATCGGGTTCCGATGCCCTGTCGTCCCGAACGCGAGTTGAAGGTCTTAGCCATTGTGCCACCTCACTTGGTGAGAATAAGTCTTAGCTGCTAAACGGCAATTTTCATTATAACAAGTACCCTCTATCAGAGCGAGTGGCCTTGATTCCCCTCCGCCAGTAGAGGGGCTACAACTGGTTCAATAGCTTGGAGGACTTCCTTCTCTAGTTGCTCTGCAGCCTGCGCATCTTTTTGCGAGGGTGAGCTAGGGGGTTCTGCGCAACTGACCCACTTCGGCTACAGATTGCTTTCATTTCCTCTACAATCTCGTCGACCTTCGGCTGCAGACAACTAGAATGACACAGCTGTACGCTTCATGAAGTGGACACAGTTAATGTGTCTTTGGAAGGACATGCAGTGTCAAAGAAAAACACACACGCTGATTCCATGAATATTATTAGATGATCTTCAGAGTGAAGCGGGTGAGATAAATACAGCTGTTACAGTTATAACTGAAAAAAATACTTTTACAATAAAACGTGTGGTATTACAGACACCAATTTTGTGTAGCAGTTGACAATCAAACATCTGAATCGTTGCAGTATAAACTGTTTCACTGTGTAACGTCTTCTGCTGAAGTAATACCACTACAACGCCATCGGCTGGTATGATCATAGGTTGAAACCTGGTTAGCTGACCATTCTCCTACCTTAAACAGAGCGTAGTGCGTGAGCGGTAACTTAAAAATTGGCATTCGGCATTGTAGCCATTCAGCCAGCAACTGTGTTTCTTTTATTCCTCAAGTGTGTATACATAATCTTCTCGTGTTATTATTGTTGATAACCAGTGACAGGACAATACAGGACGGACTAAACTCTTAATTAAAACCACCCATGCCCTAGGCCGGACTCGAACCGGCGACCCCTGCAACGCGAAGGCAGCTCGCTAGCCCCGCGCTACCAGGGGGAATCGCATTATGGAGGACGCGGGTTCGAATCCCCGTCCCACCATCCTGATTTTGGTTTTCCATGGTTTATTCAGATTATTCCAGGCGAATGCAGGTATGGTTCCTACAAATGGCTATAGCCGAATTCCTCCCAGTTATTTCCAGCATGTGATGACCTCAACGTCGACAATGCTTAGAGCCAGAAGCAAAAAACCTTAAATATTCAAACGTATAATGCAACAGCGGAATACATCTATCTACATCTACATCTACATATATACTCTGCAATTCACAAAATTGTGGGTGGCAGAGGGTGCTCAGCACCAAAGCTAATCTCTTTGCTGTGCATTCCAATCCCTAATGGTACGAGGGAAAAAAGAATTCATATAAGAATCAGTCCGGCACCTTATTTCCCTAATATCTATAAAAAGACAAATTTTAAGCTTTTTTGACCGAAGTTTCTGTATATTATGTCATATTACTTCGTAATTTATGTTAACTTAAATATACTTTCTTGAGTAGTTATTCGTATGCTAAAAATTTCATAATGATACATTTACGATTTTTAGTCGGCATTGGCCACTTTAGAGCACTTGCACTGATATTTAGTTTCTGATTACCGAATGAAACAAGTTGTAAATGTTTTAATCTGTAAGGTATGGAATACTTTAATAGTCAGCATAGTTAGCCTTTTTAAAATGCTCATGGTAATACAAAAGAATTATTTTCCTTGTGGGTTTACACCTCATCGTCAATGACATGATGAGAGGCTGGAAATGACTGGGAACAAGGAAAAAGAAAAAATTGGGAATTACTTTTTGAAGGTTCTGTCCTGGCAATTGACTGGAATGATTTGGCTAAACCATGAACAACCCAAATCGGGGTGGCCGGACGTGGTTTTGAACCGGCGTCCTCTCGAATGCGAGAACCTATCTTTAATGTTCTGCAGAATTATTTAGCAAAATTACCCGTTAGTAAATACTAATAGACTCATTAAATGTTAATAATTTAACCCATACCAATTGAAATTTGTATGCGAGTACAAATGTTTGAGTCCGATCGTATTAAGTGAGCGGTAACGCTCTTGCCTCGCATTTGGGAGGACGCGTGTTTGAATCCACGTCCATGGTTTAGCCAAATCAGTCCAGGCGAATGCCGGGATGGATCATCCTCGCATACCTTTCAGTTCCTTGCACCAGTCCCTTCCAGTCTCTAATGACTCCGACGTCGACGAGGCGTAAAGCGGTAAGCCCAAAAAAGTGTTTGGAATCAGAAGACTCATGTTATCCATAATCAAATTTTTCGATGTTCAAATATTTTTACAGATTTTGTATTTATGTACAAGAATATCTACGTTTCCTTCATTGAACAGAATTATAATAGATATTTTACTAAGAATATTCGTCGGTGCCAAAGTAGAGCTTTATATCGAACACTCGGCTTTGGGGGGGGGGGGGGGGGAACTGTCAACATGTTTGTGTAAACCACGTTCTAACTTTGTGCGTATTCTAATTACCAGTTTAGTTATCTTCAGCTCACTCGACGCACGAGAAGCCTCATGCCTGCGTTACCCTCGCATGTGAAACTAACAAGCTTGCATATCCACATCCTAGGCACCATTCCTAATAAATACTACATTCCTACACACAACATGGTATTTCTTGAACTTTGCATTGCTTCAGTCTCATTTTCTGTGTGACGCTTTTAATTTGAGCATCATAAAAAATAGAAAAAAAATTCTTTCTTTGCGTCTTCATCAGGCTTCATCAGGCAGGTATGCATAGTAATTGAAAGACTTGAAGCGGGGGATACTCCTTGCATCTTGTTTTTAATGACAAACCAGAGCGCAGAAACGTATTAGATGGCCAATTCGTTGAATTTCAGCATTATCAATAATTTTATTTTATTAATCAGCTCTCCTTGAGTGTAGGGTTGTGATTGGTGCTAGGCAAGGGGTGGCTGTTTCGATGGCCGCTGGTGGAAGGAATTTTTATAATTCTGGACTTGTCCAACAGGATAGGAAAGATGGTATTACGCATTTCCTAGCCACCAGCTTGTGCAGCAAAGGCCTGGTTTATATCCCAAACCTTCCGGCAATATGGATGGAGTGAGCACAGAGGATAGGGACGCAAAACTTGGTGGTTCCCTTGGCCTCCTTCCAAAGAACAGCTATCAGTGAGCCGACATTGCGATTCACTCATCCCACTATAGTCACCTCAACACACATGAGGGGGTAGAGGGGCTTTATTGCTTGTTGTGGTCAGAGATTGAAAAATTGGGGGAGAGGGTGTGGAACGGGGCAGGAATTTGGCCATGGCCTTTTGAAGGAAGCACCTAATCGGGATAACATAAATCTGCATGAGCTGACGGTTTACAAACATGCAGTTATACTAGTGGTTGTCTTACCTGAGAACTAGAATGACTCCGTTTAGAAGCGTCACGACTCCCTAATCAGGTGATAGACTTCATTTTATCTCATTTCATAGATTTTTTATACCTTTGGCCTTACGCCTTGTCGATGACGCGGTCGTTAGAGGTGGGAAAGGAATGAAAGCAACGAAAGGGAAGTAATTTGCCCATGGCCATTGAAGGAACTATCACGGCAATCGCCTGCAATGATTTAAGGAAACCATGGAAAACTGAATGGCTGGACGGGGATTCGAACCCGCGTCCTATGGAATGCAAGGCCAGAGCGTTACTGCTCACCCACCACGCTCCCTTCTTTTTAAAGCACCATTCTGGAAAAAAGAAAAGCTCGTGAACGCGTTATTAACATTTGGAGAAATTCTGTCACATGCGTGTCCGAGTAAGTTTCCCTTTTCCCCCCCTCAACAGCATTCAACATTATTCTTCTGTATATACATATTACCGAATTAACATTTTTGCTTTCCTTATAAAATTTTCAAATATTATTAAAAACCGACAAAGCTGTAATGTATTTTGTAAAATTCTCTTAAGTTGATAAGTTATTTCAGTCAGTTGTTTTTAAACACTGTACTCTTCTAGCAATAGTACGTGCCCCTCCTAAAAACTCTGCAATGTAAAATTCACCATCAGTTTAAAGAACCACAGCTGACTGTAAAATGAGGTAAGGTTCTTTTACTTCCAGATTAGTGAATATCGTTTTGCCGTTCCATATTCGATGATGCGTTTAGTGTCTGCTTTGAGATGTCTGTTTTACGTTGCGCATGAGGTCTATGGCTATGAACAACTCTGTTGTAATTTGAACACATGACTTTCAGAATTACCGAACTCGGTGGGTGAGCCTTGCATTTGGATGACGAGGGTTCGAATCCTCATTCGGTTTTTCCACGGTTTCGCGAAATCACTCCAGGCGAATACCAGGATGGTTCCTTCAAAAATCCATCGCCGAATTCCTTCCCATTTCTTGCCACTAGTCTTTTCACGCCTCTAATGACTTCGACGTTGACAAAGCGTAAGGCCATAAGCAAAAAAAAAAAAAAAAAACTGCATTTATTTACGGGAAGGGAAAAGTTTGATGTTTTTATGGTTTTCTAGACTTTTACGTGAGTTACTGCATTTAAGTGGAGTCCTCTGTTGAGAGAATTACAGCGTAACATCTCCACAGACTTCAGCCAGCTTTTATCATATGAAAATTCAACTAAGTTTACATCATTACCACACTTGTTGTTATGCCACGATAAACGATTACGGTATGTGTTGCAGTGATAGATAAATTTACAGAAGATTCTCAATTCATCGGTCTGCTTTTTTTTTTTTTTCGAACGACGCATTAATTTACTGGGTGGCAAAGCTGTCGATAAACTCTGGAGAAATTCAAGGATAGCTGAAAATTACCGGTCTGAGGATAGGCAGTTTGAATTAATCAGGCGGCATTTTATGAGCTGGGCTACAGCGAATTATAGAGTAGGTTGCCGATATGGCTCCGGTATCTTCATCGTTAGTAATCGTAATAAAAAACCACGTACTCAAATATGTCTGTACTGGTAAGGAGTAAACGACTACTTGTTTTCAACCACAGTGTAAAGAAAGTTATGAATAGGGTTCGGATCTTTATGACCAAAAAATAGAGAAATGTACAGGCAAATATGACCTTAAAAATGGGTAAATATGACCTAAAAATGACAAAATATGACCAAACATTTTAATTTACTATAGGCCTACATCAAAATATGCTGAATTACACATCAATTATTTTATCTAGTAGTGTCGCTTTCATGTAGACAGCATAATTTGCTTCCGTGAACTCGCTGTAACATTCGGAAATTAAATTTTAAATCGTTTTGTTGAAGTCACTTTAATTTCAGTTAACTTACAGAATAGAACTCATTCGTCTGTACTAAAATACTCCTCTCTAAATTCCCTTACGTAACTTCGCACTTGCAGAATTTTTTTCTTTCGGCACGGCGGTAGGTCTACTCGCTGATCCACTGCAGATTTAACGATGACTGAGGATATTTCATTGAGATATTGGTTGAAGCGGATCGACACAGGCATGCTTCTGCTGCATTGTTGAGATTAAAAGGCGGGCGGAGCATTATGTTTAGAGAGTGACAATAATGTATAACTTTAATTCTTGACTGGTGAATTCAGACCAGAGTGAAAATTAGTTTTTTTCTCTACCTGTATAGCAGAAGAACAGTTCTGTGAATAATTATCTTAATTTCTTTTCATCTATATCTAGTGAATTCCCAGTACTATCAAAAAACTACAAGATTTTTCATAAAAATATGACTTTATGACCATAAATATTATCGAAATGTGATCAAAACTTGGAAAATGGTCTGAATATGCATTTATATGCTATATAAAATAAATTTAAATACAATCAGAAACGTTGAATCAGTGTTTAATTCAGTATTTCAGCTCAAAAAGAAGACAGGGAAAAAATATGACTTGACTCTAGTTGTGAATATACTAGATTGTTCAAAGGGCCTTAACTATTCATTTTTCCGTACGGCAGTATAGAATAGTTGCACATAACAGTAGTGTAGAACCTTCTACCATGAATGCTTGAAATTATGGATATCTGTAAATTTTACTTTATGATGTATTTCTGGTTTTAAAAATGTTGCAGCACACATTCATTCTTTTTTTTTTCTTTTCTTATGCCTTTGCGCCTCGTCGGTATCGATGTCAATAGAGGTAAGGAAGGACTGGGGGCAGGAACTGGAAGGAATTCGACCATAGCGTTTTGAAGGTATAATCCCGAAATTTGCCTGGAGTGATTTCTGGAATCCTGGATGGCTGGACGGGGATTTGAACCTGCGTCCTCACGAATGCGAGGCCAGAGCGTTATGCTCGGAACCATTGAGGTAATATCTGGCTTCAGGAGTAATACAGCTTCATGCTTCCCTTCTGCTGCTACTAGAATCGGCTATTTTATATGTACAAGAAAAAAAATCCAACTCGATTAAGTGGTCAAGATACGTGTCGTAACTAAAGAAAGAGAGATACAAAAAACATTATCTTAGGAAGTAGCTATACGATGCTTATAATTGTGCTATAATCAATCCGTTATATTTTTTGTTCTATTTTGTCATTTTCTTCCTGATGTTAACATAAGTCGATTTATTAATTAATTTTTATCATTGTATTTTACCCTGTAAAATGAAAGGAGACATTTTAAAACCAAAAGACGATCTTCCACGGAAATGCTTAGTAAAAGACGATGAAAGCATGTTTGGATATCTGTGCTTCTTTCACACAAATCTTCTAGAATCGCTGAAAGCTTCTAACAAATTCCACTTTCAGAACAAGTATGATATTAAAATTCATTGAATTTGCAGACTCATTCTGAGAATACTAGAAATTTTAGTGAAAGTTGATGATTATAACACATAATCTGTGCAAAAACCTTACCACTTGATATTATCGAACATAATATTTGGCAATTATGCGATTACTTGCTTCTACAGTACATACGTCATTTGTGTGTACTTTTCACGTAACAGCAGCGTTAGCAAAGTAAGTCATCTAATAACAAGGTGGCTTAATGAACCATCTTCAAACACAATGTGGTCATATTGAGATTCCTTAACTTAGAAAATTACGATATGCTGCTGTAATTAATCTCTGACTGTCAGAGATGAGATTGATTACTGAGCCCCACTGAGTGAGAGCCTGGAGGAGGCGGGTTCTATACCCGTTCAGCCATCCGGGTTCCACTGCAACTTCTGCAAGGATATTTTTCTGCATCTGTTCTGATTCAATCTGACGTTGCGTTCAGCCTAGTGCCCCGCCACAATACAACGTTCTGGAGTCCACTGACCCTGGTATCCAGATTCCGGTTTTCCATGGTTTCCAAAAATCACTCCAGGTGAATACAGGGCTGGGGTTCCTGCATCAAGGTCAAGGCCGATATAATTCTCTTCCCTGTATCCCAGCCCTTTCCAGGTTTTAATGTTCTTGACTTTGACGAGTTGCTTAGCTCTTGGCTCTAAGCTGACAACTATGCCCGACCATAAAGTGTGAATGATCGAAATCTTTAGAATAAATATACTTGAAATTTGGTTATCTGATTATCTCTCCCTAAACGGTATCCGAAAGCTCTAAGATTTACGGATATTCTGCAGCTTACACCGACAAATTGTGCTGCTATTTTTTGAACATTTGAAATTTCTTCCGTTAATCCTATTTGATGTGGGTGGCACACAGTTTCTTCTTCTCCCTCCTACTTTGAGGAAAGAGGAAGTATGGAAAATGTAGGCTCTTGATATGTGCTGCAATGAAGGATGGAAAATATCATTTCACTGGACAGAGTCAATAATGAGAAGTTCAGATGAGAGGAGATATATTTTGAAGACTATCAGAACCTGGGGGAAAAAATGATTAGGACATTTGATAAGACATCAGAACACTACTCTGGATATTCTGTAAGGTACTATTAATAGAAAAAGATAGAGTTTATGTCGAATATTTCAGATAATATTCAAGCCCAGAACAGTTACATCAGGATGAAGAGAGTGAAGGTTGTAGTAGGATTAGATCAGTGTTTCCTTACGGGGGCGGTACTGCCCGCCAGTGGGGGTTGAAGAGATCGTAGGGGGTGTTTCTGGTCAACGGCAAATTAAGGGGGCGTTGATGACCAACTGCCACCCCCTTGCTTTCCAGTATTATATCCGGCTTTAAGGGCTGCATTAAACAAGTTTTTAATTTGATTCCCATGATCATGTGTATCCAAAACAGGAACTAACGTAGTCAGCAATTTATGTGCTAAGGAAAGAAACAGATTTTCAATAGTGAAACGCATAGATTTAAGATTGCTGATGACAAATAATGTCCCAAATGTCGAAAAATTAGTTTCATTACACCAAGATCAGCCCTATAATTCATAGTATTTTTCCCAATATGTATTTGTAAACCAAACTGTAAACGAAACATCAATATTTTAAGATGTTTTAATAAAGGAATTCTAAATATATCTCCCTATTTTTCTATAAATTATATTTTACACTTTACCTAAGAGGGGTGCCATTGAATTACTGTTTCAGAAAAGTGATTTACTAGCTAAAAAAGTTGGAGCACTACGGGCTGTATTATTTATGACAAAAAGGGGAATCAATTGTTTTTTTATTGAAAATGGGACAGTGAGTAATTTTTTCTTTGAAAAGGGGGCAGTAGACCAAAAAAAGTTTGGGAACCTATGGTATATAGAATACTACGTTGAGGAAAAGCACTTATTATTCACAGATTAGGTGATTTTGTTTAACCTATTCTAGTTATAAATGTCCTCTTTTTTCGTATAACAGAATTAGTTAGCATTATGAAGCCATTTATTTCGACATTCTTCAGTCTTCTTACTCATATATAGTGCAGAGGCGGCTCTAGGTCACCACTCCGATACCCTTACCCCTTGACTTCCCGCTGCCAAATTTGCCTCTCGCAAGCCTGGTCGGGACCTTCAACCGCGCAAAAAAAGTATCGAGATCATTTCTGCTGTCACAGCAAATTTATTTCTGATGACCGAACTCTACTCATATGTTTCTGCTTTGCCACTCAGTATTCTTATCCATACAATACAGAGAGACTGCCATGATCTGATCTTTACAATATTTTAACAGTGTGCGTATGAAAATATTATAGGCTACCTCGTTTGTGTTACAGTTTGTTATTTCTTTGAAGATCAACCTAGGAAATAGCACTACTGCTGAAGTGATAAGCTCCTTGAAATTTCGTATCATTGTGGTAATTGAGGCCAAGGTAGCTATTCGTGTTTACGTATCTGGATTGCAACTTTTTATCGACTTATCTTGGATGAGTGACTTCTTAGAAATTCACATTATTTGGATGTCACGCTAATAAATCAGCAATATATTTCTTTCTATCCTTCATTCAAACATTAGGAAGTGCTGGGTGAATATGTATTTCTACACTATAATAAGATACACGATTCGCCAAAAAAAGCTAATTGAACAAATTAAGAACAACTCCGTATCTCTAATGATAACAGTTACATAATATGATCCTGATACAGTGAAAGTCTATAGTCGGTGATAAATTTCCAAAACTTATCGACTTTGGAATGACACAAGCTTGAGTGCAAAGATACGTTTGAGCGGATTGTTGATGTCAGAATGAATCAAAACGGAAATCTTGAAGGCGATGTTCGCTGACAAATATTTTATTTGGTTTCATCTTCAACTGATGTTGTATACCTGCGATGTGATGTGGTCAACTTTGCAAATAGTTTGATAAGTTCGCAACCTCGGAAAGAGACGTCATTGCAATCTAAAAAAAATCCTAAATTTGAAACATCTCGAATATTTGTTGGTTGATATTCATTCTCTAGAAACATTAAATAAATTATACGTTTCTTACAAAATTCTGTAAATTCATTTATGCTTACAAAGAAAGACGTGTCGATCATTCCAGGCCGTCATCATACTCCTCTGTTAATATTGGTTTCACAAATCCTAAATTGTATTTTTGAGCTATTTTACTTCCGTTACAAAATATTTTCGCTGCTGATTACATAGAATTCGATTTAAATAACAAATCGCTAAGCTAATGGGTGTACAATTTCTAGTATCAGAATAGACTTCATACTAATATTACTTAATGTAGCCAATGATTCAGCCTTAAAATACGATATGTGGTTGAAGCTAAGTATCAAAGAACCTTTCCACATGTTTCATTACTTTCGACAAGTCTTCAGCAAAATCCAATTCCAATTAGAAAGAACTTCATTGCCCTGAAGGATAGTACATGGAAAAAATTCTGTGATTTTCATGCGCTGTGTGGTGTTTAAAACAGCATCTTCGTCAGAAGCTTAATGAGGGCCCATGAGATTTTTTTTCTCCCAAAAACATAATATTCTGCATCAGTATTGACTCTGTTGCACACGTGAAATCATATATTGTTTGCAACTTGCCTTAGTATTATTTTACACTAACAGTTGCTTACAGAAGAATCGTTGGGGGTTGATTAAGTTATTCATTTAGATGTTGTCTCATTTTTTCAGAATGTTCTTTCGTCAATTTTTTTAGCTTCTCATTAAAGTAACGTATAATTTTTCTGGGCCTCTACACTTTCGATGGGCACTCCAAAGATAAGTTATGGCGAGAGACTGGTCCTGTAACATTTTACGATGTGATAATTACACCACTCAACACAGCTTACGTAATTTTTTACAATGGAAAACGCTATGAATTCTGCTTCTGAAGGAGCATGCAAAACTTGAACCAGTTGTTTCAAATGCGACATAAACGTAAGACTTTTTACTGAGAAGGTTGGTTGCTTAAAGCTTTTGCTAAACAATCACGCTCTTGTTATGAGGGTAATTCAATGGTTTCTTCATTTGATGGAGTCGTAAAAACTTGTTGCGGCTCAAGGATAAATCGTCGTTGGTGTTTCAGCAGCCAGTTCTTGGTTTCATTCGTTTTCGATTGATTTTCCTCTCATGAGAAACAACGTACTTAGAAGAGAGAAGATAAAAAGCAATTTCGTTGGTATACTGTTTTGTAAATGCTATGCTCTCTGTTAATATAAATAGCAGATAAAATAGTTTATAGCAAAAACTGCACTTATAAAAGAATTTCCATTCGGAGATAATCCCAAAATCTCCATACCCATTATGATCTACGTCCTCCATTATCTGCTCCTCTTGCTCAAAGTTCCCTCCTCTCACAAATTAACCAGCCCTTCCTATCTTCAAATTCCCTTCTCTTATTTCCGTGTGATTCCTCCACAAACTGATTTCTTCAGTTATAATTTCATAAACATGTTCTTTTCGTACCTTATCTTTCCATATCTTTTTCAACATCGCTCTAGTTTCACGTTTGCAATAATTCAGCTTTCCGCCTTATGTTATTCCAGAAGTTGGAGCAACACTTCTACAAAATTATATGCGCTATACATACACTTTTTTAAAAATAATTTCCCGGATTCTGGGTTAGTGTTTGATTTTAAGGCTTATCCTTTTACAGGAGGCTGTTTTTACTAGTACTAATTTTTTGATATCATTTTTGTTTCGGTCATCTGTTGTAATTTTTATTCTTAATCTAGCATTTTCCCTGCTTCACGGACTACGGTACGCGTAGTAATGCGATTGCCTATTGTTTTTCTTCTAGTAGCAAAGCGTAATAATTTATAATGTAATATGTTTATAACCTTTACCGTAAAATCAATTCCACAACATCTTTGGCCTTACTGAGGAGTTAATGTCTGATGCTGTGGTTTGAGTGACATTTACCATTTATTCTAACGTACTGTATTTTGAATAAATAATTAACCAAAGTTAGGTAGCCAACGAATTTTTATTTCTTTCTCCGTTCCCCGGAGACATAGAATCATAAGATATACCGCAGTTTTTAAATCTGACCATAATACTGAATCTGTGAAAACCCCATCCAAACTGGTTTGATAGTTTTTGTGTAATGCCTAAACAAAGGAACAGACAGATGCAGATTTCAGCGTAGATAAAAAAAAAAAAAAAATTCTCTTATTTCTGCTATTTCATCTGCTCATCCTATTGGCAGTCCATCGTTATCTCATACATTCTTGCTTGAATTGTGTTCATGTTTTGTCAAAATTCACAATAATTGTCCATTCTACTTAGTAACTTCTCACTGTCCCTATTCTTACATTGTCAGCAGCAAATATCAGCGTACTTGGACCTCCATGTCGCATCCACATCTTTCTGTTACCTCCTTAATTGCTTCATCTACTTACAAATTGAAAATGGTATTCCCTCAACATATTTTTAACTGATGCTACTTTTATTATACCCATCTGGTTCTTATATAGACAATAATTAATTTTTATTTTTCGTTATTTACAATCTAATTTCGTCAAAATTTTAAACATTGTCCTAGGAAATATTACCAACAATTCTTTCTACAACCAGAAACGCTTAAATGAATCTTTTTTATTATTTTTCATTGCAATATTGATTATAACGCCAGAATTGCTTCTCTTATACAGTGGTTATTCCTAAATCGAAACTGATATTTATCTTACACCTCTTCAACCTTCTAGTTTTCTGCGTATTATCCCAGTTAGTAATTTTGAAGCCTGTGAAGGATTTACGTCTCGTCCAAGTCAGGAGACGGGAGAGGAATCGGGCGCGCCAACATCTTGGTTATTAGTGGAGAGGATTTGGAACAAGAAACGGGAAGGAATTCGGCCATGGCCTTTGGAAGGAACCATATTGGCATATACCTGTAGATATTTCTGTAAACTATGGAAAACCGTACGATAGTTTTCCCATTTGTCAGCTAGTGCTTTCTTTGTGAGTGTTAAGACGGTTTGGCACCACAACTTTTAACCATTCTGAATGATGTTTTTATTCCTTCTTCTCCCAGAGATTGTAGCAGCTCTGAGGGAACCCCATTAGCTGCTGCTTCCCTGGTTAGGTTTAAACTCTGACAAATTGTATCCTTAAAACCAGACCTCCTACATTATCAGTTCCATAATTTTCCTTTCTTGCCGTCGGTAGTTACGAAACCATAACACTGGTGTGTCCAATAAAACTTATGTGAGGAACTACGTTAACAATGTCCTACAACAGCGCAGACTTACGTTTTAATGGCGTTATGTATTTTATCAACGACATCAAAGGAGCCTCTGCTGTAACGTTGAGGTTTGTTGAGATCAGTTATGCAGTGCCGACCTGTGTCATCGCTTGAAAGTAATCCTCTCTGAAATGCTGCAGAGCTACGAAGATCATAAACGGACAGTTACGTATAAATCAGTATTTAATTTAGTAAAAATTAGTAAAGAATCATATCGGTACTCATATACATCGAAATGTGAAAAACTGACCACAGGCGTACCCTAAATACTTTGCGACGTGGCTTTGAAACAGATTCCAAGAGAAAAATTCGAGCACAATTCTTGAGGTCATTTATTTTTGAAAAGCTTTAATTAAATTAATATTGTTAAATTTCTCACTACACAGCTTAAGGAATTACTAAGCATAATCTTCGCTCGGCTGTAGTTTCACAGGAAAATAAATTGAAATAACTTACATTTCTATATTTCTCATACCAACATACGATTTCTTAAAGTGCTTTTTTTCACGGTAGTTTTCCACGGTGAAGATAATTCTTGAAATGTTTTGTCTGATTCTGCAATCAAAGTAAAATGATGTTCTGTATAACACATATTTTGACAGCAATAGTTCTTGTGATAGGATAAGGTAGAGTATAATTTCAATTACGCTAAGCCATTCCAGTTGCTGAATACGTATCGATATTTTAGTAGATATTAAGATAATCTATATGGAACATTTAGCATAACGTCAAATACTTAAAACTATTCGCTGAAAATGATTAAAATTGTTTCTAAAAGAAATTAGACATTTTTGAATTTTATTGACAAGAATGTAATCAAAGAAGTTTCTACCCAAAGAAATGGAAGTTCACCCATCTGCGAAAATTTTAATAATGGCCGTCAAGTTACTATGCTTGTGGTTTTTATGTCTTTCACAACACTCGCCTACAACCGTGATCATATTGCATAGTGGAAGACGAGACATCGAGGCAGCTCATTGATTTTTTCGTTCAATTAGAAGGCATATCAATAATCGCATTTTTCTGAACGTGTATTCTGGGGCAAAAATTATGATATAACTGTATTCTTACCGAAGTTCATAGTACACAAAAATTAGGGGTCATAAATTCGGCGTACTAACCTAGTCAGTCATTTTTGCAGAATTTTTGAGTAATCAGACTACATCAGGTGGGTTTCCTATCTAGCCGTTAGCGATTTTCAGACTTATTTGTAAGAAATTCAGTATCCAAAGCGTAAGCTATATGCTTTGTAGCTTCCGACCATGCGGCTTTCTTGTTTGCTTGAAATATTCCATCTCCCCCCATATCACTAACTGACATAAAGAAAATCAATTAGTCAAAATATTGTCAATAACAAAATATCCTAGTATTTTTATCTCGTTAACTTCGCGTTTTCATCACTTTTCTCTCTAATCCAATGGTATCGAATCGTTTTGTCTTTGTTGACCTATTTAACTGAGCAAGTTCTATACTTTGACATTCCGTGTGTGGAGTTAACAATTTGTCGGCGAATTTCTTCCAAAATATTAAAAATGTTTAATAAAGAAACGGAGAATACTACCAGAGAATACTGATACGTAGTCAGCAACAACAAATTTATGTAGTTGTAAAATGGAAGCGGACCTCATATGAAACAGAAAATTATGTAAACTGTGAAGGAAGTTCCGCTGAAGAATACTTAAAAGCACTGAATATAGAGATAACTAAACCAGTTAAAGAATCTTTGTGCATCAGGAAAGAAGCTGTACGACAATTTTGGAACTTTTTTTTTTTTTTTACTTACGGTTTTACACCTCGTCTACGTTGAGGTCATTATAGGCGGGATGGGACTGGGGACAAGGAACGGGAAGGAATTGGCCATGGCCTATTGAAGGAAAAATCTCGACATTCACCTGGAGTGATTTGGGGAAACAATTGAAATCCCAAGTCTGGATGTTCGGACGGAGGTTTGAACCGACGTCCTACCGAATGCGAGGCCAGAACGTTAACCGCTCACCCACCATGCTCGGTTTGGATTACTGAAGAAATATATTGCAATTAAAGGGTAAAGGGTACGGAAGAAAATTGCTAAAGGTAAAGAATTAAGATTTCAGTAATGTTATTGTGGAAATGAGATAAACAGAAAATGAGGCAGAACCAAAGAACTGTGGAAGCCAATAATCAAGAAATAGATATAGAAATGATTTTCGCTGGTGTATGAAGGTATTGGGAAGTGATGCATTTTCATCCATTATGCTAAAGCGAGTCCTGCTTTATGCAGAAACTGTTCGTCTGCCGAGAGACGGAGTTTCGATTCGCCGCGCATGCGCCTCTTGTCGTGGCTACCCTAAACTAACCCGGTAATCCTACCGGGTATATGGGACCTAGAGTTTAACGTGGCACCCGCACCACAGAAGGGTTTTGGCGTATTTCACATAGTCCTACACAAGGCAAACTTTGGCGGAGATGAAGGTCGGGTTAAGGCCATTTGAAAATCCCATGCAATACCGGGATTCAAACAAGGGATCTTCCGAACCCCAGTCCGATATCTTAAACACTGAGCCACCAGACCACTATGTGTGCTGCGAAAAGTCAAACTAGTTGTTACTGACAGATAAAATTTTAAAGTCATAATCTTTAAAAAGAATAAATTCAACAATACAGTAAGTATAGATATGGTGCCATCAGAATTGGTAAAAACTTAGAAGAAAAGAAAGAATTAAAATATTATTTATAATTACATCAAAAAAGTTTTCGAAGCAGGAGAGATTTCGTCATCACCGCACTCTCACGAAAAGCAAAAGGTGAAAAATGTGGAAACCACCATTCATTCAGACATTCAGAATAATTGTCTTGGCTAACATACAAAAAGGAGTGTGAAAGATAGATAATATAAAGAGTACTAAATATTCCAGGAAAAATCGTAAACAAGAGAAACACGTATGGTATTACAATTAACTTCAGAATTGATTACGAAAAACAAGGATTCATTTATTTGGTTTGTGGATTTGGCACTGTTAGGTGATACAAGAATTTAAAACCTTTATAGAAGTTTCGACTAAGATAACGACATACAACAAAAATTATGATAAACGTAAAGATAGAAAACGAACTATTGCTTGAAAAAGATTACGACCTGACAATGAAGAAAGAGAAAAAATGTAAGGACAAAGAGAAAATACTGAATTTTTTTTCTTTGGGGTTTACAGCTCGTCGACGTTGAGAGAGGACGAGGACAAGGAATGGGACGGAATTCGGTGATCAGGGCATTCGCTTGAAGTGATTTCGGGAAACCATGAAAAACCGAAATCTGGATATCCGGACGGGGATTTGAACCCGCGTCCTCCATAATGCCAAGTCCAAGCGTTACCGCTCACCCATCATTGGGCTGTAAATCCTCCTCTAGGAAGAGAGCCTGCCAGCAAAACATTAGTATGTTTGTTGATGACTGTGATGATACGAAAGACATCTAGGGGGACCGCTAGTTTCAACTTTCTGAGTCGGACGAATCAGCAACAACAATGTCGCATGTCCCCACTCCATACGCACTGCTGAGAGCTCTTCTATTACGCTGGCAAAGTCTCTAATGCAACAATGCCAAGTCCCTCAGCAACATCGGTAAATCCCTTAAAATATTAATGGTTTGCTCACTGGTAACTGTCATTCGTTCTGTTAATACACACTATGAACTATAGCCAACAATTTTATTCTTCTCTAATGAAATGAATTAATTAAATTCCACGCGGCTATAATTGCCTAGTGACACAATGACTCATTCCACTTTTGTCACAGCTTAGCCGGAACGACCAAGCATGGTGGGTGACTAAATAACACTCCGGCCTGACATTCGGGAAGACATTGGTTCGATTTCAGTTTCTGCTAGCCATCAAAATCCTGGTTTTCTATCGTTCTCCGAAATCACCCCAGGTGAATGTTGGGATGGTTTCTTCGAAAAATCTTCTTCCCCATTGCACCAGTCGTTTGAAACGCCTGTCACAGTGATAGAAATGTTTGTGGTTGATACTGTTTGTGTGGATGCATTATTTCGTTAATAAAATATGGTAAAGGATGAAACCCAGTGTCGTCCTATTAAAGCCTACTCTCTCGAAGGACACCATCAGACAGCCAAGTTTAACGTTCCTATCCGACAGACGAATCATAATGCTTTATTCCCTCATTTCTTACACACTGCAGAGAAACACACAATATGGTATATCTATCCTACCACCTGGGCTCGAACCAGCTGCTCCCAGGGTTAGTTCCAGATACTATCATGGTGCAGCAGCAACCTGAGCAAAGGGTCCAATCGCCATGTTACCACTGGACCGTGAAATAATGCAGATATAGCTGACACATACATGCAATGGTGACAAGTGCAGAGAGCATCAGGAAAGCGATTATCGTTGTGAAACACGACCCATAAAGTGTTAACATCATCAATACTGAATACGGACGTTCGCGTATTTGACTGCACTAAGGAACTGCATTTGAAGGTCAATAAATTAATAACTCTTGACATTCAGAGTTTCCAGCTTTACTTTGATTACCGGTAGTATTATCGTTTATGCAAAAACCGGGTGTACCAGTCAAATGAAATCCTGCTGATAGATTCAACTGAGTTAAGGGACCCAGCCCGTTGCGGCACTGTGATGAAGTCTGAGGTCTGAGACGGGGTTAGCTGATTCCAGCCCGTCCTGGACCTCTCTGCAGTGAGGGAGTACGAAACTGTTGATGGTGGGGACGTTAAGTATGTCTGCCCATGGTGTCTCTCGGAAGAGTAGCCTGGACTGGCCGGCACTGGGGCCTTATTACATATTTCATTCATTCAGCAAACTGCACTGAACAGTTAAACACACTGGAAACAATATACACATAAAAACACTTCCGTCACTGGGTAAGGCGAGGGAAAACCACCCCAATTTAAATTTTCCAAAAAAGTACTCACAATCCTAACGGGTGTGTTGAAAAAGAAGGATAAATCTGCTAATCTGTTTCCACTGCAAAATATCCAAAATTATAACTGTGATCTTGATTGTGTACGTAACGAAGTGTTCAGTTTTTTTTTTTTTTAGATACGGAAAAAAGTGATTCATCCAAGCCGGGCTTCATGACATGTCAAAGGCGTGTTATGTACATAAGAGGCTTCATAGGAGGGGAACTAAGAAATTTAGTCATCGTTTATATTGAGGAACCACCACGCAATAACCTGGGCTGAAGCCATGGAAATTCGTTACCTAAAAAAAAAGCACTAATACCGAACGGTGGTTCGAATCCCCGTCCGGGCATCCAGATTTGGGTTTTCCATGGTTTCCCCAAATCACTCCAGGCAAATGCCGGGATGCTTCCTTCAAAAGGCCATGGCCGAATTCCTTCCCATTCCTTGCCCCCATCCTTGCCCCCCATCCTTTTCCGTCTCTAAAGACCTCGATGTTAAAAAGAGACGTAAAGCAGTTAAAAAAAACTAATACCGACATAATTGTTTCACCATCTCACTTGTTCATCGTACAATTCTATAAATACTTCAGTCCTCACACGTGGTAGCAAAATCAGCTTGGATAAGCTTTTTTATAAGGCGTTCCATCGTATCCCCATAATGATGCAGCCATGGTATTTGCGTTTAGATATTTATGGTCAGCACAGAATCAGCGTAAAACTTTTAATAGAGGATTCTAACTCTAGACTCTTTCCAACCCCATATCACGCTACATTGGGTCTGCCTCATTACTAATTATCGATGAGGTTACGGAATTCATAGTATGCGATTTCAGGATATATAAAAGTTGCGTTGCATCGCGTTACAGTCGATAAATACTATTTTAATAAAATATTATCCACTCCACTACTATCTTACCTATCTGAAATTTTTATGCCCTAAATTAGTGGACAGGGAACTTATATTAGTAAGTGGGGTTTACTGGAGACCGCGACTCCGCTACAACATTGCTACCGTTAACTAATGACGTCATAATACTGCGATAGTCAACCGCAAGACGCATTATTTTCAAGCAGTTATTAAGTTGTAATATACCCTGGATCAGCATGACCGCGCTAAAACTACTTCGGAACTACTAGCAGTGTCTTGGAATTGACTACTACAGTATTATGATGCCAGTTCCTCGCGCAATCGCGATCTCCAGCTATGCCGTTAGGTAACATATCAGGATTATGAACGTAAATTCTCACGGGAATCAGCGCGGAGTAGCTGGTATTTGTTGACGAGCGGAGCCCCTAACCTACGCTACAGAGCCGTCGCGCGCGAGGTAACAATGCTGGCGGTTGGCGCTTGGCGCGACGGCCGGTAGGGGCGCGCCGGTCGCGGAGCGCCGCTGAGCGCGGATCAGGAGGCAGTCTGTTATGTGCCGTCGTGGGACATGGCTGTGTAGAGATGGACGTGCCTCTGGATCTTAGTCTACGGACTTCGCTCGACTTCTGCGGCGACAGCGATGACTGCGAGCTACGATGTAGCGCCAGCGCCTACAAGAAGAACCTCATGCGTAGATACCGTGAGTAGTCGCTTGTGTCATCTCATTTTGGTTATTTATTTTTTGACGTTAGTCTGTTTACCGCGACTCGGAGTCTAATTTTGACTGCTGGGGTTAATATTAACTGTGCAAACTCTGTCAGCAAACATTCCGACCTTGCGTCCTAACATTTCGGTACCGGGCTTTAAATTTTTACTCACTGTATACTGTGTGTGATCTTTTCCTGTATTTTTTCCGCATTTACTTTCTAGCAGGGCGCAATAATGAAAGTTTTGAGGTAGGTCGTTACAGATAAGACTGAGATTATTTATTTCGATGAAGTTTCTCGCCTCACTCTCTTCGCCGACTGCCACTTCGACGCAAGTTGTCGAACAGCGGAATTGACAATCCAACTTCCGTTTTCACTTTTCTTTCGACAGCCGGAATGAATGCTGAGCCTATAGTACGTGAGCTAAGTTTTGGGTGAAAGTGTTTGAGGATGGTAGAGTTGGCGCGTCTGGCTCTCTGGTGGGTGTGTCCAATGAATAACTTCCTGCAACAGCGCGTGCGGGTCCAGCATTACCGGTCGTCCGCCTTCCTCATCAACAGGTTAGCCGCTTCCAGTAACGACGCCGTCTTGCATATAGATGCGCCTGCCTGCAACTCGTTCTTCCCTGCAGACCGCACAGGCATTCAAGATGTGCACGGAAGCTTAGCCCGAAATTCCTCAGTAAGGGGACTAGGTTACTGTAGCCGCTCCCGGATACCAGTCGCACGTAGTCATTTCTCCTTTTTTGAGAAAGAAAAGAAGCAAGAGTTGAGGTAATTTTGCGTCTCGGCTGATTATTATGTAACCGTAATAGGAAACCGGTTGTGTCCCACATTAAGGATACGTCCAAACACTTCTCTCGGCTAATTTCGGGAAAAATACCTAACACTAAAACCGGAATGATGGAATCGGGAAAATGAATTGGAGTGAAGACATATGACGTCTCTGGAGAAGTGGCTTTGACAAATGAAACTAACTCCTAAGGTTTTCACCGATATAACTCGAATTTACACGATTAACATCTTTTTATTGCGAAATAAAATATTTGCGAATAATTATAGTTTATTCGAAAAATTATTCCCGCTTCCTCAAGACTTGTTTCCATACGTTAGCTCAGTATACAGGCTTCCCATCTGTTACGGAATCTAAAATTGAAGTGCGAGCGTTGGTAAGAGTGATCCGGATGCGGGGATGAAGAAGAAGACGTGCGCGGAAGGAAAGCGGAGCTAATAGAGTTTGCACATCTTCGCGCGGTGACCTTGCGGGCTACGGTGCGTGCTCTCGGTCCCGAATTGTGCATAGCCGCTCGCCGTCTGGGGAACCAACCGCGTTCGTTGCGTAAGGCGACCGGAAGCCCGTTGTACGGCTGCTTAAGCCGATAACTCCTTGAAACCCTATCTGCTGCGTCTTTTCTCCAGGATTACCAGCTAATGGTTGCTGTGTCCCCGTTGTCGGGGATTTTCCTGTCATCTCCTAGTCTGCCGTTTCCCGCAGGAAGAGTAAGGTTCTCTACGCAGTTCCAGGCATTCTCTCCGATCTCTTCTCCAAAAATTTCGATAAGGTCTTTTTTTTTTAGTAAAAAATCCCAGTTTCCCGTTGTTAAACTCACACGTAAGATGCAGCTGCGTGCGTAGAATTGTGATGGTACGCCACAGCTCTTCTTGGCACGTGGAGATTCCTGTCCCCTTTATAAAAATGAAAATTTTTACCTATCGAAAATAATTATTTCCTCAAATTTTTTGTTTGGATCCTCCAAAATACTTCGAATTTGGTGTTAGCATTTCGTATTGTCTTCAGTGAGCTACTATACCACTGAATTTGCTATTCCTTGCAAAATGTACACTCTAGATTTCTACCATATTAGAATCCTCTTCCCTTACGCTCTTGTCACAAAATATAGTTTTAAAGTCCGATGAACTGGTAGGTGTACATCTTCTGACTGTCCCAAATTGTGTTAGTCATCGGTTATGCTTCCATGGCGTGTTCCAACTATTCGCAGTACCTTTCCAAAAACCGTGATTAGAAAAATAAATTTCTCGGGAGGATGCATAATGCTAAAAGATGTGTGTGTGAAACAGGTCGCTGTACAAAAAGTAATCAAAATTAAGGGTAAAGTACGAAAAAAAGGCAACAAAATTCATTACTGTGTTTAGACTGATAGGAGAGGAATATTAGTGCAATCCACTTTACAATTAAGTACTCGGCTAACTATACTTTCGTCACTTCCCATCTATTCCATTCACTGATTGCACGAGGATTTTGTCAAGTGATGGCTGCGTACAGTGTAAAAGCCAGTGGAAACTGTATCTCACTGCACTCTATAAAACAAAAGCAAAAGCGGACAAATTTTATCGATATGGATATCCTCGATTTATATATATATGGTGATTTGTAATTTGTTAACGAGAAAATATTCCCTAGAGCAAAGTAAGAGCAGGCTGTGAATATGCGTAACGCGCCCTCTCATAAAACATCGTAGTTTTACTCCGTAAACCAGACTTCAATTTACAGTGGTCTCCCCAAATCAACTCTTGCACTATAGCTAGGAGGTAAGGTGATAGAGTGGCATATTTTTAGTTGTTGGCTTTCCGCGGATTTCCAATTGTGGTAAAAACTAATACTTGTCTAATACAGATTGGCACTCTCTCTTTTTATACATGGTTGAAATAAAGCGAAATGCCACTGGCGAAAATGCAGCATGTCTTAATCATAAGTAAAAAGTTTCGGTGAAAGTTATGATAGCTTCGTAAAGGAAACAATCTGAAATTCGCCGCGCCTCGGAGCTGAAAGCCGAAAAGAAGCTGTAAAGTGCGCAAGGTCAGTCTTTGTGCCACTGGGCCGTTGATGAAGATGCACCGACGACCTTAATTGTGCAGGTTGCGGATCCGCCGCGCTCGGGTCGATTGCGCCAGGAATAGGCGTATCGACCGGTCGACTTGACGTAGGCAGTGAGAGTGGCACAGCTCAGCCGTGGGCATCGGTCATTTTAATTAAGCATCTTACAGCCTGCGACAGCCCCGCGCGTTCTCTGCTATGGCGTGGGCGTGTTGGTCTGTCGTCTGCTGTCTCACTATGGTTGAATCTCAAGTATCAGACAACCAGTCCCTGTATCACTGTACAAAAAAGTATAGAAGTGGCAACGGGATGATTGAGCTTTTAAAAATGCTTAACATCCCTGCACGGTCTCTTCAGTCAAACACGGAACCAACGAACATGTAGGAGATATAATATTAAGTTATGCCAACACCACTGTTTTCTTAAAGCGTTCGTTCGGCTGAGCTTGGCCGGTGAGTGTTAACGCTCTGGCCTCGCATTCCGGAGGACGCAGGTTCGAATCCCCGTCCAGCCATCCAGATTTCGGTTTTCCATGCCAGAAATCATTCTAGGCGAATGCCGCAATGTTTTCTTCAATAAAAATGTCAATGGCTGAATTCCTTCACATTCCTTGTTTTTAGTCCTTTCCGGCCTCTAATGACCTCGACGTCGACGAGGCGTGAAGCCCTAGGGAAAAAATTAGATTAGTGTTCATTTATACGAAACTGTGGCTAATAGCGGCATCATTTACTACGTTCCAAAGAACTGCAGTCACAATTAATTTGATTTGGAATTGCACGTTATTAACAACGAATCTAGGATTCACTGGTTTAATTCCTGTATAGCAACTCATACATTGAAAAGCAGGACAATTAAGTTTTGTTTGGCTTTAGCACCCTTTCGATAAAGTTAACGTTTTTTTTACAAATTATTAATGGAAACAGGCGTTATACCACGGGCTAGACAGAATATAAGCACTTACGAATAAAGATGAATTTGTGAAACTTTAAAACACATTGCCGTCTCCAATATCGAATAGAACGGGAACAGTTATTATAGAGAAAGGAAATATGACAAGATTGTTTTGAAAACAGAGAAATCATAGGGAGTACGTAGAAGATTGACATTTACACTCTGTAAACGACCAAAGGCGCCATTACTGTGAACTAGGAAGCGTTTTTTTTAAAAATTAAATAAAAGAATCTTATTGCTAAACCAACTGTCAGTGGTACATCAAATTTTCAGTCGTAAGCTGTTATGCACTCCAGAGATGCAAAACATTTCTCGCGAGTAACTTGTTAAATTTAGTTCCAGTAAACTATTTCAAGGTTGGCTAACAATTCCAGGAAAATTATAAAATGTTAAACTATAATGATTTTCTATCAGCTATTTATCAATTTATTCCGAACATAGCTACAGAAACCAGTTACTTAGAACAGATATTGTTGATGCTGAGGTATTACGAATCAATTTTCTTTCTATTATCTCGAGCAGTCATCTCCTCTTATCCAGTGCTCAGAGTACCAAAATGCAGATTTCAACCCCCGATCGCTAGTAAGTCAGTTACTAATGCACAACTTGCATCGGTCTTTTCCCTGTAGCACATCAGCTGACGACAGTGGTTAGCGTTTGATTATCACGCCACGTGTCTTTACTTCTAACACGATAGCGGGCAGATTCTTTCGACGGCTAACACCTTGTCTCTGTTAGATAGTGAAGCATTAGCATGTCCTGTCTTAGCCTGCGAATGCTACGTGCCGTTACGTGAATAATGATGAAGCCGCAATCAACTTTGATATAGCATTTACATGTGAGAATTCTGTGGCTGTTGCACTGTACATGTAAACTATATAAAATTGTGGAAAAAAAATGTTCCATAGTCGCTTTATTCGTTTTCTTGTTTTATTAGAATCTCAAACTTTTTCATTCCCAAAATCATATTCCTATGTCATAGAGTCGCTATCATGCTGGAAACCAATTCCTCTATTCCTTTTACGCACTGAGGTCAGTTCAGGAAACTTTTAAAGCCACTGTATCTTCATTATATGTCTGTGGTACTTAGGCTGATACTTCCCTTCAGATGTGTGTTAATTACAAACAGAATTGTCCGAAAATATTTCCTGATTATATGACGAGATGTATCGAAATATTCTGCCAACTTACAAAAGCAAAAAAACTGTCATTTCTATTGAGTGCAACTTTCAACACTTCTTCAACTCGGAATCATAAATAGGCTGCAACAGGACAAAGCACAATTTATTGGTCGCACAATGCTTCTCATAAATCTTCGAAGTAAGCTAACGTCGTTCCTTCCCCTCAAAAGCAATAAAAAAAGAGATGCCGTAACAATTTTTTTTTTTTAATCTGTATAACACGGGTTAAAATTCCGCTTCGAGTATCCATATTTCCGTCTATTAAGTTTTTTTTTAAATCGCGATGGTTACTTAGCACAGGTCATTGTTGATTTTCTCCGCTTTCTGTCCTGGGCAATTGGTCAAACCTCAGAAAGAACGTCGCAGGTATTGTATTGCTACTAGCTGTGACAAGATATGGTAGTACATATAACATCGCTTCGAAGCCGCAGGCGGTTCTTTCTTTTTTATTTCTTACGGCTTTACGCCTCGTCGACGTCGAGGTTATTAGAGGTGAGAAAGAACTGAAGAAGGGGGGAAGGAAAGGAACTGGAAGAAATTTGGCCATGGACTTTTGAAGGACCCTCCCGGCATTCGCATGGTAGGAAAACCATGGAAAACCCAAATCTGGATGGGGATTCGAACCGACGTCCCCCCGAATGCGAGGCCAGAACGTTAACCATTCACCCAGCACGCTCGGTTTAGGCGAATGTTCGGTTGACTTGCACCTCGAGTATCGCTGGTTGGAGTCTCGGAAATGGGTGTTTCTTAACTTAGTGTTCTGTTCGTGTATATACCCGTAAAAAGTGATTTATTATGTGCTTGTAATACATAAATTAAGATCTAGGCGTATTCCCTCTGACGAATTTATTTAAATCAGAGTCGTGCAATTTAGTAAGGATTACCACCTTATAAGGCCACTTCTTTCTTTACTTCCCCCTAACGGTATAAAGTATTTTAAGACATGCGGGATTTGTTAATTTGTTAGTGAAGGGAACATTCGAAGGTAAGAACTGAAGAGGTAGACAAAGATTATAATATATGAAGCCAATATTATATTATATGAAGCAGATTATATAGTTGGTGTAACTTGTAAGTGGTTTGGTTTTGAAGACAGCAAAAAAAAAAAAAAAAAAAAAAAAAAAAATCATGGGGAAAAATGGTTTTCTACATGTAATAAAGATGGAAAAAGTCAGAATACTAGTCCTAGAACTGGGAAGGAAGTTGGTGATGATAAAGTTGATTGAACGTTGTGACCGAAACAAATCAATTCTAATTCAACGTTGGCTTTAGGCATCTGATGGAAGAGACATGCCTTCGGCACGTGTGGCGCTTGATTTGGAGGTAGACGAAGCCTGTCATATGTTCAAGCGCACTTCTGCGGCTTCACTTCTGGGAATGCGACCATTGATAGCGGTATGCCCGCACGCTTTCCCTTTCCGTCCACGGCCACATCCCAGATTTGTAGCACTGCGGTATTACAGATTTTATACGTGTTTCCAGATTTTTGTGGTGATAATCGTTATTGTTGGTGTCGAAACTTTTTTCTCCGGTTGCTTATCAGCATATCCGAATATTCAGACGATAATACAATACAAAATTTTAATACCTTGTTTATAACGCACATTACCAGTTTTTTAAAATATTTTTCATACGCTTCTTACCTTTTAATTTAATCTGGAGCTAACCTCCACAGACCCATTTCAACATTTATGTTCATCATATATACTAATCGTTTTCTTTCTCTACGGTTCTTCCGTTTCACTGTACTTTTTTTTATCAACCATCTTATTCACTCTGCTGTCCTACCTGGTCAAATTGTCATTAAAAATATATTTTAATTTCCTATTTTCCATATATTTACATTTCAGCATTCAATTTCAAATACATTTATCTGTTTTATGGGCTCCGAACAGTCCAGCTTAATACGCTTATATTGCTATGCTCTTATTATACAACTGTGGTAAAATACTTTCTGAAGGGAAAGTCAAATTCGGACACAAATTTATATTTTCCTCAGTCTCATTTAGTTTTGAAATCATTCTCACATAAATGATGAGCGGTCTGGTAGCTCAGTGGTTAAGGCGTCTGGCTGGGGATCGAAAGGTATCTGGTTCAAATCCCTGTCTCGACTGGAATTTTCATAGGCCCTTAACCCGAATTTCCCCTCTGGCCCAGCTTGCTGTGTAATGTGCACGCTTCCGTGGTTCGGATTAACCGTTAAACAGTAGATTCCCTGTACCCAGTAGGATTACCGGTTAAGTTATGGCGGCTACTACAGGGTGCGGATTGCGCAGCCAATAGAAACGCTGTCACCAGGGCATTACAACCACACAGAATTATTATTATTATACTTAGTTCATGTGTTATAATTTTATTTCCTATGCGATAAAATTCTTTTGCTACTAGTACTGCATCTACTCACTTCTCAAAATGTAATCTATTATTATTACCATTTCTGTGGCAACTCATGACTTCTGTTAAGCTTCTGTTCATTTTTAGTCCAAATTTCTCTTCAAGTGCTTTGTTCATGCGTTTAGCAATTATTGTATATCTATCATCAGCTAGTAGAACATTCTGGCCTCGCATTCGGGAGGACGCGGGTTCGAATCCCCGTCCGGGCTTCCAGATTTGGGTTTTCCATGGTTTCTCCAAATCACTACAGGCGAATGCCGGGATGCTTCCTTCAAAAAAGCCATGGCCGAATTCCTTCCCGTTCCTTGTCCCCAGTCCCATCCCGCCTCTAATAACCTTAGCCATCGACGAGGCGTAAAGCAATAAGTATGATAAAAAAAAGCTAGTAGAACCCACTAGGCTCGGTACTTTAACGTTCCGGACTATATTCGGGAGGACGAGAGTTCAATCTCTGGTACAGCATCCAGATTTCGATTTTTCATGGTATTTAGAAAACATTTCGGGCAGATACCGGGATAGTTCATTCAAAAGGCCGTAACCGTTTTTCTTATAGTTCCCTGCCCAAAATTCACTCCTGGCTCTAATGACCTCGACGTCAACGATTAATTAGGTACTGGTAAAAAATAGAGATGTCAGATATAAGGCCATGGCGTATTATACAAATATCTGAATCGTCGTGACTCTTATTCCTGCTCCCACAAGGCGTTTCACGTTGTTAAGTTTGTGAGTATTTACTTTACCCCTGCATTGGCGATAGAGAGTGAATGTTACGATCATAATGCGGAACTTGTAGCTTCATCTCGTGACTCAGAGCACGAAACCGACAGTAAGTTCAGCTCTCGAAAGTGCTGATGAGTATAGCCATCACGTCTTCTCATTAAGCTGTGGTCCTTTGCTAACAAGGAGAGTGAATTTCAAGTTGTGTTATCGTTTAACCTCACCTAGCAACCCTAAAGTTTAAGAGAATTTTGCATCTTGATATGGAATTAATACCGAAATTCCTTCTGAACTTCGCATAAAAAAGGCAAACGTTGTGTCAGGTGGCTGTTCAAACATTAGCAAGTAAAATTCTTGGTTTTCGAATCTGAACCCGAAATCCCTCGAATTGTAGACAACTCACCACGGTGCCAACAAGCCACCGGACCCAGCGCAGCGTTACAAATATATAATCATGCATCACTTGAAAGACATCACATTTCCTTTAGTATTAATTGGTGTGGAAGCAATATTGCATCTTTTTTAGGTTATACAATCAAGTATACGACGGCGGCAGTCTTATGTCGAAATATTTGGAAAAGGCTTCAAGCGAAAAACTTATTCTTGAGCCACAACAACCTCCGAATACTTTCCCACAAAGTGTCTAACCGGTCATCTGTAAATTATTTCACTAGAGTTTCATTCTCAATATTTATCAATACTTCAATTCCCATTTGCTAAAATTCGTGCGAAACAAAATCAAATATGTGCCTATATATTTTGAAATTACTTGGAGCTATAAATATATATTTCGTTGTAATTGACTTCTTATAGATCAGCGAAAGAAACAGTTTTTTTTATTTTATTTTGCTCGCCGCAAGGAGCAAGCAACTGTCTAATTCACTTTCTGTCAACTGCTATAACGATCGACTGAGAGTTTTCAGAAGACAAGAAGCAGCAGACGACATTCTCCGTCCTTCCAGGAAAGCTTTCACTTCTTTCCTTTTAAAAACTGCACAACTGTGATGGACAAAGGGGGAATTGATAACAGGTTCGTCTCTCAAAGACTTATTCCGGTATTGTGGAGCTGGTTTATTGTAGCCAGGTCGTTACTTTCCCGTCCGATACGTCCGGACAGAAAAGATAATATTCAGTTCACAGTAAAGATTTACTTTCTTAGCAGCAATCGGATGCGATTTATCATTCAAGAGATATTTCTCTGCCTTTAACAGAATCAGTGCTAAGGCTTACATTCCTATGACTGTTCGCTGCTGCCATCGCCTACAATGAACTAGCAATGTCTCGACATCGCAGGGAATAAAGCAAGTATTTGTTTAAAATTATATAACTGTTTGGAACTACGATAGGAGATTGAAATAATTAACCAACAACTCCTAATATAGGATAACTGATTTTAGATGGGGCAATGTTGAAAAAACAATAAAGTATCATTCGAAGGGTACGCTATTTTCTTCCCGAGAGTGACGGGTGAGCGGTAACGTTCTGGCATCGCATTCCATAGGACGCGGTTCCGTATCCCCGAGCGGCCATCCAGATTTCGGTTTTCCATGGTTTCCCTAAATCACTCCTGGCGAACGCCGGGATGGTTCCTACAGAAGGCCATTGGCGAATTGGTTAACGTTCCTTGCCCATAGTCCTTTCCCGCCTCTAATGACTTCGATGTCAACGAGGCGTAAACTTTCTTTTCTATGTCACATTTCTACTATCAACCGACTGCCATAGGGTGTGTCGTTGGTCGTTATTCTAAAGGGACGAGTGTGTCATCATCCGCCTATGAACAGTGGAATCTTTGTTCTGTGAGTTTCATGTTAATCTATTGGTGAAGAATGCAGCTTTTGAAGCAGGGGGAGGGGGAGGAAGGAATTAGGCACCATCTCATCAATTATCTAAAGGATGCAGAAAACTGCCTGAGAGCCATTATCAGGAGGCCGGAGTGCTCGGAACACAAGCAAGTAGTAATGCACACAAATTAATGCGCAATTCCTCACCCAGTGTATTTTTCTTTTTAAATGGCACTCGGCATTATATTCATTCACCTAGGACTCCTAAATGTACATATATGATCATCATGTATTTATTAATGCGTCTTCCTCTATTTATACAGTTATTCAGGTGTAAGACAACACACACTTAACACCCATGCCCTCGGATGGACTCGAATAGGCGACCCTCGGAATACAGAACTAGCACTCTCTCATCCAGTGTATGTTTTGTATACATATTGACGTATTGAAAGATCATGAGCAGCTGCTAGTTATACTGCGATACCCCCAGCTGCTGACGGGGAAAAGTTTTCGGTATCGATGAATTGGGTAAAGGATGAATTTGCCCGCCCTGGTAGTGTAGGGGCTAACCTCACATTGTAAGGGTCACCACTTCCAGTCCGGACTCGATCAGAGATGGTTTTAATTAAATGTTGTGTTCGTCTTGTGTTGTCCTCACCATTTGGGATGCCAATTATTATTCGTATTAGTGACAGATTTTAAAAAAGTCTCACGAAACTTATATTTGTCTGTATAGAGTGATTGTCAACAAATTCCACTTTTCGTAATTTACTGCTATCATCGGCGTCTATCAGTTCAGTCGAGAACTTTTCGTATATACAGGGTACTACTTCCCTAGACCACCTACTGAACAGTTCATTGCACCGAAAAAAACGGCAGTGAGAAGAGGTGTGCAATGAACTGTTATTGCATAATTGCCATAACTTTTTTTCATCTTTTGGCGTGTAGCGAAAGCTTGCCACTCACCGTTGGGAGGGTGCAAGTGTTATCAGTCTGCGAACTGCGTTACTAATCCTCTGTGTAATTCCTGTTATTTTGTTTGTGTATCGTGGAACGTCCCGGCATTCGCCTAAATGGTTGTGGAGAACTTCTTTACATGTAATACATGTAACCTTAATCTATTAGATACAGAAGCTTCGAATTTAAACACGAGTTAGCTATTCGCCACCAGATCTTAGTGAAATAATCGTTTTCTGCAGTTCTAAATTTTCTAGTTGGCATAGCCTCAATACTGGGTGTTAATAATCTTTTTCATTTGAAAATGTAGCTGTCGGCTCAAGGATACTATCCTCTTCAGTCCCGAGGTATCATATATGATACCTCCAGGAATTATTTTTTTCTCGGGCCACTGCACAGCTGACCCTTTTCTGGAATATCGTATCATCTACAATATACATCGCGCTTCTCACAGCTCATATGTTCGATCTTCTGCTTTTGGCAGCCCTGATTAGAACCTTGGGATCCTGCAACTGTACAACGTGTCTCGTAGAAATAAAGGTAAAGACATACATTTTTTCCATGAAATAAAGTAACATGAAGCAATAAAGTTGTGTGTATAATTTTCCTGCTTGACTCCCAAAGTATCATATATATACCATCTATAAAAAATTAATTATTGTTTCAAAAAAAAATTATGGTCATTCATTGTTAACTAGCATTAACACAAAGTAAATAACACAATAGTACTTCTCTTGCGCTTTTAGTATGAGCTCGGGACTGAAGAGGCTATACAGTCGGCGAACTCTCGAAGTAAATCTGCTGTTAAGAATGACAGCTACATTGGTGCTCCGTAATTCACAAATCCGTGATTCGAAGAGAATGAATAGGATTATAGAAAAATGCCTATCTGTGTCATTTGAGTCATAGCAGGAAGGGGAAATAAGAAATACTTTTGGATGCTAATCCTCCTGGTAATGTTGAAATTCTCTGGTGGAGGCAATATTTTGCAATAGTTCCAAAGGGGAGTGGGGAATAACATTTTACAGACTGGTTGCATCCTAACCAATTCCTTAACAATCTCATATTACCTGTAATAAAAAATTTCTTATTTGTATGATTTCTACAAATCCCTTGCGTTTTTCGTAACTATGTTACTCTAAGTGAATCCGTATTCGACTCGTCCTTCGTTTCATTGTTGTTGTGCTATAAACCTCATATCAGGAAGGCAGTCTGTCATCTTAGTCACATTTTATGGTATCTGTGGTGTTGTCTAAAAAAATTTACCTACCTTACTCTTTCGATCTGATAACTTTATAGCGGTTAGACTATTTTAGGTTATTTCCATTCTGACGAGCTGTAAGAATCGATATACTTGCAGGGCGGAGACTATATACCTTACGCTGATGGGAAAATATTTGAGCCGATTCAGTGAACGTTTGTCAATATTAAGGCGATTCAGTTTTTATTGTTTCGCATTCATTTACATGTCCTTTGACGATATGGCCGAGAAAGTTAATCCTGCCAATCGCTTATGTTGGAGATTACATCTCACTTGCTATTACCAGATCAACGTGCAGCTGCATGCAAGCAGTTGGTTACACGACCTACCAGAAGAATAGTAACAAATCGCCTTATGTGCTGTTCACTGTAGTGTAATCGTGTGTGAACCATGTAAAGGCATTTCTGGTCCTTCACCTGAGATTATCTGGTAAGTTTGACTGACTGGTTCTTAGCCAGCAGGAAAGAAGATGTACAGATATACAATTCCTAATTACCGAATCGGGATGGAAAAGCATTTTAAATCCCGGATTGACCGTACAATATACATAGTGATTCATAAGTCTCAGCGTGATTTCCTACCTTTATGACAGATACAGCAAGAACAGTCACATCGAGAGATACAGGATCATCCAAGTTTCAGTTTAAAATTGGCACCTTGGAGTATTTACTGATTTAACCACCACAATACAATCAAAACAAGATGACGTTCAGTTGTGAATATAAATCCTTCTGCGTCTTAGAATTCACTAGTTGTGAAATATCAGACAGAACACTTTACAAACGAAGGAAAGTAGATGTGCGAACAGAGAGGCCTGGACCGTCTGCTGAGATAGATGACAAAAGTGTACATATCGAGAAACTTGTAGAGTTCTGCATCTATTGATGTGAAAATTTTTTCTTGACATAACCACTGCACGACTGATGTCCGCAATCCCGGGAAGATTTATGAATCACCCTGTTGTTTCAGGGTGCATTATACCGTTGTTTGTGGTACGTCCGTCAAATTGGGACGCTAAATCTGGCGGTCCTCTGGTTTCATTCTCAGGAGTGTCTACTTACAATGTCGCACCCAGTTAAACACTCTCTCTTTCTAATCCACATAAACAACCAGGATTACGCGTAAAATATAATCAATATCCAAAACAATATCAACGAAAAGAATCTCGAGAAAAAGAACCAACTAGTTTGAAAATCGCTGAATTAGCGAGACTCAAGTTGAAAGAATATATATATATATATATATATATATATATATATATATATATATATATCTGACGTTTTGTGCATTTATGACTTTACGCCCCGTCGACGTCGAGGTCAATAGAGGCGGGAAAAGACTAGAAGCAAGGAATGGGAAAGAATTCGGTCGTGGCCTTTTTAAATGAACAATCCCGGCATTCATCTGGACTGATTTGGGGAAACTATGGAAAACCACAATCCGGATGGCTGGACGAGGATTCGAACCCGCGTCCTCCTGAATACGAGGCCATAGCGTTACCGCTCTCCCACCACACTTGGTGATATAGAGGGAAACCACCAAACCGTGCTGCTGGTATCCTAGCCAGAATTCTCGCACAGAATAGCTGTCACTTAACACAATTTCTCATCCAGTGTATGTTTTGTTTACATCTTGACGTCGTGAAAGATCATTAGCAGCTGGTGGGAAGTATCCACCGCGATACCCCGCCTCCCAGCTGCTGATAGGGAAGAGCTTTCGGTACCGGTGAATTGGGGAAAGGATGAACGGCGATGACGCAAGCAGGAGCTGGCGGTGTGGCAACAAGGCAGCATGGCACACTGACCCACTTGGGTCGGCTGCGACGCTTCACCTGCGAAATGGAGCTTTATCTTCTTGCTTTCTACAACTACACGAGTTATGTACGGAACGTAGGCATCAGACACGAGTCCAAGTGGGCCGGCGGTCTAAACTTCCCCGTCCGAAGGACGAACCACGCGCTGAGACTGGAATGACACATTCGATGCATAATCTGTTAATTCCGAATGTCTCGCATTTGTTTACCCAATGTCAGCTTCCTCCACCAATGTTTAAGTTATATGAGTTGATTCAAGTGTCAGACACGGATTTTGGCTGAGAATCATCCCCTTACCTGCCCTCCTCCCAAAAAGCCCAATAATTATGTGTTGACCATACCTTACTCGTGCGTCTTTTCCGATTATTTCCTGGGTGGTATTATAAAGTTAATACATAACTATTTGAAGCATCACCGGGAACAAATTACCAGTGATCGTTGCGAAGTAACTGGCTGTTTCATACAACTTCCTGATTTTTTTTTTCCCCACTGGAGTTTGACTGATTTGACACTATCAAACTTGAAGACAGCTTCGTTTGTGTCTACTGTCTTCCATGTATAATACTAGAAATATAGCCATCATATTATCACTCTGCGTAGTAGAAAAGCGTACAGAATGTGGAATACATCTTCACAAACAAACAAAATACCCTTAGTGGTTTACAGACCGAAAAATTAGATCTGAGGTCAGGAAGGAAGATCTAACTTAAGGAAGGAAAACAAGTGTTGCTATACATTTGCCATGATCACAATGGTGCGATTTAAATTAGCCTGCATCTTGCCCACCCCCCTCTCCCACCCCCCGACGGCACACGCAAACCACCTTACCCCCACCTCACCCTGCGCAGAATTAGTTTCTGGTGCTTGTTTATTGGTATATACATATAGCAATGATATATCTTACTACATTCAAGAGATACATTCGGTACGTCCAAAAAATTGTGAAATCTGAAAAAGATTTAGTAAATATTTCTGATAAAACTATATTGTAAGTATCAAATGAAGAAGCTAAGCAATGTTGGTTCCCAGTCCCTGTTGTTGTGTGTTATCTCAGTCATTGCTTCAGCGTACGCCACGCAATTGGTTCGGCATATGACCTTATATAACTCATTTCAGCCAAATACTTCTGTATATTGCTAATCAAATTGATACCGTTAATATCAAAAGAGGTCAACTATTGATGGAATAAACCAAAACCATACAGATTAGAGGGCTGTCTAACGATAAAGATAAGACCTCTCACAATAAAATTTTGAACTACACCCACATTTAAAAATATTTTCACAGTTATGAATCTAGTAATACGATGTTTCTTCTGGTTTTTCCATTACTGATCGCCGAATGAGTAGATAGTCATAACAATATTGTTTTCAAAGTGTGATTGCTTCTTAGATAGCGCTTAGGTTTCAATTCAAACAAGTTTATTCCATTTGTGAACTTCGAAATCGGTGCTCTGAGTGCGTACTGTGAATTCTGTGAAATGTCTTGCCACGAACAGCCGGGTATTACTTAACCGTTTCATGTCAAGGACTTCCGGTCGCAGTAAAATAGTTTTCTGTCTCATGCCTTCAGCTTTTCGGTACACGTGAAAGAATATTTATCCAGTAAAAATCTTGTCTGGTGATTCCGTTGCTGCTTGTAGAGAAGTTTCGAACACTCATACTTCCTGAACGCGGGCCCGCCGTATGGGATACTGTGACCTCACTTATACAACAAGTATGAGCTTTCCTTATAATGCTCATCCTTATACTTTATATAATTCACAGAACTTTATAGAAGTAACACCTGCCTGACACAGACTGAACGATAAAAAAAAAGGCGGTTTCATGTTTTATGTCATCCGGCTGTTGGTCAGTTGAGTCCCTGAGTATAATATTCTATTGCATGGCGATACTGGAGAACATCAAGCAGAAATGACGTAAAGTGGCTGCAGTTATCGTTATAACCTATTTGTTTGGTCATCTAGCACCCAAAACAAGATTTTACAAGTTATCTATCACTACATATATAAACAAATCTGCATGCAGCCCTTTCCGCGTGGTTTTCTTCGTCTGCGCAAAAACTTCCAAACCGATTAATCTAGATTTTTTAGAGTTTGAAAGCTTGGGATCTAACTCAAACTACGTATGACGCTACATGTTCGTTGGACGGAGCAATAAATAACTATTTGTTCGTTAACTGAACAGAGACTCCAGAGATCATACTAGATCAAAGATAAATACTCATTCCACAACCTGAACGGATTGGTGCCAAAGATCAAACTATATGAAAGATAAACACACCAATTTTTTAATTCTGTTTAACAGTGTTCTTAACTACTTAGCTTTCGTTATTTAGCGATACGGCACTTGTAAAGGAAATTCAAATGAATAAAAACTAAATTCAATGTATCTTATGCGGGCATCATTTCACGAAATTGGGTTTTTTTTCGTCTGTGAAAAGAACTAATGAATAAAAACTAAATTCAATGTATTTTATGCGGGCATCATTTCACGATTTTTTTTTTTTTTCGTCTGTGAAAAGAACTAACGGGATTGCTGGTAAACTCATAAAATTTCTTGAGCAGTCTCGGTTCAGTTCCTTGAAACAGCTGACATAGAGTCTGGATAAGAATTGGAAACAAAAACAAACGTTAGCTATTATAGAACGCTCGTTAACGTAGACGTCATCAATAAACTGTTGTTGTTGTTCCGTTATCACTATTGCAGGTTGGTGAGCCTCTGCTTTCGTCCCGTCAGTTTTCTTAGCGAACTATGAGGACAGAACTCTTCCATATGCCAAGCAGGTCTGCCATTTTTGCGGACGCAGTGTTGAGCGCGCAATTGCGTCACCCCAAATAGGCCACTTGCAAAATACATCCGCCAGCAGCAGCAACAGCTCCGACCACATTAAACGTAGTCATCTGTTTTCTGTCACTTCTTTGTGTAGGTCACGCAGAAAGTCTCCTCAAGTTATGCTATAATATTGTGAGAAAAGTATTTGATAATACTTATGAACACGTTACCGATGGAACAACTTTACACAACAACAATTAATGATGTCACAGTATCACGTCCGATATTTAAAGCCAATCATGTAGATTAAATGAAACAACAAAGAAAGCTTTATTCATACCCTCTCTCATTACTGTATCAGCATTAAACCAATCCTGTTCGATTGAACAGAGCGGCTTTTCATTTGATCTAATTTTTTTTTTTTTTGGCTTGGTTTGCAGATCTTACCTATAATAAATAGCGTAGTCGGAATTATGTAACTTTTTTCCATGGTCCTGACAACGTATCAACATAACCTCCGACGCCTCCAATTTTTAAGATACACAACTTTTAATCACTAATGCTTGTTGTGGTTCAGTATTGCTGCAAGACAATCAGTACCGATATTAAAAGTGCCCTATTCCAAGTGTTTTCAGCTACGAGGTTGACATCCAATTAATATTACGAATGTCACTCCTGGCAGCATTGTGTGCTTGTGTTGAGTCTATTAATACGTTGTTAAATATGATGCCAAACCCGATATTATACTGTCTAAACTCCTGGCATACTGACGAAATGTCAAATCGCTAAGCGTTAGTTTTGCAAGGACAAGACATTATTCATTAAACAGCATAAATTATTTTGACATTGTGTATAATGATACCAGAAACTAGTACATTATCTATCACCTACGATAAATAAATCAACCAGAGATTTTTTGCACCAACGACAGTTGTCGGTGACCTGTTTGATGTTCTGATTTGCGAGTGGAGGCCAAACTGGTTCTATAGCTAAGGAAACCAGTGACTAAAGAACGTAAACTACAAGGAACTGGACAGTTGAATCACTTGTCGCACAACATTCAATAGAGTCCGATGTTACGTGCGTCAGCAACCTAGAAACTTATTCATTAATCATTTATAAATTTAATATAATCTTCTTGGGTCACCAGCAAAGATACAAGATATTATGGCGATTGAAATCTCCGCAGTGATCTGGTGAAACGCCTTGTTCAATTGACTAGTTACTTTCCAACGCCGAGAAAAACATTTATAAATTGTTTTCAGGTTTGCATACCTGTTCTTGGATTATTTCAATAGATAAATAAGTCCCGAAATCACTCCAAACGAATGCTGGCCTATTTCCTTCAAAAGACCATACATTATTTTTCGAATCCGACATTTGAAGAGAGATTACCTAAAAGTTGAATCATTTTTCTTATTTTCTAACAGTGATTCATATTTATTTCTCCGAGTCATAAACCTAAGATAAAATGAACCCTTTTTTCAGTAACGTTTCATCTCGTTCCAACCTGCATATTAAAGTAATTTAGTATGTTTTTAACTACAGCTGCAAAGTAGCTTATTGAGAACGTATACTGTTAAAGGAATCTGAAAATAAAGATATTAGAGCAAGGTAAGGAAGACAATTAAACGAACCGGAATACTATGGCAAACCTGTTGATTTAGCAGCAGAAACTGGACTAGAAAGGAAAATTAAGTATCAAAGCGTAAAAAGAAGTTAGAAAAACTTAGGTGGTAGTTATGTAACTTTTGGCTAGCCGGAGATGGTCGCCATGTGTGCAAGCTCGAGGGTTTTGCAAAAGCGCCATCTGATGACGGGTTGCGCTCCGACCCGCTTAGGAAGCAGTTCAAGGCGACGCGGTGGCAACTTTCCCTATCCTGAATCTGTCCGCAGGAAGCGCAAGCCACAACACTTTTCCCAGCCCAGCCACCTGATTCCCGTCTTCCAGATTCACCTTCCTCCACAGCACGAAATGCTGAAAGTGAATAATTATGTTTTGAGCAGCTGTAGCATAAACTGTAATGTATCCAGTGTTAGAAAATGTGTAGAGCTGACATTAAAATAAGGTAACTCAACAAGTTCAAGTAGAGTGGTACTGTTTTGTGACAGCACACAATGACAGGACGCCACCGTAAGAGAGAAAACTCAATAAAATTTCGATCAAATAAATTGGGAAGATTTCGATAACCCACTTTTAATGTGGCGTGCATCTTTTACACACGCATACAGCATGTTGTTATAGAAAGAATCAAATTAGAGAAATCTGTTTTTGAATATTTTTCTCTTCATTTCAGGATATAATGAAGTAACAACTGTGAAAACATGCACTAGGTAAAGTGCTGTAGACAAATACAGAAAAATAAATTGGCGTTTTTTCTCCTTTGAGCTAATACTGTTTTTAGTATGAAATTTATAAAGACAGCTTCAAATTATATGTGACATGTTTCCTATAATGTCTGCGGTGATTTCGGGTCATGAGTAAAGCTAAGACAGATGACAAATTACCCGCAATGTTTCAATTATTATATCGTCTATTTTTCCGATTGATAGCCTTTAGCAGAGACTGTATTCATTTTTCCACGTGATGAAGCCGTGACTTCGTTCTACACAAATTTAGGCGTTGAATTGAACTTATTTATGGAAACGGTATACAGAACAACAGCAAATAACCATATCAATTCGATGTTATGCACGGGTGGAGTTGAAAAAACAGCGGAATGTAAACCTCACAAGTAACACTTAAAGGTAAAAGCCGCCAGTCAGATAAATCTTTGTACGAACGTTTACGGCACTTTAAAAATACCGTAACCTCTGGTAGACAAATGTCAGAAAATGGTATGAATGATAATGAATCGTCAAAAGAAATCTTATTTTTTGAATGATGACACAGGTTTAAAAACTGCGGTAGTAGCGAATGGTTCACGGCTTTAACTAACAAACGACATGAAGTACTTGAACTAAAACATCTAATGAAGACTACGTACATGGGAACAATTTTGTGAGAATGCTATTTCTGCAAACTAAAATGAATTACTGAGTTATTCTCACGACACATTGAACAGGTATCAGAAAATAATCCTGAATTACTGACCAAGCGTGGTGGATGAGCGATAACGCTCTGGCCTCGCATTCCGGAGCACGCACGTTCGAATCCACGTTCGGCCATCCAGATTTAGATTTTCTATGGTTTCCCAAAATTACTTCGGGCGAATGATGGGATGGTTCCTTTAAAAGGTCATGGGCGAACTCCTTCCTGTTCCTTGTTCCCAGTCCGTTGCGCCTCTAATGATCTCGACGTTGACGAGGCGTAAAGCCATAAGAAAGCTGAATTACGGATGAATAATATGCCAGTTTTAGGATACGCGAAAAATATGGATTATGTAGGGTGATCGAGAACTTTGATGTTTAAATCCATTATATTTATTTCAGTGGGTGATTTCTATCATACCTTAGTTTCACGGCATATTTTGTCATTACTTATAATCGTTTTTTACCTGTAGCTTTGCGCCTCGTCGATTTCGAGGTCATTAGAGGCGGGATTGGACTGGGGACATGGCATTTTAAAGAAAGCATCCCGAAATTCGCTTGGAGTGATCTCGGGAAACCATGGAAAACCCATATCTGGATGCCCTGACGGAGATTCGAACCTTCGTCCTTCCGAATGCGTCACGCTGACAATTTTCAAACCATTCAAGGAAGGCATACAGAAACTGTCGTATTTATCCGCTGTTCGGGGATTCGAACCGGTGTTTTCCCGAATGCGAGGCCAAAGCGTTAACCGCTCATCCACCACGCTCAGTCTTATAATCGTAATTAGAATCGTAATCTAGAATTAATTTTAAAATCTGTTTTAAGCCTTTTGGAAAATCGGAATGTTTCACAAAAGGTGATTTCTTATAAGTCATTGCAGAACGTCAGTTACTGTTGGAACACGGTAAGAAGAAATAATGTCGAAGAGAAGTGAGATTCATGTTTGAGACGTGTAGACTTAGCAGTTATGGATACAACTTAAATGGGTTTTGGCTGCAATAAAGCATTGGTATTGGACAAAAAAAAAATACCAGTGTACGTACTGACAGAAGTCGGTGGGGTTTGCACCTTTTCAGTATTGTGGTTATTAACGACGATTCTATACAGACTGAGGAATTCAGTATATTCTACTTGTTGTTAGGGCAGGTTCAGAGTGACATCACTAACATCGTAGTATTGCTTGTCGTTATGACTGTGGAAGGATTGGATCCATTGCCATCAGCACTTCTTAAAGTTGAGAATGGTTCTGCATCTAAGATATGAACCAAAATAGTTTCTGATTACATTTGACATGGTTTCGGCAGGGCATAGAATTAAAGTCACACTAAACGTAATAGTTAAAAAAATAATATTCTTTTTCTACTCTTTATTCTAATGCAGTATTATATGCAAAGGAAAAACAATATTTCAGTATAAGCAACTTGGAATTATAGTCCGCGTCATATCCCATCTCAGTTATCTTTTATAACTTCCTCTAATTGGCATGTGGTTGTTTTAGTCTCAGCGGCTTTGTGTTGTTTCACTACTATGATAGAAATCTTCCTTTCGCAGACGAAGACAAGAGTTAATTAAACGGACGCGGGCAGGGCAGAGGGGGTGTAGGGGGTATGAGGAAAACGAGAGTCTGGCTGGCGGGCCAAGTGTGTCAGTGGGCCGGCCGGGTCAAGGAGACGGGGCGGGCTGTACACTTTCTCTTCCGCTCGTACTTCCGCCCCACACAACTTCTCTCATCTTATTCTTCACACTGGTATAGGCGAAAACGATCTGCAGACACCTGCACATTTCTGTCACCTTTAAGTTGTCGACAAGCTAAGAGTCTGTGCGCTGTTCCTGTCAGATAATACCTTTTTATAATGATGATAAGACGACAGAAGTTAGGATTAGCGAAACTTGAATCTGTCCTCTGCTTCAAAGATAGGAAACTTACAGAAAATTAGCGTGGGGTCATGCAATTTCCATCATTTCCGAATCTTGACTCGAACATGTGACCTGACAAGGAAAATAGCAGCTACGTATTTGGCAGAGGACGGTACTAATTACAGATTTACAAATTAAAAACCCAACAGAAACGTTCTTCGAACTATAAATGAAATAACATCAGAATGGTAGAAAGTAAGAAAATTATTGCCGACTCATGTTTTTTCACAGAGATAAATTGGATGGAAACGGGAGAACTCTTCATCAAGTTACAATGGTCAGAAACTTTTCGTATTATACTTTTCCGCATATCTTCAGCCGCGTAGAGAAGAGGTTCATCTACGGTAGCAAAATAACTCACAGAGGAGCAAGCAAGTTACCTTTAAAGGGGAGTGAGATAATAGAAACTGGTTCCTCTTACAGAAGATGGCTAATACGCGAACGTCATCAAAAATTATTCTAATGAATTCCTTTCTCATTGCATGTGCGATCATGAATGAAAACTGAAATTAAGTATAAGCTAAGGCAAATAGAAGGCACTTGCCCATGTTTAATGCAAGCTAATCATTCACTCAAACGATTGTTCGTATATATTACAAGTAGGGAAAGGTAATATTGGAATGCAATGCAAAGGTAGAATTTTGAACCAAAGCAACTAATATACAAAGCGTATAAAACTCTTTTTTATCTCAACTCGTCTATTTTAATGTTGTGTCGAATCCGTATCGCAAGAGAATGACCACAAGTATCGAGAAAGTGTGTTTTGTGTCCGGTTGCAACAGCACTTAGGAAAGTGTTACCAACCTATACAGACGTTTGGCTCGAATAGTTTTACAGATAGACGGCGCAGTTCCCATTGGAATTTATAGACTAATGTGAGAGTATTTACTTTCATTTCTGGTTGCTCTGACTCACTTATTCCGCCACTATATTACGGTCCCGATGAAAGTGCAGATAAAATAAATAAAATAAGCTAACATAGTACTTTCTTCCATCGTGATTCTAGCAATCGAATGCGCAAGTTGATTGTAGATGTAGCGACGATTATATCAGTTGCCGAACAGATAACTAATTATATACACTGCCGTAGAAGCAACAACACCGGCAAACTATGAGCATAAATAAAAGAATGTAATGGCTCTACCGTTTGTTGGTGAGAAGCGCGCTCCGTTCTTTTTCATCCTTTCACGCAACGATACGAGTTTCCGCTTGGCCTACATAGTGAACCAGCGCACTCTCGAAAGTGAATTCAAGGGAAGCACTCACTTTTAAGAAGTTCTTTGAACGTTCCTTGCGGTTTACAATAATCAGTTTTTCAGAAACGACTAAATATGAAAACAGATTTGTGCGATAGCACAGTATTTATGCTTGCTGAGACATTTGGCTTTTTACTTATTTTTGCCTTACAGCCTTATAAATTGTTTTGTGCATTAGTGAACGTCGTAATTCATTATTTTACTTTATTTATATTAATGTTACACGTGAGAAGATTATGTAAATAAGCGAATTCCAAAGTTCCACGTAGAGTAACAGTTAATTCATTGGACAAGCCTCGGGAGGATTTACGCCAAACTATTTGTAGTTAGATTTCCCATAAAGTTTCCCAGAAATCGATTTAGCTGCATGATGGAAGTGCTATAAATAGGTCACGGCGGGACACAGCTACGTATCTATGTAGAACGTGCCACCATTTGACTTGTGATAGCGTGTGAGACACTTGACATCACTCCGTTATCGGCCTTCGAAGGTCGTTTCTGTACCATCAGGCGCTTAAAAGTCCTCTCTGTGGTACCATGCAGGTGACGTTCACGGTTTCCGGTCTTATAATATGCATTGTGTTAGTTCTCTATAGCCTTACTGAGTTATCTTATATTTACAGATACGTGGCACTATTAAGTTTTTGTTATAGATATTGGTGATGAACTCTTGCAAAAATTTGCTGATTTCCCCCTGTATAAACGAGTATTATAGTTTTTTTTTAAGAAGCATAATAATATTTAACATTCCAACAGAGAATAATCCAAAGCGCATTCTATGGCCGCAATGGAGAACTTTCCACAAGACTGTCGAATGTAAATACAGGGAACTGTCCTACGGTCAAATGAATAAACTAGCCAAGAGACCAAAGTAATATTTCTTCCTTAAAAATAATTTTTTTTTTTTTGCTAAGGCGAGCTTTCTACAGAACATATGGCCACATCCATACTCCACCAATTTTCTTCTAATCGTCTCCTATCAATATCTCTGTTGTCTTGTTTTCTTCGTCCTTCTCTGTCTTTCTCTGTTCCACTTTCCATACATTTCTAGTCCATCTCTTCTGTGACCTATGCCTGACATCTCCATACGATATAAGCGGGTGGGTCCCTATTTCCTCAGGTGCTGTTCGAATTACATTCATTCGTCTGTTTATTTCCTCATGTCCGGATATGGATAACCTTGCACTTGTTCGTTATAAATCCGTTTAGGCAGCAAAACAAATAAAGAGAAATGTCCATTATTGTCATTTGATAACGGATCTCTTTTTTTTTTTCTTTGCAACTCTTCAAATATATCGACTGGTAGGTTTTCGTTCAATCCTATTCCTTTAGTGCAATTGCTAAAAATAAAAACCATCTTACACTGTCCTTTTTCGTGAAGGTTTACAATTTGCGGATGGCTTTGCCTTTCGCTGCCTATTAGAATTATTCAAATCAGGCTCATAATGTTCATTTTCAAAGGAGCTAAAATAAGAAAATATAATTGACAGCAAAAAATGAAAATGAATTTGGTGGTCTCCTGAACACGATGTAAGTGAATTCGAAATCCACTTTAATTTGCACATGTTTACGTTTCTCCAGTCCTTATAGAATGTCGTACATTTAAGAAGCCTTTTGCTTTAGCCGCAGGCTGTAACTGACTCAGTTTCAGTGAGTTCATACGCATCTTTATAAATATTCTCTGTAATAACAGCACGTATACACTCTTCTATCGGCGTTAATTTCCTTCCATGTTTGCGGAAAGCGCATTTCCGCTCTGCGGCCACCAGATCCTGCTAGACAGCATGCCTAGCTTCCGAGGAAACCACATTTAAGACAAGTAGTTTCAGTTCCATCTGACCGTATAACATGCTTCTCCTGTAACTATCAGAACCAAGGTTTGGAATATGATCTCAAAACGTGTTTCGCGTTGGTGTTCGTTTGATCAGTGCTGTCTTTTCCTTCCGCCTACTTGACAATTCGGAGGAATTTTCAATAATCCTCACACACACACACACACACAGCCCTTTAAACCGACCTTCATCTCTGGCACAGTTTGCTGTGCATTGTGAAATACGCCAGAACGCTTCCGTGGTTCGGATTCCGTGTTAAACTGTAGGTCCCCCACACCCGGTAGAATTACCGAGGTAGGTTAAGGCGGCTATGATATGGAAGGATTGCGTAGTTAGCAAAAACCTTGTCATTACGGCCACAAGACTCTTTAACTTACCTAGAGAAAGAGCAGGGTGCTTCGGCACCAATCTAGGCATGGAAGCAAATCGGAATTTTTAACCACGATTTTAAGGCAGTTTCCTGTCATCATTTACACGAATGCCTTATTCTAAGCATAGAAATAAACATTTCACACTGTAACAGAACAAACAATAGCACTAACATGTATAGCGGCATTGCATTACCTTCTTTATAGTTTTAAATCTCCAAGCTGTCTTGAAACAGCTAAGAAAACACTACAAATTCGTTGAATGCGATTCCCTACGGGTTTACGCATTATTACGGGAAGGTTTAAGACTAAGGCTCTTTTATCACATTTTTATATGCACTATTACTCATGAACATCAGTTTAATAGTTTCTTCATGGAAAAACTTTGTATATACCCGCCAGTGTGGTTTCACGCGTTATAAAGCGCCACCACACTGGATCGAGGAGATACAACGGGACCAGGTCCGAGTCCTGAACTCCGAGTACCGGTCGATATGATTGTGGTTTCTAGGCAATTTCATACAATCACTTACGCGAATGCTGCGATAGCCCTCAACCTCCAAATCATAAACTACACATTTCCCAAAAAAAATTCTCTTGTAAGTATATACGTAGGTGTATGATCGCTGAGGCCAACTATGACCACGTTAAGTCATCGTTTGGCATGAATTTGGTTTTGGATTTGTACACATCCGTGTAACAACTAGGGTTGTTATTCTAGAGGTTGTCTTCACCTAGCCCTGTATATTACCGGGTATAGGGGACCTACAGTTTAACGTGGAATTCGAACTACGGAAACGCTCTGGCGTAATTCACATTACATAGCAAGCTGTGACAGAGGAGAAGGTCGGGTTAAGGGTGTTTGAAAACCCCAGCCGACAGCGCCATTCGAACGGGTGACCTCTAGTAAGATGCCTTAACTACCGATCCACTCTTAATATACAGAACACACGTTATGTATTTCGCAGACCTATGATAACATTTAGGTAGATCCCCCTATTGGAATACGATACCGACCGTGGTGGTGTAACGGATAGCGTTCTGGCTTCGCATTTGGGAGCACGGCGGTTTGAATCTCCGTCCGGGCATCCAGTTTTGGGTTTTCCATGGTTTCCCAAATCACTCCAGGCAAATGCCGGGATGCTTCCTTCAAAAGGCCATGGCGGAATTCCTTCCCATTCCTTGCCCCCATCCTTTCCCGTCTCTAAAGACCTCGCTGTTAGAGAGACGTTAAGCAGATTAAAAAAAAAATAATAATAACATGATTCATTGTGACTGGGGGAAGAAAAGTCATTAATGCGGTTGTTGCTTGTAGCTGGAATTCACTTCGGAACAGTGGATGTATTGTTTTCCTAGGGAGTGATCATTAGAATAGCAATGCAACAGAAATCAATATTCTTATCCCGTATCGTATTAATATTTTTCCTTACTTATTACTATTTTCGAACATTGGAGGGACATTTTTCTCCTTCTGACATTCTATGCCCCTTTTTTTCTTATGGCTTTACGCTTCGTCAACGTTGAGATTGCTAGAGGCGGAATAGAACTGGGGGAAAGGAACGGGAAGCAATTCGGCCATGGCCTGTTTGAAGGAACCATCCCGACATTCGCCTCGAGTGATTTGGAGAAACCACGGAAAACCCACTGGACGTTGTTTCGAACCCGCGTCCTCCCGATTGCGAGACCAGAGCGTTACCGCTCCCCCACGACGCTTGGTGACATTTGATCCCCTTCAACGGGGGGTTCAGTTAATTTTCATACATGCATGGGAATTAAATCTGTCGTAGTCTGTAACAAATAACTATGCAAAACATTAAGACGAAAGTGTTACGTTCTGAATTTGTTACAATGAATATTAACAGTACATACAGACTTCGCTTCAGCAAAGGCTGCTACCATTGATTGACCTTAGAACTTAGTTTCAAATTTCAAGTCAACTGTGTTATCCATTTCTGCAGTGCGTTCAGGAATGACATTTCTCAGCGAAAAGAAGGTGCTAATGTATTTTGCAATTTTGTAAATTCCAGTTAAAATGTGCAAAGAGTACGGAGTAAAAGTTAGGGACACTAGTAGCGCGGAGATATTTGGACATTTGGAGATCAGCTTAACACGTGTTAGTTGACGTCACATGGTATATACAGAACCAAGGCCGCGTACGCGCGTTTTCAGCGTATCTCTCAAATGTCCAAATAACCACAAACACGCCGCTTGCATAATATGTGTGTATGTGCCGTCTACGGAAACGGAAAAGGGTTGGTTGACTACCAGCAGGCGCTTATGCTTCACGCTACATGAAATAGGGAGTGATCGAGACAGTGTTAAATATATTAATGTTATGGCCGGTCGTTCTGAACAGTTGCCAGGAATTTCGTCCTAGCTCTTAGAATGCCAGTGCTAGTAAGGTTTACGTAGGATAGGGAATGTTTCTGCAACTAGTGTGGCATTTGCATGTGATATCACTTAACAGCTATCGTGATTGTATATATTTTGATTATCCGTGTAGACTAGTTCTGAGGATTCAAGGTTGCATATATTGATTGGAGGTTTCCCTATTTGTTGTGTTTTTTCGGGTCTACTGCAAGGTGTCAAAGACACTTAAGTCCTTCTCCCATTAATTAGTTAGCTCTATCGCTGAATGTTCAAATTACCGAGGATATATAACGTAGCCAATGAGAAAGTCCTTGACCATAATGCAAAAAAAAGAGAGCACTTGGCCATTATAAAACACAGGAAAGTAACGTACTTTGGCTACATATTTAGAAAAGATAAGTTAGACTAATCAAAGGTAAAACGAAAGGCTAACTTGAGCTGGGACGAAGAAGTCTCTGTTGGTGGCAGAACTTCAGACTTAGACGAGAAAATCACTTTGGTACCAGCAACGAATGTCACGAAGAATAATGATTGCCAGCTTTCTGCGAACTAATAGACTGGCTGTAGTTTATTAAATAACTGTCTTTTCCCCCTCTCTATTGCCTGATTACTCACACATCTTGTGTGATTCATTAGAAAGTGGGAGCAGAAAGCTGCATAATGGCTAGAACAAGACTTTGTAAGTTGGGAGCATTTAACCCTGCGTGAGGAATGTTTGTGTTGCCATCTGTCTGTGGAACATGGAACTTAGTTTCTGTGTGATAAGTGTATTTTTGTTTGTGAAATGTGTAGTTTATGAGGCGGATATTGGGTACCGATCCAATATTCATCTGGATGAATGCGGGAAACGTCAGAACGGCCGTTATGCAGGACCAGAAGTCGATCCTGGTCTATTACAGCCATACTGAACGATTCACAGTAACATTCAGAGCTAAAACTGAGTGATTAATAAATTCATTTCGGATAAACTTGGAAGAAGTTGTGCGTTCTCTAATAAGCAGCGTTGTTATTTCTAGATTTTACGATCTTAATACAGTTATCCGGAAACTATATACGTAGAAATTTTTAGTTTCTGTCTATGAGAATATCACACAAGCACAATGCTTGAGTTGCTATTTGTTATTCTGCCTAATGGATAAAATTTTATGTTTTATTAAAAATATTTCTCTACTGAAGAAGAGGTTAATACATATCGGTCAATCAGCTACATCTTAAAATATTATACGTAGGTCAAATGAAAAATTGGGCGTTGATCATTCTCGATGACTTAAGCCCCGCTGAAAGGATTTTTTTCTTATGGCTTTGTCTCGTCAACGTCATGAGTTGTGGTAAATGACAGGGGACAAGGAACGGGAAGGAATTCGACTTTTTGAAGGAACTATCCCCGCATTCACTTGGAATGATTTGGGGAAACCATGGAAAACCCAAATCTGGATGCCCGGATGGGAATTCGAATCCGCGCCCTCCCGAATGCGAGGCCAAAGCGGTACTACTCACACAGCACGCTCGGCGAAAGGAACCACCAAATACAAAATTATATTCAGACATCCTGGATTTGTTACAATAAATCAATATGTATTTTGATTCCGCAAATTGTTGATGGCTATTTTCAGAACGATGTATGTCATTAATATAAAAACGAAATTAAACCTGTTCTTATTATATCATTCTGTATAGGCAGAGAACATATACAGTGAAGATATGTGTCTGAGAGAAAACTGTACTTTGCATAAACTGAGATTATACATGCAAAATATCACACAATCTAAAACCAGCTTATTACATCAACCTAAACGCCAAAGTAATATGTTTGTAAGTTTGCAGGACTAACAGAATTCGTTATCGTAATGTTTACGACATATTTAAATTTTGTAATTAATTATCGGATTCATACTATAATATTTTTGTTTTTAATTGTCCAGAAATATTTAAAGTTTCCTTACGTTATGAAACCAAGTACACAGATGTCCTTGGGAAGAATGTGTTACAAAGAACTGTATCCTCAGAGAAACACCGACACGAAAAACTTGCCAAGCGGTGAAACGTCTGCGCGCACATGAAGGCTGTGCCAAGCGTAGTATTTTTAGTGGCCCGATTTGAAGGTGGCGTGGCGGACCCCGCCAGCACATCTTAATGATCGCTCACTTCCGTATAATTCCTGCTGACGCAAGTGGCAATATGGCCGCCAAGGTTAGGTTGAGCCGGGTCTATGGCCGGCTCGAGGTCTTCGGAGCCCAGGCGGACAAAGAAGGTGCGCCTACACCACCTTCCATTCCATTCACTTCTCTTTCTTTGTCTCGGCTTCGTATCTTGGTACTGAAACGAAATGTGGTTGACAAGTAATCCCGGTACAGACTCCCAGCGCTTTTTTCCTCTGTGGATTTCTTCTTCTGAACGGTTCTAGATGTCTTCAAATTCCACTAAAAATTATTCCTGATCAGCAATATTTCTTAATATCTCCATTGATTGTATATGATCCGGAATAGATCCATCTGTCACACCAATTACTCTAACAGTAACTATTACATTGTACGTGGTTACTGTAGACCATTTCTTCTGCAGTTCCTAGTTAAAATAATGATTATTGTTTACTAAGTACTCCAATTCAACTGTTTTATGGTTTTATTCATTTACAAAAGCGTTTCGCCTCTCGTTGAGGTATCTTCAGCGATCCAATTTTGTGTAATGTATGCAGTTTATAATTTTACACATAGGTTTTTGTTAATATTATTGCAATTTTATTTTCGTATGGTATTAGCGTCAGCAGTAAGTAACCTATTACTCCGTTTGATAAATGTTCTTGACTGACGAAAATTGTCAAACAAGTATACTGATATCTTAGATATTTCAGTAGGTAAAAGGCTCATTTATGCAGACAAGTGTTCTCAAACTCGTAATAATTATTTCTCATTGCCTTTGATAATCAGTAAGCCAAAATGCTGAAAATTAAGTGGACAGTTTAAGTACGAAATTAAGGTGTTTTTTGAATTGATGGGTGATGAAAGAAGTTTGTGGAAGAGTCTAACAGAAAGAAGAGACAGGATGGGTGCGTCATATTTTGAGACATGCGGGATTGGTTAATTCGTTAGTGGAGGGAATAGTCGAAGGTAAGAACTGCAGAGGAAGACAGAGATAAGAATATATGAAGCGGATAATTGAGTTGTAAGGGGTATGTTGAGAGGAAGAGGTTAGCGCAATATAGGGATGGAGAATTGCCTCAAATAAAGCCGGTGTAGAAAATATCACATGATATTAGCGCAAGACAGTGTTTAACTCATCACTATATCACGGATCTCACTCAAGTGAAAAAATACCTTTTCTTGGAATATGAAACTGAATGTGGTGGAATTGCTGCTAAATTCTTAAACTCCCACTTTGGATGACACAGACTAAAAAATTGTAAACCGGCGACACCGATTTCAGTATATCACGGTCCACAGCAATTACACCAGGGTAATGTCCGTATGGTTTCTTAATAGAAGCTATGACTGATTACCTTCTCATTCCTTCGTAAAAACCCATTAAACTCGTATCTTCAACGACCGTGCCGTTGATGAGCCATAGAGCCGCACGCAAAAGGATAACTTTGCTATTAAATGCGTCGTTAAACTGTTTATGGGTAAATTGTCTTCCGTCTTCCCAGAGGCTTCACGACGCTTTCAGTGCCCAGTTATTACAACTCAATACTGTAATTTCCTATCTAAAGTAATATAAATAGAGAAGTAAGATGTTTACTGATGCGTAAGTGAGAGTGATGCTTGTATTAGCAGAGCAGTTGGAGTTTTAACACGTAACAGAGGTGCATTTCACAGTACCGTACTGGTCACCTTTTTTCTTTGAAATTCGCCTATTTCTATCTCAAAACGCACATTTTGAAACTGAAAAAACGCCGACGCAATCTTGTGCTATTAACAAACTGCTGGTGGTTCTAAGTTCTTAATTTGAATACTTGTTTAAAGGCGTAAAATTGAAGTAAATTGCAATTAAAGGACTCTTTCTTATTAACCAAGAATAATGCCGCGTATTGAAAATACTTGTCACTATCATTCGTCCTTTTGTTAGTATCCTTGATTGTAAATGCAACATCGTCAACCAGAAATACACTTAGTTTCCGAAGTTCTGAATAGAAACAATGTTTAGGTATTTGGTCTCTTTCTGATTTATCTTGTTGAAGGGATTAAGGAGTTGTGATCATATCTTCGTTTGCATTCATATTTTTAAGTTTTTTCTGAATGAAGCGTTGTGATTTTAATATCAGCATTATTATTCTCCTGAATTGAACCGTTGAAGATTTTAGTGTCTATGAAATGATGCAGTTTGTTCGTGTTAAGGTGACGGATAACACAATTACGAAATTTTTAAATTTTTGGTCTAAAGTAAAGTGTTTCTGACTGTTCACATTTCAGGAAACACTGCAAGACAGAAGTGATGGTTTACTCGCTTTCAAAGCTGAAAAAAGTAATTTGCAACAATGAAATAAAAATAGTTAAAAAAAAACAAACAAAAAAAGGCTAAATGCGAGTAGTGTTTAAATTTTAACTAATTTGTTATTCACAAAGTAACCTTAACAAGTAACTCACTGTTATTATTCTTTATAGTTTCTCTCCTGTTCAATGCACTGGCGCTGTATTCCTTTATTGAGGGAGGGGGGGGGGGGGGATGTTGCCAGTGTTGTCCGAAGTCGAGATTTTAACTTTACTCTCTCAGACATTTATGGAAAATATGTGATTATTGCAGGCCATTTCTTCCGCAGTTGCTTGTTAAACTAACTATTATTTAGTAAATACGCCAATACAACTGTTGTTGGATATTCTTTATTTTTCGGACGCGTTTCGCCTCTCGTCGAGGTATCCTCAGCATACAATGTTTCATTTACATTTTGAGGTGAGGTAGTTGGTCTTCTGAAGTTGACTACCAGTGGAGGCATAATATCAAACTGTATAACTAAATACAATAGTGGAAACAGCATGCTGGTTGAGGTCACAGAAGACCAACTACCACACCTTAAAATGTAAATAAAACATTGTACTCTGAGGATACTTCGACGAGAGGCGAAACGCGTCCGAAAAATAAAGAATATCCAACAACAGTTGTATTGGCGTATTTACTAAATAATAATTAATTTATGGAAAGTTTTCAACTAAAGTGCTTCTACGAAGTTATTTCGATTTCATGTAGTAATGCATGTAAACATTATACGCTGTTCCAAATTTCGATTGATTTTTACTTCAACACATACAAAATAACACAACCACTAGAATAGGTTAGCACTTCATACTAAGCATCAGTTCTAGGAAACTATTTTTTCCCCTCTTTGTTAGGCGTTAAATTCATATATGAGAGATCATAGTAGAGAAAAAGTAATCTTCGTTCTTGTTGACCTACGTCCCTTGTTAGCTGATGCGAATCCTGGTGGTGGAAGAGATTTGGCCAGCATGGTAGTTAGGTGGTGGTGCGCTATTCCTAGTCACCAGATTGCGTACCAAAAGCCTGAGTTAAATCGTAAACCTCTCCCCAGTGCTTATGTAGTGCCGACATACAACACTGTGGTTTGTCCGTCGGATAGAAAATAAAGCACCACTGTCCTTCGGAGGAGAATGCCTAAATTGGCCGGAATCGCTTTCTCACTTCTTTCATCTTCATGTACACACATTGGACATAACAACTATCATTTACAAATTTACAGCTACTCTAGTATGTAGAAAAGAACTGGCATACGTATATCTGAAAAACACTATCAAAAAGTCGTGGGCAAAACAATGTAATAGAGAATCTAGGACCAGCCTTGAAATCTGAGAACGCTGAATTGGATATAGGTTTTCTATAGTTTGCTGTAATAGGTGGATGACTTTTTTTTTTTTTTTTTTGCTAATGGCTTTACATATTAGAGGCGGGAAAGGACTGGTTGCAAAGAATCTGAAGGAATTCGGCCATGGCCCTTTGAAGGAAGCACCCCGGCATTCGCCAGGAGTGATCCTCGCGAATGCGAGACCAGAACGTTAACCGTTCACCTACCATGCTCGTTGGGATGATAATGTTCTGTTTCCTCCCATTGTTTGTTATCTTTTCCATGAAGCAGTCTTTAGGACTGAGACCGCCTGTATGTGGATGACTTCTTAAAGGAGATTATGTTTGTTGCAGTGGACACGGCGGAGATGTGTGCGACGGCGACGCAGTCTCCTCCCCCGGTGGTTGTGAAGCGGGAGCCTGACCTGGGCCACAAGCCAGCTCTGCTGCATGGACTACTCAGTCAGCACCCACACCCACTACTCTCGCACAGAACCACCTATGCCGCTTCCACCGGTAAGCACTATCCAGTCCCTGGATACAGTTTAACACTTTTGTCCATTTTCACAATAATTATCTCTCTTTGTGTTTGTATTCCTCTACTGGAATATGAAAAATCTAAATGAAATATCCAAATACTGTACACCTAACTGTAGCCCGTTCAGTTAATAGAGGCGGCTCAAGGTCAGTCTGCTCTATCCCCACTCCGCTGCCCTTACGCAAGGGGAAATTTAACACACAGCGGTCAAATCGGAGAAAGAGAAAGGGAGGGTTTGAATAGGTGATGATCGGTATCAGGGGAACATGACCTTCAGCCACCAGTTTTGAGTGAACAGGTTATAACGTAAATAACATTGGTTAATTACGTCAAAACATGCCAAATAGATATCAATACTGGCCACTTTGTTTTTACGAAGCTAACTGTAACTATCAGTAAGACGGTAGTGCTGTTAACAATCATGCCCCTTCCTTTGGAAATGCCAGTTTCAATAGTTTCCTTAATTATATTTTAACTATCATAAGCTCAGATGACTAACCTCCTGATTACTTTGACAGTGAAATCAAATAGTATCATGGTCAACACTGAAGCGGCATACTTGATGAAGATATAGGTGATCAAATACCACAATTCACGGCGGGAATGTAAATTAAACACTAGATCACTGACATTACTTCGACGAGAGGCAAAACGTGTCTGAGAGTAAACATAATCCAAACAACAGTTACATTGGCGGTCCCTGGAGAGCCTAGTAACACACCTTGTAATGTACTATCTTTCTTACCCGTATTCTATTACGCTTATTAGAGTGTTAATATTTGCCGCAGTGGTTTGACTATCGTTTTCCGTGGACGAGGTGTGGTCAGAAAGTAACTGGAAATTTGAAATTTCGCTAGTTATATTAGTCCGATTGGCACGATTTTTTTGTTGTAGTGTTGGCAAACATGTCTTAAAAGTATCTATACATTTTGAGCTATATTGGATATTTAGTCTCTTGTCAGCTGTTAAATGGATAACACGTGTTTCGATACAGTCGACGATTTTTTATTTGTATAAAGTTCTTGCCACAAGGTAAAATAAGGTCAAGCAGTCCGAAGAAAACGCCAGGATTTGTGGCAAAACAATTCATGGCTTTTGCATCACGATAACGAACCTGCTCACACGTCGTTGTTTGTGAGTTAATTTTTGGGAAAAAACAACACTGTAACGATGCCCTAGCGTCCATATTCGCCAGACATGTTCCTAAAAATAAAGAGAACCTTGAAGCGTAATCGCTTTACAAGCGTAGATGAGATGAAAAGTGCGTCACTGAAAGAGCTCAGAGCTATCCCAAAGATCGAGCTCCAGAAGTGTTTTGGGGATTAGAAGAAGCTCTGGAATATGCGTATTATGTCTAATGGGAACTATTTTGTAGGGGATAACATCGATGTAGACGAGTAAATAAAATTCTTTCCAAAAAATGAAAATTCCTGTTATATTTTTTAACACACCTCGTATTATAACGAACTATATTTCAGGAAACTGAATAAATAAATAATCACATACATAGTCAAATACAATATTAACAGAATCCAAAGAGTGTATATCTGTGTAGTAGCGTGATCTTTGGTTGTAGAGGAGTGTTGATCAGAGATGCAGTGTGTTCTGTGGCGCCTATTTGTTTTCTGTACGAATGAATTATCATTTCCTGAACCCTTTCCCGGTCATACCGCAGATTTCAAGCTATATCATAAGCGTCCAAACTGTAAAAACCCCATTCAAATTGCTTTGTAGTTTTTGCGTGATGCCTGGACAAGAAGTCTCTCTTTCTGCCTGATATGAACGTTAAAGACTTTAACTGCACTTCATTTAAAATCAAATTTCCTACGAGCATTTGGAATTAAAATTAAATCTGTTCCAAATATTGACGACACCAAAAATTTTGGAAGACCACGAAATCTTAGTCGTAACATTTGCATATATAGATGTTACTATTTTCCCAAGGTTTAAGAGGACGTTTATTTCGGTGATCGATGGGTGATCTACGAAGACTAGTTGCGAACTTAAGTTTACTTAAACACCACGCTGGGTTCGCTAAATTTATTTGCTTCTCCTCAAATCTTGGTCAGGACAGAAATGGAGCAATGCGACATTGCGACTTTGAAATACGACCGAGAGTCGGTGACCTGCAGCTCACAGAGTCGGTGCCAAAATTTTGGGGTTTCAACTTTCTCGCTCGGTATGTAGCCCACAGTCGACAGAAAAAAGTTTGAGTCTTTCCCTCTCGAGGCCAATACCAGTGATGATATACATCATTCCAAACACTGACGCAAATGACATTAGGTCATTGGTTCTTGTTCCATTAGCTATAGAACTTTTGCATTATTTTCTCCAGGTTTCTTCCTGTTTCCCAGAATCTCTGGCATCACGTGGACTTCTTTACTACGCATCGTATGTCTGATTGAACCAATATTTCTCCTTGGAATTTTTTAAATGGAAGCTGGACTTTTACATGTCTTCTTCCAACTCGTGAATTCACCGTAATAGACGTACAGCAGCGTGTATATCGTTTTATACTATCATCGTATAATATACGTTTGGCGCTTTCTGTGCTGTTTCGTCCGCGCAAGTAGTGTTGAAAATTCGTCGTTATGAGCCAATATCACCTATGATCCAAAAATTACCTGTGTGAAATATGATATACCATCCTTGACGTCGTCTTAATAGTGATAAGGTAAATCAACTACATCAAAGTTTACAGCGGTTCATGGGAGACGTGAAGATTTCAGTATTTGTCACATGATGCTAGAAGGCAGAAGCTATTTAGTTTTTTGTTCGTTTATGCCTATTACAATCAAGAAAGAGGGAAGTTCTGGAGTCGTTGTTACTGGAATTTTCAGATACCTGTTTGACACGCTCAAGCAACAGGTGTGCTTCAAAGGAATACAGCCATTAGCCACTGAACTGGGCGTCATCCAATTGATCTGCTAAATTGCTCGTTCCTTTCACATATACTTGAAAATCATACTAACAAGCGTCTTTATACCAGAAAGTAAGGACCCGTGTAGATATTCTTAGGACCGGTGCAAGTATTGCTGGACTTCCAAAGTCCTTTTAGTATTTCACTGGAAGGATACAGCGGTGTTTGTGCACATCTGGTTGCACATCAGCTCGTTGTTTCCTTCTAGTTTTCTCTTTGACGCAACTGTTTGTGCGACATGGGAATCTTACGTACACCTTACTTCTCCTGACCTTAGAACTGACTGGAAGGGAGTCTGTTCTACTTTTCTCGCTCTTATAAACAACTGTGAAGAAGGTTACTCGTATTCCAGCACAGTTTTCTTTTGTTTAACCTAGTCGTAATATGTGAAGGTATATTTTAGGAGTTTCAGTGAATTGGTTTCAGAAATTGCACTACCGTTTACAAGAGTGAAAAGTAAGGAAACTTTTTTCGGTGTATTATAATGAATGTCAAGCGTGATTAATAATAATAATTAAATCCACTGTACAGTAAAAAACAGCATCCAATAAATAGACAAATCTTTTTAAGGCATACATATCCTTTGTTCTTTATTATGTACGTACAGATTTTACTTTTCTGACAGTAAAATAATTCCAACTTATTAAAAATGGGAATGATATCGGTTTAAATTTTTTCAGTTTTAATATAGCACGCATTTAAATTTTTTTTCTGGGATCATCTTTATCAATGACGACTTTTCCAGTTGTGTTTATATGTGAAAACTAAGCGAAACAGATACAATAATAACACATTTGTTAAACAGATGGAAATGAATCAAGAACTGTGTGAAAACGGCCTTCATCTACTATTCACTACTAACACAATCCACCGGAAAAACAAAACTGCGTTTCACATACATAATGCGTAAAGTGTTTCTAATCTTACCTTGCACTAGAGCTAATGCATGTCGTGTTACAGGCTCGCTGCCTCCCAGCCCAGCAGACTCTGGCGTTTCTGATGTGGACAGCAGCAGCAGTGGACATGCCTCCAACGACGAGCTCAAGGCGAGGCTGCAGCCCACCCCAGGTACGTACTAGTATCTCAGGTGGCCCAGATCCCCGACAAAGCCGAGGATCTTTCCTCGAAGCTGAACGTCAAGGAACGACTACCCAGGCCCACTCAGCCTGCTGTCCAATGAGTACCGTGGAGAGAACTCCGCGGGAAGGTACCGCAGCGTGGCGCTGACCCCGTCACATCCCTTCTAGTGCCGAAGGTTGTGATGGGAATGCGGAGCTCTACCTCCGTGAATCCTACGGGAAGCAGCAGGAGCTGAAGGAACCACGTGACCTTTATCTTTTTGCAACTGAGATTTATCACGTCAGTTAAAATAGTGAAGTTAGTGGCTCGTTGATAGTGCAGAGATAGATGCAGGTTTTCTAACTGGTTATTACAGTTGTTAAGAAAATGTAGCTGTTGGGTTTGGACTGTCTAGTAACTAAAGGCGTTACTTCCGCACTAAATTTATGAGTAATATCCGGTCTTTACTTATGATGTATTGTGAGGAAGGAAAACAAGATGCCCTCCAGACATTTGATAGACTTTTTTTCGTTCTGTAGTGGGGTACTGCTCTTCTCTCGGTGCAAATGTTTAATTTTTTAATTTAATTTCAACTGCTAAGGAACACAAACGCTCCGGCGACATCGTCCCTATACACTCCCACCTCCCCATCTCATGAATTTTCATCACTCACCTGCTTTTGCCTTTCAATTTTAAACTCCTTCAGTGTTTTCGGTAAATTTTCTCCATTTCCCTTCGTAATTTATTCCAGTTCCTGACTTCCTTACTCACAAAAAAAAAACTCACTCCCATTGTCCCTCTTATTGTCTGGTCATCTCTTCCCTTCCGCCTAATACTCCTAATATGTTTCAGTCACAAACAAAATTGCCTGGGTTGTAGATTTCCACTGCTGATGTTGATAATACGGTTCTTAGTGTTACAGGGAAATATGGTAGTCTAAAAATTGAATTTTCCAAGCTCACGCGGAAAACAAGTTCTGGTGTGTTGATTGCTTTCCTTTTGTTTGTACGAAGACAAGCATAAGTAATAGACAGGCAGTCTTCGAAATTTTCACATGTCTTGGACTCACACCTTGCATCAGGCTGATGGAAAACGTGTGAATTAATTGTTGTAATGTCGCTACGAACACTAGTTATTCTATTCATTTTACTGTTTACTGCTGCTTAGGTAGTGAGATTTTAGACAGTGGCTGGAGTAGGACTCGTGCTACTTTGCGCGGTCGCAGACGAAAGTTGCGCCCGCCTCGTTTTCTCTCCTCCGTTCGACTTGGCCACTGCACAGACCTTCCATTCGGCGTCGCCTCTGCCTACACAATTAGACTTGCACACCTGTACGCCGGGTATTGGTAATGGGTGACAGTGATCCTTTTTTTTTTTTTTTTACTTCGTGATCTAATAGTTATACTGCTTACATAATAAACTTTGTGGTCAAGGCCTTTAAGGCTTGGCGTTTGGCATCAGGTTATTTGTTTCGAGTCCTGAAGCTGAAATAATTTTTCAGCACCTGGTGTTTACTCACTACGGTACGGGAGGTGAAAGTGTATTGTCTCTAATTATACAGGTATAAAACAAACTCCTGATATAAATATAAAACGATTCGGCAGTTCCATGTAAGTGAGGGCCTAAGATAACGTCGATGACGGTAAGTTCATCACATGGGGACACTAAGCCTTAGTGTCTATAAACAAGAGTAGGACATTAGTTCCTGCAGACAGTTTCACCTCTATCTTCTTAAGAAGCAACTTTATTACAGGCTTCCACACACACACACTGATATGCCACAACTATCAGGTCCTGTGGAAGGTTACAGCTAAGCTTTGGGTTGATGACCTTTGTTTGTTGCAGCAATGCCTATGAGTAATCCTTCCTGGAGTATTTCAGATAAGCTTCTCATTTTGTGACTGTCCTATCTGTAATGGAATCACTACAACAATACACCAATTTATCAATGTATAAACTGTCTCGCTGATAAGGCAACAATGCCTCAAACTTTTCTATTAGAAACTCCATACGCGTCAGCCATTTTTCACGGTTGATAAGAAAATGTCTGAGATAAACAATCAAGCAACTGATAATAAAACAATTTTTCTACACTTTCTATAAACATAGACCGCACACACGTTTATAACAGTAGGCACAGCGAGAGTTCATCAACCTGCGGCATCCATACTTCTTCAGAATTGGTTATTTTGTCATTTTCCCCATATTCATATTTGTTTTGTATCATTTAAGCTATTACCATATAGAGCTGGCGTATCAGCAATGTTGTTTGAGGACTCGGGTACAACGGTTCATGCTTTAAGACGTTTCGCGAAGTCAGTTCAGATGAATTATTAATTGCAATGAAGTCTTCTCGGATGTACCTGTGGATTGTGTTGTAAAAACATGATATTAGGACAGCTAGTTCTACCTGTTTCTTCAGATGTGAGTCCCTGTAGCCAATCCGCTGCACACCCACAAAGAATTCATTGTAATTACGCCGGAAAATTCTCCGTTCTTACATTACTGATTGTTTATTTTTCACAAGCTTTTTCTTTAACCCAAGACTCCAATGATCCCATTTTCAACAACCATTAATCTTAAAACAACACTTAATAATATTGGCATATTTACATAAGGTCAAAAATTTGTTTGTCATGTTTATTTAATCAAGAGTTTCTTCATTTTTGACAAAATTACATAATTATATATTTTTCTACCCCAGTATTTTATTAGAGGTGCATATCCATTACATGGTTCATTCAAAAACGGTAAAAGAAAGCCAACAAATCTTTAATATGACGCGACGACTTAATTATAGTATCTTTATGGTCATTCACTTAGTCCATACCTGATAATATTTGCCAAGAAATGTTTTAATTGATTATACGAATTATGACGAATTGGGTTACTGTTTCAGATAAGTTTAGTAGCAACATATCATATACGTTCCATCATTGTTTTTTTACATCTTTTTTTTCAATCTGGAACATTTTGGTGACACAAAGCTAACATCTGATAGATCATAAACGATTCCAATATCCACTGCCACAGGAAAACAGCTTTTCTCTCAACCAATCTTAGTTTCTACTACGCTTACACCAAACTTCGGTTCATCGGAACAGATAGAAAATAAAAACGCACATGCATGCGGTAGTGGTTTTAGACTCTGTGCGTTCTCTCTACTGACGCACGTCCGGCGAAGTTTTCTCTCCTATCTCCTGGCCGACTTGGCGGATCCTAGCTTTCTAACATCCTTCCTCCTCATTCTCCAAGCCTCTGCTTCACCATTCTAGAACACCGTGTTGCTCTCACGCGAATTTGCTTCTTCACACACAGTCACTGAACAGCTTTTTTGTCAAGTTTTACTGCTTCGAGAGATCGTCAAGTGGGAGGAGACGGCGTGATGTTCCTCTGTCCGCTACAGTGTTGCAATGAGTTGATTTATTGTTGTCATCGAGTCATCCATTTCAAGCTACCGAAGGTAACGCTCTGACCTCACATTCGGGAGAACGTAAGTTCGTATCACCGTCCGGCCATACAGATTTCGGTTTTCTATCGTTTCCCCTAATCACTCCAAGCGAATGCCGGTTTGCTTCCTTCAAAAGCCTATGGTTAAATTCCTTTCCATTCCTTACCCCCAGTCCTTTCTCGACTCTAATGACCTCGACGTCGACTAGGCGTAGAACCAAAAAAATAATCAATTCAAACAGCACTACCACTACGTCTGGTTTAGAGGAGTGTATATTTAAAAAATGTTTAAATACTTTTGTTATAGTTCTCATTAACAGATGTTCTTATTGAATCCTCTGATTTCAAGTCAATTTCCTGGATCTATTTCGTACATTCGATACGAGTTAACAAATATTTTTGTTCGGTGGTTTCTTTGGTCAGCTTTTGTAATGATTTATTATTATTATTATTATTGATAATATTTAACACTCGCGAAGAGCGCATTATTGTCCGTATTTGGTGCGTGAGATAACATGTGAGCAGGAAATACCTACATCAGTTACTGATCATGCTCAGTGGTATCGTATGGCATTTTTTTGAAAAAAAAAGAATATGGAATCGTTATCGGATGAGTAGTTTCGTTACTATCCAATCCAGTTATTCTATGATATGGTGTGCCCTCTTAAAGTAATGAAATCAGACAGTACACTTTTACCTTATGGGATATGAAACTTAATAACCACACACGTTTCAGTAACGGAATGGTTATCTCGTACTAAAGTAGAGAGGGGAAGAAGTGGTCTGTCACTGCTGGAAAGACTTCTGCAGCGGTTTAACCGGACAGGGGGGGGGGGGGAGGGACGTATCGCCGTTTTGTTCTGAGCGTAACGTGTTAATTTGTTTGTGGGCTGTGTAGTTTTGACCTTCCCAGCATCCACCTAGAGTGTTACAGCATACCACCTAAAGGTCGTAATCTCACTCGAGGTTTAAACTTGCAGCCGCTGATCTCCACGGTCCAGTAAGGGGACTAAACTGTTTGTGACTAACTTATTATATTCGAAACCAACGTGACCATCTTTCGTTATATTTGCTTTTATTAGTATGAGCACGTGTAACCTTAGGTTAGCACGTTGCCAATATTGTATGTGCCCTCAGATTTGCTTCTATAACTTAAACAAGTATCTGTCGGTTGGCAGACCAGTACAGATGTTTTCGCACCTGAGGAAGATGACGGAGCTAGTCGTCGAAATATCGTGTTTTCACATCACACCCGTGAAGACTTCATTGCAGTTATACGCCGGGGAAGTCTCCGTTATTACATAAAACTGCAACTTGTTGGTAATTATCAACTGAACGATAAAAAACGGGAAATATTAATATGTGCTCTCAGATTTGCAACAGTCATGACTAGGCCGCATACGACAAACGTCTATAACCTGAACAAATATACCACAAAATTTTCAATTAAATTCTGTTATCTCAGATCGAGAGGGTAAAATATAATTTGTTGGTAATTATCAATATTGCTGAACGGTTAAAGAGGTGGAAATATTTGTATGCAGTAAGGTTAGTTCAGATGAATAACTATATGAAAGGTTTCTGAAGCAAATGGGAAAGAAATGTGTGTAAAATGCTCTCTTTTTTTTTAAATAAAAAAGTTACATTTTTTATTTTTCCAATTGTAGGACTGGATTTTTGTAGTCTTTTCTTATCTTACTAGAACGTCTTCATTGTTCCACTACATACCTTTCTCTGTTCTTCGGATATTACAATTTTGAGCCTAATTTTTCAGATGGTTCTTCTGCAAGTTCTTTATAGTTGTCATTTCGCCTCCTCATCTATCTTTCGTTGTGGATCATCTCTGCTTTGACTCCTATCCCTTCTGCGTCCCTCTTGTCCTCCACTACCCTTCTTCTTGCTTCTAATATGTGTTCTAAAAAACTTTATGGCAACCGAATTGTGTCCATTCTACTAGATGCACGTAGAATTTCACCTTCGTCTTCGCATTGTGCCCGGGACCATTTCAGTGTGAATGCAGAGATCTTCCATTTCCTTTTCTGCCATATACCATCTGTAGTTTTCTGTGGTCATAGAATTTTTCTAATGATTTTCCTTCCCTTCTTTTAGGGTTTTTGCAACTCCCATTTCTTGTTCGCTATAAGAATCTCCGTAAATGTTGTAAATTACGAAATGTTAATGGAAATGCGCCTTTGTTTACAATATATCGGAAATATATATATACACTTAAACTTAAGAACTGGTGAAAATGTTATTGTGAGGTGTATTTGCAGGTCCTGCGAGGACGCCAGAGAGTCCTGTGCCTGCCTCCGCCCCCGCCTCCGTGCCGGCTTTCGCACACGCACACACGCACGGCTTCCTAGCTCCGTACTACCACCACAGGGCGCACCACTACCCGGCCCGCAGCCCAGGTGAGTACGCTACGCAAGGCGGTTCATTCATGTCTCCCGCAACCTAATCCTGTGTTGTATAGTTACTATATGTGACGAATGCCTTCTAGCTATTATTAAGCGCAACTCTTACATTATTATTTCTTACGCCTCGTCGATGTCGAGATCATTAGAGGCGGGATGAGACTTGGGACAAGGAACGGGAAGGAATTGGGCCATGGCCTTTGAAAAGAAACATCCTGGCATTCGCCTGGAGTGATTTGGGGAAACCATGAAAAACCCAAATCCGGAAGGGGATTCGAACTGGCGTCCTCCCGAATACGAGGCCAGAGCGTTAATCGCTCACCCACCACGCTCGGTTCAATTCTACAGTCAAGCTTGGTACAAAAATTAAGAAGACATATCGCCACTTGGCTGCTGTTTTCTTCCAAATAACAGCCCCAGTTTACGAGACGTTATGACAGTGAATACGGACATGTTTTTCAAATACGCCGGATTTATTTGAAACATAGAAAACTTTATTTCTGCCGGCCTCGGTAGCGTAGGGGCTAGAGTGCTAGCTCCGCGTGCCGAAGGCCGCCGGTTCGAATCCGGCCTCGGGCATGGATGTTTAAGTGTTGTGTGTATGTGTGAATGTCCTGTCCGTCCTGTGGCGTCCATACATTGGAAAAATACAATATATACTGGATGGTGACTTATACACTGAAACTACAAAATTACATTGAGTTGGCTGTATGGCCTTCGTTGCCAAATGCCATTTAAAAAAAAAAAAATTAAAACTTTATTTCTCACATGCAATGAAATCCTCAAATCGACTCTTTTTTATCGACACATAACTTATTCGTACAGAAATGTTTCGGAGGCCTAATTTTTAAAACTATAAGTTACATAGGAAGTAGGTAACATGTAATACTCTTCTACGTCCTGCTCCAGATTACAGCACTGCTGTATCGCAGGCGACAGATTAGTTTTGGGAAAAGTCACGCGTTTTCTTGACCGCCTGCAACAGCATTTGTGACATCCATGGACTTGATACAGTGGTTGCGCCACAGTTGTTCGGCAAACAGATAACGTACTTTCCATTTATTAACTAGCGTGCGAACATCAGGGTTTTTTTTTGCCTCAGTGGTTTACGGCTCGTCGACGTCGATGTTATAAGAGCCGGGAGAGGACGGTGGCAAGGAACGGGGAGGAATTTGGTCACGGACTTTTGAAGGAATCATCCAGTCTTACGCCTGGAAAACCGAAATCTGGATAGCCGGACGGGTATTTGCGCCAGCATCCTCCCGAATGCTTAGACCTTAACGTTATCTCGTTCTTGGGTAGCAATGACAGGGCATATAAAATCGGAAAACAAGATTTCAAAATTATGCCTATATCTGTTCCTTCTTCCCTCATACCTTTATGAAATCGTATGCTAGGTGGAGAATAGATTTGGCGCAAAGCATGAGTGTTTCTGTACCTTCTTCGTTCGACGAGGTCACTGAGATTCCATGACTATGTCTCTGGTTCGAGCTTTATTGGTGAAAGGCACTATCATTGGCTACCAGAATTAGAGAAGTGTGCTGTACGATTCCTAATCATCATATTATGCACCAAAGTCCTGGGTTAAGTCCCAAATCTCTCTGCCGTGCTTAAGGAGTGAGTGCATACGACACTGTTGATAGTGATTAATTCGCCTGATGGAGACGGTTAGTATGGCTGCTCCCGGGTCTCTTTCGGAATAGTATAATTGGTTGGGCTGTCATCTGGTTTTATTTCTTTCGTCTCACATCAAAAACACACTACATGAAACACCTCCGGCATTTAGTAACACCATCGCAGTTACAGCTCTACGCCCGGAAACCAGGTATGCCACTCAGTATACCTCAATTTTTATAACATGAGCATTAATTGACCATAGCACCGGTACCCTAAACCTCAAAGACAAATGATACTCTGGCGATAGTCGTACTGTGAAGTGCGATGAGCAGTGAACGTGCAGGAAAGTGCAGAATCCGGTAGCGCTATTGCCATTCTGTTCTGCGGGTCAGGATACCGAATAGGCGGACCGGTTTCCCGTGCCTTTCCTCTCGCTCTTCGTCGTTTCCTTTTTCTTCCTCTTTTTAGGTCTTGAGCCTGTTAAGTTCAAAAAAACCTACAGGCTTCCATTCATCGACTACTTCTGTGGCCTCTCATCGCTTTCTATTATTACAGATATTGATTCATGGCATTCACTTTCTCCGGCTTTGAGATTTCCGTTCAGTAGTACAGTATTTCTGGATACAATCTCTCATATTTTCAATTTTTTTAAGTGAAACTTTTTGTACCGTCTTATGAAACACTGAGAATTCAATTGCTTTTCTCCCACATTTATCAATGTTTTTTAAGGTTTGTTTAGTTTAGTGCAGGTTTTCTCTTCAAAATTCAAGTCTTATGAACAGAATAACACACACGAAAAAAAAAAACATTTAAAAAAAGCTTACATGGTTCTCAGACAGATGGAGTTACGCGTCTGCCTCTCCACGCTGTATCGGGTTCGAGTCCTGCTGGGACCTGCGTTCAGTGAGGCAAATGCACGTAGCTACCTGTAGTGGCTGTAATGAGACGAATAATACATACGGTGCTTATTTTTTCGTTTTCAGCGTGACACTTCGGCTACGTTGAAGTCATTATAGCTTGAGCTTGGAGAGTATTGGGTACAAAGAACTGGAAGGAATTCGACCATGGCCTTTTGTAGGAACCATTACGGCATTCACCTAAAGTGATTTCTACAAGGTGTCCTAAGAAAAGTTTATTTGTGTGTAGATCGTGAAATTTTGTGTCCTCAGCTATCGAAAAAACAAAAGGTGGGGTAAAAATGAATGCAGACTGTGTTTAGACCACGGAGGCTTGTATGGTGTTACCAGTGGAGATAAAGCTCCACACTCGCCACTAGTTTAGAGGTGAAGACGCTTACCTGCAAGATATTCATGACATAGCAGGCTGAAAGGGTCTGGGGTCCGTTGCTCGGTTTCAACTACGATCCTCCATTTCGTAGTCAGTTACTATAAAAATTGAGATAGTCAAAGTATGACGTCCGGAACTTAGTTATGAAGTGACATCTCATATTGGTCCTGATTATGTTGTCTATAGTGCGTTCAGATAAAAGAGGCGGCGCAAGGTAACTGTGCCCATATCTCTACAGTCGAAGGGGAAAGACCGCCCGCTGTCAAATTTGCCACTCTCCTACCTGGTGTCAGTGATGTATTAGGAGGGGTAGATGGAGTGAGTAGCGGGTAAAGAGGAACATGGCCTTGACCCGCCAGTTGAGGGTGATCAGAGTATAATTTAGTTGCACTATCGATCCACATGTTCCTGTTTAGTGATCCTACAGTTGTCTCTGCGCTGTCTATCACAGACCTCTGACTCTTAAACGTAATACAGTAGTTGTTAAGTTCAAATTTTATGTCGTATTGAAAGTTTTATGGAACTATTTTGTTGGTGGGTTTCCAGAGAAGCAAAGAGCGTCTAAGAAATTATTTATACTGCAGATTGTGTGGCATGGTTGTAAAGAGTACTTCGAATATAAGAATACATTTCTTTTTACTGAGAAATATGGACCTGAACTTACTTCAATGTCGTCAATTTTAGATAATTCTTATTACTAGGTATTTCTCAAAAACTCCTTTACGTAGGTACTTGAAAGTTGTCTCCAATATCGATCATATCCCGTATATAAACAACAGACATTAAAACACGTACATCTAACGAGTAGCGAGTTGTGAGGAAAAATAGCAAAAGTTTTTATACATAAGAATGAAGTTTTTCTCGGCGTTGGGAATTAATATACAGGGGTTGGACAAAATAATAAGAACACCTGTCATTTACATACTATTGATTTATTAATATGGTGCTGGGCCACCTTTTACTCGTAGAACAGATGAAATTCTTTGCGGAATAAATTTTTAGTGTGTGTGAATAGTTTCCAACAGAATGTTGTCTCATTCTTATTCAAAAACATTTGCCAATTGCTTCAATGATGTTGGAGGTGGAAATCTGCTCCTTATTCTCTACTCCAAAACTCCCCACAACTGTTCAATTATTTTGAAATCTGGCGATTGTGCTGGTCAGGTAAGATGTTTGATGGTATTCTGATGCCCCTCGAACCAGGGCAGAATCTTTTTAGCTTTGTATATGGGCGCATTATCATCTTGGAAGACGGCCGTGTTGGCAGCAGTATTCTAGTCATAGTAAGAACTTCATCACTGAAGACGTCGAGATATTCATTCGCAGTCATCCGGCCAGTGATGTGAATGAGAGTACCAGTTGAATATCACGATATAGCCACACAAATCATAACGGAACCTCCCCCAAGCTTGACTGTAGGACGCGGGCAGTCCGGATCGCAGGTTTTTTTGGTGTTCTCCATACATAAACCCGGTAGTAGTAAACAATGTGAACGATTATTCATCGGACCATACCACATTCTTCCAATCATCAAGTGTCCAGTTTTTATGATCGTGGCACCACTTGTTTCGCAGCTTAGCAGTAGGAAAATGTGGGTAGGCAGATTGACGGGACTAGTTCTCCGCGGAAGTCTTGAAAAATTGCACTTTTTTGTTGCTATCTTACAACTGCGGATAGTGCATTAATTGAATTCTTTTTAGGATGTATTTAGCAATATCACGTGAGATTTTATAACTTTATTTAATTTAGAGGATCGTCAAAAATGAAGAGAATTTATGCAGATTTGATTAAATTGGTCACTTTTTACTGTAACTTTCGTGTGTAGCGATCCTGGTTAAACTGAAGAGGTTTCGAAATGTAGACGCTTAAAGCAATCTTCTGTCACGCCACGAATGATTATATTGTAATTTCATTTCCTTATATCTCCATAGTTTTTTCTTTCTTTTTAGTAATTTCTGTATTGCTGGTAAGACTTCGTTCCAATTTTTTTTATCGTTCGCTTGTCATATCTGAACCCCGAAACAGAAAACCCTGTAACAGAGTGGCAACATTTCACATTATCTCTCTTCTTTAACTTTCACAACCTATATTACTGTTGTGTGTTGAAAAATAATTTATATTTGTTTTGAAAGCAACATTAAATGAAGTGTTACGCTTTTATTTTATTATATGAAGATCATAATTCAAATTGTTGTATTATTAAAATGCTGTTCTTATGCCTTGTAAAAAAATTTCTCGTTTTTAGTCATCACTAGGGTTCGGATCTTTATGACCAAAAAAATAGAGAAATATGCAGGCAAATATGACCATAGAAATGGGTAAAAATGACCTAAAAATGACAAAATATGACCAAACATTTAAATCTACTATACATCAAAACTACATCATTTATTTTAGTAGTGTCGCTTTCATGTAGACAGCATAATTTGATTCCGTGCACTCGCTGCACCATTGGGAAATTTAAATTTTAAATCGTTTTGTTAAAGTCACTTTAATTTCAGATAATTTACAGAATAGAACTCTTTCATCTGTACTAAAATACTCCTCCCTAGATTCCCTTACGTAACTTCGCATTTCAGAAAATTTTATTTTCGGCGTAGCGGTAGGCCTACTCACTGATCTACTGAAGATTTAACGATGACTGAGGATATTTCCTTGAAATATTGATTCACGCGGGTCGACACAGGCATGCTTCTGCTGCTTTTTCGAGATTACGTTTAGAGAGTGACAATAATGTATAACTTTAATTCTTGACTGGCGTATTCTGACCACAGTGAAAATTAGTTCCCCCTCTCCCCTCCCCCCCATAGCAGAAGTACGGTTCTGTGAACAATTGTCTTAATTTCTTCTCATCTTTGTCTAGTGAATTCCCGGTGCTATTAAAAAACTACCAGGTTTTTCCTCAAAATATGACCATATGACCACAAATATTATCGAAATATGACCAAACCTGGGAAAATGATCTGAATATGCATTTATGTGCTATATAAAATACATTTAAATACAATTAGAAACATTGAATCAGTGTTTATGTGAGCTCAAAAAGAAGGCAGGAAAAAAATATGACTTGTCCTAAAGATCCGAACCCTACTCATCAACCAAGTAAGGAAAAGCGCTCAGCACAGTTAAAAAATATCGCGGGTAGTGAGAAGCAATTTTCCAGATGTTGTATGAAATAAATCCCTGATAAAAACTATCTTCCATGAGGTTTATGCGTATGATCCATTACGCTTGGTTACTCATTTCTGTTCCATACTATACAACTGCGCATTGTTTCACAGGCGCGGAAGCATGACCGCACACTCATTCTTCAATTCTTGAGGCTCGGGAGATTAAGATTTCCTATTTCTCAATTGCAACTTTCATTTATCTGCAATGGCGGCAGTGTTACGTAAGGCCAGAGCCTTGGCCTTGGAGTCCGTATTTATAAACGTGACCTTCAGCGGGCCCAGAAAGTCAGTGTGTCGTTGAACCGGCTACCATCACTTTCGCTCTGCTATGTGCTTCCTTGTTGCTGTTCGAGTATGTGTGCCACCCGAAGAAGTTCAAGGCGGCGAGATAAAGAGTCATTCACACGACCTTGGAAGATAGTTGCACGGTGCTATCGTTCTCTTTCCTACTAACGTTGGCAAAAACTACTTTAAGAAGCTTCTCGCCAATGATTTGGCATAGGTCGGCAAGACAGATTCCTGTTCGACCTCAGTGCCCATTGGCCGCTGACGGCAGCCAATGGTAGCTCACTTCCGCCACAGCGCGAGCGCGCAAAGGAAACGCGATTTAAGCTTGTTCAATCAGGCGAATTCGTCACTGTACATAATTACAGTCTAAATCCTTATTATTCTGCCTTCCGGATCTTACTGCCTCAGATTTTTGCTAAGGATAGTGTTTCTATACGTTTTTCTTTCGCGGAAGATATCAGTTATTGCGGCAGTTAATAGATTAGGTTAATTCAGTGTTAGCAATTACATAACACAAACTATGTTTTAAAAACTGAACTAGAAGAGAGAAGCAACTGGTTGTTTCGTTCTGTATTAAGAAGGTTTCAAAATTGGTGTTTGAATACTATGCTTAATGTCATTGCAGTACATAACTTGATTACCTCAACAATTATCAATTACTTTCACATCAAAGCTCACTGCGCCACAATATCTAGATGATTATAAATATTCCTTGTAATATCAATGATATGAAGTTCAGAGAGACCGCAACTTAATTTAGAATAACCATGCAAATACCTAATTATGTCTTCTAAAACAACTGCGCCATTAATCAAGATTTGTGTCAGTTTGTGTGAACACCGCGTACTTGAATGGTGCATGGTTTTAGCACCGGAAACAGGTAGAAAGTAAGAGAGCCCGGAACGCGGTAACCTAGTTGAAGCCAAGTGAAACTCGTGCGCGCTTTACCTTGAGTTTGCTTTTTGTTCACCCAAGCGCGCTGACCAGGAAACTTGAAAAACTACTTCTACATTAAGACACGTGTCTTTTCTGAAAGTGCTTAGAGATAGCTTACAACATAAAAAATAGACGGAGAATGTAAGTTACTAACATATGTGATCAGGATTATTGTCAATACGGTATTGACGCATATCATTTTTTGGATGGTTTTTCTTTACTATCCTTTGCAAATAGTAAGTGGGAAATGCAGTGCTTATTTATTGATGGATGATTAAAGCGAGTGAAAATCTCTCCATTCTGCGCCACCTCGAAGATCACGGTCCCGCAAAATTTTACTATAACGTCACCGTTCGTTTTATTCCACATACTGGACCAATAAACTTTTGTGGACTTCTTTTATTATTTATCACTGATATTTATCTAATTACATCGCTGGTGGCATTAGCATTCACTTTCAACGCAACTGAAAAAAAAAAAAAATCTGTGTCCTACTTTTTGTTAAGGCACAAATTTTAAGCGGTTATGCTTAAATGCACACTGAAGAATGCTATTACTCGTAGTGATTTCGTTTTTACGCATGTTACGATGGGAAATTTCAGTGTAAGACACATTCGACTTCTTCTATATGTGTGTAATGAGGTGAAGATGGGCTGCAGCGAAGGAAGCAGGATGTGCATCAGCGAGGACCTCTGGTGGCGACGCCGCGCACTACACGGAGCTACTGACCGTATTCAAGGTCGAATCTTATCGACCGTCGTAGTGTGCTGTGGTCAGGGCCACTGCATCTCGTCTCGTCTTTTCTCTCCACACTTGTCTGCGAAATAGGACACAGAAAGGGTGGGAAAAACCGATACATCATTTTACAAAGCTACGACTGAGGAAGCGCGCAACAAACTTCGTTGATTAAATTCTGTATAGAATATAACGTCATTTGTGCAGGAAATTATCTTTCTGCCAAGGTTCATGTTTATGCTAGAACTCATCACATACAGCATCAATTACCCTTGGTGATAGAAAAACGAAAATGATCTGCTGTGTAGACGAATTCTATGAAATAGACTGTTAAAGGAGCTAAGAAAGATTTTTGTGTAATCTTCAGTTTTTTGTAATTTATCATTTATAAAATAACACCATGTAAAAAATAGCCTTTTTGTCAAGTCCGTTACCATTATAGTTCCAATTTTTTTTGTTGATAGCAGAAAAAAAGTGTTTATGAATCAAGAATGTCAATTATAAATGGTGTGTCATATAGGGAGAATCGGACAATATTGCCGATCGGCGTTTTCAAACAATATTCCCCAATGCGCTCTAACGTGTTATTTGTCCGGGTGGGTTTTGGTATTTACTGACTCCGCATCAAAAATAATTCACAGGAAGCTTATGGAGGGAAATGCGCACATTGACGACCGTTTATTACAGTATTTATGTAATAACTCATTCCACAATGACCGGCTGTTGTGTTTGGATAGTGTTTGAGATTTTTAGTCACAGAAATTGAAGTACAGATGTATGAACTGTAAGAAAGAATATTATCAACAGAGAAATGCATTCGTCGCTTCAGGAAAATGCTGTGGTTAGTCCCAATTTTTCAAAAAGTTAGCTGAAGAATTGTAATTCATTTCTAGCGCAGATTCAAAGTTTTTAGGCACAATAAAGAGCGCTTTCAGTAACGTAATCAGTTAATTCATTTTAATGTTTTTCTCTTTATATTCAGTTTTATACTTTGTGAAATGAGTTATCCAACCAAACAGCAATTATTAGTATGTTATTTGAAAACTGAAATATTCCTTTTAATTGTTGAACTTCTCATCTTATAAACTCATTTAACTTGGTGTACATTAAAAGAAACTCGGGAAGAAATCTGTTAAACAACTGATGAATAATATTCGAACTGAGAAGGAGATGCTCTGACCTTTTGATGACATTTTTTCAGAAACGAAGCTTCAGGGATGCGGTTTAAACGAAACTCATTAATATTTTTTAAATTATTATCATCATCAAAGCTGTGTTCTGTGCCATTTTCGCTAACTTAATATGTTTCTCCAAAAATATCCCCTTCATCAATGTTGTCAGAACTCACTGGAATGTGCAGAAAGATACGAAAAAGCAGATGTGAAATATAACGATCCATGAACGGTTTATCACCGTCGTATCGTTTTCATGCTGATAGCCCACAATTTGGCTGGTCATGTTGTGGCGATACAACGGAGTCCAAATTCCGTTGTACGCTTCCCGGCTGACCTAATTATCGTTTTTATGCGGATTCCCGCAGTCTTATAGGCGACGCCTCCAACGGTCCCCAATTTCAGCCTCAGTAATTACACATTTCACAAACATTTTAACACGAAGAACTGAGCACAAAGCTTCTTTTGTTTCGGGCTTTATGTCTCATCGATATCGAGGTCATTAAAGTCGGCAGACGAGAAGGAATTTGGCCATGACTTTTGAATGAACCGTCCCTGCATTCACCTGTTTTCGGAAGACCAAGGAAAACCGAAATCTGGAATTCTGGATGTGTATTTGAATCCGCGCCCTACTAAAAGTGTACCAGGTTACTACCCTTAATGTAAGTTTCCGTGACAGACCGGTTGGCATTCACAAGGGGGGGGGGGGGAACGGCCCTTATCATAACAGCTGGATATACTCAATCAAGAAGATTTATCAATTTCATGCGATCAAATTTTGTTCTTATTACCTTTGTACCGTTAACAGGGTATACTGCGATGAGTAAGCATCGAATGTGTCCAGCAGTAAGCTCGAAAGACAAAGTCTTTCTCAGTATTTGCTGTATTCGAGAGGACTAAGAACGGTAGACAGATATAGGACTATCTATAGTATCACATTCATATAATAAATCTGAGTCGTTAAGATGACGTCGTATCAGTGGCGTAGCTAGGTCAACAAGGGCCCCGGTGCAAAAAAAATTATTTTGGGCCCTCAGGCCAGATGAGCGACCTTGTTTTTTGCTTTGTGTTGCTGGTGAAGGCCCGTGGGCCCTCGGAACTGCGCTTGGGGGCCCCCTGAGCGTTGGAGCCCCGGTGCACCGCCTAGTCCCATAGTAGCTACGCCCCTTCGTTGTATGCTTTTGAAAATAATTCGTATTATTTTTCCTTTCGTAGTTAAAGATTTCGAAAGCTTCTGTAGTTAATAAGGAAATAAGATTGTGTGGAAGTATTGTTTAAAAATATTAATCAGAGATTTGAAAGATAAAGTTTTATACAATACTTGATCTTCTTGGGAGGTTAAATGTGGTTTTCATTTGATGAACGTGTCTTACTATGGGTTTGAAAACGCAATAAAAAGATACTTGCCATTTATATAGTTTTACAATGGACGTCGTACATCTAGATTGTGTTAGGAGTGATCTTTCCTTTGCATGAATTTTGATATCATTCTGTTCGAAATGGTCCATGATCACTTTAGAGACAACAGAAATTTTTGAAAGAAATAATTCTTCTTAAAAAATTGAATAGTTAATTTTTAAGTAATGATTTCGAGCTATTTTTACAATTTTAAAGATTAATTATCTAAAAATAAAATCAACTGGATTTTTCGTAATAAATTTATTATTGTTACTTATTATTTTTCCATAGAGCTCTACTGAGGAATGACCTATGAGATGTGAAAATATTGGAATCTTTCTGTTACTTTATTTACCTGCAACTCAGTCAAAATTGAATATAAAATTCATTACTGCTACCGATAATTAATCCATATAAATTAAGCAATTTATTATGAGGCGCATCTCACTATCGCCTACTTGATTTGACAGTTTGGACCAGCCATGGAAGCGTCAGGTTGCATTAAATTTTCTCAATGCCTAACTTACGACTAAAGTCTAGGCGTTAAAAACGCTTGCATAGATTGAACCATGTATCGTCCAGTGACCAGTGTAGTATCAGCCATCGAAGGACTATAATTTTTCATCCAGCGATGTACTTCATGAACTAGTGTACCTTAAGTGTTTATCACTGCTCTAAAAGGCAGTTAAATTAATCGAATTATTAAATAGAAAATTCTTAAGATTTGCTCTGATAAATCCTAATGTGATTTTTCTATTCAAAACAATTAAAAAAAACTAATCAAAATGAGTGAAATGGATATACTGTTGAGAATCATGAATTAAGTTAAGATCTGTTATAAAAAATAAAAATTCCATCAGATTCCATTATAAATCACCGATATGGTTCCCAAACACATTACAACATGCTTCAGCTAAATTTTATTTGTTCTGGCTGTTTCCCATCTGTTATGCAGTGGTGTAAAAAAATATTTTATATAAAACTGACATTGGGGTTCTGTATGATCTTGTCATAAACTGACTGTAGATGGTAATGCCCCTATGTTTGATAACTCTTCTGAAGATTCATAGATTCATTAAAGTGGTTGCCAAATTGTTGAACTAATTTCCCGGCAACAGTTAACAGGTTATAGATAACATAAGAAAGTCACAGGGTGTAAGGGGTTGGGAAAGAATAAACTAGACTTTTTCAACCAAATGTCCACCTCTCCTTCACGTGGTGCACCCTATTTGCACGGACAAGGCTCTGGTGGGCCGGTATAAGGAGTCACCCACTGCTCACCTATGGCCTCTGAAAGGAGGGCGGAAGAGCGGGGAGTGGTTCAGGGCACCCTCTTGCCCTTGGCATTGGAAACGGCCCCTAAAGGCGGGTGAATCAGAAATGATCAACGGCATGGGGATGCATAAGGCAACGGGAAACCACTGCATTAAAGACCCAAAGGGTATCCCGAGGACATGTAATCCTCTCAAATTACATGTATCATGATGGCTTCTTCCTGGGTAAAATATTCTGTAGGTAAAATAGTCCCCCAATCAGATCTCCGGGTGGGGACTGCTCAGGGAGGAGTCATCAGAATGGATAGAAACATTCTATGAGTCGGAGCGTGGAATGTTAGAAGTCTGAATAGGGCTGGTAGGTTAGAAAACTTAAAAAGGGAGATGGAACAACTTAAGATAGATGTTGTTGGGATTAGTGATATTAAATGGAAGGACACACAGGATTTCTGGTCTGGGGAACACAGGATAATTAGCACACAAGCTGTCAATGGAGTCACTGGGGTAGGATTTGTAATGAACAAGAAAGTAGGGAAACTGGTGAGTTATTATGAACACTTTAGTGACAGGATTATTTTGATGAGATTAGAAACTAAGCCCGTCCCAACCACATTAGTACAAGTATATATGCCAACGACACAGGAAGATGACGAAGAAATAGAAAAAATATATGCTGAAATTGAAGAATTGATCCAATATGTGAAAGGGGAGGAAAATCTAATAATCATGGGTGATTGGAATGCAATAGTGGGAGAAGGAAAAGAGGGGAATACTGTAGGAAGTTTTGGTCTAGGAGAAAGAAATGAGCGAGGAAGCAGGTTGCTAGAATTTTGTGAAAGATATAAGCTAGTAGTGGCGAACACACTGTTTAAGAACCATGCAAGAAGAATATACACCTGGAAACGTCCTGGGGATACAGGCAGATATCAGCTAGATTGTATCATGGCCAAACAGAGATTCAGAAATCAAGTTCTAGACTGTAAAGCGTACCCAGGAGCAGACATAGACTCTGACAATAATTTGATAATAATGAAGTGCAGGCTGAAATTTAAGCAAATAAGGAAGCAATGTAAGCAGAACAGACTGGAAGTGAATAAACTGAAATAATCTAGCACAAGAGAGAAATTTGCAGAAATGGTAGACTTAGGTATAAGAAGTAATTCTGAAAGGAGCTCAACTGAGGACGAATGGAATGCCTTAAGGACTGAAATAATGAAAACTGGTAAAGAAACATTAGGCTTTAGGTAACAAGCCGCCCTAAAACCTTGGATCACAGAGGAAATTTTGGAGCTGTTGTATCAGTGGAGAAAGCACAAAAATTCTCAGGCTGAAGCAGGAAGAGAACAATACAGGCAATTTTCAAATCAGATAAATAGGAAATGAAAAAAAGCAACAAAAAAAAAGGACAGAAGAAAAGTGTGAAGAAATAGAAAAGGAAATGGTCATAGGTAAAGTAAATGTTGTATACAGGAAGATCAAATACAATTTTGGAGAAAAGTGGTGTAAATATTAAAACTGCCAATGGGAAACCTCTTTTAAGCTGAGACGATAGAGCTAACCGATGGAAGGAATACATTGAGAAACTCTATGATGTGGACATCTTGATCCATAGTGTAATGGAAAAGGAAGGCGATGTCGACAGTGATGATTTAGGAGATCATGTTTTGAGGACAGAATTTAATAGAGCTTTGAATGACTTCAAAGCAAATTAGGCAGTTGGAATTGATGAGGTCCCTGCAGAACTTCTTAAATCCTCAGGAGAAAAAGGAATAAAAAATTATTCAAGCTGACTGATATCAAAAAGTTATGAAACAGTAGAAATTCCAACTGATTTTAATAAAAACATCATGTTCACACTTCCGAAGAAAGCACAAGCCGTCAAATGTGAGAGTTATCACACTATTAGTCTAACATCAGATGCTTCAAAATTACTGACCAGAATAATATACAGAAGAATGACAAGGATAGTAGAAGCCATAGTAGGTGAAGATGAGTTTGGGTTTAGGAAAAATCGCGGTACAACGGAAGCAATTCTGGCTTTAAGATTAATACTTTAAGGGCAGATCAAATGATACTTTTATGGCATTAGTTGATGTAGAAAAAAGCTCTTGATAATGTTAGCTGGCACAAGATGTTCAAAATTTTAAAGAAATCAGGTCTAAAATATCGAGATAGAAATACTTTATATAAGAATCAAGTGGCTGTAATGAAAGTAGAGAATCATGAGACACAAGCATTAGTTAAAAAGGTTGTGAGACAAGGTTGTAGTCTATCCCCATTAATATTCAACTTGTAATTATATGAAGCAATGAAGAAAGTAAAAGAAAAATTTCCATGTGGCATAAGTGTTCAGGGAGAAAAAATCAATTTGCTACGACTAGCAAAATGAGCCTTTAATGAAAACAAGAAATCTTTTAGTTTCAAATATTTATCTAGGAATTAGAAAAAACTTTTTAAAACTCTATGTGTGTAGCACAGCACTTTACGGTAGCGAAACATGGACTTTAGGAATACCGGAAAGATTGAAAATTGAAGCATTTTAAATGTGCCACAGAAGAATTCTGAAAATTAAGTGGACAGGCATATAAGAAATGAACAAGTTTTGGAAATGATGGGTGAGAAAAGAAGTTTGTGGAAGAAGCTTACAGAATGAAGAGACAGGCTGGTAGGTCATATTTTGAGACATGCTGGATTGGTTAATATGCTGGTGTCGGGAACAGTTGAAGGTAAGAACTGTAGAGGAAGACAGAGATTAGAATATATGTAGCAGATATTGTGATGGATATGTAGAGATGAAGAGGTTAGCACAAAATAGGAACGGATGGAGGATTGCATCAAGCCAGTCAAAAGACTGATGACACCTAAAAGAAAATTAGAAAGAAAGAAAGTCACTGATGATCATTAAGCAATATATTTTTTAAAAGTCCTTGAAGCAAAGCTGGTATCAGATCACATGTTTTCAGTTTTGCATCCTAGATCGGACTTCAAAAATATATTAGAAGACTGCACGTTATTCTTCAAGTTAAATGTACACTGACATAAAAACCTTTACTCTTGCGACATTGACCTAAATTGTGACCCATTTCAAGTGAGCTTTAATGGCACTATAGGGGAAATGAATGCCATGAAACTCCTACACTTAGAAATTTTGACATTTAGTTTTTATGTTTCCTTATGACATCGGTTTAATTTTGAGTTAAAGGTTGCTCTATTATTAAGATTATGTTTATATTATTTATTTTCAATGTTAGTGATGTCAAATTATCCCCTCTTTATGACTCTGGATAGCTACTTATCCATAACAAAGATTGATATGGGTATCACAGAGGAGGAATGTGTTTGCAGCTGGTGATGGGTACAGCAGCTACCTGGCGGGTCCGTCTCCAGCCTACCACCAGCATCAGCACCCCCACCCCCACCCTCACCCGAGCACACACCCGCAGTTCGCAGCCCCCAGCACTTCTGCCATCCCCACACCTGTCATACAGGCCGCCTCGTCGTCCGTCAACGACGACGTCTACATGCTCGAGCTCAGCTTCCAGGGACGGGCCAAGAAGCGACCCAAAAAACTCAGGACGGAGCCAGGAAGCGTTAAACGCAAAAGTCGTGAGGGTAAGTCTACCCTACGTTTCTTCACTCCATATAACTGGAAATTTTCATTTGATACATTTGGTACAACAGATCCCTAGTCATGGAGCCCTCAAAAACTGGAAACTTGACATTTAAATATTGTATAAAGAGAAGTACAAGATGAATGTATTCATACACATCAAGATATATTTCACTATCTAGCAAAAAATATAGATGCTAATTTTTAAATATATATATAAACTATTTAAAACATTGTCAATATTCTGTATTTTTATAGTCATATATGATACTATGTGATATACATAATGTTTCATTTACAGAGAAATGAAAATTACTGCCCTTATGAACATATGTGAACAGTTCTAACATATTTACATAATTAATAAAAATTATTATACTGTTATGTTCTATGAGACTCTAGTTCATAATAAAGACCATGATTCTGAACCTTTTTTGGCCAATCATCTCCTTTTTGGAAATAATTGCTCACTGTCCCCTTTTCGGAAAAGAAAGACCACTGCCCTCTTGTGAAAAACAAACAAACCGATTCCCCTTTCTGTTATAAATAATGTTACTCATAATGCCCCAATTTTTGTGGCTCATAATCCACCTTTTAAAACAGTAATTCGATGGTGCCCCTCTTAGGTGAAGTATACAATATCTTATATATAAGAAAAACATGGTCAAATTTCTAAAATTACTTTATTAAATGATACAAGTAATGTTGTTGTATTGTTCATGGTTTGATTAACAAATACATATTAGAGGTCTGAGTTTGTTGTAATTTTTCTATATCTGGTGCCTTATTTAAAACTGCCACTTTCCACTATTGAGGATTGCTTTCTTTTCTTGGGTAATAAATTGCTGACTATGCTAAATTCTCTTTTAGCTATATATAATCATGGAAATGAATTAAAAACTTATTTCATTGAGTACTTATAGCCGGGTATAATAGTAGAAAGCAGGGGGCTGCGGTTGGTCTTCAACGCCCCCCTTGGACCCCGAACTGTTCAACAGCCACTGGTGGGCACTACCACCCCTATTGCTAACCACTTATATAGCCTGTCATCATTTCATTATGTTGCCACTTCTTACATTCCGTTTCACATCTGGTATGTGATCATAAAATACAGTTAAAGAAATATAATTTTCTGTTTCCAGTTCATGTATATGTCTTCCAACTCTTGTATAGTTTCCATTTGAAAGAGAATTTACCAATACGTTTCCCAGTTCTGAACACGGCCTTTCTTTTTCTCATTCCCATGAAACCTCATTGAATTTAAAAGTGCCCATGAATGTATAGGCTGTCCAGGGAAAAAATCTGAAATTATTATTTTTCCATATAAATATGAGATCTGACATGTTAGACTCTTATTACACGGAAGTGTGTAGTATATAGTAGCTTGTAAACTGTTCTGGATGTAGTACAGTCCATGCAAAGATAAAACTGTGATCTTCATCAGTGGCCAAATGACAAATTTATCTACAGCTACTATTATTTGTACTGTCTAAAGGCAAATGTAAGCATTATTTTTACAGAGTGCAATAAGTGCCAGGTATAATTACTTCAAAATATTTATTATTAATTAAAGGATAATAATGTTACTCGTTGATCCCTAGTTTCAAAAATCTGTGAAGCAAATATGCACGCTAGAAATTTCCCACATTTTTATTAAAAAAAGTAATTTATATGCATTTACTGATTCTCAACAGTATTATGTGACGTTTGTATTTAGGTTCTACTACGTACCTGTGGGAATTCCTGCTGAAGCTGCTTCAGGATCGAGACTACTGTCCACGCTACATAAAATGGACCAACAGGGAAAAGGGAGTCTTCAAGCTAGTTGACTCAAAGGCAGTCTCCCGCCTTTGGGGCCTGCACAAGAACAAACCAGATATGAACTATGAGACCATGGGACGAGCTCTTAGGTGATTATCTGAATATGCGCAGATATTTGATTTTTAATTGTTTTGAGGAAATTGTTTGAATGTTTTTCTTACTAAAATTCTTGGGGCATTGTTGTTATTGTTCAAAAAGTGATCATGTTATTTCATGTACCATAGATAGATAGATAGATAGATATGTTCACTTTGATCCCATGTGAGAATAATCTCGGGGATGTGGAACAGTACATACACTTATTTGTAATGTCAATATTACTATATAATTGATAATGTTATTATATATTGACAACAAGTTAGCTACAACCCATTAGTATAACCAATATCTCCTATTATCTACAAATACAATCCCGAGTTAATTAATACTTATTATGTGGAACAGTGTATACACTTGTTACCAGCATCTAATAACCAGTTATTTTCTTACAATCAGTAACCATGATAAGTTTCACTGTAATTTGCGACTACATATTATATCATGTTAGTTGCTATTTATGTGGAACAGTACACACACTTATTAACAATATCAATTATATTACCAACAACTCATAAGCAGTCAATTACTTAACAACCTGTTAGTATGATAATTTTTCACAGCAGTTTTTGAATGCATGCTATCCCATGTTAGTTATTATATATGAGTGGAATTTTGTAAACACAATAATTACTTAAATTGTCAAAAGTTTCAACAGAAACAAAAACCATATATCATTTTAGTAATTGTGGACAACTTTGTCACCTTCCCCTTCCATACACCATATATAATATTTTATCAGTCATTCTTAGTTACCAAATTCCAAGAAGAAAATTCTTTCACAGAGTAAAATGGGTTCTGAAGCAGAAACTCTTTCAGTTTGGACTTAAAGTAGTTGGGTTTTTGTAGGTAACATTTAATTTCTGTTGGTAAGACATTGAATAAGGAAGCTCCAGTAAATGTTAACCCTCTCTGTACAATTGACAGTGATTTGTAATGCTTGTGAATATTATATTTATTCCTAGTATTATGGCTATGTATGTCAGCATTAAGATTGAAGTGTTCAGGATTTTCCACTACAAATGATAATACAGAGTATACAAACTGTGCTGGCATGGTTAGAACACCCAGGCTTTTAAACAGATTTCTGCACGACGTCCATGGGTTTGCTCCACAAATAGTTCTTATAGCACACTTTTGTAATTTAAATACCCTTTGTGCTTGTGACGAGTTTCCCCAAAATGAGATGCCATAAGTGAGCAGGGAATGAAAATATGCAAAATATACTAACTTTCTGGTTTCTATATTAGCTATTCTAGATATTACCCTCAGTGAGAATGTTGCAGAATTCAGTTTTTTAAGAAGTTGTTGAATATGTGGTTTCCAGTTCAATTTTTTATCTATATATACACCCAGGAATCTTGTGAAACTTCTTTCATTGATTGTTTTCCCTTCTGATATCACATTATAGCTGTCCTTTGTTTTATTTTTTGTAACAAACTGAAGTAACTGTGTCTTTTCTACATTAAGTATTAGTTTGTTGACATTAAACCACCTATTAATTTTCTTTATAGCATCATTTGCTATGTTTTCGAGGTTTTGTGCTGATGGATCTTTCAACGATATGCTAGTATCATCTGCAAAGAGCACTATGTGTTCATTATCACCTAGTATATGTGGAAGATCATTTATATAGATTAAGAACAGCAGAGGGCCAAGAATTGAACCCTGAGGCACACCACATTTAACTATACCCCTTTCTGAGTTTATAACATCTCCTGTATTAGCATCTTTCAGTGATACACATTGCTTTCTATTTTCCAGGTATGATTTAAACCAAAGTCCTGGCTTACCACTAACTCCATAGTGATCTAATTTACCTAGTAGAATATCATGATCAACACAGTCAAAAGCCTTAGCAGGATCACAGAATATACCTAGGGAATTTAGTTTTTTATGCATTGATTCCAGTATGTTGTTTACAAAAGCAAAAATTGCTGAATCTGTTGAAACGCCTTGTCTAAAACCAAACTGTACTTTACTGAGTAGGTCATTCTTTTGTAGATGTGCATACACCCTTCTGTACATTGCTTTTTCAAAGATTTTTGAAAATGCTGGTAGAAGTGATATTGGTCTGTAATTCTCAATCTTTGAGGTATCACCCTTTTTATAAAGCGGTTTGATTATTGACTTCTTGAGTGAGTCAGGGAAGATACTTTCTTCAAAAGAACTATTACAAATGTGACTAATAACTCTACTAATGCTGGTGTTACATTGTTTCATTACATGGGTTGAAACCTCATCATAACCAAATGAATTTTTATTTTTGAGGGATTTAATAATTTTTTCAATTTCATTTTTACTGTTGGGAAATAGAGACATAGGTGCTGCTTTTGGTGACAAGGATTTAAGTATTGCTATAGCATCCATATTTCCAATACATTTTCCTTTTATTTTTTCAGCAACTGTTAAGAAGTATTTATTGAAAGGACTTCCTACATATGAGGGGTCATTTACAAGTTTATCATTAATGCTTATAGATATAGGTTTTTGTTCAAGGGATGATACAGTTGTTTCTCTTTTAATAATGTTCCAAACACTTTTTATCTTATTATCTGAACTACTAATCTCATCGTTTATGGCCAAACGTTTAGCTTCTTTTACTACTTTGGTTAAATTTCTACAGTAAGTTTTGTAATGTTGTCTGAGAAGCATATTATCAGTATTCCTAACTTTTACATACAATTCCCTTTTATGTCTGCAAGATGTTTTGATACCAACTGTAACCCAATTTTTGTTTACTCGTTTTTGACCAATTGGAGCTAGTTTTGTAGGGAGACACCTTTCGTAAATTTCCAAAAACCTTTGGTGAAAGTAATTGAATTTATTATTTACCCCTTTTAATTTATAAACAGTGCTCCAGTCCTCATTGAGAAGTTCATCATTTAATGTTTTTATTGAATTGTTCTTTAATGGCCTAACTCTGACAAATCCTTTCTTTTTGTTACCATCTAGAGGTATTTGATGTCTGTAAAATAATCATATTCAGACCAACTAAAAGATTGCTTATTTCTAAACTAATAGAGTGCTAAGTAGATGCATTTCATTAATCACTTAAAACATTGATTTCTTAAGGCTCATATCAGTAGCTGTCATCACAAAAAGAATAAAATGCCATTAAATCTATGTCCTAAAATCTGAAAGGGTAATTAAGTTATTTTTAATATCATTTGCCTCAATTTTAACCATTTTTAAGTAGTTTTGTATGTAACTAGAGTATATCCATGTGATTACCAAATTATTTTTTCATAAAATGATCTATTCATTTGAGACAAAATTATTATATCTCTGTTACTGTCCTGTATACTTCTATTCCCCTTAATAACAGTATCTTGGCACTGGAGAAAGGGTATCAGCAAACCTTGTAACTGATTACAGGTATTACTACCAGAGGGGTATATTAGCAAAAGTGGACGGACAACGACTCGTGTACCAGTTCGTCGATGTCCCGAAGGACATTATTGAGATCGACTGTACAGGGGCGTGACCAGTTGGACTGTGCAACTTGATGTGATGTGGATTTTTTTTTTTTTTTCTGCTGGACATCTGCTGTGATGATAAGCAGGATAACTACAAATATTTTCAACGAATGAAAGTAAGGATTTTTTTATTATTATTTTTGAAAAGATCTCAGGAACAATGTTGAAGGTGTAGAAAAGAAGTACCCTATTTTTGTAAGTGTTTGGTGCTGGGAGTCACCTTTCGCTCGAACAATTTTGCTGTCATCCAAGAAGTGGTCCAATTGTACCCACTATTCATTTACAAATCTCACTGTCAACATTCAAGGAAAGCTTGTCCTATGGTTTCCAATATGAGTGTGAACAGGATCAGAGAAATATAAAGGATTCTCAGTAGATATATATAAATGTAATGATACATTATGATCCATTGTCTAACATTTGCTGTGTTCACTGTCTTATGTGTAGCAGTTCCACAAATAAAATGTGATTTTTGACTTGCATATATTGACAGATTTTGAAGTGTGTCTTCTTATGTGTCTTGGATGGATTAAAAATTGTAGAGCAGTAATAATAAATTACTCATGTATGTATTTTGTGCAACACACTATGTACTACCTTGTAAAGTATTTATTTTCATAATCTTTTCAACTGTGGGGCTCAACTGATTGCTATGACTATGCTATTACATCAGAATGACATATTTTCTGAGAATGACCTGTTAAATGTCTACATGTGCTGTTATTGTATTGTAAGCATCAACAGAATTATTAGAGAGACTACTGAAAAGAAGCCCTACAAGTTGTATACATGACTTTAGAGTTGTCTGTATTTAAATTTGTATATCCTTTTCTTCCTTCCCATACATAACACTTGCATGATGTGCTAAAGCAGTTTTATGGAGTAGATGGTATTTAGTTATAAATGAACTAAAATTTTCAAATGAATGTTGTGGAAGTCATTTCTGATTTATTTCCATTTTCTGGAATGTAAATGTGAAATGATTTTAATAGTATCTGTGTTTCATACTTACAAGTCATAATGTAAACGATCATAATAAAAAAAAAAAATATGTCTTTGTTAATTCGTGTACCATCTAAAGGTATTTGAAATCTTTGTCTTTAAAATAATTCAGTGTATCTTTCTCAGAAACACTCTGTTTAATGTTTTGTCAAAAGATTGTGTAATGTAAAAATATATATAAATTGAATGTGTATTTAACCACATACAGTAGTACAGTAATACCGATATTTTAAAAATTGTTAAAACCATATGTCCTGGCTATTTAATTTTCTTGCACTATGCATTGCAGCATTATGTTACATTTAACTTCCTCAGAGGGTCAAAGGGGAAATCTTTTGTGGTTGACAGTTACTCCTTCTTAGACAGAAGGTAGTGAAGGCTTGCAGAAGAAATACTAGCTTTCAGTGGGATAGTTATTCAATATTTCAATTAGTTTAATTTAAGAGAGAGATTTAGTTTCTCTCTGTACTGCTTTCAGGCAGACATATTTTTTGAGAATTTTAAATGGAGGATCCAGGTTCCCCGACCCAACATTTGACAAAATCCTATTCAAATCAACACCCGGAAAATAAGATGTGTTCCAGTTAAGTAAAAATGGCTGTCTATATCAGTGTCAAAATTAGGAGTGAATATTTTTTTTACACCTGTTTTAATGTTTTGGATTACCCAGAGTAGTACTTGTCTAATACCAGTGGCTTTTATAGATTTAAGTCTGGGGTGCATGACATTTATGACGTTTTACACAGAAATGAAATAGGTTTCTGTAGTTTTAAAATGGAGTGGATGGAGAACTACCAATTCAATTCAGAACATAATTTCCATAGTCAAAATAAATTTTAAATGTTTGTTCAGCTTGTATCAATATATTCACTGTTAAATGTTTTGGAGAAAAAGATGCCATTTAGTAATTTGTTACTGCAGCATTCACGGGTTACTGGGAGATTGCAGTGATAAGATATTTGCTCAGTTCCCTGAACGTCCACTCCTATACTGCCATGGGCAAATGACTGACTGCATACTAGAGTTATGGTAGTGGTAAGAGAAATTTCTAATTTAAATTGTCCTCTAGCAGCTGCTTTGCTTTGCAGAACTCAATAAAAATTTGACTAGCTCTAAACTCTAAATTTGCGTCCATGTAAAATTGTGATGTCTTGGTAATAAAATATTTAATGTAACTACCAAAATTATTTCCCATAGTAAAAAACAGTAAAGTCCGATCTGTTTAAATGATCGCAGAATATATAATTTTATATATTGGCTATTCCTGATGAAAATGTCTTAATGAAAGCACATGACACAGGAAGGCAAGAGTTTATATGTTGGTGTGATCAGTGCTGATATCATACTTCAGGAAATTCTTGTGGACTTTTCCCAGTATTTGTATGGTTGGAATGGAAATGAAACCATCTGATGACTGTTATGAAAACTATATTTGATATGGGCATTGTTTATCACATCAACACTTCACAGGACAGTTAAGTCTGTAAAACTATCTCCTTTGTTGATAAGTGAAAAGAGAAGTAACATGTACAAAAGGTTTAATTGGTGATATTTTCTTATACATTTGTGCATTGTAAATATGGTTACAAATTTGTGACAAATGCGTCTTTATGTAAAATGTAGAATGTATTCTATAATATATATGAATATATAAATATATATATGTTGTACTCAATTACCGAGTCTAAATGGAACCTTTTACATGATGTGAAATAAATGTTTTATCACACAATATCGTCTTTTCTGTTTTTGATGTCAATATGCCCCTAATTATGGAGTGTCAATACACGAAAAAATCTATATTTGTTTCTCAGGTAGCATAAAATAAAACCCCATCTCTTCCACACACTCACTCCCCCACTCCCCTCCCCCACTCCCCTCCCCCCTTCTCTCTCTCTCTCTCACACACACACACACACACACACACACAAGAAAATGTCTCCTCAATAAGACATAAATCTACATCTTTAGACATCTATAATAGGGGCTGCATTTGCTGGTTCCAGCATCACACAAAAAGTATACAAATTTTCATGAGATTTTACAGATTGAAAGCTTAAGGTCTGACTTAAAATCTGATGTATTTGTTTCATCTGGCCCCTTAACAAGGAATTAATTCTCTTCTGAACATCAAAAGCTAAAAAAATCTATTGCCCAAATTTTGACTGGTCTACACAGTTTGAATGTTTAGGTTTCTGGTATAAAATCTAAGGTGTATACCACCACATTACCTTATCAGGGGATATAGCATAAAAATAATATCTTATCCAAACAGCAACAAATAAATGTGAGTATATCCTAATGGCATATAATAATTCTTTCTAAGTGAGTATAGTATAGTGAAGGCACCTGATTAAATTAATAATTTATTTATTTATTCTAAGAGAAGATTTAAAATGATGCAAAATTGGTACTATAATTATGCAACTGTGAATAAAAAATAATAATTGAAATGTGGAGATGAATTCTTAATGGATTACAGTTTCATCAACACCTAGAATTGAAAAGTGTATTTCGTTGATCATGAAGTAACTTAGTTATTGTTTCTGGTGTCTGTTAATGGTGTTAATTCTAGTGGTTCAACAAACACTATACTTAATTTTACTTATTCACTAATAGTTGTTGCTACAGGTAGTTTATATCATGATACAGTTTTATGAGCCTGAATTTTCTGAAAATAATAAGAATCCAAACTATATGCCCCATATTTGGGTAAACCTAAAACTTAGGTATATTGTTAGCAAAAGCAAAAATACTTTAATTAACATTTTATATATACTTATTTTCACTGGTTCACCAACACACCTGGTGCATGCAGACAATGTCACTCCTGAAATCTAGAGCAATATAATTTCACAGAGACCAAGTAATTATAGTGTGAGGTCAAAATATCGAGATATTAGAAATAAATATCTGATGCCCAGAAAAAAACATAAACATTTTATTGTTTTTAATCAGATATCAGTTCTACATAAGCATCTGTTGTATATATGAGGTCTCAAACTATAACATTTTTTTGGTGTAACAGTGGTAAGCAAAAATAGAATCTGCAAAAACAGCAAATATTTATTCAATTTTTTAAATGTTTTGGCTTACGTATATAACAAAATTTGAGTACTGCTGTTCTGTCACCTACTTACAGATAAAGAAAACACCAATTGTAATGGCCATTATCGACAAATAAATTAATTATGCAATAACAGAATATTTCTATTCCTCTTCCATACAGTGTTAAAAAGCCAACTATGAAACAGAGAATCGGAATATACTCCAAGATGGTCTCATTATATTCTCATATTATATCTTAGAACAACTTACATGGTACAATATGTTGAGGACAGTTTAAATATAGGTAGTCAATTTGGCTATGGCCTTTCTAATGTATTTTGGGTCAGTAAAGTTTAAAAATCATGACATATTCAATTACAAATTTTTTAAACTGATTATAATAATAGAGCATAAAAGAAGTAAATTAAAATTATTTACGTATTAGAGGCCACGTTGAAAAAAGACAAACCATTTCTTTATCAGAAATAACACTTGTAGAGAAATACTTTTAAATCTTCAAATTTTTACAGTAAATGTTTCCATTGGCAGATCCAGGATTTTGGTTTGAGGGGGAGGGGGGAGGGGAGTGCAAGATTGCCGCCCTTATAAGAACATTAGAGCAAAAAAAAAAAAATGGTTCCCAAATTCCATGTCATTGGGGGTGACCTTGGTGCTTTTGGGGGGGAAGGTGACTTCAACCCTCTAGCCCCCCCCCACCCCTGGATCCAGCACTGAATGTTTTGACGCTTTACTGATCATCATTGAAGTGAAAGGTGCCTGGAAAACCAGCTCAGAGTAAGAATCTCGCAATATAAAGATTTGTAATGTGTGAAAGTCTCATTACCTACAGTTACTGCTGGGTTAAAGATATTATTTTGAAGTTAATTCATGATAAATGTTTTAAAATTGACCAAATGGTAAACATTTAGTGATTAGCCAAAAACCGACAAGTTGATCTACATGCAGTGCTGGATTACCCAATAGGCAGGCCTAGGCATGACTAGGCAGTAGCCAGGATCCCCTGATTTTTGAAGGTCCCCTGAAAGTTCACTTTTTTCACTAAATAAAAATAATAAAAATAAAATCACCCAGAATAAAACAATCAAAATAATATGAAAAGCATGGAAATTAATGTTTTTGTTTCATTGTAGTGTACAATAAATAAAAGTAATTTTCAAAATATGATAAATCGTAAAATTCATTTGTTAATTGAATAAATAAATATGATAAATTCTATTAGTCATCTACAATACCTTTTCTTTGTACTTATAAAATATAGATAATTGTTTTCAAAAACAGAGGGAATCAAAATTTTTGAGAGTGCCTAGAGCCCCATACTTTCTTATCCAGCACTGCCTTCGATGACCAAGATGACAGTGGAACACATTTCACTTGAGAATCGTTTCCTGTTACATGCATTTATAAACTTATTTAATTCTCCTTCAGAGAATCTAAGAAAAAAACAATATTGAGTGCTCGCATTGACAAAGCTTCTAGGTCAGAGTATCCAAATCTTTTTCAACTCGAGGACCAGTAAATTTTCAAAAATAATGCTGTGGGACACTAACTCACACAGGCCTATTTTTTTTTTTTTCTCTCCTTTTCGTTTCAGCCGACTATGGACGACAACTTTCATTTTCTTCTTCTGAGTTTCCTTCCTCCGTCGCCAGTTACCTCCACAATTTTTCCTCTGTATTTAATGTCTTCCACCGTGGGCCTAATTTTTTTTTCCCATATTGTTATTATTAAAATCTCGGACATGTACCATTATAACATAATAAATCTAAAACCACATTTTGAATCCTATGAAAACACAGATATAAAACTGGATGTGAATTATTAAAAGCTAATTACATGTTAATCAGACCAAACCAGATAAATAATAATGTTACTACAGGCTGGACGCTACACTATTCCACAGGCCTACATGCATAAACCAAAATTAAAGACGTTAGACCCTACGCCTTATACTTTTATTACACTAGCGTTACCAATCATATCTCCTACTGCGGTTCCACATACCCACTTAAAACCTTTAGTAAACCATCATTTACTTAATCTCTAGACGCCATATGGAAATGAATAGACTGTTGTAGAAACAGTGCTGTTCTATCATCATCCTGGAAATGCCACATTTTTGCCAGGTCATTGAAATATTCAAGGCTTTTAAATGTTTGGCATACAGCCTTATACAGTATGGATATGGTATCAGAGTTTATGATAATATGTCTGTGGAACTCCTGAACTATGTTCGTGGACCACCAGTAATCAGCGAACCACTGGTTGAGAAGCACTGTTCCAGTGGATATTTCGTTGAATGCTACAAAAATAGCTGCTGCTGCTGCACTCTACCAGTAGTGTTACTAACTTTATAGAGCTGCAGCGTGTGAAAGAATAAAATTGTCTTCATTCACCGCTAGCAAAGCGAGCCCCCACCCTTGAATATTTCCACGAAAATGCTAGGGCGCATGCGTGATTTGTGCCATCCGAAAATTGTCTCCACAACAGTGAAACAGTTCACTGATGAGGTCAACAGATGGAGTTCAATACTTTCCCTAGCTGTCATAAGTTATCATAGAGTAGAGAATGCCAGATTTATAAATATTTATTTTTCTTTCAATGCATTTTAATTTATTTATTCTTGATTAGAGGTGGTGACATGTCACAGTGTCACTATGTCTGGAGCCACCACTGAATTTTGATAAAGCTAGGTATAGAAAAAGACATCTATGAATGAACTGTTACTCTTGGAAATGATTAGCCTTATGAACTAATATAATAAGTCCATATTTCATTTGAAAAATCAGGAAAATATTTGCTTGCTTTAAAGAGTATAGGATTAAAACTTGATTGAACTTCATGCATTGCCATTTTCAAATTTCCTTGAAGTATTACAACCATAAACTCTAAATAGTTCTAGCTGATTTGGATTTGAATATTTAAATTTCATGCAGTAGCAAATGCTTCTGAAAGTACAAAACATTCATTATACACCATAACATTAATACCTGCCATGCTTGGTGTGGTTTATCACTCCGTTGTAAGCAAGTACTGGGTTAGGTTTCCTTTTTCTCCACAATTATCAATATTACAAGCTTAATAATGTAAGAAATCCTGCTGTAAGGCTTGCATAGTTTACAGGACATGAGGAAATATAATCTCCTGTGAGTTACGTGAAGTTACCACAGCTTGAAACTACAATGAGACAGAAACATAATAAGATTACTGCTGCTTCACTTAAGTAGTAGTCAGAATTTTATAATGTATTCCAAAAGAATGAAGAGATTGCGCTGTATTAATTTGTATCCTCTGCAGAGTTCACTGTTAAGTAGAAACAAATTTAAGAGCAATTAATTTGACACAGGTGCAATGTAATCTTCTAAACATTTTGTTTATGTCAAATCATACAGTTTGCTTCATCAGTAATTTAAAATCAGTAATGTGGATTCAGGTCTATTATATTATTATTTATCAAATGAGATCTAACCCATTATATCTAGTGAACTGCATATTTTTAAAAGAAGAAAAGAGAGCCACCAGCGAAGAAAACAGTGGTAACACAGATATAGGTAACAGTAATCACTCAAAAAAATTAGACTCAGATATATGTTCATCTGCTATAGTAATACTTCATTTGTTAATAAATTACAAAACATAAACACAAAAATAAATTATTTTGAACATTCAAAAGAACTGTTCCTCTGGAATGAACTGTCATAGCATTTACACAAAATTATTGCAGTAAGCAATATATAGTCATATCTGGAACAATAATGCATGAGTATGGAATATCAAGGCAAATTTGTGAATAGATATGTGATTTCCTACACAAATGATACATTAGTATTCTCCTACCAGAAAAGACCTTTAGAACACAGCCATCACTTACCATCGTAGCATAATTTGGAAAAAGGTGAAATTATAAATTTATGAATCTTAAACATTTAGAATACAATATTTGTCAGGAAGACAGGAAATAACACTTCATCCTAGTCATGATGGTGAACTAAATGAATCTTATAAATATATAATAAATGGTCCACAACATCCAGTTATAATTAATGTTGTTTGGTTGTTGGAGTGAATGAATTAAAAAAAAAGGTTGTTGAAGAATTAGAGCAATAGCCTGTCTCCTGAGTCCACGTGAAGTTTGTGGAGTTGTTATTGTTCAAGGAATGTAAGGAAATGTAATTCTGTGTATGGATTACTGGCATTAAGTAAAAAGATAAATACTTCAGTCTAATTGCCAATCAATTATTGAAGGGCCTTGAAATCTATGTCAGTGCATATTATACTTTGCTAAGAGTGTAAATTAAGTGACTAATGGTAAAATTTGACTATGAACCCAGTAGTCAAAGGTTTCCCCTATTGCTGTGTACATATCCAATAATAACAATTAGTAGGAAAATGCATCAAGACGATGAAATTAAGGAAGGATGGGGAAATAAGACCCAACACTTACCACAGATAATGACAACTGGGAAAGGTGAACACAAAAAATATAAACAGAAGTGATGCAATATTAAGGTGGTTAACCTTTTTCTTGCAAAGAGTGAGACACCAAGCAGAGTTAGATGTGCACGCAGTGTCGTCTGACTGGTGAATGAAGGTGGCATGGCATGACTGGCATTGGTGATGGTGGAGGGGGCAGAGAAAGTACTGAATTGATAGCGCTAGGGGTGTATTATTGCTAACAGTGGGGGAACATCTCCAACATAATTGATGTGTGAAGATATAAATATTTTTTTAAAAACTTTAAGTAGGAAGTATAAAATGTGAACAGTAGTAATAATAATTGCTGGGTCTACTGGGAGGGACTTGTTGGAGATTGAGGCCTGGAGGATGTGTGTTGTCAAGGAGATTCTGGTAGGCTAGTTCCCATCTGCAGAGTTCAGCAGAGGTTCTGGTATCGGGAAAAACTCTGATGTCTCTAACTGTAAAACAGTTGTTGAAATTGTTCAACTTATGGGAACTGGCATGTTTTGCCACTGGATGGGTTATATTGCTGGTATACACTGTTTGCCAGTGGCCATTCATTTTGATGGTTAGTGGGTTAGTGTTGAGGCCTATATATGAGCTAGTACAATGGAGGCATGAAAGTTGATATATGAGGTGTGTTGTGGTGCAAGTGGTATGTACAATGATGGGGAAGATTTCCCTTGTTGTCAGATTTGAATAGTTAGTGGTAGCCTGGTGCATGTTTCATATTTTGCAGCAGGGTCTGTTATATGGAAATGGTTCTTGTGGTGGTGTGGTGATATTACAGGGTGAATATTTATGAACTAAGATATTTTTGACATTGGAAGGGTCTGCTGAAACCTGTCTGTGGGGCACTGGGTAGGATTTTGAGGAGAATGGTGTGCATCCTGGGGAAGGAATGTAGGCAGTCATGCCCACAATGAAGGATTAGTTAATGTACTTGAGACCAGGAAAGAACTGTGAGACAAAAGTGAGGCAGCAGTTGATTTTAGAGATGCAGATTGTAGTATTTGTGTGTAGCGTGTGCTGTAGCACAAGAGATTTGTTTGTGTACTAGGTCAGGGGGGTAGCTGTGGGAGGTGAGAGCTCAGGACAGATTTTGGGTGTATCTGGAGAGAGGTTCTTCAAGAGAACAGATGTGCCTGCCATGGATATCCAGACTTCATGGAATGGAATGTATGGTGTGGGAGGGATGGTAACTGTTAAAGTGAAGGTATTGTTGTAGATTTGTAGGTTTGATGTGAACAGAGGTATGTAGGTCCCCATCATGTAAGGAAATTTCAACACCAAGAAACGTAAGGTAAAGTTGATGGAGTGACTGTTATTTAGGGAGTAGTGTGTGCAGATCATAAAAATATCGTCTATGTATCTGAACCACACAAGAGATTTGATGAAGAGATTCTTTAGGAGTTGTTGTTCCAGAAGTAGGTTAGCATAGGATGGGGCCATGTGGGTGCCCATGGCAATGCTGCATATCTGGTGGTAAATTTGAGAGTTGAAAGAGAAGTAGTAATTAAACAGAATGAGGTTTGGCAAGGAAATGAGGAATGATGTCTTGGGGAGACTATATGGGGTTACATTTCCAGGAAGTGTTCCATAGCATTGAGGCCCTGAATGTGGGGCATGTTGGTGTAGAGGGAAGAGGCATCTATGGATACAAGGAAGGAGTCTGGTGGTAGAGAAGTGGAAAGACATTCGAGTAAGTGTGGGGAGTCTTTTATGAATGAAGGAAGGTTCTACACTAACAGTTGGTGGTGCTAATCCACAAGAGTCAAGACCCTTTCTGTATGCAATCAATATGCCACAGCTATATGATGTGCTGGGATGTTAGGAAGAAGGTATAAAGTGGAGGTATGGGGTTTGTGTGGAGTAAGGAGGGACCAAGATTTTGGAGAGAGGCATTGTGAGGGGCTCTGGAGGTCAAGGAGAGAGCATACTTCTAGGGATATTGAAGTAGTAGGATCTGTAGAATGTGGAAGATACATACTGGTGTCAGAGAGCTGTCTCAAAGACTCAGCCTCATAGTCACTGTGATCGATGACTGTGGATGTTGAGCCCTTCTTAGCTGAGTTGGGAGACTGATGGTTTTATTATTGTTAGGCAGTTCTCTCATGGTATGTGTTTCAATAGAACAAACATTGTTGGATTTGAAAATGGAGTTAATGAAAGAGATTGAGAGGTGTGATGTGAGGAATTCCTGATACATGAGGAGGGCATGGCCTTGGGGAAGGAGAGGTGGGTCTAACTGGGATGGAAATTTGAACTGATCTAGGCAGGGCTTAGTCTCATCATGCTGATTATCACTCTCCTTTGTATTGGCAAAGTGGTGTCACCATTAGAGAGTGCAACAGAATGCTAAAGCATCCCAGACCAAAGCATCATGGTCGAACTTCAACAAAACATCAAGATGTCTTTACCAGTTAAGTGTTGTGCTAATATTTCCCCAATATTATCATGTAACTTTTGTCCAGAGATGCTCTGAGATTGTTTTCAGGCAACCATGTAACATGATTCAATTTATACAAATCCTAAATAATTGTGCTTAAAGTTTCAGTTTTTACTTTCATTTAAATAAACAAGTTTGTTTATATCATTTCTAAATTAAATAAATGACATTCAATTGCTTATATAATATCAATACCAAATCAAAATTAAAATTAACATTAATGAGCAGTTTGGTTTATTTACAGTTTACTGAAGATGCTGATAGCTATTGGCCATTCTGCCCTATATATACGAAGTGGATATAGTAGAGTTTAGAATGTGGAAAATGTAAAATAACACAGTTAACTGGAATAAATGTGTATTTTAAGTGTATAAAAATTGATTCAATTTGGTGTGTTCAAGGATGTGTACTCTTCTCAATCCTTTTCAGTTGCTTTTGGTCAAAATTCTTCCACTTTCAACCACTCAAAGCCCTCCATGTAAATTCCACTTTCAATGCACATCAGTACTAATACAGCAGCCTTTGTTGGTGATACAGGGATCTACCTCCCCTTGTAAGGAACTAGCTTACTACCAGGGTAGTAGTATGCCTTCACCTTAAGTAACAACTTGCTTCTTGAAAAAGTTCTGCCAAAATCCCAACTGTTCAAAATTACTAAACTGTGAATAATACCTTGGATAAATCAACTGTAATGTAACTGCGGTCGCCACTTTCCATAATGAACCTCAGGAAAGAAAAGGTAAGTTTATAACCACGAACATAGAAAAACACTGTTCACTTTTAACAAAATCCCTATATTCTTCAAAATTTCAAATTCCACATTACAGTTGACAAAAGGCCACCGGCCATACATAGCCAAAAGATTGTTGGTTATGAAGGAAGACAGACAGCAAGAGTCCCCTAAATAATTTTCTGAAGTTACATTATGTAGATGCTAAGTGAACCATTCCCCACTCAAAGCCTATCATGGAGGCCGGGTCACATGTCCGAAAGAACTACTTTCAAGGTGGTACCCAGAGTAGCTCATGCAGCACTGGACAGCAGGTCCGCTCACTACCAAAATTTAGCCCCACTGACTAAATGGCGGGTCAAATCCCTAATATAATCCTCCAGGTGAAATAAGGCCCAGAACATAGTCCGGCAAAAATTTGTAACGTAGAGCTCCAAAAATTTTACAATAGTTACAGGACTTCCTAATCATTGTTTTACTTTATCATAACTTTTGCTGTAAGCTTACTCAATTAGTCGTAAAAAATTAAAACATGTTGCTGCGTATTGATACTGTTTTTGCAGGTGTGATGTCAACTTCTGTTGTCCAAACCTTGATGCGGGAATACTATATTTTGGGTTTTTAAATGCATATAATTTTATTCTCCAGTTTCTCCACTTTCCAATGATGTCCCGATCTTGTCTTTAACTGCTCTGGTTGGCTTGTAATTAATTTTCTAAAATACTGGTTTCCTCCTGGCTCTGGGCCATTTATAATTTTCAATTTCCAAAGTGTTTTCATCGAATTATTATGAAAGTAAAGCCTATCTCGAAAACTGGCTTTCAGTATATTTTACTGTGGTTTCTATGATATATTTCAAAAGTATTTTTATTCCCTGACTTTATTCACTTTGTCCAAAATTTTAATTTGTATATAGAAGCATGCTGATCTCAAACATAAATACTTTAGAAACAGTATCACACCTAGCTGACTGTATGGAACGATTTGAAATTTTAGTATGCTGTGCAGTGTTTTATTTAGTTGTATGTACGTTACCAGCTGAATTCGGAAACAGCTTTAAATGTGTTGTTATCTGTGTTCGAAAATGCCGGTTTATGTGACTAGGTATAAAACATGTGTTTTCTTATTTTAAATAACTTGAAACTGTAGATCAAGTGTTATTTATTGAAAAATTTAGTTTCTCATGGTTGATTATTATGATAACCACTTTTTACTATGTCGAAAAGTGTTGTTAAATAGTGATATGGTTTCGTAACAATGTTTAGTGCCTTTTAAGATGGATTAATCTCTATTGCAGTGATTTAGGTGAGTTTGAAGACTCCTTTTTATTCCTTATGTTTTATTTGCGACCTGTATTGTGTGTTTAGTTGGTTTTAACGCTTTAAATTGTCACGTCTATGGCTGTATGCTATGGTATCAGTTTCTATGTTATGCCCATTCTCCATTTACTGTATGAAAGATTAGAATTTAATGAATTCTAAGGTAGCTTACAACCCCCCCCCCCCCCCACACACACACCCAACACAAAAAATTTTCTTGTACTGTCTTAAGTGTTTCTACTCTTCTACGAATTGTTTAAGTGATGTCTTCTTCTTTATGCTGAACAAAATAAGACATGCAGTCCAATTGGGGAATGGACTGATAATTACACAGCAGATGACTGATAGTAGCCTTTCCTTCCTAAGCCAAAGAAAAAATATTAGAACAAAGTTTGAATAAGGTACCCTTTATACTGTTTCTTCCTCATATATTGTAGTCCTTGAAGCAGCATTTCCCATGACTGAGTCAAATAATATTCTGTTTTATTATTTTTTTTTACAAAAAAAAGAAGGCTGTCAAATTTAATATCCATCCAACAAAATAGGAAGGGCTTTATTTCCTCTCCCCCCATATTCAAAGAAAAATTTTGTAAAATAAACCCTCCGAATTCATAATGTTTGATATTACATTAATAATTTGCTTATTAAGCTGTGTTTCACTCACTAATCTATATATTTTTTTCACTAAGCAAGAAGCTCTTCTGAATCATTACTTATATCAAAGATTAAGGAATGATTATGAAGTTGAAGACAACACAAAATAAAAAATCTTCTCAACCATTGTATATTGTCAGCCAGTGAGACGTGAATTTAAGAAATGATATTACAAGACTGTGTCAACAATAAACATTCCATTATCCCTACAGTAAAAGTAATACATACAGCTTGAGGTAATTTAATTTGAATCTACAGAGAATACAATGATTTGATTTAGACAGCAACACCTACTATGAATCCACAGAAACATAGTATGTGACTTAGATGCAAGCTAACTGAAGGTTTTACCATTGCAATTGTGTGGAGGTTTTTACACGTAGTAACTATTAGATAGCACTTTTGAACGGAATAGGCCCATCTGTATTTAGATTAATAAAATATTGCCTTCTGGTTATATAGTGTTTTGTACATGGTACTTACATACCAATACACCCAATACACACATCACAGTGTGCAGTTGTGCATATAACCTTAGTGGTCCTAAAGCCATGTTTTAAGTTTGACAGATTAACATTAAATGCTTCAAGGCACTGTAAAGCTGAAAAATAAAATTGAAAACATTGTATTTGGCCGTTGAAACTAAAGTTGAATGTCACAGTTTTACTTGAAACGAGTAATTGCAACAACCAGAAGAGAATAAAATCAGGTTCCTTCCTATTTCATAAAGCATTAAATTAAGCCATCATATTCCAGGTTGGTCCAAACTGCTGATACTTGCATTACTAAAACAAACTAGAATATGAGTCAAAAATATTTAACTGTTATCACTTTTCTTAATATCCTAAAAATATTCATAAATCTAAGAGATAAGAGCTACTCACCTCTAACTATTTGTTTTGAAGCCATATCTAATATGAGCAAATATCATGAGCATGACAAAGATAAACAAAAAAATAAAGTAATCAAAAATAAATACTGCAAATAATTAAGATTTTGCAAATAATATTGCAAATCACCTCTCAAGGCCATTACTGTAAACATTAAAAACTGGGAGGATTTATTTTAAAATAACTGGAAAGTTGTGCAATATGTCTACATTTGAAAACTCTGCATTGGAATTCCTTTTACAGGTATATGAAAAGAATAATATAATATCTATTACAGGTCAGTTAGTTTTCTTGACAATAATAACATTCTATAAAACAAAACAAAACAAGAAATGTACACCAATCATTTACCTAAGTTGAAGAAAGAAGGATACTGATGACCAGGGGCGGATCCAGGGGGGGGATAGAGGGTCAAGCCCCCCCCCCCAAAACCCCCAACATTGTGGTTTTGTAGACCTTTTTTTTTTTAGATTTACGGATTTGAGGCCCCAGGAAACTATAAAAACTACCACTTGCCGCCCCTGCTGATGACACAAAAGAAAATGCAGTTCACAAAATTTCACAGAGGACCCCCTAAAGCTGTTAAATTTAATATCCATCCAATAAGATAGAAAGATCTTCATTTCAGTCATCCTCCATGCTACCCTTCTCCCCCTCCACAAGAAAAATAAAAAATTATCTTCTACAAGTTTTTCTACCTTCACACCTTTTATTTTTGTGAGAATTTGCATTTTCTTCCTTTTTAACCTTGTTTAATTTCAGTGTATTTGCCTCTAATGAGGACAGGGCTGTAGGAGGAAGAATTGTTGTGAGAACACAAAAAAAAACATGAACTCAATGTATCAATAGTCTAAATTCTTTATGTTATTATCGTATCATTAAAAAAACAATACAACTTTTTGATTATATTTTATTGCCATTGCCACTGATGTTCTTTTTTCACCCCATTATCTTCTCCCAATAGCTTCACCCTGTCCCCAATCGTCAACATCAAATATAATCATTCATATGGTAAGATTTAGCACATGTACACATGACAGCACTGTGCTTTATATCTGTTCTACAGATTAAGGGTTTACTCAAAATATTGTGTATTTGTATTCATAATGTTTTTTTTTTTTTTTTTAATTGGAGCCCTCCTGTAACTAACCTTGATATTTTTTTGTTTTGTTTTTTCGTTAGAGTTTTTTTTAAAACTCATAGTAAATATTAACAAAACAGTATCTATGCATAATCAGATGATGGATAGGCAATCTATAAATGCTGTAGTCCATATCAGGGATAAATAAAAACTGAAAAGACACAAAGGTTATGGGCTTACACTTACAGAGTGATATAAAATTGGACACTCCCATGTTGGAGGTTAATAAGAGGCCAAGTAAACCTACATACAGTTTAGGTAAATAATATCAATCCCCATGCCATAAAAATGATGTATCTCACACAGCTATATACATTCAGTACTAAGATATCTATAGTATAAAATTCTGGGATATCTCTCTTCTTTGTGAATTAACATTTAAATTTCAAAAGAAACTAACATCAATCTGCACTTATTCAATGAGAAAAGACTAGTGGAGACCATAATTTAAATGCCAAAAAAATTCTCGACTTATATTTTAAATAATAATGTTTACAAGAGAATATTCAAGGATGAAAAGTAATGTATCTTCAAGCTAAACATGAAGTACTACTACAGAAGCTGTATAAAACATTTGTGTGTGGATAGATTACATATCAGTCTAGCCAAAAGCATGTCTATTATATTTTGGCTAGATAATTCAGTAAACTATCTATGATCATTAGGACCTCTGAATCAGAAAGCATTTTCAAAACACACCTTGAGGCATATTCCTTAGTTTACTGTAAATATTCTGTAGTAGTGCACTTTTAAGTATACCAACAAGGGCTTTGATACTTTCTTAAATATTGTACTAAGAAGTCAGATGTTTATTATCAGTAACCTCAATTTAATTTTGAACCCTGAATTGGAATTAAATGTATATGCCTATGTTTGTTATATTCACTCCTATCATCTCTCTATTTTCTAACTCCATCAAATCATTTAAATTGACTGGCCCAATTTCAAATGCACAAATTGTGAAACCTTATTGCTGTCTGGACCAATATATGTCAGTAAAGTTGATTTTTGTTCAAGGGTTGACATGTTGAGAGATTCTGCATTCTACAATTATAACTATAATATTACAAAGAGTAAACAAGCAGAAATACTTTGAATAATTTGTGACTTCACCTGGTTTAAGGGTGCTCAACCTGGGATGCATGCCCTCCTGGTAAAGCATAGGAGATTTTGGGGGGAGGCATGGCATGTTAAGGAGTAAAACATATATTCTCTTCGGGAGTTGTTTTTGTATTCTGTGGTAATTTATTGAAAAGCTCAATCCACAATTTAAATGTTCCTTTTTGATACATTTTAGTATTTGTATACATAGCAATTAAAACTATCCCCCCCCCCCCCATATGTTATGAAATTGTTGTATTTTTCACTAATATTTTTCATAAAACTTTATTAAAAAAATTTAAGTTGATTTTTTTAACATAACGACAAAGTTTTTTGTATTTCAATATAATATTATGGTATGGGGAGACCTCAAACAATAATCCAAATGGGGTGTTGTGTGTAGAGAGGGTTGCACATGTCCTAAATTTCCTAGAAGGTTTAAACCCCTGACCTATATGAAGCATCTGATTTTATTACTCATAAAATACGATACTTCCGAAAAATTAGAACACCATAGGGCTATTAACAAGATGGAAAAATACTTTAGATCATAGCTAGAAAACAGGAAGTAGTAGTAGTATTTTATTGATTCTTCCAGTTATATACATACATTGTGTTCAATGATATTGGACATTTCAAATATAAAATAAAATTTTTTAGATTAAAGATTCAACTAATCACATCATATTTTCTATACATCTTTCAAACATTCTTCTACTTGGAAAAACAAGTGACATTGAAGATATCAATTAATGATTTCTGAGAATTTCTCTTTCTCAAGGCTTTTAAAAAAAAAAAAAAAATCCTGGTAATTTATTGAAAACCTCAATCCTTAATTTAAATGACCATTTTTGATATATTTTAGTATTTGTATGCTTAACAATTAAAACTATTTTTTACCCTTGCATGATGATCATGTACAGTACCTCATTAATTGTTTTAAGTGCTATGCTTTACCTATGATATTATTTCTAAAAAAAATGAATACGTTTGCATACATAAATAAAGGTCTGCAAGATTCCCATGTTTTATTGTTGGTCATTATTCTGACTGGTCTCTTCCAAAATCTGAAAGTGCTTTGTGTGTCTGCTAATGAACTCCAGAATATGACCTATCAATTATTTGTAGTTGAAAATAACAAAGAATCCATTTTTCATATTATGTTTATCTGTTCCTAAAATGTGTAAAACATAGCAGAAATTACTTAATTTATAGCTTAAAAATTGGATATATATATTCCATTTAAGAGAATGTTGAATCCATAAACCTACAAATTTTGATTTACAATTATTTGTTTAATTATGGTTATTCAAAACATTTAATACCATTCTAATAAAGCTTTCATTTAAAGAATTATTTTATGGTCTGCTATATCAAAAGCTTTAGATAAATACATAAATATACCAAACAATTTATTTTATTCATCAGTTATTTTTAATATGCTGTTTATAGATTCATAGAAATGAGTTGAGAGCAAGGGTTTGGGAGAGACTATATTAGCCTCTTCCAACCAAATTCAACCTCTCCTACACATGGTGCACCACATTTACACAGACTAGGCTCTGGTGACTGAAAAACTGCCGGCATCAAGAGTTATCCACAGCTTGGCATTACCTAGGGCACCCTATTGTCCCTGGGGTTGGAAACAGCCCATAAAGGCAGATGAATCAGAAATGATGAAGAGCATGGTGATACAGAAGGCAATGGGAAGCATCTGGATTAAAGACCCAAAGGGGATCATGAATTGTATGTAGTATGATGGCTTCTTCCTGGGTAAAATATTTCAGTGGTAAAACAGTCCCCCTATTGGATCTCCAGGTAGGGAGTCATTAGAAAGGTTAAAGACATTCTACAGGTCAGAGCATGGAATGTTAGAAGTATGAATAGGGCAGGCATATTATAAAACGTAAAAGGGAGATGGAACAATGTAAGGTATCCCTCGGTATATTTTCAATATTTCGTTTAGATCCGGTCAATTTTAAGGTTAACTTCAGTACACGTTACCACAGTTTAAATCGAGTTAACAACACTTCAAGCATACTAAAGTGAATAAATAACACATACACAGCATAAATAAACTATAAATTGTCATAAAGCATTGATATTCCAGCAGGAAATAGGTTATTTCATATAAAAGTAAACTTTCCACAACAGATCCTAACATTAATCAGAAAGATATTCTAAACGGATTTAAAAGAAGCAAATGGTAAATAATAGTAAATACATTGCCTAAATAAACCTGTTATCATGACTAATAAGCGTTATTCCTGAGATAAATAGTGAATTTCAACATAAATCAAACCCAACCATTAATTTTGGCATATACCAGTCTAATGTGATTTTCATACAGTAAAGAGTGTAAAGAACTAATAATAGCCAAGCCTAGACTCACAATAACCATAACTTCACAATTAAATATAGTTTAGCAAGTATTTTAAAAGAAATAAACTGGATGATTGAATAGTAGACTGAAGCAGTATGAAAATAACTCATTGTGATGGAATTTGACCATTTTAAAGCTCTAAAATTAAACAGAATAATGCCTGGGACAGTTTAGTAGGATAATTAACAGGTTTCTGATAGTTTTAAAGCATTTAATACTCACGAGAAGTAATTATGAAGAAATTTGATCACTCATTTTCCTAAACAGTTCACATAAACAATTTTTGGTCTTTTAAGTAATTTCAGGATTTAAAAAGTAGATAAACAAGCAGTAAATAATTGTATCCTTCAGTTTTAATAGATTTCAAGCAGTTTTAAACCGTAAAATATGAAATATTAGTAAGTACAGGAAGCCGGTAAATCGACTAGATTTTCGAGACTTTCAGAATTAATTCCGATAAAATTAAACCATTTCAAAAGCGCTAAGAACATGTAAATGATAGTAAACACACATAAGTAATTTCCTAAAACCATTTAAAGACATTTTACTGACCTTCTGTCTGGTAATCCAATTTTGAAGTAACTTTCTATAGACATTGCACACATTATATGCTTTTTCACTGATTTTAGCCACTGTCACACGATATAAAGTAAGAAATAAATTAAAACAGTCCTGAATAGAATTAAATTCATCCAAATCCGGTAGTTTCCAACCGTTTAAGTATTTTTAAATACGATCTGAACACGTAAAATAAACCACTCGACTTTAACATTTTTCATTTAAAAACCTACTCAGATTCCGGGTTAAAAAGTAGTTTGTAGTAAAAATCCATTCTTCTAGTTTCATGCATATTAATTTCAGGCCATTTAAGGCAATAGAACCGATGTTATAGGTTTTCTAAATTCACTCGACAATAAATCCACGTGGAATAAACAAACGATTTTATTGCGTACAGAATATAATAGCAACAGAAATAAAATAGCATTCAAAATAAGCAGTTTAATTCAGGCTACACATTGGTAATTTTTTCGGCTTAATAATCCTTATATCTTCAGAGTTATACTTGAAAACTTAAAATAATAATCGTGTCGGATTGTTAGAAATCACTGTTTTTGCGATAACTCGGTAACCACATAGCCGATTTTAATAAAGTTTACATTTTTGTGAGGCTAAAAATGGGGCAAATAATTTGAGCATAATTTCATGTTTATAATTAAAGCCGTTTTAAAAAATGTTTTAAAAAAAACTGGTGGTGACGTCATCTCGCTATAGACTTGGGAAAATCACCATATTTGGTAATTTTTCGGAGAGGCACCTTTAATGCTATATTCAGACACTAAAACACTTCAGCTCGACACTAATCACTTCAGCTCGACACTCACCTAACTTTCCCGTTTCCGCACCTAAATCAAACATATAGTAAAGAAGTTATTAAGTCAAACATTAGGGAATGTCCCAGATCGCGGAGGCACTCAGCGGAAGTACGGTCTCACGTGAGCCCAGTCTATATAAGTGATGTATGCAGGGCCTACATACGCCTTTTGTTTCAGTCTCGGTTCAAACGTACAGTCGAGAGCACGTCTCGTGCTAGGCTCGGTCCATGCAGGCTGGCGGTAGGCAGGAAACGAGTCTACTTCCGTCGCGGCCACGCTTAACGGCAACCATGTTGAAAATTCTACGACGTTAGCATTCATACGAACAGTTCAGGAAATGTGACTGTAGTCTTCAAGTCAGTTGGGGGTTTTTTCTTTTTTTGTGCGGTTCTTTGCTCTGATTCTCAACCTGTGATTTTTTGGTGAACGATTATCCGATTACCTTGCTAACTGTGAACCTGTATTATTTACGTGAAAAATTTTGAGAATATAATTCAGTGATTCAACATGTGACTTTCATTTCTACAATAGTACCTTTCTTGCAGTAGGTTATAAACTGTAAGTGGCGACTGTGGTCAATTTTATCAGTTAGCATAAATATTTCAACACGGTAACAGAACTTTTTTTTTGGACTTAGAATATTTTGGAAGAAGACTGGTTCAGATGAAAAAGCAGGTACCAACCCCCACTACCCGCTTAGTCCCTGACAACAACTTAAGTTAGATGTCATTGTAATGAGTGAAAATTAGTGGAAGAACGGACTGGATTTCTACTCTGGGGAACACAAAATAATCAACACAAATGTTTCCAGTGGAGTTACTGATGTTGGATTTGTAATAAACAAGAGAGCAAGGTAATGGGCGAGTTACTATGAACAGTTTAGTGACAGGATTATTTTGATAATTGTAGAAACTAAGCCTGCTCCAACCACATTAGTACAAGTGTATGTGCCAATGTCACAAAAGATGATAAAGAAATAGAGATAATATACACTAAAATTGAAGAATTAATACAATGTGTGTAGAGGTAGTAAAATCTAATAATCATGGATGATTGGAATGCAGTAATGGTAGAAGAGGGGAATATTGTAGGAAATTTTGGTCTAGGAGAAAGGAATGAGTGAGGAAGCAGGTTGTTAATTTTTTTTTTTTAAACATATAAACTACTCATGGTGAACACACTATTTAAGAGTCATGCATGAATGACATACACCCGGAAATGTCCAGGGGATACAGGTAAAGATCAGCTAGATTACATCATGTCCAAACAGAGATTCAGGAATCAATTTCTGAAGTGTAAGCATACCCAAGAGTGGATATGGACTCAGGCTGCAATCTGATAGTTACGAAGTGCAGGCTGAAATTCAAGAGAATAATAATAGAATACAGAAAAAAACAGCCTAGAGGCATATAAGTTGAAACACTCTAACATGAGAACAAAATTTGCAGAGGTGGTAGATGCAGGTCTAAGAAATAACTGTAAAAGGAGATCAACTGAGAAATGGAATCCACTGAACAGAAAAACAATCAAAGATGGTAAAGAAACATTAGGCTTTAGGGAACAAGCAACCTGAAAATGTTGGATCACAGATTAAATTTTGGAGTTGTTGGATTAGAAGAGAAGACACAAAAATGCTCAAGATGAAGCAGGAAGAGAACAATACAGACAATTCAAAATTCAAATAAACAGGAAATGTAAAGAACCAAAAGAAAAATTGCTGCATGAAAACTGTGAAGAAGTAGAAAAGGAAACTTCCTTAAGTAAAGTAGATGTGGCAGATAGGGAAATCAAACAGAATTTTGAAGAAATGAAGATAAGATGTATAAAAATTAAAACTGCTGAAGGAAAACCTATTTAAAGCTCAGAAGGTGGAGGAAGGAATGCATAGAGAAACTGTATGATGGGGATGGTTGAAACAACAGTGTACTGGAAAAAAGAAGGTGATGTCAACATTGATCACTTAAGAGATTCTGTTTTGAGGACATAATTTGATAGCACTTTAAACGATTTGAAATCAAATAAGGAACTAAAGAGGTTCCTGCAGACGTTCTGAAACCTAGGAGAAAAAGGAATCAAAAGATTACTCAAAATGATATAAAAAAATTTATGAAACAGGAGAAATTCCAATAGATTTTAACAAAAGTATCAACTTCACACTTCTGAAGAAAGCTCAAGCTGACTAATATGAGGATTATTTCACTATAGGTCTAACATTGCATGCTTTAAAATTAGTTACCAGTATAAAATACAGAAGAATGGAAAGGTTAGTAGAAGAGATAGTAGTGAAAATCAGTTTGGTTTTGCATAAAATCACATTACAAGAGAAGAGAATCTGGCTTTAAGATTAATATGTGAGGGAAGGAAGGTGGCCACCTAGTTCAGGTGGTAGAGCGTCTGACAGTAGCCCAGACGACCGGGGTTCGATCCCCAACGAAGCCGAGGATCCTTCCTCGAAGCTGAACGTCCAGAACGGCTCCCCAGGCCCACTCAGTCTGTTATCCAATGAGTACCATGGAGGAAATGGCCAGAGCATGGCGCTGACACCATCACATCCTCTCTAGTGCCAGCAGTTGTTATGGGAATGTGGAGCTCTACCTCCGTGAAGCCTACAGGAAGCGGCATGAGCTGTAGGAACCCCATGACCTTTACCTTTACCTTACGTGAAGAGAGGGTCAAGGAAAATAAAGTTACATTTTTGGCATTTGTTGATTTAGAAAAAACTTTTTGTAATTTTAGGTGGGACAATATGTTCATAATTTTAAATAAGTTAGATCTGAAATATCAAAATAGAAGAATACTTTTTAATCTATAAAAAAAGTCAAGTGGCTATAATAAAGGATGAGAATCACAAGAGACATGCATCAGTTAAAAAGTGTGTGATTCAAGGTTTTAGTCTATTCAACATATATGTAGAAGAAGCAATAAGGGAAGTGAAAAACAATTTGAATGTGGATTAAGTGCTAGAGGGGAAAAAGTCAGTATGCTATGATTTGTTGATGACATTGTGCTGTTAGCAGAACAAACTGAGGATACGGAGAAGTTACTGAAAGAAAGCTTTGAATGTGGCATAACTATTCAACGAGAAAAAAACGGTTTCTTGTTAGCGGAACAGGTTGAGGATATTGAGAAGTTACTGAATGTCGTGAACAAAACACTAAAGGAAGATTTTGGACTAAATATAAAACAAAGCAAGAAAAAAGTGATGAAATGTAGCAGAAATGATAGCAAAAATAATAAATTTAATATAAAAACTGGATCAGATGTGATAGGAGAAGTAAGTAAATTCTGTTACTTAGGAAGTAAAATTACAACTGATGGCTGAAGCAGAAATGATGTTAAAAGCACAATAGCACGTTCTTTAGGTTAGGGACTGCTGGTGAGGGCTTAAAAATGGGTGATTAAATGGATACTGATTGTAGATCCACAGTGAGAAAATCCACTAAAACTAAAGAAATAGATGAAGCTATTGAAACAATAACAAAGGGAGGCAAACTAGGAAAGTGAAGGTATCACAAACAACTGTTAAGAGTGTTAACGGTGAATTGTAGAAGCATAATGTTCAAAGTCATAGAATTTGCAAACCTAATAGAGATACACAAACCTCAAGTAATTGTAGAGGTTGAGTCTTGGTTATAAGGAGTGTAAGACAATGAGGTTTTCACTGATGGTTACAGATTTCACCACAGAGATAGAGGAACCAAAGGTGAAGGGGTATTCACACTGGTTAGCAAAGACTACTACAGTTCTCTGGCATTCATAGATCATGACCACGAGTTATTTGGGTTGATAAAAAAGAAAAAAACATCGGGTGTTGGCTGATTACCATAGTGGAAGAAGGAATGGTGAAGATGAGGCTTTTTGAGAGAAACTAAATTCATATTAAGAGTTAAGAAGGGAGTGTGGAATGGTCATTATTGGTGGTGATTAAAATTTACCAGTTTTAAACTGGGTATGAAATAAGATTAATACCTAAGGGAACAGTGATTTTCAAATACCTTTGTAAGTAAATGAGTCTTTACACAAGTGGTTGAGCGGAATACAAGGGGACCAAACATGCTGGGTATCTTCCTAACGAAGCTTGATGATAACCTTGTGGGGTTTCAAGTAACTGAAGGAATAATTGATCACAGTACAGTCCTGATGGATAGAAGGAGATTCTGTAGATCAATGTCCAAAGTTGAAGGGGAAATAAGTTCAATCACAAAAAGGCACAAATTTCAGAACTGAAAAGATATTTTAGGCATAAATTCAGCAAACAGAAGTACAGTGGAGTCAAAGTGGCAATATTTCAAGAAAATAATAAATAATGGTGAGAATTATATATTCCAAAACAGAAAATAAAATACAGAACCTATATAACAGGCAGATGAGGAGGTTAAATAGGTTGGTGACAAGAGAACATAACAGAGTAAAAAGGCAGCTTGGCATAACATTTGATAACGAATTTAACTAGGCAGGACACATTGGGCAGATATAAGAAAAGGCTTCAAAATCCTTCACATGTTGGAAAGGTTTTTTTTTTTTTTTTTTTTTTTTTTTTTAACTGCTTAACGTCTCTTAACAGTGAGGTCTTTAGAGACAGGAAAGGATTGGGGGGAGGCAAGGAATGGGAAGGAATTCAGCCATGGCCTTTTGAAGGAAGCATCCTGGCATTTGTCTGGAGTGACTTGGGAAACCATTGTAAAACCCAAATCTGGATGTCCGGACGGGGATTCGAACCGCCGTCCTCCCGAATGTGAGGCAAGAACGCTAACCGTTACACCACCACTCTCGGTTTGTTGGAAAGAGTAATGAGAGAATGTACCAGAGAAGTTACGGAATAGGGTTATAAAAGTTTAGTATGACCATTGCTTGAGATTGGTGGAGTAGTATGGGACTCACATTTTGGGTATCAAATACAGGAGTTGGAGAGGATGCAAAGAAGGGCTGCTAGATTTGTCTTTGGAACTTACTGCAGAATGCAATCAGTAACTGATATTAAAAAGTAGCTAGAATGGAATTCATTGAACGTCAGAAGGAAAGTGAAGAGTGTCATGGGAGTGTACAAGGCTTATATTGGTGATGAGGCATGGAAAGACATTGGTGGAAGAATTAAGAGAGGTGTATGGAAGGGAAACTCCATTTCAAGCATAAGGGTGTGGGAAGATTCTCTTTGCTAGGGAAGGGGCTCAGGGATTGAAATAAATTACCAAGAGAAATGATGAATAATTTACCAGAAACACTGAAAGAATTTAAAGCTGAAATTAGTACAGGGTAAAAGTAGATGATAAAAGGAAGGGGGGAAAAGGGATATAAGGAAGTTGCCACTGGAGCATGTGCTCCATCGCAATTAAAGTAAATTAATTAAAAATTTAACTTTATAGAAAAACAGAAATCTTCTAGTTTCTGTTCTAGGACACGGAAAGGACTTTTTAAAACTATGTGTAAACTTATGGCAACAAGGCATGGACTTTAGGAATACCAGAAAGAAATAAAATTGAAACAATTGAAATGTGATGTTATAGAAGTATGCTGGAAATTAATTGAGCAGATAAAGTAAGGTATGAATGTGTTTTGGAAATGATGGGTGAGGAAAGAAGTTTGTGGAAGAGTCTTATAGAAAGAAGAGACAAGGTGGTGGGGGTCATATTTTGAGACATGCAGGGAGAACAGTCGAAGGTAAGAACTGTAGATGAAGACAGACTAGAATATATGAAACAGATAATTGAAAAATGTGTTGTAAGAGGTATATTGAAATGAAGAGGTTAGCTCAAGATAGGAAGGGACGGAGAATTGCATCACACTGATGGCAGAAAAAAATGGAATGTGTCACAAAACATGTAAATGTTGCTAAGTTTATTGATTAATAATGGAGCTAGTAATGCTTGGTATCAATTCTGATCCCCTGCTATTAACAATAAGCATAAGGCAACTCTAACCCAATGTAAGGTAGTTGCTAATGATGTAAGTATCTCACCAAAAAACATATCACTGCAAATATCAGATACAACATAAAGAAGGTTAATTACTCATGAAGCATTAATGGTAACAAATCAAAATTAGTCACCTTGAAAAAATTGGGTTTAATTAGCTCTAATGTGTGCCATCAAGTAGGAATAATTAATAAAAATAATTGCTTAGCTGTTCTGCATTTGCTGAACATGTGCATTAAATATTAAGTTTTGCCCCGTTTTCATTAATATCCAGTCTCAATAGGCACAGTTAAGTGTAACCATACTTGACAGTGAGATCTATGAGGGTCATCCAGAAACTAATGCACTACATTTGTTTCTTCAAAAAATATTTATTGAACACTATGAACCTTATACACAATAAAGAACACTCCCTATTTTTCCACGTAATCACCTTCCTGTTCTATGGCCTTCCTCCAGCAAGAAACAAGAGCATCTATGCCCTGGCAGTACCATTCCATGTTCTGTTCATGAAGCCATTTCTTCACTGTGCGAATCACCTCTTTGTCATCCTCAAAATGTCTCCAACAAATAGCGTTCTTCATTGGCCCCAAACAAGTGAAAGTCTGAGGGAGCTAGGTCAGGGCTATAGGGTAGATGTGGTAACACTATCCAACTCCGTTTGGTGATGTGTTCCAATGTCCTCAAACATGCTGAAGCAAACAATCACCTGTGTTGTTATGGTGACCAAGTTGCTGGAAGCGCTTCTTGAGTTTGGCTAATGTGGTCACATATGCCTCAAAATTAATGGTGGTGCCTCTCGGCATCACACCAATGAATATGACACCATCACAGTCCAAAAACACAGTGATCACATGACCTTACCAGTGGAAGCAGTTGCTTTAAATTTTTTCTTCTGTAGAGAATCAGGATGGCGCCATTCCATCGATTGCCTTTTTGTTTCGGGCTCAAAATGGTGAACCCAGGTTTCATCACCTGTCACAATCTGGGATAAGAAGGCTCCCTGTCAGCTTCAAAACATTGCAGTAACTCAGAAGAAATGTTTTTTCTGAGAGTTTTGTGTTCCTCCATAAGATGGTGTGAAACCCATCGTAAACACTTTTTTGTGTAATCAAGAACACTGGCGATTACACCCACACTTCCTTTGCTGATTGAGAGCTCCTGTACCAACTACCAAGTCATTATGGGTTGGTTCTCGTGAATGAGCACATCAGCATGCAACATCTTGTCAGGTGTTGCAGCCATGGGTGGCCTTCCTAACTTCTGCATATCTTGGAGATCTGCATAACCACTTTCAGATGGCCTCACCCTCTGTGCCCAGTGACTAACTGTACTTCTGTGGACTGCTGATGCTCCATAAACTGCATGTTTCCAACTCTTTCTTTCTCTACAGAGAGAAATTCAATGACGACATGCTGCTTATAACGTACATCACTCACAGACACCAAGTTGAACCATTGCTGCAAGTACACTACCTGTCAGTAGAAATGGAAACTTTGTGTGTGCACTCTGAACCCTTCAAAGAATTCATATCTGAAGTTTTGCATTCATACCATTGTTGGGGGCTGAGAAAAAAAAATGTGGTGCAGTTTCTGGGCCACTCTCATACAATAGACAACATTCAAAATCAAGCCTGATTATGGTTTTTAGGCAATTTTGCATTCACCTAGGTTAGTTCTGGGATGTGCCTCAAAAGCTACACATGACAAACATATCAACTCATAACAAACAGTTGTACTTAATTATTACTTTTTAAAGGTTTTTATAGGGACACTGCATATTTTTTCTCAAAATATTTATCCACTTATTATTATTAGTTTGTTATATTATTATTATTATTATTTTATTATTGCAGCTATATCGATCCTTTTTTCAGGATGTAGCCTCTTTAAGCCTAATGAGCTATATATTAGAATTTAATTCTACATAGTGTTGCTGTAGTTCTTTCCAGGCCCATCGATCCTGAGCCACCCTCTTCCAGTTCATGCCTGTAACTCGACGTATATCCTTATCCCAGCGATCCAGGGGTGTTCCTCTTGCTCTTTTCAGGTTTCTCGGTATCCAATCCAGCACTACCGTAGTCCATCTTTCATCTCTTTTGCGAGCAACATGACCGGCCCATTGCCATTTTTGGGTCATGACTCTTTTTAAGATGTCTGTTACTTTAGTTATTGAACGGATGTGCACGGCCCTTTTCCTGTCTCTTCTTGTAAACCCTAGTATTGCTCTTTCCATACTTCGCTGGGCAGTTCTCAGTTTTTGCTTCGTGTGACTATTTAGGGTCCAAGTCTGGCAGGCATATGTGAGGACCGGTAATACACATTGTTCAAATACCTGTTTTTTAAGATGTATTGGCATGTTCGATTTAAAAACTATGGAATTTCTTCCATATGCTCCCCAGCCCAGCTTTATCCATCTGTAGATCTCAGGCTTTGAGTCACCATTCATATTGATCAGTTGGCCAAGATAGTTGACTGATCTACGGACTCAATACCAGAATGTCCGCCTTGTCTTTATCTTTTTCTGCCCATTTGTTTTGCATGATTTTGCTTTTTGATATATTTATTTTAAGGCCCACTTCACTGCATACTGCCTCTAGTTCATTTATCAGTTCTTTGAGCTCTTCCAGACTGTTTGAGAGTAAAACTATATCATCAGCGAATCTTAAGTTGTTGAGATTTCTTCCATTTATTCTCAAACCTCGGTTTTGCGATTGGATTTTTGACATTGCCAACTCTAGGACTGATGTGAATAGCTTGGGGAATATAGAGTCTCCTTGTTTTACCCCTCTTTCTACTGGGAACTCTTTGGTGACTTCAGCGATGTTGACAAAGGCAGTGGAAGTGGTGTAGATGTTGTACAGTAAGTCGATATAGCCGGGATTCACTCCTTGTTCTAAAAGGGCTTGCATGATTGCTGAGTGATGGACTGAATCAAAAGCTTTTTCAAAATCGATAAAGGCCAAACAGAGGGGCATCTGGTATTCATTTGCTCGACTTATTACTTCGTGGATGACTTGGATGTGATCTACTGTGCTGAATCCTGACCTAAAACCAGCCTGTTCAATTTGTTGCACTGTGTCCAAGGTGGAACTGATGCGGTTATTGATGACCTTTGTAAACACTTTGTATATGACAGGAAGGAGGCTGATGGGGTGGTAGTTTTTAATATTGTAACGACTGCCCTTTTTGTGTAGCAACACAATCATTCCTTTGTTCCAGCTGGATGGGATATTTCTCTCTTCGAGGCATTGTGAAAACACCTTAGCTAGGTGTCTGTAAGTTTCTTCTCCAGTCAATTGGAGTACGTCAATAGACAGGCCGTCATAACCACTAGCTGATCCTTTTTTCATTTCGTTCACTGCCCTTCTAACTTCATATGGGAGGACTTCAGGAATTGGTGAGTCTGGGCTTGATGTCATTAAAGGATTTTCATCTTGCTTGCTGTATAAGGACTGATATAGAAGTTCCTGATATGAACCAATACTGCCGTTTTGTCTGTAATACGCTCATTATCATCATCTAAAGCTATTATTTGTTTCTTTCCTATCATTAATCTTTGTTTTGCTTTCTTATAGCCTTTCTTGTTCTCTATAACTGATCTGACCAGGTTTTCATTATATTTCTTGATGTCAGCTGTTATTTCTTTTCTAATGGTCTTGCACAGTTCAGTATATTCAATTAGGTTTTTTTCAAGTTTTACTTTCATATTCCTCCGTTTATTCAGGAGAGTTTTTGTATCATTTCTAATTTTACTTAATTTGGTGGTTTTAACAGTTCCTGCAATTTCTATGGCTAATGTGTTAATAGTTGAAGCTAAATTTCCATTGGCGGTGGTAGCTAGTTTCTCCGATAGTGTGCGTTGAAAAATGTCTTTCTTTTCAGTGAGATTAATTATATTTACTGATGTTTTATTGGTTCCTTTTATTAGCTTTCACCTTTCCTGTTTTATGCAGATACTAAGTTTCGCTCGGACCAGCCTGTGATCACTTCCGGTGTTGAATTGATTTAGAACAGTGACGTCTTGAACAAAATGTCTGCTATTGGACAGGATGTAGTCTATTTCATTTTTAGTTTTATGATCTTGACTTCTCCATGTCCACTTTCGACTTTGATGTTTTTTAAAAATGTGTTCATGACGTGCATTTTTGTGTGCTCTGCAAACTGCACAAGTCGTTCCCCTCTGTCATTCCTAGTTTGTATTCCGAACTTATCGACCACAGTGTCTCCTTGTTTCCTGGTGCCTACAATAGCATTGATGTCTCCCATGATAATCTGGAAATGGCAGTCTTTGCCTCTGTCATGCAGTGTCATGACATCTTCGTAGAACGACTCTACTTCATCGTCTGAGTGCGAGGATGTTGGAGCATATACCTGCAGTATTTGTATTTTGTAGCGATTTGATAATTGTAACACTACTCTTGCTGCTCGATCTGAAATACCTTCTATTAGTTTAACCTTATTTTTCACACTACGGTTTATCAGGAAGCCCACTCCATTTAGCTTTCCCAAGGGGTTATATATATATATATATATATATATACAGGGTGAGTTTTTTATCTTGAGACAACTAAATATCTCGAAAACTACAAATCCGATCAAAAAAAGTGGGTAATAAAAATTGTTCGTCTCGACGGGGGACATCCGATGATACCAAATTTGACTCCCCACCCCCACCCCCTAGGGGTGGGGGAAGGGGGAGAAAAAAAACTTAAATAGGAACCCCCATTTTTTATTGCAGATTCTGATTCCCCGGAAAAAACTACCCCTATTTCACCCCCAATTCGAGTCATTTTGGTCGATAGATGGCGCTGCAATCGACAAAAATCAAAATAAGCAAAAATTCATTTAAAAATGAGGATATCTCGTGAAATACACATCAGATCAGCAAAATACAAGTTAATGTGATTGATATTTTTCAAAAACTATTCAATAACACCACCCACCTCCAAACTTGAGGGATGGGAATGGACATTATTTCAAAATGCACTGATGCAAATTCTTTAGCAGATAGCGAAAGTCAAACATTACTTTTTGCGTTACCCAGGAACAACGACGTGGACGTAGTAATTTTCTGTTCCCTTTGGGGTGCTAGATTTAGGTGAGTCCCCTCGCCTCTCACCATCGGGGTGCTTGTTTTTGGTGAGTCCCCTCGCCTCTCACCATCGGGGTGCTTGTTTTTGGTGAGTCCCCTCGCCTCTCACCATCGGGGTGCTTGTTTTTGGTGAGTCCCCTCGCCTCTCACCATCGGGGTGCTTGTTTTTGGTGAGTCCCCTCGCCTCTCACCATCGGGGTGCTTGTTTTTGGTGAGTCCCCTCGCCTCTCACCATCGGGGTGCTTGTTTTTGGTGAGTCCCCTCGCCTCTCACGTGTTTGTTTCTAACAACAATTCTAAAGCAAGTGCTCGAAAATATCACCACCGACATCGATGCATTTATTTACCCGCTCTTGGAATGATTCGACGCAACTAAGAAGCATATCCGGCGTGATTTTTTGACAAGCGTTGGTAATTCGTTCAATCATGTTTTCAGGCGTTGTTGGCACTTCACTGTAAACTTCATTCTTCAAGTATCCCCATAAAAAAAAATCAGGCGAAGTGAGATCTGGTGATATTTTGAAATAATGTCCATTCCCATCCCTCAAGTTTGGAGGTGGGTGGTGTTATTGAATAGTTTTTGAAAAATATCAATCACATTAACTTGTATTTTGCTGATCTGATGTGTATTTCACGAGATATCCTCATTTTTAAATGAATTTTGCTTATTTTGATTTTTGTCGATTGCAGCGCCATCTATCGACCAAAATGACTCGAATTGGGGGTGAAATAGGGGTAGTTTTTTCCGGGGAATCAGAATCTGCAATAAAAAATGGGGGTTCCTATTTAAGTTTTTTTTCTCCCCCTTCCCCCACCCCTAGGGGGTGGGGGTGGGGAGTCAAATTTGGTATCATCGGATGTCCCCCGTCGAGACGAACAATTTTTATTACCCACTTTTTTTGATCGGATTTGTAGTTTTCGAGATATTTAGTTGTCTCAAGATAAAAAACTCACCCTGTATATAATCAGACTTTATTAAAGGTGATTTATACTCATGGCAATATAACCGTAATTACGTGATGTATAAGACTAAGGAAATTATAACTGATAATGAAATTCAAAAGCTTTTGCCTTACAAGGCTCTGCAGTTGACATTAATCTACATTGCACTGGTGCATATGCTCTGATGGCTGTTATCCTACTCACCTAATTGTGGACTTAATTAAATTACTATTTACCTACTTTCACCATTAACAACTTTGTATTTTGAATTCTTTCAGTGATCAGGTAAATTGGTCAGCATTTATCTCAGTAATTTATACCAGACCAAAAAAAAAAAATCTCTTCTCTTCCACGCACTACTCCTAATTCTACTACCAATATCTGTCCAGGCTTCATCTCCAATATATGCCCTAGACATTCCCAGCATTCATTTCACCCACCTCATGCATTCCAATTACTATCAACCCAGCTCATTTGTCATATCAGTTGATAATTTTTGCACAAATAGATCTAGCTGTACTTCATTACACCCCATCCAATACCATATTTGATACCCATATTATGGGCGCCATACAACTCCACCACACTCAAGTGATGGTCTGACCAAGATTTCATCACTTTATCCAAAAATACAGGATTGCTACAAATTTCCACTTGTAAAATCTGTCCTTATTATCAAATGATATCTTAAAATATTTACAGTTTTTTTCTTCAACAAGCAGTTCCTTCTATACCTTATTTTTTTTTTTTAACTGCTTTACGTCTCTTTTTAACATCGAGGTCTTTAGAGACGGGAAAGAATGGGGGGCAAGGAATGGGAAGGAATTCGGCCATGGCCTTTTGAAGGAAGCATCCCGGCATTTGGCTTGAGTGATTTGGGGAAACCATGGAAAACCCAAATCTGGATGCCCGGACAGGGATTCGAACCGCCGTCCTCCCGAATGCGAGGCGAGAACGCTAACCGTTACACCGCCCCGCTCGTCTATACCTTATGATCGTACAAAACCTTTATTTTTCTGTGCACCTAATAACTAGAGACTGGATTATATGCAACGCAATAAGCTAGAAATATGCATGCTTAAAATATCCATGAAAAGTGTCAAAATATGAAACATTATGTAATATAAAAATAGTAATTTTTAGAGATTTTATTCCAAAATCAGCATGCAATTAGTAATTACAGTAAAACTCCAACTATCCAAAATCTGACTATCCGAATTGCTTTTTAACTCATCCCACCAAAGAATTGTTGGAAAGAGGGCATGCCCAGTTTAGAACAATCTTTTTACCACGAAAGTCACAAGTTTGTTACAACCAATGGACCAGTCTGTTTTCAAACACCATCACAGAAGGCCACTTTTAGGGAAGCTTTTGGTGGAGTGTGAAACGAAGTAATTAATTAAAATAGACCCTTTTTTTTGGAAAAAATTCAATTATCAGAATTTTTGATTATCCGAATGGGGTCCGGTCCCAATTGATTCAGATAATTGGAGTTCTACTGTAGTTGAATCACTTTTTTTTATAAATTCAGTAGTTAAAAATTATTTAACTTTCTTTTTTACTTTTGTAAACATAAACCATCTGATACTGTTCCAAATATTCAATGGTAGGATTGTTTCTTCAATCTCTCAAAATATTTTTATAAGAGGATATGGACCGTTCCACATTCACTGATGTAACTGGGCAATATCTGAAATTGGATGCTGTGTTAGCAGTCATTGTTTCTGGAAAATGTTCACATGTCACATTACTAAAACTATCAATTTGACACAAGAATTTAAAATCTGGGTTATTATTCAAAATATTTTCAAACTTTAAGTTTACACAGAAATACCTGTGGCAATGCAGATTTTGTTCATTAACTGAACTGATTTAGTCAAACCTTGAGTTTCAAGCTTTTTAATACACGCAGTTATGTGAGAAAAACGATTGCTAACTGCAGCTATTGTTTTAATACCGGTACTATAATTGTTAAATGCTTTCTTGTACTGACAAACTGTCATAGCCGCTGCACTATCAAAGTCAATTACTACATCTTTAATGACCTCAAAATGTTCACTGTAAAACAGTACAGCTTCAACCCACATCACCCATCGAGTTACCACAGGTTCCGGAGGTAAAGGTACATTTACCTATTTTTTTTTTTATATATATATATATATATATAGTCATTATTATGAGAATGTGCCTTGAAAAACGCTTTCTTTGTTGATGAAATCAATTTATTTACATTCCCAAGCATGAGTCGTAGTTCTTCAGTGAGTCGTCGTAGTCAAAGAGCTGTGCTGCTAGTAGGTTTTGCCAGCTACAATGTAAGATCTTACTTATTCACTAGGTACACCAACGAAAAATATTGTAAATATAGCGAAAATTTGCATCATCACTAGGTTTTAGGTAAAATATACAATAACAGGTGAAAATTGGCTTAATATGCAAATGCATATAATCCAGTCTCTACTAATAACCTTACTTATTTGGCGTATCTCTTTATTAGCCTAATGTCCTGTCCAAATCACCTTTTAGCTGTTCACAATCCTCTACTATTTTTATCCTATTATATTTATTTATTTTGTTTAATTGTTTAGTCTACTAAGGAGCACATAGAACCATTAATTAGTGTTGTCCTTCTTATTATTCTTCTTATATTCAAAAAAAACTCCTCAACCTTTCACTCTGGGTTCCATGTCTCTCCTCTCCGCGCATTTCTGAGTTTCAGTTTTTTTTTGTGCCCCATCAATGTTGAGGTCATTAGAGATAGGAAAGGAATAGGCAAGGAAGGGGAGGAATTCAGCCATGGCCTTTTAAAGGAACCATCGTGACATTCACCTGGAATGATTTGGGGAAACCATGGAAAACCCAAATCTGTATGACTAGATGGAGATTCAAACCCACATCCTCCAAAATGTGAGGCCAAAGTGTTACCACTCACCCACCATTCTTGGTTTCTTACTGTTGGGATCTTAGGTACAAACTTATATGAAGCAATTAGCTGTCTAAATGTACTCAGTGTAGGTGCCAATGAGTCTCAGATGACTTCTGGAAGGTACTTTCATGTTTCTACAAGCAATTGTGCTTTGGTTTGGTGGGGTCCATTTATGATTTGGAAGATTTTGTTGGTCAGTCATGAGTCAACCATTTGTGCAATATGTCTATTGAATTTCATATGTCTATTCTGTGCAAGTGAGGTGAATTGTTACAGTTCTTCTGAGCTTTTGTGCATCCAGATGCCATCTTGGAGGATGAGACTGAAATTTTTTCCTAATATCAGTCTTTCCATTTTTTCAATCCCTTTGACATTAACTATTAATGATAATGCCTCTGTCACATTCAGGGCTCCTGGAAGAACGATGGTCTGGTAGTGACAGAGACTGATTTTTGTGAAAAGTGATTTCTTAATGTAAGTATTCTAAGTAACTTGAATACTTTTTCTGCATGGGATTTGTGGACCTCTTTCTCATTTCGATTATCCCTATAATTTCACCTAAGTACTTGAAGTGTTTGACTTGCATGATAGTGCCATGTTTGGCCATTATCAGTGGAGGTTTATGCTTTTAGAGTCCATATGCTGTGTTTTCTCATAAGAGATTTAGAGTTGGCAATTCAACTTTGTCGTGGCTTGAAACCTGAGTAGTTTTACTACAGTATTGCCACTGCAAAACTGTACATAGTTATCTTGCATGTAGCATACTAATTGAGATTTACATGAATAGCTTCTCCTAAACACATGATACTGATTTTCTAACCACTTTACTCCCCCACAGACATTTCTGATGTGGGTGCATACCATGATCTTCATCAACTTACCTTCCACTGAGATTAAACTATCTGGCCATTAATTTTTAACTCTGTCTCATCTCCTTTATGAACTATTACTATTAAGGCTCTCTTCTAGTCCTATGATATGCAGCAAGCTTTCTAAACAGCACAGCTTCAGATAGATGATGAGTCAAATGATCTGCAGAAAAGTGGAAATATTCAATGATGATAATTTTTCCCACATTTTACAAACATCTTTATCCTCCTTATTAGAGTATGTAGGTTTACTAATTTTATTTATTTTTCCTTTTTTAATAAACATGTCTTCTACCATTTTTATTATCTGTTTGAATTGCTCCAAATATCTCTCAGATGCATTGGTTCCCTCTTCCCCCATATTGAGCCTTTAACTGAAAAATCTCTTTAATTCTGAAAAATTTGTCTTTAATCATTATAACTACAACCACTTTCTGTTTTTTCCCTCTTATATCCATCAGAATTGCTTGTTTCTTATGTAACCTGAGACCCCATGCTTTAGTATGATGTCCAACATATTTTATCCCCTTGTGATCTGCTATACATCTTGTATTAAGCCTTCTTCTCTCACTAAGGTGTTTGCAAATCTCTTCTCCCTTGGTGCTATTATTACTCCCATCCCAGTTCATATCTGGTATATTATAGTTTCTGCAAATTATTGCTTCTGTATATTCACCTCTGAACACCAAATTAAATTTTTCCTGAAGGACCTCATATTGCTCACTCATTCTTCCACTCTGGTGAAGAGCCAAAACCATTTTTTTTTTTCCTTTCAAATCTCTCAAAAATTCTGCTTCATTAACTCATTACTATGATTTATGAACACCAGTCAATTGTATAATAGTCTATGGTAACCAGAATGAATAAAACTGAAGATGGGATTATTAACTAGATTCTTGCTAATTTAAAAGGATAAGGAGGATTAAAAGGTGAAGCCAAGGGTTTAAGAACATCTAGTGATTTTGCTTGCTTAAAAGTAATGTGCTGAATGCTCAGTAAACCCTGGATTTACCGAACACCTAATGGTATAACTACTTTGAAGTATTAATATCTGTAATAAATTAATATACCAAAAAAAAAAAATATTGAAACTGGTTACACATGGAAACATGTGTATAACCTATTGATCTCCTTTTTAAACATTAGTCGTGTTACTCGTGAGTGAGTATGGTGACAGAAGGGCTTCATTACAGCATAAATATACATAATACCAACATACATGATGCCATTTTAAAGTAAAATACTTCAGTAATTTTTGTGTATTATTTAATATGCTGTTTGTATCTATAATATCACCAAAAAGCTTAATTGTTGCCAGAAATATAAAAAGAGTTTCCAGGAAGTGTGAGGTAAGGTTAATTTTCTAAACTGCCTGGAATAAAATCCTAGCAACATGATAGTTTTATTCCTTTCTGGAAATCAATGCTGTGTCTGTGGTGAGAAGGAAAAAAAAGGTGGTTGGAGAAAAAAGTAAACTAGGGGGATGACCTAACTGCCTCAGATTCTACCGACAACATTTTTACGACCAATTGTAAGGTACCAGCTCAGCCAGCCTGCATGACTTGTTCGGTGTTGCATTGCTAATTCGTTGAATACCTGATATGGGAACAGGGATTGAAATCCCTCAACCCTTTTCCTTGCTTGCAGGCAGGAAGAGAATGTGGAAGGGCAATTATCTGGGAGACAAGTTATTATTTGGTTGAGATGCTTGGTGGTCGTGTGGAGAAAACATTAATGTTCACAGTTATTGTGAGATGTAATGTTTATTGTGCTAAGTAAAGATTAAAGAAACACAACAGATGTTAGGCTATTATCATTTGTGGATGATTGCAAACGTACATAAATAGTGAATGCAAGAGTTGACCCTTTTGCCTCATTTAGAAAGCAATCCTGGTGAGAGACTACTCATAGCTAAGCTGATGGTGTCATCTGAAGATAATTTGGCATAGCGGTAAAGCAGAGGCCTCGATGTTCCTAGAACAATTGCAAGGAATTATTGGCCAGTATATGTGAAAGTTGCACATCCTTGGTGGGTCCCGATGGTGGACGCAACTGGTGTTGCTATTTCACATTCATAAACAAAGAATCAACATATAGAATATCACATTTGTTAAGTTCACGCCTAACACTTAGTCAACAATGTAAAACAAAAAAGAGCGAGATAAAGTCTGTTGCATGAAATTATTAGTTTTTGATGACAATCCGATGACTAGGCAATATGTTTTGAATAACTGCTATTCAACTAGTATGCAAACTAAAACAGGAGCATATGGCAAAACATTTTTACAAATTGAATCTTGCAGAGCAAGGAGAGTGTTTTATGCAGGTGTGCAGAAGTGGTGGTGAGGAAGTAACCTGGCTGTCAAGCAGGTTACAACTTTTTTCAATTAGAAGTGTCTCTTTTAAGTTAAATATGATACATATATACAAACTACATAGCTCTAGTTTTGCTTCCTGTGGGCACTCCCCCTCCCCCACCACCCAACTTAGCCCGACGTGGCTTTTGCCTAACCCCCCCCCCCTCTCTCCACTTGGCAAATAACTCTTTTTCCCTATTGATTCCGGAAGATATTTTGTAGTGTTTTCTCTTGTAAGACATGAATTACAAACCGACATAATTAAATGATGGAAATAAATATTCACATACTGTTGTGTGTTATGTAAGTTATTGTAACTGTGTCAAATAATATTAATGAAAAGTTACGTGTCTTGGCTCGGAAACACCTGCCCCCCCCCCCCCTCCCCACGTAGCCCAGCATAACTTTCCAGAAAACCCCCCCTTTTTTACACAGTCACGTAATTTATGGACGCTCCCATATTGGCAGTAAACCAGTGTTCTTCCAACATTCACACAAAACCATATGATATAATCTTAATTTTGACAGCTATATCGTTACCCACCAACGTGGCACAGTGCAGTGAGGTGCCGACACCTGGATCGGGCACGTGTCTGGGCCCTCGCGTGCCGTCCGTCCTGACTGTGGAAGGTGAAAGCCGTGATGGCCAAACACTCTGCCTCATAAACAAAAAATACACTTGTCCAGGGCCGCATTTAGGCATAAGTTACATAGGCTGTAGCCTAGGGACCCTCACCACAAAAAAAAAAAAAAACACGTGCAAAGGAAGTTACCTATTTCCGACACGGTTTTAGCACCGAAAGTCCTGAAATGCTCGTGAAAAGCGAAAACAATGTTCACGCATGCGAAGTTCAAAGGCCCGGTCAAACAGAGCGCGGGCAGCGGGCACTGTATTACGTTGCATTTGTATCAACCCTGTCAAACAGAAAGCTGGCGATCCAGTCGCGGGCAGCGATCAGGTTGTGCGTGCACACAGATATCGCGCGATCACGCCGAGGTGGCGAATGTCGAAACAGAGGAATTAATTAATTTGGTGTGAGAAAAAATTTATTTTATTCACGCCAACCCGACTAAAGCAAAAAAAAAAAAAAAGAAAAGTGAAATTTGGATTTAGATTTCGGCGAAAATGATATAAACTTGCAATTGCTGCTAATTGAATTACTATTTATTTAAAAGCATTTTATTTAGTTTATCATTTGAATTACATTATTTATATAACCATTATTTATTTGTTACATTTATTTTGTTGCAACTTATTACCATTTACTTGCATTTTTGACATATAACATATAATTCTGTTTATTTAAGTAAGCAGGAAAGTAGTAAGCACGTATGTTTACAATACGTTTAAATATCAATTAGAAAATTAACATACTGCTTTTACAAAGTGTACCGCAGTTTCAATTTAAAAAAAAAAAAATACTGCTGCTTCTGGGCTAATATGCCAATATAATTTTCAACGACACGTGACGCTCTACTAAGCCGTTTATTAAATATTTTCTTTCGTCGCCTGTCGGGAAAGGGCGCATTAAATAAGTCTGCAGTGCGAAACATTCGCCACCTACAAATACATGAGGGACGGGGTATCCATACTAGGCAATGGTTTCACAGTGAGCGAATTCACAAGAAATGGATGAATTTTGAATGATGCTAGTGTCGCTGTGCCGGCCGTAACTGTCAGTATCAACTACAAGGAACTTTATAACTGGATCAACAATTGCCAGTAGAACAATGGGAAAAAATGTAACAGAAGTAGCTTGAGTCAATGTTGTTAGGACATTTTATTTTCACGTGTTTTCCGTTCACACTTCCAATGTCATTCGGAAAGTGCCAAGATTCTCTGAACAATCCTCAGAGTTTTTCAGACATCGATCGATCAGAACATGTAAATACGAAGGCTGTGTCCCAGTTCTTTCCTTCACTACGCTGGAGACAGTTGTATGATAACCGCGAAGGAAAAAGCGATAGTTTGGAGCGAGTCACCTACGGCCAAATACCCGATTGTTTCGCGTGAGGTTTGTTCTCCATACTGGATCGCGTTGTATATAGCCCGCGCTGTGTTTGACATCGTCACAACGCGGCGGGAATTCCTTGTCTCGCACGCGCACGCTGCCCGCGCTCTGTTTCACCGGACCTCAATCCTTTGAAGTACGGGTGTACTGTAAAATAACATTGCAATACACCTATATCGGGTCAGCGATGAGGACTTATAACCCTTGTGACATAATGTTGTAGTATACTGTGGTCGGGGCATGTGAATGTAGATTGAAGTCACTGTCGTACACCTGAAATACAAAATAAAATTCCCTAGCCTTCATGTCCGGAAGGTTTGGAAAAATATATACATTTCGTATACGATGTAAACAGCGTAAAGAGGTGGGAGGTCAAGTTTGAATGATTGTTGGAAAGTAAGTATTTATAAAAAAAAAAAAATACAATCGATTCAATTGATCCGATTATAATTGAAATAGGTGTACTTAAAATTCAATATTAATTCTATTATTTTATTATTTTTTATTTAGTTTGTTGCTTTAAATCACTTTCTTTTTTCTTTTAAAACCTTATTTCAGCATTCAGGAATCACGATCGCTTGGTGTGGGGGGAAGCAGGGCCGGATTAGGTCCGTAGCAAATGTGAAGAAGAGGCCCTTGATTTTTGCCGTTCGGGGGAAAATTGTCGCCCATCTAGCCTAGGTGAGGGGCCCCCCCAGGAAGCGCGAGGCCCCCTAGAAGGCGCGAGGCCCGTACCATTTGCTACTTGGTTAATCCGGTACTGGGGGGAAGGCTCTGATTAGTGGAGCGCTGTCTGAAACAGTTTAGTCGTTGTCTTCTGTTGACATGCGTGTGTGAATAATCAATATTGTATTTTGAACCTTTCTGTTTTGAGTGCTTTGGTGATCTTAATCATCTTTTGTTTTGTCTTTAAAGGTAGGTCTACTGTTTCATATTGTTATTATAACTTTTGAGTTTGTAATTCTGCGGGCTTGTGTTGCAACAAATCACGCTCTCAGCAAAAATATATTGGGCAGCACCTTATCTACCGATCATCATTCGAAAAATTGAACGTCGAAGCATCACTTGTTAACCTCGTTCACTTCAGTCTCGAAAACGATACAGAAATCACATTTCAAACTTTCGATTCTTCAGTAATTTATCCTCGTATATTTTTACTATCATTAAATTATCCAATATTTTGCATTAAAAGTTTTATTAATTTAATAATAAGTAATCGAAAATGCTTTATATATAAGGACCCGCAACACGGTTATAGCCAATGGGCCTACAGATCCTAAGGGGCCAACACCACAGGTATAGCCTACGGGCCTACGGATCCTAAGGGGCTCGCACCACAGTTATAGTCTACGACCGTACAGATCCTAAGGGGCCCGCACCACATTAATAGCCTACGGGCCTACGGATCTTAAGGGGCCCACACCACAGTTATAGTCTATGGGCCTACGGATCCTAAGGGGCCCGCACCACAGTTATAGTCTATGGGCCTACGGATCCTAAGGGGCCCGCACCACAGTTATAGTCTACGGGCGTACGGATTCTAAGGGACCCGCACCACAGTTATAGTCTATGGGCCTACGGATCCTAAGGGGCCCGCACCACAGTTATAGTCTACGGGCGTATGGATCCTAAGGGGCCCGCAAGTTATAGTCCATGGGTCTACGGATTCTAAGGGGCCTGCACCACAGTTATAGTCTACGGGCGTACGGATCCTAAGGGGCCCGCACCACAGTTATAGTCTATGGGCCTACGGATCCTAAGGGGCCCGCACCACAGTTATAGTCTACGGGCGTACAGATCCTAAGGGGCCCGCACCACAGTAATAGCCTACGGATCTTAAGGGGCCCGCACCACAGTTATGGTCTACGGGCGTAAGGATCCTAAGGGGCCCGCACCACAGTTATAGTCTATGGGCGTACGGATCCTAAGGGGCCTGCACCACAGTTATAGTCTATGGGCGTACGGATCCTAAGGGGCCCGCACCACAGTTATAGTCTATGGGCCTACGGATCCTAAGGGGGCCGGACCACAGTTATAGTCTACGGGCGTACGGATTCTAAGGGGCCCGCACCACAGTTATAGTCTATGGGCCTACGGATCCTAAGGGGCCCGGACAACAGTTATAGTCTACAGGCGTACGGATCCTAAGGGGCCCGCACCACAGTTATAGTCTACGGGCGTACGGATCCTAAGGGGCCTGCACCACAGATATAGTCTATGGGTCTACGGATCCTAAGGGGCCCGCACCACAGTTATAGTCTATGGGTCTACGGATCCTAAGGGGCCTGCACCACAGTTATAGTCTATGGGCCTACGGATCCTAAGGGTCCCGGACCACAGATATAGTCTACGGGCGTACGGATTTTAAGGGGCCCGCACCACAGTTATAGACTATGGGCCTATGGATCCTAAGGGGCCCGGACCACAGTTATAGTCTACAGGCCTACGGATACTAAGGGGCCCGCACCACAGTTATAGTCTATGGGCCTACAGATCCTAAGGGGCCCGCACCACAGTTATAGTCTATGGGCCTACGTATCCTAAGGGGCCCACACCACATTTATAATCTACGGGCTTAAGGATCCTAAGGCGCCCGCACCACAGTTATAGTCTATGGGCCTACGGATCCTAAGGGGCCCGCACCACAGTTATAGTCTATGGGCGTACGGATCCTAAAGGGCCCGCACCACAGTTGTAGTCTATGGGTCTACGGATCCTAAGTGGCCCGCACCACAGTTATAGTCTACGGGCTTACGGATCCTAAGGCACCCGCACCACAGTTATAGTCTATGGGCCTACGGATCCTAAGGGGCCCGCACCACAGTTATAGTCTATGTGCCTACGGATCCTAAGGGGCCCGGACAACAGTTATAGTCTACGGGCCTACGGATCCTAAGGGGCCCGCACCACAGTTATAGTCTATGTGTCTACGGATCCTAAGGCGCCCGCACCACAGTTATAGTCTACGGGCGTACAGATCCTAAGGGGCCCGCACCACAGTAATAGCCTACGGATCTTAAGGGGCCCGCACCACAGTTATGGTCTACGGGCGTAAGGATCCTAAGGGGCCCGCACCACAGTTATAGTCTATGGGCGTACGGATCCTAAGGGGCCTGCACCACAGTTATAGTCTATGGGCGTACGGATCCTAAGGGGCCCGCACCACAGTTATAGTCTATGGGCCTACGGATCCTAAGGGGGCCGGACCACAGTTATAGTCTACGGGCGTACGGATTCTAAGGGGCCCGCACCACAGTTATAGTCTATGGGCCTACGGATCCTAAGGGGCCCGGACAACAGTTATAGTCTACAGGCGTACGGATCCTAAGGGGCCCGCACCACAGTTATAGTCTACGGGCGTACGGATCCTAAGGGGCCTGCACCACAGATATAGTCTATGGGTCTACGGATCCTAAGGGGCCCGCACCACAGTTATAGTCTATGGGTCTACGGATCCTAAGGGGCCTGCACCACAGTTATAGTCTATGGGCCTACGGATCCTAAGGGTCCCGGACCACAGATATAGTCTACGGGCGTACGGATTTTAAGGGGCCCGCACCACAGTTATAGACTATGGGCCTATGGATCCTAAGGGGCCCGGACCACAGTTATAGTCTACAGGCCTACGGATACTAAGGGGCCCGCACCACAGTTATAGTCTATGGGCCTACAGATCCTAAGGGGCCCGCACCACAGTTATAGTCTATGGGCCTACGTATCCTAAGGGGCCCACACCACATTTATAATCTACGGGCTTAAGGATCCTAAGGCGCCCGCACCACAGTTATAGTCTATGGGCCTACGGATCCTAAGGCACCCGCACCACAGTTATAGTCTATGGGCCTACGGATCCTAAGGGGCCCGCACCACAGTTATAGTCTATGTGCCTACGGATCCTAAGGGGCCCGGACAACAGTTATAGTCTACGGGCCTACGGATCCTAAGGGGCCCGCACCACAGTTATAGTCTATGTGTCTACGGATCCTAAGGCGCCCGCACCACAGTTATAGTCTATGGGCCTACGGATCCTAAGGGGCCCGCACCACAGTTGTAGTCTATGGGTCTACGGATCCTAAGTGGCCCGCACCACAGTTATAGTCTACGGGCGTACGGATCCTAAGGCACCCGCACCACAGTTATAGTCTATGGGCCTACGGATCCTAAGGGGCCCGCACCACAGTTATAGTCTATGTGCCTACGGATCCTAAGGGGCCCGCACCACAGTTATAGTCTACTGGCGTACGGATCCTAAGGGGCCCGCACCACAGTTCTAGCCTATGGGTCTACGGATTCTAGGGACCCGCATCACAGGTATAGCCTAGGGGCCTACGAGCCTACAGATCCTAAGGAGCTCATGCTGCGACAGAACGCGTTTTTTTTTACGTAAATAAAGTGTGGATATCATAAAAATCACAATTAAGTGCTGAGACTTTGGAAGCCATATTATGTGTGAAAAATTTCATGAGTTAAACAAAAGGCTGCCACACACGGACGAGCCAACAGGCCAAATGTCCTCGCGCCGATCCAAAACTCGTCGTGTGCTGGGCAGCTCTGACGGACTGGCGTGGCTCGGCAGGCCCTGCTGGATTTTTGGCACGTCCAAAATCCACCGCGCCGAGCCAGGTAACCGAGCGTCTGGTAGACTATCCCCACCACGATTGCAGTGGGATAACCCGTGCAACGAAAAGTGGGTACTTAATTGTAGACACTTTTGTTTTAAATATCTCAGCTTTCAGACTTCACATCAAAATGAAACTTGCCTTATTTTATTCGCGGGACCATGGACTGTACATTAAGCGAAACTCGTTCAAAATCTGACAAATATTTATTTTCCTTAATCCTGTTCATAATTTCAGACAGACACAAATTTTTAAAAAATACATTTCATTTCTTTCCTGTAGCGAGTTAATACTAACCGAACTCATTTTTTAAAGAATATCTCATATGTGCAGACTTTCCCGTTTATAGTTTTAGTGTATCTATAGATTAAACCCAATAGTTAGTTTATAACGGCTAATAAATTCATAGAATTTCATCTGTTCATCGTTTTTACCCTAGTTCTTTCATTCTTGTACACAGATATTTTTTTAAAAAAAATCAGTATTAATAGCGAATTAGTGCAACACCAAAAACAATTATGAAAAATCGAAAATATGAGCTTTGGCCGCGGCTTCAAATAAAGAGTTTATATCTCACGGAGATAGGTTCTATTTGGAAGGGTTTAAGTCACAATGGTGTAGGTCAGTCGCATTTTCTATAAAAAAAAAAGACACCGAAACAATATGTAGATAAATCAATCTCTCAATCTGTTAGTAAAAAATATGAAGCAAGTCAGATTTTCATTCAGCTTCCAACAGGAGGAACTGGAAATTCAACTGATGAACGAAATACGTGCTTTATTTATCAACAATGTGGTATAAATCAGACTTAAATCATTATGTTTGTAAACGCATCCTGCGTGCTCACTGTGTATCCTACATGCTAACTTATAGCGCACATCCCAAAAGGATTTCTAAAGACATAATTGATTCTAAAGAAACAATTCAAGATATTCTTTCTTACAATTCAAGATACATTACGCAATCTCACTATATATCAGTTTTGGTTATAAATACACCGGTGTAAGTCATACACAGTAGTATGTTCGTTCGGTTTTTTAAAAACACTAGTTTCAGTCATTTTTGTCAGCAGTAAAATGTAACCATTTTATAGACTTTATTCAATTATAACTTTGGTGTTAAATTTGATTCCAGGTGACATCACTAAAATGAATATATTACAACATCTATGTTCCAGAATTTATTACAATATCTTTTGCATTATATTAATTTCCATAAAGCAAGGAAAATTGACTTACACCATCGCATTTTGTATTTTATACGTTCTTACTAATTTTCATCGTTTATGACAATTGTTTAAGAATTCATTTAAGAAGCATTTAACTTTTTCGCTGTAAAATAAAATTAAAAGCGAAAAAATAGTTTTAAATGACTGCTGATTTTAAAAAAAAAAAAAACTTCCCATAACCTAGCGAAAAAAAAGGCCTTCGGTCTGTGCGATCATTTACACAGCTTCAGTATATATCGTATTAGGCTTCTTTCATGTAATTTTGGGACGCATTTTTTAAGACAAAAAAACACTAAAATAAAACCAAACAAGCCCCAGGGCGGAGTCGAACGGGTGACCCTTAAAATGCCGAACCATCGTGCTAGCCCCTACACTGCCAGAGCCGGACTGGCGAAATTTGTAGGCGAGCACTGGCCTGGCTTGGCGCGGCTCTGTCGTGTGTGACCCCCTGGTTTGGACCGAGTCTAAATGGAATTATGCGAAATGGCCTGGCGCCAGATGGACTGCTCGTGTGTGGCGGCCTTAAGGAGCCCGCAAACGGATCCTAAGGGGCCCGAACCACAGGTATAGCCTAGGTGCCCACAGATCCTAAATACGGCCCTGCACTTGTCATACACAGAACATAGTTGCACATTTCGCAGACAGATGACAACACTTCATTTCCTTCTGTAAAATTCTTGGCGTCAGCAGGGGAATGCGGCCGTAAATCCAAAGCTCCAAATTTTATAATGCAAATGATCAGTAAAACTCATCAAAGATAGCCGACCCCTAATGTTGAGAAAAACGTGGTTAAGGAGGAGGAGAAGAAACAGTTATCTTGTTGCAAAAGTCTGAAGATTTATTTATAGGGGGGTAAGTCAATAATTATTGACAGTTTCGTCAAAACAGTAATGTAAATATGTCATGCTGCCTTGTGAACACACATGCCTACACTAGGTGACAGATGTGCGCTATTTGAACCCGATTGCGTCAGTTGCGTTACTGAAGTTATAATGTAAATATGTTCACTCCGCTAAAGAGGAGGAGCAAAGAGCAGTCTTCCGATTTCGCTGGTCAGAAGGTATGACAAGGGCTGAAATTTACCGTAGACTTTCAGCACAATATGGGGATGTTGACTTGTCATGAAAACGCGTCTTTTCGTGGATAGAAATGTTTTAAAGTGTTCGGACATCAACCTAAACCACGGACGAAAAGATTCAGCACGATCGAGAGATAATTTTGGCACATAGGCGAGTCACCATCGATGAAATGTTGTCTTCCTTGAACATCAGTCAATCCACGACTAACTCAGTTTCCTTAAAGTATCTGCACGATTGGTGCCAAGGCAGAACACAAGCTCAAACGTGTTGACGTCTACTAACGCTTACTCCATAGCTTCAGCAGAGAATGTGACGCATTTTTAAAAAGAATAGTCAGCGGTGATGAGACGTGGATTCATCACTATGAGTCAGAAACAAGATGACAGAGTATGGAGTGGAATCACCCGGGATCACTGGCGAAGAAAAAAATTCAAAACTGCACCATCGGTGGGAAAGTTTTTGCCAACCTATTTTGGGAACGACAATGGGTATCTAGTAGAACAATACATGGAAAAGGGGACAAAAATCAAAAAGGAGAGTTACAGTAAGCTGTTGGAAAACAAGCTTAAGTCAGTACCTACGTTTGTTGTCAAAGGAGTTGACGTTGTATGACAACGCCCGGCTGCAAACTTCAAGAAATTGGGTTTTGAGATGCTTATACATCCTCCATACAGTCCAAATCTTTCTCCGTCAGACATTCGTCTTTTTATGTTGCTCTCAAAGATGTTCTGCGTGGTCACCGATTTCACACAAACGACCAGCCAAAGAGCTTCTTCTTGGAAGGAATACGTTAGCTGGTGAACCGCAGCACCTAGTGTATTGCTAAGATGGGGACTGTGTTCAAAAGTGATATACTGTACGTACAGTATTCATATCTTCGTGTGAATAAAGTGTGGAATGAAAAGAGTTTTTTTTTTTTTTTACTTACAAACGTTATTAACTAAATTACAAAACATCGTCAATTTCAGGAATGTCGATATGAGATACCTGTACAGTTCCGAAACCGTTCTGCTCTGGCAAAACTGTCTGGAACGAGGATCCGTAAGAAGATGGACACATAATCATACGTCTCGTATTTGGCAATTACTAATGCATAAAAACTAGATGAAAATATTGGTATGTGAATCAGATTGAAGACATCTGTTAAGTGGACAAATTATTTTGAGGCAGTTTAAAAAATTAAAAAGAAAAGAAGAGTAAGTCTTATTATTAGCATAATACCATGATGGCATCTAGTTTTTCGTTTAGGTTAGCAAATCGATTTTGAGACAGACTTTTGTGTTAGAGTGTTTACTTTCTAACATAATTAAACGCTGCATGTAATGTTTCCTGTCTTCCATATCCTCCAACGTATATAGTATATCGCTGGCAGTCCACGAGTAAAATTCAAAGACTAAAGTTTATCGATATGAGATACCTGTACAGTTCCCAAACTGTTAACTTCAGCCAATCAGAGTGTCGAAACAGTGTAAATATTCTTCTGGAGAACAAGCTTTAACCACTAACAACAGAACAATTTGACGTGAAACATCAGATTTCTCGTAAAGTAAGCGCCTAGGGTTACAAAACAACCGGCATGCCGACTTTCTACCATACAACGTTAAGATACCTGCATCTTTCGACACTGATATCCCGGCAGTAGGAAACCAAGTAATGAAAGAAATTATTAAATATAACCCATCAGTTGTCAATTCACATACCACGTTTGTCTTATTTCCATCATTTATCATTTCAAAAAGAATGAACCTTACCACCGATGAGTTTGGATCATAAGAGTTGCGTTCCCTGCTGTCCCATACTTCAAACCAATTTGCACATACATGCAAATCATAAATACAGACACTGCACTCTCGCGAGATATCTAGCTACAGGTTGGCGGGAGATGTAAGCCCTATGTCACAATGTTGGCACGGCCTCACGCCATCAAGGAGAGAACGTTTTCAGTTCAGGTGAGAGTGGCGGGTTTGCAGTAACACACAACAATAAAGTGGGTTTATAGTAAGACCATAAGGTACAATCGTCATCCTCATACCAGGAACAGCTCACCTCTAAAAATGAAAGAAGCAGTACACATTGCTTCATGAACTTACATCCACACAAAACTGTCAAAACTACATGTATCATAAGCTATTTATATGGCATAATATGAACTTGAAGACGAATTGTTTAGCTACTTTGTAACTTTTAACGCAAAAATCATAGAGCAATCATTAGGTAATAGGTGAGGAAATAACACTTGCTGTACTTGGTAAAAAGAAAGAAAGAAATGGTGTAGGCTGTGTCGGGAAGAAACATAATAAAAAAATCTGTATCTTCACTAAAAATATTTATTGTTGGTTACTTAACATGCGGTACAGATCTAAGACATGATTATTGTGACCTTTGGTGATGTCTGTACAGAATCATTTCAAGCGAACGTTAGGTCTACACATTTATTGCCAAGAACTGTAGACACCAAAATTTTACTCTCCACATTGCATTAGGGTTTCATAAATTTTGAAAACTCTTTGTTTTTCTTGATGTTCACGTTGATATAGAAATGTAATATCAGTGCCGTACTTCGCATTACCGGAAAACTCAGTCTAATGTCTTCAGAGTAAACATCTAACATTTCAAACAAAGGGTATTTGGCTGGTTATTCTGGAACACTGAGGTAGATGAAAATACAGTGCCCATGACTATTTCTTCCTGTCTAAGCCTAATGAAAATCTCCACCTCCCAACACGAGGCTTCCGGGCATCCAAGTGGCCAACTCCTGCGTTCAGTGTACACCTCACTTTTCAAGGAAACGTTACATGCCTCAATTTCTTCGATGAATCTGCAGCCAAGATCTCCTAAAAATGCCATAAACTCTCATTCATTCTCTCCACATGGCTCCGACCCGCATTTCCACAATCAGTTCTTCCGAAGATACCACACATGGTTAAATCAAGAGAATTTTTGCTGTCAGTGGTAGTACAGTTTATCTTTTCAGCTTGACGAGAGATTAAATCCGATCTAACGTGGCGGATAAGCACCGCAATATGCAGCTGATTGTATCTCCCGTCTACAGTGGTCGCTCTGGCCTCGCATTCGGGAGGACGCGGGTTCAAATCCCCGTCCGGGAATCCAGATTTGGGTTTTCCATGGTTTCCCCAAATCACTCTAGGCGAATGCCGGAATGCTTCATTCAAAAATACCATGGCCAAATTCCTTCCCGTTCCTAGTCCCCAGTCCTTTCCCTCCTCGACATCGACAAGGCGTAAAGAAATAAGTAAAAAAAAAAAAAAAATCTGCAGTGGTATCCCGGGTGTCTTGTTCCATATATTGTAACTGGACCGCAGTAAGACACATCAAATGCACACTAGAGTCATTCCAAGCTGTTTGGCCTCAAGGACACCAGCTCAGGACGGATAGGCGGGGTTAAGAAAACCTTGAGGAACACATCTGTCATTCATCTTAGCAGCTCCGACAGAAATTCGGAGACAAAGCTGTACGATCTCTGGGCAATGAACTTTATTTAATGCCGTGATACTTCGACTAATTGAAGGAAAATCTTGAAATAAAAACCCATGTCCTCCAGGTTGGGGTTTGTGTGTTGGAACTGATGACTCAATTCCGTAAAATCACATTAGTCTCAAGGGATACAGACGGACGGATTTAATGGTTACAACATAAACAAAGACAAGGCCAAAATTTAGGAATAGCAGTAAGGTAGATATTAAAACATCGAATGTTATAGGTCTTAGAATAAAAGAATATTCAACGTAACGTGATCTTTTTTTTTTTTTTAAAATGGATTAATATTGTAGTACTCATCGATGCCAAGAAGAAGCTGCGAGGGACAACTGATCTACAGGATGATAATATGTAGGGTGTAGGACGGAGGACCCATGCATAGGCAGTTGTAGATCCAGAATAGTATATGTACAGAGTATAATAGTACAGGGTGATTCTAAAGTCACTATACATTTCAGTGATATAGTAACGGAATATTTGTTCTTGCAGGTAATACGACAGAATGTTAATCAAAGAAGAACAAATCGCTGTTGTTTCTGCTCGTCTTCACGGAATGACGTTCTTCTTCGCAGAACAAACCGTTACTGGAACCACATACCTAGATATGTTGGAACAGTTTTTGGAGCTCCAATTGATATCTGATGGGATTATGGATACTGTTGTTTTTCAACAGGATGGTGCACCACCCCATTTTGCCCTCGTTGTTCTGGATTATCTGCATCAAGAATTTCCCTGCAGATGGATTGGTCGTGGCTCTCCACGGATGTGGGCACCCCGCTCTCCTGACTTGACACCCTTAGGCTTTTTTGCATTGGGGTTTTTCAAGTCTAAGGTATACCAGGTGAAGATCCGCAGCACTGAACACTTAACACAGCTGCTGAGATTACACCAGATACACAGACGGAAAAAAAAAATCCCAACACCAAGAAAAAATTATTGTAGAGTAATGAAATTTGGACAATGCATTTGTCAAGTTAACATGTTTAATTGATTAAATTTTCAAGATCACAGGTTAATTTAAGCTCAAGAAAATGCATTTCAAATGTGAAATACTGTTAAATTAATAGCCGGTGTAACCTCCAGAATTTTGAATGCAAGCCTGCAAACGTGAATGCATTGTGTCATACAGGTTTCGAATGTCACTTTGTGGTATGGAGTTCCATGCTTGTTGTACTTGTGCTGTCAATACTGGGACGGTCAGTGCTGGCTGTGGATGATGCTGGAGTTGTCGTCCAATGATATCCCATACGTGTTCAATTGGAGACAGATCTGGTGATCTCGCAGGCCAAGGTAACATGTCGACACTCTGTAGAGCACGTTGCGAGACAACAGCGGTATGAGGGCGAGCGTTATCCTGTTGAAAAACTCCCCCTTGAATGCTGTTCATGAATGGCAGCACTACAGGTTGAATTACCAGACTGACGTACAAATTTTCAGTCAGTGTGTTTGGTATAACCACAAGAGTGCTCCTGCTGTCATAGGAAATCGGTTACTTCAAGGACAGCTCCGAGCCAGGCGCCCTGTAGCGTGCATTCCACTGACTACAAGCCATCGCCGTTTGCGACTCCAGTGGTGTCAAGCCAGAGCTCATTGGAGGACGGAGTGGAGATCTGTTGTGTTTTCTGATGAAAGCAGGTTCTGCCTTGGTGCCAGTGATGGCCGAGTGTTGGTCAGAAGGAGGCCAGGGGAACGCCTGCAACCAAACTGTCTGCGGCCTAGACACACTGGACCTACACCTGGAGTCATGGTCTGGGGAGCAATTTCCTATGACAGCAGGAGCACTCTTGTGGTTATACCAAACACACTGACTGCAAATTTGTACGTCAGTCTGGTAATTCAACCTGTAGTGCTGCCATTCATGAACAGCATTCAAGGGGGAGTTTTTCAACAGGATAACGCTCGCCCTCATACCGCTGTTGTCTCGCAACGTGCTCTACAGAGTGTCGACATGTTACCTTGGCCTGCGAGATCACCAGATCTGTCTCCAATTGAACACGTTTGGGATATCATTGGACGACAACTCCAGCATCATCCACAGCCAGCACTGACCGTCCCAGTATTGACAGCACAAGTACAACAAGCATGGAACTCCATACCACAAAGTGACATTCGAAACCTGTATGACACAATGCATTCACGTTTGCAGGCTTGCATTCAAAATTCTGGAGGTTACACCGGCTATTAATTTAACAGTATTTCACATTTGAAATGCATTTTCTTGAGCTTAAATTAACCTGTGATCTTGAAAATTTAATCAATTAAACATGTTAACTTGACAAATGCATTGTCCAAATTTCATTACTCTACAATAATTTTTTCTTGGTGTTGGGATTTTTTTTTCCGTCTGTGTATGCTTGGGCAGGTTTTTCGGTCTACAGTGGAGCGCTGGGGGGTGTTCCTAGACATGCAAGGTGGTCACATTGAAATGTACTGAAATTATGTCCTATTGTGACATACGTTTCAGCACCATTACATATTGGTTAATAAAATTTGTTTAAGTACTAAATGTATAGTGACTTTAGAATCACCCTGTATATGTTTTATAATGAGAAAAGATTAATGGTCCACTTCAAAATATATTTAGATCTCTGAACTGTAATCGGCGTCTATGATATTGAGGAATGAAGACTGAAAGAGTCTGAAAACCATTATGAAATATTACAAAAGGTTTATAATCAAATAAAAATGACAGTTCTTATAAAATTTTGAAGAGATTGATTTTTTTCAGCTTCCTGAAAGTTAACAGATTAGTACAGAATATATTCTAATAATCAAACAGGAAAGAATGTCATTAAAAAAAAAAGTTACACGAATCGCTTACCTAGTCGTTTTTGCTGTGTAATGTAAAATATTGCCGCTGACTAACTTCCCTTATATTTAATGACGTAAAAACTTCCAGCGAGAAAGTTTTTAAGAAAGTATTGAAATTAATTCTGGCAGCACACACAGCATCTTCGAACAACCTAACTTGTTTGTTTTACAATATATTAGCACGAATGATTGCGCGCAGCGCCTTTTCTCAACGCAGGCTGGTTGCTCGGTTCGTGTAAAACATATAAAAATATTTCCAATGCTTCCTGAAAAATTTGCAGCTCGTGTAAGAATTATTATTGTCATTATACGCAGTGAACCATATATGACGAGATCCACGAGAAAATGTTTACAAGTATTGACAAAATAGAAAATTATGTAACAAAGAAAGATAAGGGACCGATGATACTTTAAAACGACTTCACAAAAATACTTCCGTGTCAGTGATCGTAACTGAATGAAGTTAATGTTGAAAATATGTGATACGATGACTTTAACATGTTTTCGAGTGTCCAGGCTACATGAAGGTTCGCAAATATTACTTATGTCTGTTAATGCACTGCAAATACACTGATCAGCCAGAATATCATGACTACCTACCTACTATCGATATGAAACCGTTCAGGTGATAGCAGCGTCACCTGATGAGGAATGACTGCTAGTCAGACACACGCACGGTGCATGTAGTATCAGTGGGCGTGCTATCCGTATTTAGAATGGGGAAGGCGCGTGAGCTATCTGAGGTTGACCGAGAGCAGATTGTGATGGCCCGGAGGCTCAGCATAAGCATTTCGCAAACTGCATGACTTGTCGGGTGTTCGAGTAGTTCTATGGTGAGTGTCTTCAACAACTGGCGAAACCAAGGTGAAACCACGTCCAAACGTCGAGGGGTTGTGCGGCTACCCTTCATTACATATATCGGACGTCGTAGACTGGGCAGACTGATAAGGGGGCGTCCATAAATTACGTGAGGTGAAATAGGGGGGGGGGGGGGGTCCGGCGAAATCTCGCCAAATCTCACCATGGCGGAGGGGGTCAACGGAAATCTCACGTAATCATGTAATTTTTCCCTACTGTTAACTTTCCAGACCATACTACCATTATTGGAATTAAATTATTCCTTCAAGTTCACTGGAACTTGAAAAGCTTCTCGAGAGCTACTTCCTTTTAGAAACTCAATAAAGCTATGTATGTTAAGCAGGCAAAAAGGATGTAAGAGCAATTTTGTCTACAAATTCTGGCTACACTTCGAAATACTTCCGGAATTATCTCTTACTCGCTGCTAAAACTCTAAAAGCCTTTTCTACTACGCGTCTTGCCCTAGACAATCTATAATTAAATATTTTATTGGGCTCATTGTCTTCTTAGTGGCTTCTGCTATATGGAGAGCAGATAAGGTTTTAAGAAGGAATGCTTTATCTCCAACTACGACATATAGTTGTCGTTCTCACCTACGGTCAAAAGTTTTGTGCTGAGATTTGCTACCCATATTTGAATTAGGGAAAAAAAAAAAAAAAAAAACATCATCACTGTTTCTGCCATAAGAGCCAACGTCAGTCGAAATATCTACATCAACTTATAATCGCCAACAACTTTTTTTTTAATCTGCTTACCGTCTCTCTAACAGCGAGGTCTTTAGAGACGGGAAAGGATGGGGGCAAGGGAATAGGAAGGAATTCGGCCATGGGAATTTGAAGGAAGCATCTCGGCATTTGCCTGGAGTGATTTAGGAAACCATGGAAAACCAAAATCTGGATGCCCGGACGGGGATTCGAACCGCCGTCCTCCCGAACGCGAGGCCAGAACGCTAGCCGTTACACCACCACGCCCACAACTAATGCTAAGAGTACAATCTGAAAGAGCAACATTTTCTTGGACCTTGCTGCACTATTTTTTCCGCGTTTGATTGAAGCAAGTGCCAGGTTCTTTTGACAGCATCTCAAACTTCCAGTACAATTCTGCGAACGGTAGCAAATTCCAATCTGCAGTCAATGTCCTCATCTATAAAAGAACTTTCTGCAGCTAAAAGTCTCAAACCAAAAGAAAAATAATTAATTTTTGTAGTAGATATCTTATTTTTAGGAAATGAACCCAAGGAACTTTGGGAAAAATTACGAAGATATTTCTACAATGCAAAAAATAGACGTGGTGATGAAATAAAAAGTAGCATGGCTTCCGATAAAAAAAAGCTTTTGGAAATATGAACAGCAAATGGCACTCCTCATACCTTTAATAGATATCAAAAAGTGAGGACTCTGCACAAATTACTTTAAATAATTTCGCGATTTTAAGTTTAAAGAAATTTTTACTATTACTTTTTTATTATTATTCGCAAAGTAATTTAAACGAATCTCCAAGCTTCTATCAATCTAGCGAGCGTGGTTGGTGAGCTGTTAACGCTCTGGCCTTGCATTATGGAGGACGGCGGTTCGACTCTCCGTTCGGGCATCCAGATTTGGGGTTTCCATGGTTTCCCCAAATCACTTCAGGAGAATGCTGGGATGCTTCCTTTAAAAGGCCATGGCCGAATTCCTTCCCCTTCCTTGTCCCCAGTCCTTTCTCGTCTCTAATGACCTCGTCGTCGACGAGGCGTAAAGCCATAAGCAAAAAAAATCTATCCATCCCTCAACTGAACCAGAAGATTCTCTATTACAAGAGTTTGATAGAGAAGAAATTGAACCTATCCGTCAGAACAAGAACAGATTAAGCATTCGAGTGGATGGCGATTCGAATCCCTGTCTCGGCGGGGATATTCATAAGCACTTAACCCGGTCTTCAACTGTGTGTGAAGTACGCCATAACGTTTCCGTGGTTTGGATTCCTCGTTAAACTGAGGGTCCTCTGTACTTGGTAGGACTGCTGGGCTATGTTAAGGCGGCTACGACAGGGGCGGAATGTGCAGCCAATAGAAAACCTGTCACCAGGTCATTACGACCACACGGAATTACTATTAGCGGAAGCGCTGACTCCGCGGCGCCAAACTGTGATGTCGAACGAAAACTAGGCCAGTTCAACAGCTGATAGTGTACATACTACATGAACTCCAGGGTCAGTCCTGCTGCCAGACAGCAATCCACCACATACAACTTCTCGCTAGGCGCTCCAAAACCGTCTCCCAATCCACCGGTGCAGCTCTCTAGAAAAATCCTTTCTTTTTCCGCCGTACCACCTCCGCTCCACGTTCCTTGGACGAAGACATTGACCATAAAAAGAATAAAAAATTGGCAGTGTGGACTGTTTCGGCTTGACGCCGCCTTGTCGGCAGGCCGCAGAAAGACAATGGTACGGCCTTGAAGAATTTGTAGTCAGGGGAGTGTGAGGAGGAAGGGGAGACTACATCCTTCATAGGTTGACGCAGGAAGACTGCTTTTGCGGGAGCAAATACGGTGCTACGTACAGAGCGCCAGATAGTTTGTTTGAACGAAAGCAAACCAGGTCGCTGGAATTTGCGCGCGTTTGACTCCCACGATGCTTTTCTGTTGCATGAGAACCAGAGGAAGGAGAAAGGGGACGTAAATGGCGAGGACTGTTGTGGTCATCACGTTTTTCTATGTGGTGCTACGAATACAAAGATTCAGCTTGAATCAGTGTTCGTAGTGCGTACTGGTTTCAGCTGCGCTATGGTAATGTACTTTGTCTGCATATAAGTAACTTTCGCTGCCGAAGTGATTAGGCCGAGTGCGACCCTGAGAGCAATGAAAATGGCAACATCGAGTCTCAGCAATTAACACTGTGTTCATTGGGTGATCTAGCCGTGGAACAGTGTTTGTTTTAATGAATATCTATTGACCGCCCTCCTGGAACAGAACTCTGATATTTAATAACGACTTATGTGAATTTATTGAAGATTAAATTAAGCGTTTATTATTTCTTATTGCTACAATAAAAAATAATTGTTCTAATTAACTTCATTCGTTTTCATAGTCAATTGTGAGGCAAAACTCTTTCTTTCTAACTTTTCCTATTTTGGAATGGTATCCCTAAATAAATTTCTAAATAAATAATTATAATAAGTCATACTCAAAATCAAATTACTCTCATTACAAAGAGCGCACTTGGATACGATAGTAGACAGAGCATCTCGTCAGTCATTGGGGACTGAAAACTTAATATTATGAATATCATACGCGCAACACGTCATTACTTATAGCTACAGATATACTAATAGTAATAATTCCGTGTGGTCGTAATAACCTGGTGATAGTGTTTCTAATGGCTGCGCATTCCATCAGTCTTAACTGCCTTAACCTAACCCGGTAGTGCTACCAGGTACAGGGGGCCTACAGCTTAAGGTGGAATCTGAACCACGGAAGCGTTCTGGCGTACTTCCTATTACACAGCAAGCTGTGCCAGAGGTGAAGGTCGGGTTACGGGTATATAAAAACCCCCGTTAAGGATTCGAACCGGGGACCTTTAGTTACCCAGTCAGACACCTTAACCACTCAGCCACCAGCCCGCTACAAATTTACTGTTAACATTAGCATGTCGGTGACAGGAACTTACAAGATTTTGTCCATCCAAAAATCGCCCAACATGCCTAAAAAATATAATGTAATCCACTCACATGTGCCTAAAGAAGTTTTCACTTCAAAAACTAAAAATCTAAGTTAGGAGATGTATTGCGTTAGAGGTAGGAAGGCCAATTCCTTTCCTCAAAGGCCTACAGTTTAATGTGGAATCTGATCCACGGAACGCCCCGGCGTAGCTTACATAACCAAATACAACTCCTGAAAATTCCTGCTCACCACGGGATTTGAACCCGCGCCCTGAGAGGGAAATTTCGGAAGTTGGTACTCTAACCGCTGAGCTAGCATGCCACCATCTTTTGGAGTATATGTGTTCTAAGTACTATCAGAATCGGGTAATAACCGTGAGTTTGTATGTACAGTACAACGTTGACAGAAATTAAGGTGACGGGGGAAAGAAGGAGAGGTTTTTGTAAATCAAACGTAAACAGTATTTTTCTATTTATTTTAAAGTATACGTTTGTAAAGTTCCGTCAATATCGGATAAAAACTGTGTTTGTGTGAAGAACATTGGCAAAAAAATATTCACTTTTGTATATTAGATACAAGTATAATCTATACATTGACTGCTTTCCAAACGCAAAACGTCATACTTACAGCTACAGATATGCTGTCAACATTAGCATGTGGAGACGCAGGCAGCTCGCATATGATACGCGCAACACGTCACAGCATGTCGGTGACGGGAAGTCGTAAACTCATAGATTTACCCCCTTCCAAACATCGCATAACGCGACTATAGAAGTTTTCACTTCATAAATCTTGACGTAGTAGACGCAACCCTCTGAATTCTATTACCATATACTGCGAGTCCTTCATTTAAAAAGAAACTTTATTTATTTTTATTTTTTTTACTTATGGCTTTACGCCTTGACGACGTCGAGGTCATTAGAGGCGGGATGGGACTGTACCCAAAGAACGGGAAGACATTCGGCCATGGCCTTTTTTTTTTTTTTTTTTTTTTTTTTTTTTTTTTTTTTTTTTTTTTAAGGAATCATCCCGGCATTTGCCTGGAGTGATTTTGGAAAACCATGGAAAACCCAAATCTGGATGCCCGGACGGGGATTAGAACCGACGTCCTCCCGAATGCGAGGCCAGAGCGTTGACCGCTCAACTTCCTTTTATGCAGTCGGTCGACCTCCACCTTCAACAACTCGGCGCGGCCCAAGTCGTCTCTAATAAAACAAAGCGAATAATCGTGCCGCCCCGGCAGATATGTACCCTCGGCCGCCTGCTAGTCACCAGATAAAGCTGACAGTTTTGTTGGCCCCAGGAGCACACCCAGCTGCAACAAAAGCGGTGCCCCACGTTGTTTGAATCACACGTCTATCGGAACATCAGCCTCTGTTCCGTGGTGTGTGTTACAACCTGTATTCCAAACGTTTCAAATTTTAAATAAAATTTCTGCTCTCAGGAAGCATAAAAATGAAGACAAAAGTATCGGTCCAAAATAAACCAAAATAACACAAACGGCTGCGTTTGGAGTGTAGCCGTAACTCGAAAGTGTGGACTGCTGATGAAAGGCGTCGCATTGTGTTCTGCAATACCTCGGATGACCATCGTAGGATAGTATGGTGGTGACTTGGGGAGAGGTCCAATTGTTTCAATGTTTTGGAGAGGCGCAGCGTTGTTACTGCTGGCGTCATGGTGTTGGAAGCCATCGGGTATCATGGCTGGTTGTGATTGAGGGAACTCTGACGGCACAACAGTACGTCGCGGACATTCTACGTCCTCAAGTTTTACCTCTCGTGCCATAGTATCGTGGTGTCATTTTGCAACAGTACATTGCTCGTCCACACAATTCACGCGTTTCTGTGAACTGTCCGCATGATACTGAGGTACTCCCGTGGCCAGCAAGATCTCCAGATCTGTCCCCGATAGAACATATGTGGGACCAGCTCGGACAACTCCATCCCTGTTCCATTATGCAGGATATCAACAATTGTCGGCCAGTTCACTCTCAGGAGAGGATAAAACGGCTTTGTGACACCATTCCCAATAGAATCAGTGCGTTCATCTATTATGCAGAGGGTGTAACGTCATACTGATAAGTGGGCTCATACTGTCAACTTATTTTGAAATTTGACTGGATTTTATAATCTCGGAAATGACATACCTTCTCAAGCCTTGAAGTTTCATTTCGTGTTCTCCTCTCCTTCTGACTACTTCAAAAATTTTTGCCACGGATTGTATATCCATATCACGACACATGAGTTCACGTGTCGTGACAGTACTGTCGGCCCAACTTTATTGGAACAGTCATTACTCCTTCGGATAGAGACATTAAGCTAGGCATTCGAGTTGGTGTTTTTGCCAAAACTAGGTCTTAGGTGTTGACAGCGGTTTTCAACCTCTCCCTTCTTTGAGACTCATAGGGGAGAGCTGGGCAAAATGGCCATGTAAGGCAAAGCAGCCACGGGGCTTTTGGAGGCTTAGGGGTGATGCCATCGCACTGTAAAAATTTTAACTCGTTCGACTCAATGCCTTTAGTTACCTTAAGAAGTATAATTCGGTTAGCATGTCTTTTATAGAAGTTATTAGAATATTTATGATTATTGATCTCCCTGATGTTTAGTATGTAATCAGGTTATGTACTTATTAATAAGAATTCGGGTGACTTACCGCTTCTGAGCGAAATTGTTTTGCGAAACTAGTGCTTTTGACTACAGATTCACTGTTTGAGATCGCACCGTTTCCTTGCATTGTTAAATTAAAAATATGGCGTCAATCCGGGCAAAGTGGCCACGCTGCTGGTGGCCGTGGATCCAACTCTGTTTGTTGATTTCTCGGCATACAATACTCTGGATAAATGCTTTGTTATTATTTGAAGCTGAAGTGAGTATATTATTAATAATAAAACAGCAAACTCAATTAAATTATTTCTATTTGAAGGTTGTTTTACTACGAAGTTGATGTTGTGGTGGTATTTCAATGACCGGAAACTTCTTTTTCTTTGAGCCCAAAGGAAATGGTTGCAGTGGCTCATGAAACAGTAGTATTAAAATGTAAAAGCAACAGCCAAAACAAAGGTTCTGACATCAAGCTCATACTAAAATGAATATCAAGCAACAAAATCCTAACAAAAAAGAAGAAAAAAAAAAAAAAAAAAAAACAAGAAGAAAATCAAGTCTAGATAGAAACCCACCAAGCTCAATCTATCTAGCCAAGAAGAATTATTTAATGATGAAGATAATTATCAAGAAGACACACATTGCTTGTAATGCAACGAAAATGTTTCAGCTTAAAGATCACAAGAACGATGGGTCCGGTGCTAAAAGTGTTTCATTTAGGCTCACGAACTCTGTGCTGGAGTTGAAGAAAACAACTTTTGTTTTGTATATAAAAATTGTGGCTACTGTGCCCGACCATGTACTGCAAAGAGGCCACTTAGTTACATTTAAAAAAATTAATTATTTTAGGCACTAAACTCAATCCAAAGGTAACTAAAAAATTCTTGTGTATGCTAGGATAGTTGAAGTATATAACCACTAATTTTGGTGCCTATAGATTTGCCGCAAGTGAGCTTGAAAGACTTTGTCGGCTCTCCACTACACAACACACTATACCTGATATGTAATCGTAGGATTTCCCGGCGAATATGATGCTTGAAGATCTTTCGGGCATGTGGCCGGATCAATTGATCGTAGTATCATCTCTGGTTGGTTACTGAGACAAAGGGGCGGGGCCGAGGTGACTTGGGATCTGGCTTGGAAGAGAACGAGCTGTAAACAGGACTGATTAGTTTACTACAGGGAATAGACATGGGAAACGACATATACTCTCAACTGGCAAATGTAATTAGGAAAATAGTTGAGGATGTAATTGGAAAGCAGGCTACACAAACGAAAGGAAAACCCCCTTCAAGACAAAAAAAGGGCTGCCAGCTTCAGGGAGAAATTAAAAATGGAGAAGAACCGTAAGAAACAGGATGTTGGAACGGAGACTGACGACCATTGATTACAGACTAACGAAATTTCTTCGAGTTCTGCCAGTCATCCCCGGAACCCTTATGTGAAGAGGATTGGTCTGGGTTGGAATTTAGATAGACCAAATGGGGTTGAACATTACTCATGACCTGTAACGAGTCTAAAATTGATGGAACAACCGCTGAATTTTGGAAAGATATCAGACACAGTTCTATAAACCCCAAAACAATATATAGCAATTTTGAAACAAATTTAAAACTCGGTCGACTGGAGGAGGCTCCGAATCTCAATGTGGTGCTGAGGCATCTAACTCGAATAGCGCATCAAGCCGGTAAATATGTAACCTTCCCCCAGCTAGAAACCATTGATCGTATACAACTAAAATCCATCAATCTTCCTACAGAGACTTCTCAGCTTCTCTCTCTTGTGCACAAGGTCTTCGAGAGAAGGAATGAAACTTTTGATCCCGATCAAATATATAAACAGTACGTATTAACTCATGGGCGTATAGTTTTCGATTCAAAACTCCCATGGCCACAGTGCAATGTCCACACCAGACATCCATAAATAACAAAATCTCTTGTAAGCTACGATCGAATTGCACAACTAAACGCCAGGAGAAGCAAGTTGGTTTCGCACAAAGTGAGGAAGCTGTCAGAGGAACATAAATGGGATATAATATGCCTGCGGGAGACACATTCATGCTTCGGGAAGATTCCGTACATGCCGGTATCGTCACAGATAATCTCAACAGGTAGAAACACTATGACAGCAATACTAGTGCTATCCAGACAAGTAGTGGGGTAGTGTAATTCTCGTCAACATGTATTTTCAATATAGTGATCCTATTGAACCATACATTGGAAAAATAAGAGAAGTGTGCACTGCCCTAGGGAAAAGACCAATAGTAATGTAACGGGACGTTATCACGCCACGCTACAATTTATATTTTTGTTAAATTGTTTTTAATTTTAATTTTTTTATTCAGATTAAAATTAAATTAAAATTAATCTCGGGTAGCCCAAAATTGTATATGATTAAATAAATGTGCAACGGTATTTCATTTGAAAGGGCTCAGCGAAAAATGTGTGAGCGTAAGATTTTGTTTAAGCAAAGGATCGCACATCTCAAGCTAGGGACGGAAGTGAAGCCGTAATTCCCAGTGAACGGACACAATGGGGCCGCCTCGCTGTCGCCACCCAAGGCCAGTCAGTAACCCCAACGGTTCGCACAGCAAACATGTGAAGGTCAACCTTCCCCCGCCCCACCAAGGATGGACGCGGAGGGGACGCTGGCAAAATGCCGCGAATCTGAGTGTGCAACGATACCACGTGATTTCCAACGTGCCTATGAAAATCATCGACAGGGTCTTCACAAGTTAATTCAGGGTTTATTCTTTTCTGCCCGGCATGTTATTTCGCCGAGAGGGACGCCATCGCCTTCCGGAGAGAAGGGACTTACTTCTCGCCAGACCACGGTCTGGGACAGTCGATACTACTTCAGGCTGGGCTGCGGTCCAGAACGGTTGTGCTTGGTCAGTACAGTGACCTGCCTATAATCACCGGCTGGTGATCTTTCTATCATGCTGGGCTGATAGTGTGACGGACTTCAGTGCTGCTGCCTATGCTATGGTAAAGTGTTAACGCCAGGTCTTGCATCGTTGTGTTCTTATGAGACTGCGAATGACCCGTAAACGACTTGAGAAAGAGACTTGTGTTCTTTAAGCAAATTTGACCCTGAGCTAGCCGACATTTTGTTGAACATTGTGGGAGCCTTTGCATATCGCGAGTTCCTTGTTATTTAACGGCACCCGAGACGCATGTTCATTTCATGTATTCATTTTGATTGCTGACTGTTTTTGTTGTAGCATATTGTGAACATTGTTCCCGCTTACTAACTTTAACTTCGTCAGAAGATTTTCAGTTAAAGTAAAATTCACATAATTGTTTGCTTGAATAAATCGGCCAGTTGTAATCGCTAGGCTTGCATTGATATGTTAGTGATTATTGTATTAATGGTAACGTTAAATATGCCTAGCGGTGTAGTAGCCAAACGAATACAATAAATTATCTATGTCAGTTTCATTGTGATCTGGCAAGGTTAAGATTCTTGCCAACCCAATAATTGATTATTATAAATAACTAAAATTTATATAAATCCCCCCCCCCCCTCCTTAAAGCACAGTAATAATGGCTGACGTCAATGCTAAATCCTAACGTTGGCATAGCGGGGTGACAGATACGAGAGGCGAGCTTTTAGTTGAAGCTATTAGTGAACTGAATCTAGAAGTAAGAAATCTACCGAATAAACCCTACACATATAGCAACCGAGCAGGAGCTCAGTCAAATATCGATGTAACACTGACCAATCTGCGATCTGTGAACTTATTGAGGAATTGGAACGTTTTAGAATTTTTTAACTATCAGCGATCATTACTTTTGAGTCGTTCAGAGGGCGGAACGATTTTGACACATCGGAGGCACAGATTTCAAAGGTGTATTACAATATCCGACGGGCAGACTGGAACAGGAAATCCTATTAGACGATAATGATGTAGCCTAGATCGAGCCGCAAGAGATCTTACCCGGGCACTCCAAATATCAATGAGAAGATTTATTCCTCTAAAAAGAACCATTGGCACAGTGGACAGGCCTTGGACTGATAGACTGCAAAGACTACGACAAAGTTTGTATAAAGCAAGAAAAGATTACCAACGTTGCCTCATTTCCAATATTAGAGGACAGCTGCTGGAAAGATATAGACAAATTAAAAGTGAATTCTGAGAACTGTTAATACTAACTAAACGAAAAAGTTGGGAAACATTTGTGAAAACAAACTTGCGTACAGACCCCTGGGATATCCCATACAAAATTGTAGAAGGAAAGGTAAAAACGCAAACTACACTGTCTACTGTGCAGAAACAAGATAGAACAATGACTACGAGTTTGAAAACTACTGCAGAAGTGTTACTTCAAGAACTCCTTCCAGATGATAAAGTGAAAGATAACGAGATGGAGCACAGCCTGATCCGTTTGGAAATGGACCAACATAGGAAAAATATCACTGACACTCTAGATATAAGCATCTTGGAGATAGTACAAGCAATAAATGCCATGTCCAGGAACAAAGCTTCGGGTCCAGATAGTATTCCAGCTGAAGTAGTACAAGAACTGGTAGTGCCAGTAGCCCCCACTTTGTGTAAGCTCTATAATGAATGCCTGTATCAGGGAAGAGTACCAAACATCTGGAAGCAGAGTGAGATAGTAATCATTAAGAAGGTACATGACAAAGATCCAAAATTGTCTTAATCCTATCGACCCATCTGCTTGCTAAACGTGCTGGAAAAAATACAGGAAAGGGTGCTGTGCAAGAGGTTACAAGAACATTTGGAGAAGGAAGGGATGAATCCAAACCAATATGGATTCAGAGCGGGTAGATTTACAGAGGATGCAATCAACTGGACAATGAATCTGATACAGAACTCAAATCACAATTAAGTGATAGTGATTCTTGTCGATATATCTGGGGCATTTGATAATCTATGGTGGCCTGCACTTTTTGCACGGCTAAAAGAACTTAATTGTCCAAAGAACTTGTATAACACCTTTAAAGATTACTGTAAGAAGAGATATGTCAAACTTAGGTGTCCTGGAGTATTCATTGATAAAAAAATAAGAAACGGTTGCCCACAGGGATCCATTTGTGGTTCAATATTTTGAAACATTGAACTTGAACCGGGAATGGCAAGGCTGCAAAGAATGCTGGAACTCCTGGGACTTGTTGCCTTTGTTGGTGATCTATTCTTAATTATAGAGGGTAAAATCAGAGCTGAAATTGAGGCTAAAAGTGCAAAGGTTCTGCGTGAACACAGTCGATGGTGCAGACAAGTCAAACTAAGATTAAAATCTCAAAAAACCTGTTATATGTTACTGAAAGGCAGATTACAGAGCGATCAAACTATTAAAATAGACCGAGTTACAATAAGAAGAAGTCCTTTGAGTCGATACCTTGGTGTGAAAATAGACGAAAGTCTAAATTTTATGGCCCATATGGAGGAACATGTGGGTGAGCCACCTCAGTCATGAATAAACTAATCAGTATGAGGCAAAGGCGTTTCCAAATTTAACCGCTTGTTATTCGAACATACCACAATACAATATTAACAGAAATTGTAGGATATGCAGCCAGCGTCTGGGCAATACACCTCAGAAAAGTAAAAACCATCAAACTTTTGAGGAAGACACAGTGAAGTATTCTACTCAGGCTGAGTGGCGCTTACAAAACAACAACAGCTGATGCCCTTACCGTGGCACTTGGAGTGTGACCACTGGACTTGGAAGTTCGCAAGCGGGGAGTATTATACTGGCTCAAGAAAGGGAATCTGGAACAGGTAGAGAAAATCACGGGAGCACCAGCAACAGCTGCAGAGGTAAACAAATTGTTAATGGAAGAATGGCAGCAACGTTGGAATGTTACCGCAAACAGGAAGAAGGGCGTATGATATGTTTCCAAGTGTCTGTGAAAGGCTCAAAATGTCGCATCTCCTCCCATCCCCCGGTCTGGTACATTACATAACGGGTCATGGCCCTTACAATAGTGAACTGCAAAGAAGAGGAATAATGGACAGCGGTAGCTGTGACTGCGGAAACGAGGGCACTCCGGAAAATGTTGTATGGGAATGTGTTTCAACAACGAAACAAAGAGCGTCATACCAGCAAATATTACAGGGCAGGCGCATTTTTTACATATTGCATGACCAGGAATTATGGTACTTTCTTGATGCAGCTTGCAATCTGGCCTCACAAGCAGCCAAAGGAAGGTTCTTGGCACTTAGAAACAGTCTAAACTGACGGAAACAGTTTCAAGCGACAGCGACCAGCGACCGAGAAGAAACTCCCGATGGGTCGAAGGAGGACAACTCTACTTCCAGAAGTCATCTCCTGAGGGAGGTAAGTTACTCCGAAGTGGCTGTGCAGGGAGTAAATGTATAAAAGTGTCATAAATGTACAAAGTGAAAAACGGCGAGACAACAGCGCAGTAATTGATTTATGTATGTGAATGTTTCTTTGTGTGTGAACGTATGTTACTCAAATTACTAATTTACAATATATATGAATATGTCCATAAAAAAACAGTAACACCAATCAAATACATTCTTACATATTGTTAATTTAATTATGTAGCTAACTTTCGTGAAATTTGATAAGTTTATGTGTTACAAACTCGTCTTACATCCTGCACAATGTTCAGCTGTTATTTTCAAACTAGAATTTTATGTTATATACCTCTTGTAATATATTGAAAATATGGGCCCAGAGTAGAAACTAGGAGCTGGGCTCTTATGTATCAGGATATAAAAATAAAAACAAGAAATAAGAGAAGAGGTTTTTCCGACCACCTCGCCATCCGGCAGAGATTACAGCGTGGATGACTACAGCGCACCGCTGTATTATGTGAACTTAGTATAATTCTGTGGTGTTCGGAGTCTTAGGTCTTGCAGTGAATGTTGCTGCCTGTTGAACTGCAGAACACGGTAAAGACACTCTACCTCTGATTATTTTCTACGTTTGATTGCCTATCCATTAGTCTAACATCACATGCTTCAAAATTACTGACCAGAATAATATACAGAAGGATGGAAAGGGTAGTAGAAGAGATAGTAGGTGAAGATCAGTTTGGGTTTAGGAAAAATCACGGTACAAGGGAAGCAATTCTGTCTTTAAGATTAATACTTAAAGGGCGGATCAAGAAAAACAAAGCTACTTTTATGGCATTTGTTGATTTAGAAAGAGCTTTTGATAATGTTAGGTGGGACAATATGTTCAAAATTTTAAAGAAGTCAGGTCTAAATTATCGAGATAGAAGAATACTCTATAAACTATATAAGAATCAAGTGGCGGTAATAAAAGTAGAGAATCACGAGACACATGCATCGGTTAAGAAGGGTGCGAGACGAGGTTGTAGTCTATCCCCGTTAATATTCAACTTGTATGTAGAAGAAGCAATGAAGAAAGTCAAAGAAAAATTTCCATGTGGTATAAGTTTTCAGGGAGAAAAAATCAGTATGCTACGATTTGCTGATGACATTGTCTTGTTAGCAGAGAGGGCTGAGGATATTGAGAAGTTATTGAATGACATGAACAAAATACTGAAGGAAGATTTTGGACTGAATATAAATCAAAGTAAGACAAAAGTGATGAAATGTAGCAGAAATGATACCAATTCTAGCAGATTAAATATAAAAATAGGATCGGATACAATAGGAGAAGTAAGTGAGTTCTGTTACTTGGGAAGCAAAATTACAACCGATGGCCGAAGCAGGAATGATGTTAAAAGCAGAATAGCACTAGCAAAAAAAAATTAACATTAATTGTTAGTTGGATAACCTTCCCTTCGTTCACAAAACTTTCGGCACTCTAGCGTAGCAAGAGCAGAAGGGGAGTTTATATACCGAGTGCGATGGGTGAGTTTTTTTTTTTTTTTTTTTTGACAGTTTAACGTCCCTTTTTAACAACGTGGTCTTTAGAGACGGGAAAGGATGGGGGCAAGGAATGGGAAGGAATTCGGCCATGGCCTTTTGAAGGAAGCATCCCGGCATTCACCTGGAGTGATTTGGGGAAACCATGGAAAACCCAAATCTGGATGCCCGGACGGGGATTCGAACCGCCGTCCTCCCGAATGCGAGGCCACAACGCTATCCGTTACACCACCACGCTCGGTCCGCGATGGGTGAGCTGTAACTCTCTGGACATTTAGATTTCGTTTTACCATGATTTTCCGAAATCACTCCAGGAGAATGCAGGAATGTTTCCTTAAAATGGTCATCACCAAATTGCTTTCTGTTCCTTGCCCCAGTTCCTTATCGTCTCTAATCACCTCGACGTTGACGAGGCGTGAATCCCCAAATAAAATAAAATGAAATTTAGCTCCAAGAGACCCACTGGAGTAGGAAAAGGCTTCGGTTCTTTTCACGACCCTGATATTTACACTAGCAGAAGAGTTCTGTTGAATAGGTAGCGGAGAAAAATACAATAAGAGGACCGTATCAACCAAAAAATTATTTTAGTAGAGATTTTACAACTTGTAGCAGGTATACAGATGAGCAATGTTACTAATGTGTATCTCATATCCTCTTTCATCTACATTCAAGGGGGAATTTGGAAGATCGCGTTTGTAGTTATGGCATCGTATCTACAAAATAACTGCCAGTAGGTTATGTAAATGTACTTGACATAATTAATGTACCATGTATACTATGACTTTACATGTTTTTGTATTATTTTGTTGTGAAAATTTTTAACTGTAATTTGACAACTTTCCACATCCCACAGAGCTAGTCTCTTAGATTGGGATCAATGGAAAATGAATGTATTGTATTGTAAAAAAAGTTTTTGCGTACAGCGAGGACAACAACAATTCATATTACGCGCCGAATCGATTGTAGATGCTTGTTGTTAGTTTCGTCACCTTTAGCCTTTTAGGATGTTTCATTAGTTGGTTTACTGCCGCGAGAGGCGCTTTGGTCGCAGCGTTTGTGCGAAGTCTAGCTTGGAATATACAACAGTCTGTGTGTTTCCGTGATGGTGATCTGTTGATTTCAGTGGTTGTGGTAGTAGGATGGAAGCGGGGGAAATGGTTACACCGCTTTTTAATGCGAGTGACTAGTGTTAGTGAAATGCTAAATGACCGAGAAATGTAATAGAGTTAGTGCAGTGCTAAAGGACGTGAAATGTTGTAGTATTCGTCATAATGGCAGAAGAAAACCTTGCGGAGAAGGATGATTTTGTTTCAAGTGAAGAATATGAAACAAATAATTCTTCCAATAGCAGAGTGCTTCCATGGGACAAGTTTTCGCGTTGGATACATTGTATTTGTGTTGTCACGTTTGACTTAGAACTGGGGCAAGCGCTAGAGGTAAGCATAGATACAATTTCTATGTTATTGTTAGTCTGTAATGTTGCAACTGTTAAATGAAGCGCTATTTTGGGAAAGGAAATACTGCATCGTGACAGGTTTTGGAAGCTGTATTGCATGATATGTTCTTCGTTCCCTGGGCACTTTATTTATATACAGATCGGTTAAGTATCAACATTAAAGGTCTTGCCTTCCTCGGTACATTTGTAATTGGTTTTTACGCTCTCAAAAAAGAATGCACCCTTGCTGTCATTTAGTTGACAGTTTGAAAGAAGTTGTATATTCAATCAATTGTCTGTTAGTAGGTGGAAGCCAGTAAATAAGGGAAATTGAAACCACCTTGTTGATATTTGTACTCGACAATTCAAATGTGACCCATAGATTTTTTGGACCCGATTTTTGGATCTCGATGTTCATACTCGATGTTCATAATACCAACTGTTCTAATTCATATGATAACAGTTACATAGTCCCTGTTGGAGGTATACAGTTTTTATGGAGTACTAAAAAAAAAAACTACACACATGAAGAACTTTACTATTTAATCAGAGTATAGGTTGGTTTGATCTCTGGACCAATAAAATTCAGGAAATTAACAATGGGAATGCTGTTAACCCAACATTTATGTTTTTATATGCATGGTTGGTTGTTATGTGGAATAGAAATAGTGTCTATGCCTAGGGTTACTGATTTCACACTGCCTGTTCGGGATCCATCTGATAACTAAATAAGATTTTTTTTTATTACCTGCATCCAGAAGTATTCATCTCAGTTAATTAGAAGTCAGTGCTTTAAAACCACAGTTCATAGAATGAATGTAAGACTGATTGCTCTAGAACTGTCTGCCCCTGGCTCTCGGCCATGAAAATAATTTATTTATTTGGGTCTACTGGAGATCGCGATTCCGCTACAACAACATATAGTAATATCGTTGGAATACTGATGTAGTCAGTCACAAGACGTATTATTATGAAGCAGTAATTCCGTTGTAACACAGCCTGCACCATTATTTTCAAGCACTAATTAGGTTTTAATACAGCCTGGACCATTATGAAACCGTTAAATGTACTTAGGGAAGAATTTATATTGGAGTCTTGCGTTTGACCACTGCAGTATTATGATGACAACTCCTGGCGGAATCGCGATCTCCAGTAATCCCATTTATTTATTATTATTATTTTGAAAAAAAAAGCTAATCTTGTAGATGGACACCAAATACATTATGTTTGACTGCTAATTGTATGAATATTTTACACCCAAAGATATCAATCAACCACTGATTGGAAACTACTTGGTATAATTCTTGAAGCAGATTCAATAGCATAATGTGTCATTAACTGACAAACTGAAAGTGTAAGATTCCAGAAAATACTAAAATGTCTGTAAGGTAACTTATGTAGTAGTGAATGGTAATATAATTGGGCCTACTGGAGATCGCAATTCCGCTGCAACAACATTCAGTAATATTGTTGGAATACTGTTGTAGTCAGTGGCAAGACGTATTATTTTTAAGCAGAAATTAGGTTTTAATACAGCCTGGACCAGCATGAAATTGTTAAATATACTTTGGAAAGAATTTCTAGTGGAGTCTTGCGTTTGACCACTGCAGTATTATGTTGACAACTCCTGACGGAATCGTGATCTCCAGTAATCCCATATAATTTTTTTTTTTTTTCATTCTTCCTGTTGATCATTGGAATATAATTATTATTATTATTATTGGCAATTTCACTTAACTCAAAATTTATGTATATTTTTGCTTTAAACCTATTTACTGTCTTAGGTATGTTGTTCATCATTCCCAATACCGTACTCCAGTCACTGAATCTAATACATAAGAGTAAAGTTCCCCACTCTTTTATGTCTGAAATCAGGTGCTAGTGTATGAGCTTGGTCTTCCCTTCCACATGTGCTCCAAAATCTTCCCCCAATGTTTACACAAGCCTTTTCATCAACAAATGATTTATACATGCTCACCATTCTCCTCATCTTCTGTCCTCTAATACACCCAGCACAGCTCCATCATTTTTGCTACAAAGCGCAGTAATTTCCACAGCTTCCCTCCTTTTATACCCTCTCTAACTCCAGTATTTGATATGCATAATCAATGTTTTGTTAACATTCCACAGTATTTATGCATGGGCTTGACCAAAATGTTGTAATACAGCTCTCCTCGGCATGCCTGGTGTGTGAGTAGTATAGTAACGTTAGGGACTAGCATTGAGGAGGACATGGATTAAAATCCACATCCAGCCATTTAGATATTGATTTTCCTAGTCAATATATAATATTTAATTAAAATTGCAATGGAGCACACACTCTAGTGGCAATTTCCCTAGACACCCATCTCCCCATTTCCTGCACCCACCTACATTTGCCCCCTACAAATTTTAACTTTAAATTCTTTCAACGTTTTTGGTAAATTATTCATCATTTCTCTTGGTAACTTATTCCAATCCCTGACATCCTTAACTATAGAAGAGAATCTTCCTACACCCTTCTGCTTGAAATCTGGTGCTAGCTTGTGGTCATGGTCATTTTTTCCCTTCCATGCATTACTTTCCATTCTTATACAATACATTCATTTTCCATTGGTCCCAATATAAGAGACTGACTCTGTGGGATGTGGAAAGTTATCGGGTAATATCAAGATGAGGATACCACTGCATCCTCGCGTAGTAAACACACAGATCACGTGGTATATATCACATCATTGTGACGTATTTACTCTGCCCCAACACAGTAACAGCTATAGTTATGATCTGAAAATTGGAAATCTGCAATATCGTGCATTATGGTTACGTTTCACTTTGGTCCAGGCTGCATTACGACCGAAACGTATATTCACAAAATATGATTTCGTCAATCATCATTTGAGTTTATGTTGTAATGCAGCCTGGACCATACTTCACAGTGTCATATATACCATGTGATCTGTGTGTTTACTACATGAGGCCGCAGCGGTATCCCCATCTTGATATTACCCAAGTTATCAATTTACAGATAAACAATTGCATAACAAAATAATACATACACCAGTTGATGTACAGTCATAGCATACATGGTACAATATCTTTCCATGCCTCATCACCAATATGCGCCTTGTACCCTCCCATGACCCTCTTCACCCTCCTCCTGTCTTCCAGTGCCAGCTCTTTTATCATATCTGTTACTGATTGCGTTCTGTGGTAATATCCAGAAACAAATTGAGCAGCCCTCCTTTGCATCCTCTCCAACCCTTGTATTTGATACTCAAACTGTGGGTCCTATATTACACTACCATATTCAAGCAATTGTCTGGCCAAAGTTTTGTAACCCAATTCCTTTAATTCTCTTGTACATCCGCTCATCACTCTCTCCAACAAGTGCAGAATTTTGAAAGTTTTTCCTACTATATTTCTAATGTGTCATGCCCTGTTCAGCTTATCAAATGTAATGCCAAGATATTTACATTTCAAGTCTTCAACAATCAATTCTTTCCCCACCTTATAATCATAATCAACCTTCAGTTTTTTGTTTGTGTAACTAATATGCTGACACTTCTTTGCATTTATCTACATCCTATGTTTACCAACCCAACTAGATATCCTGACCAGATCACCCTGCAGCTGTTTACAGTCCTCTCCGGTTTTTATCCTTTTATATAGCATTATGTAGCCTATCCCCATTAATATTCAACTTGTATGTGGAGGAAGCAGTAGAAAAATTTCCATGTGGCGTAAGTGTTCAGAGAAAAAAAAAAAATCAGTATGCTATGATTTGCTGATGACATTGTCTTGTTAGCAGAACAGGTCTGAGGAAATTGAGAAATTACTGAATGGCATGAACAAAATACTGAAGGAAGATTTTGGTCTGAATATAAATCAAAGCAAGACTAAAGTGATGAAATGTAGTAGGAATTATACAAATACTAGCAGATTAAATATAAAATAGGGTTGAATGCAATTGGAGAAGTAAGTGAATTCTGTTATTTGGGAAGCAAAATTACCAGCGATGGCCAAAGCAGGAATGATGTTAAAAGCAGCATAGCACTAGCAAAAGGAGCCTTAATGAAAAAGAGAAATCTTTTAGTTTCAGATATTGATCTAGGAATTAGAAAAAACTTTTTAAAACTCTGTGTGGAGCTCAGCATTTTACTGTAGCGAAACATGGACTTTAAGAATACCGGAAAGAAGGAAAATTGAAGCATTTGAAATGTGGTGCTACAGAAGAATGCTGAAAATTAAGTGGACAGGCATAGTAAGAAATGAACGAGTTTTGGAAATGATGGGTGAGGAAAGAAGTTTGTAGAGGAAGCTTACAGAAAGAAGAGACAGGTTGGTAGGTCATATTTTGAGACATACTGGATTGGTTAATTTGCTGGTGGAGGGATCGGTCAAAGGTAAGAACTGTAGAGGAAGACAGAGATTAGAATATATGTCGCAGATAATTGAGGATGTGGGTTGTAAGGGATATGTAGAGATGAAGAGGTTAGCACAAGATAGGATGAAAGACTGATGAAAGCAAAAAAAAAAAAAAAAAGCATAATGTCATCTGCAAACAATCTAATTTCTGATAGTAAACAATCAACACAATTATTCAATAGAATAATGAATAGCAATGGTCCCAATGCGCTACTCTGTGGCACTCCCATTTTTACTTCCACATCTTTTGATACTGCTTTTCCTACCCTAACTTTGTTTTCTACCATTTAAAAATTCTTCTACCCAGCAAATCACTTTCTTATCCACTCCAGTAGTTTTTATATTATGTAGGCCTACTACCATTTTATGGCTCACTCTGTCAAAAGCCTTTGAAAGATCTAGTGCTACATTATCAATTTGTCCTCCCTTTCATCTGAAATGTCTTGCATATATCCCACCAACTGTGATTTGCATTAAAATCCTCACCTAAAGCCATGTTGCATACTTGAAAACCACTAATGCTCATCACATATATTTCTGATGTGGTTACATACCAATCTATCCATTAATTTACCTACCACTGATGTCAAACTGAATGGCCTATAATTTCTCACCCCTCCTTTATGGTCTGGCACTACTATCACACTTCTCCAGTCCTCTGGCAATCGGCAAGTATCCAGACTTAATTTAAATATTTCAAGATAAGGTACAATGTCACATCTGGCAATCTTTAAGACATCTGTAGTAATATTATCTGCACCAGCCCCTTTGTTTTTTCAGCTTTCTTAGTTCCTTCATGATTTTCCAAAATCACTCCAAGCAAATGCCAGGATAGTTCCTTCACTTGGCTGTGGCTGTTCCCGTTCCTTGTCCCTTATTTTCTCTGGCTCTAATAATGTCACAAGTCACAAAGTGTGCCCCCCCCCCCCAAAAAAAAAAAGAAAGGCTCCTTTACTTCCTTGGTACACATCCTGTCTGTATTCTCTCTGGTAAATTTAATAATATTTTGAATCCTTTCATTATTACCTCAAAAATGTGCCCTCCCCACCCTAGTTTTGTTCCTTCAACCAGCAATTCCCTCTCCACTGTATAAACAATCAAAATCTTTTTTTCTGTCTATGTTCCCAATATGCTGATTTTTTTTTTTTTTTTTGTTTTTTGCATTCATCTTAATTATGTACTTGGTCCCCACCTCTCCTGGCTATCTAGATCCATACACAGCTAGCCTTTACTGTAAACAAATAACACACAGTCTTTTCTTATGTTGCGATCTGTGGAAAATGAATGTACCTATTGTATAATCGTTGAATAGAATAATTAATAGCAATGCTTCCAACACACTATCCTTTGACACTACTAGTTTCACTCCTTCCTCCCTGATACTCCATTTCATATCCAGACTCTTTGCTTCCACCTTTTTTTTTTTTTTTTAGGTATTTCCTGCACCCAGCAAGTCACATCTGGATTTACTGCGATGGCTAACTCTGTCAAATGCCTTAGTTTGATCCAGTATCAAGCTATCACCTTTATCCCCCCCCCCTGCTCACCTTGTCAATTCTCTCTGAAATATCTTGCACACCACCCACATGAATAATCTTTTCTAAATCCATGCTGTTGATATAGAAACCACTTTTGGGTCTACTTGAGATTGTGATACTGTCGTTCGAGGCAGTGACATCACATTACTGTGGTTTTCAATCGCTAGACATGTTATTTTCGGGTAATAAATAGGTTGGAATACACGCAGGTTCAGCATGACACTGTTAAAACTACTTTCCAAAATATTACTAGTGATGTCATGTTACTACCGAAAGTCGCTCTATTGGTGTATTGCTAGTTCAGTGTGCATTGCAGCCTGTTACTGCTTGAAAATAACATTTCTTGTGAGGAACTACTACATTATTATGGGCTCATCACATTGTGCGTCGGAAAGTTGTTTTAGTGGTATCGCGATCTCCAGTAATCCTCTTTTCCTCACAAATTATTCTAAAATGGCTGGCTGTCAAGCCTTCCACCAACTTTCTCATCATTGAAATCAAAGTAGTGAGATGAATGTTTAGTTGTCAGCTCTTCTTATCCCTTCTTTGTAAATATGCTAATATGGCATGTTTGAAGTCCTCTGGAATACAACACAATCCTCTGAATAGCTAGTTCAAGATATGACTCAATGTTGGCCACTCCTATTTAATCTAATGTTATCAATACAAGCTCCTTTAACCATTTCCCTCATAATATGCTAAGTCATGGCTTTCTGGTTTTCTAGTTTGTTCAATCCTATTAAAATGGGAAACCTCCTGCCTAATTATTTGTCCTGTGGTCTCTGTGTTATACACCTTGATAGTCTTATCATATCAAGTGTTCAATATCTCACTTTCTTCTGCATCATATGTAATTATTTTCCCATTCACATCTGCAGTTTTTTGATTCCCAACCTCCCCATCCATTCATAGCTACAGAAATTTCTAGTTGTACAATACAAGCATTCAATTTCAACCATAATATTGTTATTGAACTCGTCCTTATATTCCCTGTGTGCCTGTTCAGTTGTTTCATATGCTTGTAATGCCCTGCTGCTTCTATAGTCTCAACCTCTTCAGCTTCCTCCTTAGCACTATGTGGGTGGATTTTTGCTTCTCCTTATGTTTTGTTTTTGCTGAAACATTTCTTCCACCACTCGTAATGCTCCCACTTCCTCTACTTTACTAGCACTCTTCAGCCATCTACTGAACCGTTTACTAGAATACCTCTTCAATTCTGGAGCCCTTTCCTTCTTTTAAATTTGCTTAAATTGTAGTTCTTCTTTTGCCACTGGTTCACTGAAACCCTTGTGTCAATCAGAACTGCATGACAAATCACTTATTTGTGTCATCAGAGACTCCACAGCCTTAAGTAGACATTATAAGGTTCTTTAGTTTTAGAAATGATATGAAAATGCTGTAAATCAAACTACTATTAATAAATCATACCAAATGTACTTTAAGAATCAACTCCACTTTCAAATGACAATCAGTTATCTAATACAACTTTAATGTTTCACTAACTTTATCATTATACTAATCTTCTGCCCTCAGGCTAATATTTTCCATTTCAAATCCTGCCAGGATTTTTACAGCTTCTCCATTAAGCTTTTTCCATCCACACCTTCTCATTTCATTTTCTCTTCTACAACCTTTTTTCTTCAACTGTTATTTTTCACCAAAGATCTCATACACCTGTCTTGAAATTCTGTAACCTTAAAAACTCAATGTTAGTATTTACAATCATAACTTCTAAATAAAAAAAAAAACAATTTTACTAATATTAAAAAAAAATCACAAATGGTAAGGTTGTGTATGTCTCAACATCCAGTGTGTTCTGTTTGTTCTACCATTAGAATAAAGTCTCCTTCCCTCCATCTGTTGTTTTCAAATCTCTGCTACCTTGTATTACTGATACCACTTACTTTCCAGTCCACAACCATTATATTCAGATCCCCCCTGAACTGTAACTTTGCAATCAATTTCTCATCAATAGCCCAATTTTGCTTATTCGTCCCACATTTTGGCAAGCAGCTATGATGCATATCTCACTAACTCTCTCTTCTGGGGTAGAGGAGAAAGAAACTTTACATGTTCTATCGGTTATCAGATCCTGAAATTCTTTGCTCAGTTTTTTTGTCCTTCGGCCACCAATATGTCATTCTTATCACATTCATAGTCTGTTCATTTTTTTGAATATCTGTTTTAAGTACTACAGACAGAAGTGTGTGATTTCCATCTAAACCTTTATATCCACTAATTTCTGTTCCTACTGTCTGTCAGATCTAACCTATTCTGTTACTGTCTCTTCCATTATATCTCAAATCCATTCTTGTCTTTCTCAACTTTTACATTAAAATCCCCATAATTATATGCACATTGTCAATATTATTTTTCAGGTCTCTTCAATGCATCTGTTCCTTGCTGTCTGTTTCAACCCCAAAATATCTTACAACTTTCAGAGTTCTCCATCTGTCCTAATGATTTCATCTCACTTGGGCCATAAATCTTCACATTTATATCCTTCCAAGTTAGTATCAAGATATTTAGTGTTTGGATTTTTAGTCCATGACATTTGCTAGTTGTCCTTCTACTTTCTGAGGTTGACAGTTGAAAATTTTTAGCTGGTTTTCTGGGTCTACTTCCTGTTAAGAGTACCGAGGCACCTGGTTATCCTGCCTTCCATTCGGTGTCAGGCTGTGTGCTGAAGAAACGGTACACTATTGATGTCTCACACTCCATTAAACTAGAAACAAAACTTGCTGAGGTCAGTGCCCATCAAGTGAGATTATGTGAGATTAAAATATTTTGAATTGTTGCTGTGGTGTTTTACATCTTCTTCCTTGGTAACTTATTCTATGCGCTACCTACGCAAGAAAAATTCTCACATATCCTTCACATTAAATACTAATTTATAATCTTGTTGGGGGCACTGATCAAAATAAGCAGTCTCGGAAAAGGATGTGCCGGACGACGCGCGTAAGTGAATATGTTAGATAATAAAAATGTACCGGGAAGAACGGGAAGGAATTTGGTCATTGCTTTTTAAAGGAATTGCATCTGCATTTGCCTAGAGTGATCTCGGGAAAGCATGGAAAACCGAAATATGGATGGGCGGACGGGGTTTGTAACCCGCGTGCTCCCGAATATGTGGTCAGAACGGGGGTAGGGGTTATGTTGCAATCTATCAGTGAAACGCGTAACTAGTATTCTATGCGATAAGCGTGTTTTTGTTTGTTAAATGTTTAGTTTGTTAGGCGGAGATGGGAACCGTCCTAGCATTCGCATAGATCAGGGGTGGCCCACGCAAATGATCTTGCGGGGCACTTTGGAAATTCATCATAACTTCGCTGGCCGCATATAAAATTATATATCCCCATATTAGAGTTATACCCAGTATACACATTTTTTTTTTGAGTGAATATAACTTAATTATTCTGCGAACTCATAGCTTTAAACTCGTAAATAAAACAGGCAATATGTCATATATTCGCAAGATAATTATTTTAAAATCAGTTTTAATTTTTCTCATAATTTCGACAGTTCATTTTTGAATATATGGATGCACAAGTAATGTACTTTTTAATACATTGGTTTTCACTTCTGTGGCCATTATAAAATATTTTGTAAAAGTGTGATGAATCTCGCGAGCCGCAAAAATGTTCAAGGTGGGCCGCGGGTTGATCTGCGAAAACCACAATCGGAAGTCCAGTACGCTAGGCCCGGGGTTTTGAACCTAGGCTCGTTGCAGCTGCTCCGTGGAATGTGGTGGCGCTCTTAATGCTGGTATTAACTAGTGCTATTTCTTGTGAAATATCCTTGTCGGTAATGATTAGCACGCAGCTCGAACAAAAACAAGACAAAGATGAAAAAACTAACAGATCTTGTTGATTTTTATGGAAATGATTATGCGCTTTATTTGGTTATATTGTTGAGGCTTTTGTTTGTTGAATAAAGCATTTTTGAGCAGTAAAATATCTACAAATATATGACCGAGCGTCAGGGCCGCATTTAGACATATGCTGTAGCCTAGGGGCCCGCACCACATAAAAAAAAATTAAACACGTGCAAAGAAAGTTACCTATTTTAGCACCGAAAGTCCTTATATGCTCGTGAAAAGCGAAAACAATGTTCACGCAAGCGAAGTTCTATCCTTTGAAGTACGGGTATACTGTAAAATAACATTGCAATACACCTATAACGAAAAGTAACTACTTTGCGGCTCAGCGATGAGGACTTATAACCCTTGTGACATAATGTACTATACTGTGGTCGGGGCATGTGAGTGTAGATTGAAGTCACTGTCGTACACCTGAAATACAAAATAAAATTCCATAGCCTTCATGTCCGGAAGGTGAGGTAAAATAAATTCATTTTGTATACGATGTAAACAGCGAGGAGAGGTGAGAGGTCAAGTTTTACTGTTTCTTGGAAAGTAAGTATTTATAAAAAAAAATACATTCGATTGAATTGATCCGATTATAATTGAAATAGGTGTACTTAGAATTCAATATTAATTGTATTTTTTTAACTACTTCGTTGCTTTAAGTAACTTTTTTATTTCTTTTAAAACCTTATTTCAGCATTCAGGAATCACGATCGCTTGGTGTGGGGGAAGGCTCTGATTAGTGGAGCGCTGTCTGAAACAGTTTAGTCGTTGTCTTGTGTTGACATGCGTTTGTAAATAGTCAATATTGTATTTTTAATCTTTCTCTATTGAGTGCTTTGGTGATCTTAATCATCTTTTATCTTTAAAGGTAGGCCTACTGTTTCATATTGTTATTATAACTTTTGAGTTTGTAATTCTGAGGGCTTGTTTTGTAACAAAACACGCTCTCGGCAACAATGGACAATACCTTATCTAACGATCATCAGTCGAAAAATTGAACGTCGGAGCATTACTTGCTAAGCTCGTTCACTTCAGTCTCGGAAACGATACAGAAAACACATTTCAAACTTTCGATTCTTCAGTAAGTTATCCTCGTATATTTTTACTATCATTAAATTATCCAATATTTTGCATTAAAAGGTTTATTAATTTAATAATAAGTAATCGAAATTGCTTTATACATAAGGACCCGCACCATTTTTTTACTGTCATCAGTGTCGCGACTGGTTGGATGCAATCCTCCTCCGCTTCCTATCTTGCACTAACCTTTTCATCTCAACAAACCCCTTACAATCCATGTCCCTTCATATATTCTAATCTGCCTCCCTTTGCAGTTCTTACCTTCGACTGTTCCTTCCACTAACAGGTTGACCAATCCTGCATATTTCGAAATATGATCTACCATCCTCTATCTTTAAGACTTCCACAAACTTCTTTGCTCGCCCATCATTTCCAAAACTCGTTCGTTTCGTACTTTATCCGTCCACTTAATTTTCAGCATCCTTCTGTAGCTCCACATTTCAAAGGCTTCAATTTTCCTTCTCTCTGGTATTCCTAAAGTCCATACTTCTCTGCCATAAAGTGCTGTGCTCCACACATAGAGTTTTAAAAAAGTTCTTTCTGAGTCCTAGATCAATATTTTAAACTAAAAGATTTCTATTTTTCATGATGGTTCTTTTCGCTACTGCTATTCTGCTTTTAACATCATTCCTGCTTCGGCCATCTGTTGTAATTTTACTTCCTAAGTAGCAAAATTCTTCTATCGCATCTGACCCTATTTTAATATTTAATCTACCATTATTGGAATCATTTCTGCTACATTTAATCACTTTTGCCCTGCTTTGGCTTATATTTAGTCCAAAATCTTCCTTTAGTGTTTTGTTCACGACATTCAGTAACTTCTCAATATCCTCAACCTGTTCCGCTAACAAGAAACCGTTTTTTTCTCGTTGAATAGTTATGCCACATTCAAAGCTTTCTTTAACTTCCTTTATTGCTTCTTCTACATTTTTAATGGGGATAGACTACAACCTTGTCTCGCACCCTTTTTAACTGGTGCGCGTCTCTCATGATTCTCTATTTTTATTATAACTACTTGATTCTTATAAAAATAATAAAGTATTCTTCTCTGTATTTTAGTCCTGACTTCTTTAAAATTTTGAACGTCTTGTCCCACCTAACATTATCAAAAGCTTTTTCTAAATCAACAAACGCCATAAAAGTATCTTTGTTTTACTTGATACTCCCTTCAAGTATTAATCTTAACGCAAGAATCCCCTTTCTTGCACCGCGGTTTTTCCTAAACCCAAGCTGATCTTCACCTACCATTCCTTTTACTACACTTTCCATTCTTCTGTATATTATTCTAGTCAATAATATTGAAGCATGTGATGTTAGACTTATAGTGTGAAAGTCCTCACTTCTGTCAGCTTGTGATTTCTTGGGAAGTGTGAAAGTCAGTGTGAATCTCTCCTGTTTCATAACTCTTTGATATAAGTTTGAATAATCTTTGGATTCCTTCTTCTCCGAGGGATTTCGGAAGTTCTGCAGGAATCTCATCAATTCCAATTGCCTTATTTGATTTCAAATAATTCAAAGCTCTATCAAATTCCGTCCTCAAAACAGGATCACCTAAGTCATCAATGTGGACATAAACTTATTTTTCCAATATACTGTTGTTCAAATCATCTCCATCATACAGTTTCTTAGTGTATTGCTTCCATCGGTTAGATCTATATTCTGAGCTTAGAAGAGGTTTTCCATCGGCATCTTTAATGTTTATACATCTTAACTTCATTTCTCCAAAATTCTGTTTGATCTTGTGTATGCCAACTCTACTCTACCTACGACCATTTCCTTTTCTACTTCTTCACACTTTTCTTGCAGCCATCTTTCATTTGCTTCTTTGCATTTCCTGTTTGTTTTCTAACTTTTCTGCTTCATCCTGAGCATTTTTGTGCCTTCTCTGGTCCATAAACTCCAAAATTTCTTCTGTGATCCAAGGTTTTCGGCCGGCTTGTTCCGTAAAGCCTAATATTTCTTTACCAGCTTTCATTATTTCGGTCTTTAATGCATTCCATTCGTCCTCAGTTGGACTCCTTTCAGAGTTACTTTACGTCTTAGATCCACGATTACCATTTCTTCAAACTTTTCACTCGTGATAGATTGTTTCAATTTTTTCACTTCAATTCTGTTATACTTGTATTGCTTCTATATTCTCTTGAATTTCAGCCTGAACTTCAGAACTATCAGATTATGGTCAGAGTCCGACTGTTCTTGGGTACACTTTACAGTCTAGAACTTGATTCTTGAATCTGTTTGACCTTGATACAATCCAGTTGATATCCGCCTGTATCCCCTGGACGTTTCCAGGTATATATCCTTCTAGTATAATTCTTGAAAAGTGTGTTCGTCACGACTAGTTTTATATCTTTCACAAAATTCCAACAATCTGCTTCCTCGTTCATTTCCCTCCCTCCCCCCTCCTAAACCAAAATTTCATACAGAATTTTCCTCCCCTTTCACATATTGGATTAATTCTTCATTTTCGGCGTATATTTTCTCCATTTCTTCATCATCTTCTTGTGACGTTGGCATATACAATTGTACTAACGTAGTCGGGGCGGACTTTGTTTCTAACCTCGTCAAAATAATCCTGTCGCTAAACTGTTTATAATAAGTCACCCGTTTCCACACTCACTCATTCATTGTAAATCCTACACTAGTGACTCCCTTGACAGCTTGTGTGCTAATTATCCTGTGTTCCCTAGACCAGAAATCCTGTGCGTACTTCCATATAATCTCACTAATCCCAACAACATCTAACTTATGTCGTTCCATCTGCCTTTTTTTTAAGTTTTGTAATCTCTGTCCTATTCAGACTTCCGCTCCGACTCTTAGAATATGTCTATCCATTCTGATGACTCCAACCTGAGCCGTCCCCACACGGAGATCCGATTGGGGGACTATTTTACCCAAGAAGAATCCATCACATTAGGATCGCGCTGTTAACCTGTCCGCTGCAGTGCCATGTGTTTAGCTGGTGTATTTTCGCTTTGCTGCAGGCGAGGCTATAATCCTTTATCATGTATTCCAAAAATATTTTGAACTCGTAATTGACATTTTAATGATTTAATATTAAAAACACTTTTAAACGTTATTGGCATTCTGTAGCGTGAGTGTTCCTTGTACTGAAACATTAAAAAGTTCGGAAAAATTAAAAGATCACATGTACTACTTAAATACCCACATTTTTCTGTAGTCCAAATTGTTGCTTCATTTGAATCCCGGATTTCCCTCTTTTCGGGTCGATCAAACGTCTCTGATTTTTATTCTAGTGGATTGAACCACTGTTATCTGCGCCAGACATCGTTCAGAATAACAAAAAAGTTATAATCACACAGTTCACGAAAATGAAACGCATAATTACTATTAAAAAAAAAACTACTTTGAATAATATCCTCTCGAAAATTTTTAATGTACGTATATACAAAACACGAATTTTTAATTTAGTTTTAATATTCTACCAACAAAATAAGATTAAAAATTCTAATAAAGCTCAGAAATCTGCAAACAAATCTAATATCACATGTATGCTCAAATGAAAATGTCCTTTTCACTTACGAGCTGTTATAGCGTTCTGTGTTGTATGGATATTCCGTGTTATACGGGAGTTGACTACTTCTCTTAATACCTTACTGAAACATTGTTTAGCACCTTGGGACTATATATGTAATATATGTTGCGACGACTGTGTGAAGTGTTGGAGAGGGAACAAGTATGGCAGATGTAGGCCTATTTTTTGTGCTAATTATGACATAAGTTTCGGTATTTGACTTAAAAAAGAAACTTGGATAGGAGACAGACAAAATGTTATCAGTGTAAGTACAAGAATTCGAACTTAAACATGAAAAGCTATAGTGTTTAAAGTGTGAAAGAAAAAGGATATTTCTGTGAATATGGGGAACGTAATTACTTGTGGACTGTGAGATATAATTCATGCTAGAAAAGAAATTAGTTGAATGTCTACCGTTTTGTATCGCGTTACATTTTGTCCAATGTGTTTGTTCCATACTATCCGCCGGAAGGCAGTGGTCGCCTGTGTAATCATATCTACTTCCATGGTAGATATCAGTCGCAAAATTGAGAACGAATTCTCACAACTTTCAAAACCCAAGGATTATTATTATTAATTGAAAATTTTCAGATTCTCGTGATCACAGTATCATTTATAAACTTTGAAAATGTTTCAAATAACTTCTGAAGAGGACATTTGCGGGAAGGGAAGCAGTGAATAACCTCAGATTGGAGATGTGTGCGTAATTAGTGGTAAAAGTTTTATCCTTACAGCCAGCCACAAGTGTTTTTGTTTCAGTGTGTATGTATAATTTTACTTTGTTACATAGTTCGGCAGAACTAGATGAAGTAGCTAGAAACCCTGTCAGTACCGCTGCATACGATCAAACCTAAACTGCGTTTAAAACGTAATTTACTTCCCATTGAGCACGAAGTTTTTCCGTTAACGCACTGATCAACCAAAATATTATGACCCACTGCTTAATAGCGTGTTGGCACACCTTTTGAACGCAATATAACAGCGATTCGACAAGTTCTTGGTAGGTTTCCATATGTATCTGGCATCAGATTTCTACGCACAGGCCACGTAATTCCTGCCAGGTGATTTGTGAGTGCGGAGATGCCGTCCAGTAACGTCCCAGATAGTTCCAACGGGTTGTGATCAGACGAATCTGGTAGCCAAGACATTAACGCGAGTTCAAACCACTGTAACTCGATTCTGGCCTTCTCACATGGACAGTTATCCTGCTGGAAGATGCCATCGCCGTCGTGTAAGACATGAAGCACAAAGAGGAACAGGTGGTCCACAATAATTTTCTCATAGTTCCACAGCTGTCATGGTGCCTTCGATTACTGTCACAGGTCTCATGGAAGCCCAGCTGAATATCCCTCATAGCATCCATCAGCCTGTATCCATGGCGTGGTGCATGTTTAGCCTGGAAGACAGCATAGCATATCAGGACACGACCATCGATCTGGTGTAGCAAGAAACGTCATTCATCCGACCAGGCGACACATTTCTATTGAAGCACGCTTCAATCTCGATGTCATCAAGAAGGGAACAGGTAGTCGTATGCTGCAGACCCCCATTTCAACAAATTGCGCTGAACGGTATGCCTAGTGTTGTAAAAAAACGGTTTTTTTCTGGCTTGAAAAAAAAACATGAAAAAAAACATGAAAAAAAACTTTGAAAAAAAAACATGTTTTTTTTCTGGAACACGTTTTTTTTTTCACAACTACTAAATCTCATATTTGTAAGGCAGTTATCGTTTAAAATGACTGTTTTAGAGTTTATTCTAAGTACTTCTCTTAGTTTAAAATCAACTATATTTTTCTGGTTCAGTAGGAAAAAAATTACAAAAATATTGGCAAAATTGACTGAAATTTTCTTTATGAACGGGGATTTCCCGAAGAGACTAGGTTGCGCGAGAAGGAATCCCCATTCCCCATTGTTTGGATTGCTACTTGCTATTTGAAATAGTGCTGCCAACCCTACAAAATTACCTACAGATCTTTTAAAAAAATTAGGAATTTAAAATTTATCCACGGTTTTTTGCCTCTTTTTATTACTTATTGGGCTTTCCTTATATTCATATACTTGTCAACTCTCAGAGTATAGTGGTACTGACTCATTAAATTATCAGTAAGGGAGCGTGCATAAACCACATAGCTCCATTTTGGCCTCCTGTGAACCCTCCCTCCTCCCCCATGTAGCCCCACGTGGCTTTTGCCCCCCCCCCCCCTCCCCCCGCTCACGTAGCACGTAGCTTTCTTCCGTTTTGATTCCAGAAGACATTTTGTACTGTTTTCTCTTGTCAGACTATTGTAAATTACATACGGATATAATTAACTGAGGGAAATAAATACTCACATGCTGTTTTGAGTTCAGTTCCTCATTTTAACTGTGAAAAATGTTACGAAAGGAAAGTTAGGTGGCCTGGCTCGGAACCCCCCCCCCTCTCCCCACGTAGCCCAGCATAGCCTTCCAGCTAATCCCTCCTCCCTCTGGACCGAGCCACGTAGTTTGTGCACGGTCCCTAATTATGAATCGTTTCCTTGCAACCGTTGGTGTAAATAAACGATTGAAAAGAAGTAAAGCTCCTATTTTGTATGATAATAGATTTTAATTCAAACTTAAAAGACCTTAACACAGAATTATCAGCACAGTCTTTATGCACAGTGTGTACTTTGCTCACTATTTAAAATTGCAATTTCAAAATCTTTTGCGTACAATACAAGAACAACCAGTAAAAGAAAATTTAACTATTTCTGAAGTTATGGATCTAGAGGAGACAGAAGAAGAGACAGAAAATTCCGACACCGATCGAACTAATGTTGGTAGTGCTGATACTAGTGAATGTGGTACTGACATAGAGGATGAATAAAATTATGTTACCTATATAGATACACTTATGAATAATTATGTGAGACATTATATGATTCAGTAAGACTTAAAACACACATGTAAAATGGAAGTTCCTTAAATAAAACTATAATTTATCAAATATATTGTTTTCTGAAAAAAAAAACAAAATTTAGAAAAAAAACACGGGTGCTAGGTTTTTTTTTCATGTTTTTTTTCACAAAGCTGAAAAAAAACATTTTGTTTTTTTTCAGTTTGCAACACTAGGTATGCCCCGAAACACTTGTGCCTGCAACAGCATTGTACTCGTCCACGTCCTGTGATGAGGCGTCCACCACCTTGACGCCTAGTAGTGGTTTCACCGTCCTTTAGCCACTTTCCATAGATACTCACAATAGTAACACGCGAACGGCCGACCAGCCACGTCGTTTCCGAGACGCTCGTTCCCAGACGCCAGGCCATAACAATCTGCCCTTAATCAGTGTCGCTTATGTCAGTGGATTCCCCCATTTGGCACATGTATAGTCGCTAGAATGCTCAGCTTATATACTTCCCTTACAGTTGACGTTCGCGCAACATCACCAGACTGCATTCAATCTCGCGATGGGCAGTGGACATAATGTTTTGACTCATACGTGTGACTGATGGAAATCTGGTACGGCAATAGAGACCGTCCTTAAAGCAGAGAATAAGGTCTTCGCTTCATATAGAGGAAAAATGCACGTGAACGGAACGATTGTTAATATTGACATTTTTACCGCCGATGTATTAAAGTGACAGAAAAGTAAGGTGAACGATAGGAAATAATTCTTAAATGAAAGAAGATTTTAAAACTGACATTTTCCTGGACATTGACATTTCTCCATCGTTCCAGTTTTCGAGAATATAACGTGAGATAGATTATAAAAGTTTAAAATAAGAGGGTCCTTAACAAAGTGGTATCTCGTATCGGTGAAATTTGGTGGCTGGCATTCATTATTCAGGAACGGAGACTTTTCGTGTGAACCTATAAAGTTATACTGTGATAACGCGTTTCAGCAGTGAAATTTGGTATTTGTTTAGGTTTTTCGTCTTTCGTCAGCTCGGGCGTTACCTAAGGAAGAATGGTAGTGTTGCCGTTTGCTACCGAACCGTGTAAGGTTTTGTCTTGAACAAATTTTGTGAAATGTGTGTGGCGGAAAGTGGGGAACTCCACAGCATTTAAATATACGAATACGAGAGAAGCCTACATCCCTGTGGCCGATCGCTAGTTCTTACATCTATCGTGCTCACGATTGGCAGATTGCTGGGGCTGGTCGTAATAGTACTGCAGAAACCATAATTTTATGGTAATGATACTCTTTGTCATGGAATGAAAACCTGTTACCGTTACATTTTACGTACACCGACAGATATTTCGAAGGAAGGAGGATACAAATATGAAATATTTTGTAGTTGTTAAACTAGATGAGGAAAATGTTTTGGTGCTATGATATGACTAATTTATCTCCCGCACTTATGTTGTAATTGAATAACGTGAAAATCATTTGAGGCCAACATGTTACAGCTACTGCTTGTTTTAGTTTTCGTGATGAATAATGACAAGTTAGGAATATTTTCTACTGCTGCAAGTTTTATTGTTGTATCAAATCGACATTTACGTGTAGAGGCAAAACTTCGGTTGATTGTTCCAGTGAAATGTTAACTGACCTGTAATTTTTCTTCTGTGCGCGGTGAGCTGGCCAACACAACAGTACACTGATGACCTCCATTGCAAGGCCCTCAATTCGCAGAGTTCCTGTCTTCTGTTTCAGTTGTAACCACTGAAAGGAAACCTGTCAGTATTTCATCTAACGTAGATCACGTTTCCCGCCGGAAACATGACCGCAAGCTGTCGAATTAATTGGGACAATTTCCCGTGAGCCCTCGTATCAATTTTAACAGGAACCCGTTTCAGTGTGGTTGCTAATTGAAAACACTGGTTATAGATACCGAAATACGACATCTCAATCTCATTTTACACGAAATTCTAGTTTATTACACTGTTGACGTTAAAGATTTTGTTGAATCAAATATTGCGACAATCTTAAAACCGTTATGACTGATGAGTACGATTCGGTGTTTTGACAGCTCTCTCAGATGAATACGCCAGCGGTTAAAGTCCATCAATCCGTTACCAGGCAACTATATATTATGTCTTCGAATTTGCCTTTTTTTTTTTTTTTTTGCTGTCGTCAGTCTTTAGACTGGTTTGATGCAATCCTCCATCCCTTCCTATTATGTGCTAACCTCTTCATTTCTACATACCCGTTACAACCCACGTCCTAAATTATCTGCTTCATATATTCTAATCTCTACAGTTCTTACCTTCAACTGTTCCCTCCACTAACAAATTAACCAATCCAGCACAAAATATGACCTACCAGCCTGTGTCTTCTTTCCGTAAGCTTCTTCCATAAACTTCTTTTCTCACCCATCATTTCCAAAACTCTTTCATTTCTTACTTTGTCTGTCCACCTAATTTTCAGCATTCTTCTGTAGCACCACATTTCAAATGCTTCAAGTTTCTTTCTTTCCGGTATTCCTAAAGTCCATGTTTCGCTACCGTAAAGTGCTGTGCTCCACACATAGAGTTTTAAGAAGTTCTTTCTAATTCCTAGATCAATATTTGAAACTAAAAGGTTTCTCTTTTTCATGAAGGCTCTTTTTGCTAGTGCTATTCTGCTGTTAACATCATTCCTGCTTCGGCCATCGGTTGTAATTTTGCTTCCCAAGTAACAGAACTCACTCACTTCTCCTATTGCATCAGATCCTACTTTTATATTTAATCTGCTAGTATTGATATCATTTCTGCTACATTTCATCACTTTTGTTTTACTTTGATTTATATTCAGTCCAAAGTCTTCCTTCAGTATTTTGTTCATGCCATTCAATAACTTCTCAATATCCTCAGCCCTCTCTGCTAATAAGACAATGTCGTCAGCAAATCGTAGCATACTGATTTTTTCTCCCTGAAAACTTATGCCACATGGAAATTTTTCTTTCACTTTCTTCATTGCTTCCTCCACATACAAGTTGAATATTAACGGGGATAGACTACAACCTTGTCTCACACCCTTTTTAACTGATGCATGCCTCTCGTGATTCTCTACTTTTATTACAGCCACTTGATTCTTATATAGTTTATAGAGTATTCTTCTATCTCGATACTTTAGGCCTGACTTCTTTAAAATTTTGAACATCTTGTCCCACCTAACATTATCAAAAGCTTTTTCTAAATCAACAAATGCCATAAAAGTATCTTTGTTTTTCTTGATCCGCCCTTCAAGTATTAATCTTAAAGACAGAATTGCTTCCCTTGTACCGCGATTTTTCCTAAACCCAAACTGATCTTCACCTACTATCTCTTCTACTACCCTTTCCATCCTTCTGTATATTATTCTGGTCAGTAATTTTGAAGCATGTGATGTTAGACTAATGGTGCGATAATTCTCACATTTGTCGGCTTTTGCTTTCTTTGGAAGTGTGAAGATGATATTTTTATTAAAATCAGTTGGAATTTCTCCTGTTTCATAACTTTTTGATATCAGCTTGAATAATCTTTCGACTCCTTCCTCTCCTAGAGATTTAAGAAGTTCTGCAGGGATCTCATCAATTCCAACTGCCTTATTTGCTTTCAAGTCATTCAGAGCTTTATTAAATTCTGTCCTCAAAACAGGATCTCCTAAGTCATCCATGTCGATATCGCCTTCCTTTTCCAATACACTATTGTTCAAGTCGTCCCCATCATACAGTTTCTCAATGTATTCCTTCCATCGGTTTGCTCTATCTTCTGAGCTTAAAAGAGGTTTCCCTTCGGCAGTTTTAATGTTCATACCTCTTTTCTTCGTTTCTCCAAAATTCTGTTTGATCTTTCTATATGCAACATCTACTTTTCCTACGACCATTTCCTTTTCTACTTCCTCACACTTTTCTTGTAGCCATTTTTCTTTTGCTATTTTGCATTTCCTATTTATTTGATTTCTAAATTGCCTGTACTGCTCTCTTCCTGCTTCATCCTGAGCATGTTTGTACCTTCTTCTCTGATCCATCAGCTGCAAAATTTCTTCTGTGATCCAAGGTTTTCGGGCAGCTTGTTCCCTAAAGCCTAAGGTTTCTTTGCCAGCTTTCATTATTTCGGTCTTTAATGCATTCCATTCGTCCTCGGTTGAGCTCCTTCCACAGTTAATTCTTAGACCTAAGTCTACCATTTCTGCAAATTTTTCTCTTGTGCTAGATTGTTTCAGTTTATTCACTTCTAGTCTGTTCTGCTTATACTGCTTCCTTATTCGCTTGAATTTCAGCCTGCACTTAATTACTATCAAATTGTGGTCCGAGTCTATGTCTGCTCCTGGGTACGCTTTACAGTCTAGAACTTGATTCCTGAATCTCTGTTTGACCATGATATAATCTAGCTGATATCTGCCTGTATCCCCAGGACGTTTCCAGGTGTATATTCTTCTTGCATGGTTCTTAAACAGTGTGTTCGCCACTACTAGCTTATATCTTTCACAAAATTCTAGCAACCTGCTTCCTCGCTCATTTCTTTCTCCTAGACCAAAACTTCCTACAGTATTCCCCTCTTTTCCTTCTCCCACTATTGCATTCCAATCACCCATGATTATTAGATTTTCCTCCCCTTTCACATATTGGATTAATTCTTCAATTTCAGCGTATATTTTTTCTATTTCTTCTTCATCTTCCTGTGACGTTGGCATATATACTTGTACTAATGTGGTTGGGACGGGCTTAGTTTCTAACCTCATCAAAATAATCCTGTCACTAAATTGTTCATAATAACTCACCCGTTTCCCTACTTTCTTGTTCATTACAAATCCTACACCAGTGACTCCATTGACAGCTTGTGTGCTAATTATCCTGTGTTCCCCAGACCAGAAATCCTGTGCGTCCTTCCATTTAATCTCACTAATCCCAACAAGATCTAACTTAAGTTGTTCCATCTCCCTTTTTAAGTTTTCTAAACTACCTGCCCTATTCAGACTTCTAACATTCCACGCTCCGACTCGTAGAATGTTTCTATCCATTCTGATGACTCCTCCCTGAGCAGTCCCCACCCGGAGATCCGATTGGGGGACTATTTTACCTCCGGAATATTTTACCCAGGAAGAAGCTATCATGATATATGTAATTTGAGAGGATTACATGTCCTCGGGATACCCTTTGGGTCTTTAATGCAGTGGTTTCCCGTTGCCTTCTGCATCCCCATGCCGTTGATCATTTCTGATTCATCCGCCTTTAGGGGCCGTTTCCAACCCCAAGGGCAAGAGGGTGCCCTGAACCGCTCCCCGCTCTTCCGCCCTCCTTTCGGAGGCCGTTGGCAAGCAGTGGGTGACTCCTTATACCGGGAATCTTTCAGTCGCCAGAGCCTCGTCCGTGCAAACAGGGTGCACCACGTGAAGGGGAGGTTGACATTTGGTTGGAAAAGACTAGTATAGTCTCTCCCAAACCCTTACACCCCAAATCTTTTTTATATGCAGAATATGTGCTTTGTGTGCAATATAGATGTAAAATCCTTACTAGGTGACATCTGGTGAGAAACTGAAATCCAATAAGGAACCCTGCCCCGAATAGTAATAGCAAGCAAGCAGCATTTTTGTTTGAACTTGCCGAAGGTGACGTAGTGTGCTTTGTCCTCCGAGCGGCTTGAAATTTTTTAAAAAAATAAACACTGAAATATTTACTGCAGTTACTCTATAAGTATTACCTACTTCGTAGTATTTTGTATGGAATGTGATATGGGCTAATAGTACAGTAAACACACAGAATTTCTATGCAATCTTCGTGACTGAAACAGCTTCAAAATAAACTGCTGCAATTTGCATTATATGGATTACCAGCCCAGTCTTAACATTGCGTATTTCATATTAGGTCCTCACTTTAAAAGTACTATGTGGCCGTGTTGTTATGTATTAATTAATTTATTGTTGAATTACGTAATTAAAAGTAAAATAAATGACATAATTGTTACAAAAAGTTACTACTGTTGCTATTATTATTACTATCCACAACGCATACGATCTGGGGATGCAGCCTATATGAAATCAGCTATACTGCCTTCTAGTAACAGTGCCTGAGTACAGAAACACCACCACGGCGTCGCCAACGGAGCGGGCATTATGTGCTTAATTACTCGTTAAAGGCTTAAGCGAAGAACATTAAAAAGTGTTCTATATACGGGAACATTACTCTCGCATACATTATTTTTTTCGCCCTTTTTTATTGTATCAATGTTTTACATTCTCAGAAGGCAGAGCTTTTTAGTAGTCGTCAGCATGAAGCGCGTAGTTGATTCTGCACAGTAACCCAGTAATTTTCTTTACACAGTGGATTTTTTGTGACAGGTAGCCTTAAAATATTACATTGAAAAACGTAATTGAACTATAATGGAGTAGTACACTCTCCAAAATATTAAATCTGCCGTCAGTGAAACCACTGTTCTTTTCACAAAGGTGGCATTTGTTAGGTAATGGTAATGTGTTTTGTATACTGTTTGTGTCAAACTCTATCATTAATTCGTGTGAGCGTTCCCCAGCACGAAATCCCTCGTTTGGAACTTAATTCCAACGTACTAAAATTAAAAAATTATATCTTTAATGACTGTGTGCATAATTCTTATGTGTTGCTTCCTTAAAAGTCAGGTTAGAGTCATGGACAAATACGATCTGTGCTTTGGCTGATATTTTTGCGGGACTGAACCTTAGGATGAGGATTCCTTCCCCCATCTCCTGCCCGAATATGTCTTTATCTACTTGAAAATTCTATATGAAGACTTTTTGCTCTTATCTAAACTAAATTATTCGAAATTTCGTTGTTTGATAATCACGAGATCTCACATTGCAGACGGAGGAATTCAACCCTAGTTTGGCACAACGCAAAGAAAATCCGTGAAAGCGGATTATCTACATAGCTAAGTGAGCGTTCTAAGTCTGTACCTAAACATTGTAATACAGCCCTCAACATGGACGAATAGCTGTACATTAGTGGAATGGCAGACTGGACGTACAGTCGGGGACAGAATTCGAGAGACCCCTCGCCTTTCGATTATGCTTCGTTCTAGACACGAATACCGCATGGGACAGCATAACTGGTAGGTGGTACACTAAATTCATGATAAAATAGACCTCTCATACCCAACACTTTACCCAAGACTAAAAAAATGAGCCCGCGCAGCAAGAAACTCGCAGACTCTCAGAGGGAAAGTTCGGAGTTCTGCAGTAAAAATAATCACGAATTCACCCTTTTAGTCATAATAATTATTTAAATAACCAAATTGATTAATTATAGAGAGAGGGAAACACTTTTTTCGTAATTTTGATAACCGTTGCGTATTTTTTTTTCCCTCGAATAAACAGTTAACAATTCGCTAGCAAACGCAATTATATGGCGAATGCAGAAATGAATCGCTAAATTACGCACGGAAAACCAATAAGAGAGTTTGAATGGACTTAGTTACACTTTCTAACGCTGCAGGGTTATTGAACTGTGCGTGTGACAAATACACACAAAGGTTAAGGGTAAATAGAAAGAGCATGCACGAAAGAACTTTAATGGTAAACTAAGTCACGAAATATAAATAAACTATTCCCAGAAAATTAAATGGTGCGGAATATTAACACCTTAATTTTGTTTTCATCATACCATATTTAGAAGGTAAGCTAAACTTGAACGCAGTAGCAACAGTTTTAGTAGTAATAGTAATCATTGAGAACAGTTAATAAATAAAAAAAACCGTCTGCAATGTGAATTAGTGGTTCCACATTTTAAATCTGGAAGATGGAAGTAGTAAAACTATCATCTCTCTCTTTGTTTCTAACTAACACTGATACTTCTATAAAATTTTCTGTCAAGATTTATTTCCTGCCGCCCAAGCCCGATGGGTTATAGGTAACACTGTTACCTGGCATTCGGGAGGCCGCGAATTCAAACCCCATCGGGGATCCAGTTTCAGTATTCCATGATTTTCGTAAATCTCTCCAGCTGAACTCCAGAAAAGTTCCTTCAAAAAGCGGTGGCTGAAATTCTTACCCGATCCTAGTTTCCAATACTATCAGGATTCATATCACATTGCCGCCGAAGATATGACGAAGACAAGAAAAAAAAAATAATAACGTGGTGGGTATGTGGTATCCGGCTTTCTGGAGGTCGTGGGTTCGAATACTCATCTAGTCATCCAGGTAAACGTTGTAGATGGTTTCCCGAAATCACTCCAGGCGAATGCCGGGATTGTTCCTTCAAAAGGCCATGGACGAATTCCTCCCCATTACTTGTCCCCAGTCCTTTCCTGCTTCTAATGACCTCGATTAGATGTAAAGCTAGAAGCAAAACATAATTGCTCAAATAAAAATAATTACATCTCTGTGGTGTGTTTTAGACCTTTTCCTTGTTGGATTTATGTTATTTGACGGCCGAACATGGTAGCGAAGGGACTAGAGTGCTATTTCCACATGTGGAGAGTCTCTAGTTCGGTGTTGTATTAGGGCTGGTCGACGTGGAAATCATTATAGAGAGAAAAGGACTTGGGGCATGTTTCGGGAAGGAATTCAGCCTTGACCATACCAGAGAATCATCCCAGCACTCACGGAGTGATTTCGATTAATCGGTATTGTGGTATGTCTTGTATCGTCTTTCAATTGTATGAGCAAAAAGCATTTGGAAATACATCAGTACACAGGATAAACACACAAAACGGTTTAGCTGGATGAATGGCTATCGGGAGGAATGCCATTAAACATTTAAAGACATTTTTATTGAACCAAAAGGCAATTGACCTCCTTCAAAAATATCTCGCTGGTCCACCTCATCTCACAAAAAAATATTACTTGTTTGGTGCCAACTAGTAACATGGCTGAGTTCTAAACACGTATTAGGATAAAAAAAATTGGAAAGTAGGCGTACTATAGTGAATCTGTTTAGTGCACACGGGAGGGGTATTTAATTTCAGTTGAGTGTATGGGATTTAATCTCTTTAACATTATGCGTGGTTATTTCGTAAGAAGAAGATCTTCCAGCTGGCTCAGTTCAGACGCAAGGAGGAAGTAACCGTCCGACAAACGTTTCGAGGAAGTGTTTATTTACCAGTGGCTCTGAGGAAGTGAAGAACACTTGTTCAGTAGAATTAGCTCTAATAAAATTTGTGAATATGACCATCCGTACACGAAATATGCCCATTTTCGAATTACGAGCACCTACAAATACAGTGACAGTCATTTGCCGAAAGTAACAGAAACAACTTCATATAACATATTAAAGTTACTTCATCATAATTAGAAGACCGATGAAAATGTTGAAAAATAACATTGAACTAATATGTATAGGTCATTAAAAATTTCTGAAAATTTCTTCTCGAGGATTTTAACTTCAGCATACCCTCATTGCGTCTTGTAATGTTCTACTTGCACTATTTGATTACAAAATTAATTAATCAATATTCCGTGATAATGGAGCTATTTAAAAGAAGAAGGGGAAAAAAACTGGAAGTGCACGTGTGCACGTTATTGAAAATTGACATGCCTCCATCTGCTGATGTAAATATTTCATTACCTTCCGTGCCATTGACCATTTAACCTGCTGACTATTGTGTCAGCCTTTGTTGAGGTAATGTGGAACTCTATTGTGAAGTCAACACAAGACGAACACTGCACTCATTCAAAAGCAACCATATGCGCAGAAGAACTCGAATCAGTGACCTTTGTTATTATTAATAAATTTTTCTCGGGCTTTCCAGCAGTGTTAAGATGTTACATTTGTGGGACGTTTCGAAGGCGTCCAACTCTGCTTTCATTCTCAACCAAATATCAATCATTAAGGCAGAGTTGGACGCCTTCGAAACGTCCCAAAAATGTAACATCTTAACACGGCTGGAAGCCCGAGAGAAATTTATTATTAATATACAACGCCGTGAAAGATTACGATCTTACTTTATTATTATTACTCCGCGATTCACTAAAAGTGTGTGTTGGAGGGTGTATTGCTCCTATCCGAAAGGGTAATGGTTTGGATGGGATATACGGGATATGGCAGGAGGCCTTTACAATGCGATGACAGTGTTCTAGCCCTACACTGCTAGCGCCTGCTTAAGTATCTTGGTCGGGACTCTTGCGAAGGAATTTGTGAATGAGTCTGCGGTCGTGGTTTGCCAACACGGAAGACAATTCCGTAGGCCCACAGAACAAGGAAATTATCAGACATTTCAGGCATGAGATTTTCCTCATCCTCGTTCAAATAACTTGCTTATATTGCTACCTGAGGCTCACACAGATGACAGACGGAAGAATTATACAGGTTTTAGAACCGTATATCCTCGAGGAACTTTCTGAACTTTTTAAATTTGTTCCAGCTTGACATCTCGACTTTGAGGTCATGGGAGACGGGAATATGGACTTTTTGGTGAACTATACCTACGTTTCGCTTACAGTGATTCGGAAAAACTGTAGAAAATCCAAATCTGGATGGCCAGAAGCGGATTTGAACCCGCATCCTCTCGAATGCCAGGCCAGAACATTATCGCTCGTCCACTACACTCAGATTTTTTTAATTGACCGTAACATATAGATATATAGGAAACAATAATTATAGACTGACTCGGCCATGAATCATTTTAATATATCTACTTTTGGCAGCCTAGTAGTAGACGAAAAAATTTAGATCAAAAATTTAGATCTTAATCACATCGTTTCTCAAGAACCCGGAAACAACCATAATACACCACTTTTATAACCACATATGTAACATTTCAATTAGTTTATCGAAGATAACATCATTTTACTTTTACATATCCAGCGTATTCCAGTTTGAAAAGCAATCATCCTTTACCTTCAGAATGCAGGCATAAGAATTTTAAAAGCTCCACTGCATATGGAATTAGCCAACGTCATGACAGCAGTCTTTTTCCAAGACCATTCTTGCTTGTAGAAAATGCCACGGTGGCTCCCAAAGTGAGAAGTATTATTGTGCCGGTTCAAATTCCTGTCGGCTATCAAATTTCGTTTTTTTTTATGTTTTCTCAAAACCTTTGCAGATTAATGCCAGGATGATTCCTCTGGAAGGCATTGATCAACTTGTTTTCATGTTCTTTGTTCACAGTTCTCTCCTATATTTATTAACCTCGACAGTAAGAAGGCGTTTAGCGCTAATTATTAAAAATTGTTAATGTATATAAAATATGAAACTGATGTGCAGTTTTCAGACGTGAATTTTTAATTCCAAAATACTGTAAAATAGAAATTTCAAATATACAGACACACCACATATGTATATATATATATATATATATATGATATATATATATATATATATATATAGATATATATATAGATATATTCTAATATAATATATATATATGTATGGACAGGTATTAGACGCATATATTAGACAGCAATATCTGAAAACTTTATTTCGGATATTTTTAAAAATATTATCTTTTCTTAGGCGGGATTAGGGGTAGTAAATGATTCTTGTTTAATTTTTCTGCAGCGCGTCACAGCGCCTAGTATATTAAAGTTATTCACACATCGAAACGAGATAATTCTTTGCAGTCATCATTTTGTAAACGAATCTAATCCAGCAGTATTCTTGTCAAACTTTTACAATTACAAAATTTTATTTTGATACTGCTTTGGTA